>CM068387.1:61483449-62141364 GCA_034770075.1 Aralia elata
TAGTCAAATTCTCTACCATAATCACTCATTATTGCTATTATCTTCTCGCTCTTCTCATTCATCACTTGCTTAAAGAATTTGATCAATTGAGTGTTGGTCTCGTCTTTAGAGCTTATGAAGAATACCCATGTAATCCTGGAGTAATCATCCACTATGACCAGTAAATATCTTTTACCTCCAAGACTAGCAGTTAGAATAGGCCCAAAAAGATCCATATGAAGAAGTTGCAAAGGCCTTCCATTTGAGTTAATTATTTTGCTTTTGAATGAGTTCTTTGTCTTCTTTCCAAGCTGACAAGCTTTGCATGGTCTTTCTTTGATGAAACTCAGCTTTGGTAGACCTCTGACTAGATCTGTTGACACAAGCTTTGACATACTTTTGAAGTTCAAGTGAGACAATCTCCTATGCCATAACCAACTTACATCTTCCGAGGCTTTGGCGAAGAAGGAAGCTGATGCTGAAGAATTTAGTTCAAAGAGATTGACTACATATACATTTCTCTCTAGATCCAGTCAGTTTTAGTGAGTTGATTTCCAAATCTTGAACTTGACACTGGTTGTTGAGGAAGATTACTTGATGACCTTTATCGCATAGCTGACTTATGCTTAAAAGGTTGTGCTTTAATCCATCAACATAGGCTACCTTGCTAAATGAGATAGCTCTATTGCTAATTAAACTATAGCCTCTGATTTTCCTAGAATTGTTCTCCAAATACAACTTCTGGACCATCTTTTTCTTTAAATTCAGACAGAAAAGCCTTGTTTCCAGTCATGTGCCTAGAGCACCCATTATCAAGATACCAGATTGATTCAGATCTCCTTGGTACCTATAGAAACAATTATTGTTTATTTTAGTACCCATATCTGTTTGGGTCCTGCAATATTAGTTCTCTTCGGGACCCAAATCTGCTGGATTTTGAGTCATTTATATGTAATATGCTTATAGTAATAATAGTATGCAGCTTTATGAACATGCTTAAGATAGTTATAACATACTACATGCTGCATGTGTGAGTGTGAGTGTGTGTGGACATCTTCTCATTTGGGATTTGTGTAGTGAATATGCCTTTTTCCATGACTGATCCTCTCTCTGTTTATATATTGTTTTACGATTTTAAAATTTTGTAGAGTAAAACCCAGCTCTACGATTGACGCCAGGTTGATTCGTAGAGTTGATCCATAACTGATCCTTTCTCTGTTTATATATTGTTCTACAATTTTAAATTTTCATAGAGTAAAACTCAACTCTACGATTGATGCCAGGTTGATTCATACAGTTGAACTTGTCAGACTCTACGACTCTTCGAGGTAAAATCGTAGACTTGGATTTACTCTGTAATTTAACAAAACTCAGACCAATATGTGATCTATTGTCTTTTGGAACAACAATTCGATTAACAAAGATTTGGGCAACTTAGAATGGTAGGCTCATCAACCTATTTGGATTTCACAAATATAATATTTCTATTTGAGGAAGAGGCATTATTATTGTTATTTTCCGCAACTTTATCCACACTTGGGGTAGATGCGAAATCTTCAAACCCTAACCTTGGTCTCTCTGACTCATGATCAATGAATCCATAGATAAGAAAGAACGATTATACATTGAGATTGTCTTTACTAATTCCTCTATTTTAGAGTTCAGAGCAGACTCCCTCAATGCACAGGTTTCAGTTATTTTTCTCAAATTATCATTTTTAGCCTAAACCTTGGATAGTAAGACAGTGTTTCGTAGAGTAGTTTCCAACTCCACATGCACCTTCTCTTTCTCCTTTTAAAAAAGAGAATGATCCTTCGATAGAACCCTGAATAACTTCATATATTTATGAAATTCAGATGTTATATCATGTAAGGCTAATCTAAGATCATCCATAGTAACAACAGGAGAGTTAAAGTCAAATACCTCACTGATGTTGATCACTCGACGATTAGTGGTTGTGCTAGAATCTCCTTTTATTGCCATCAGGCATAAATTTGCAACTTGAGGTTCTTCAACATCACTGGAATCTGAGCTGGAATCACCTTCAGATTCACTCCAAAATCCTTATGCTACATAACCTCTGTCTTTCTTGTTATGCTTCTTGTAGCCTTTGTGTTCTTTCTTTCCATATAACTTCTTCTTATCCTTCTTGAGATCATCTCGCAGAGGCTTGGTGCACTCTAAGATGAAGTTACCAGGCTTTTAGCAATTATAACATAAATCTTTATCTTGTTCTCTACTGCTGTTACCTTTGTTGAAGCTTTTTCTTGACCTCTAGCCATTGCTCTTTTTCATGAACTTTCTTACTCTTCGAGCAGGCAAAACGATATCCTCATCTTCATCAGCTTCATCTCTATCATCATCTTCTTCAGCAATAGTTAAAGCTTTTGAGACTGCTTTTGAGGCTTTGAGAGCAACACCCTTATTCCTTTTGTTCTCAGAAAGGGTTTCAGCTCAAGCTCATAGGTAAGGAGATTACCGTAGAGCTTCTGTACTATCATCTCGTGCAAATTCTTTGCTTCTAGAATAGTAGTGGTCTTGGCATCCCATTTGCTTGGCAGAGCTTTCAAAAACTTGATGTTTAAGTCCTTGTTGGGGTAAACCTTTCCATAGGATCTCTGATAGTTGAGGAGCACATTGAATCTTTCATAAGTTGCAATGATATTTTCTCCAGAGATATGAGAGAACATCTCATACTGCTATGTCAAGAGAGATTACTTGTTTTCTCTGACCTCTTTTGTGCCCTCATGCATTACCAGTAGAGCTTCCCAGACTTCCTTAGCAGTGGTGCAGTATACAACGTTTTTAAAAAGTTCATCTTCTAGAGCCATGAATAGAATATTCTTAGCCCTCTTGTCCAGCTGCACCAGCTTCTTTTCATTCTCTGTCCATTCTACCCTTTGTTTGACAGCTACTTTATTGGGATCATCAGTTGTTGGAGCTAGCTTGGTAGGAACATATGGACCATTCAAGATAACATTAAATAAATTATCATCGATCGCGTCCATGTATACCTGCATATGTACTTTCCAGTTAGCGAACTGGTCTCTGTTTAGAAGAGGTGGTAAATTTCCTCCACCAAGCTCAGAACTAGTTTTGTTAAGTGTCATAGATCAACTCAAAGCGTAAGCTTTATGTTCATGAGAACCTGCTCTGATACCACTTGTTGTTTCCTAAAGGCACTTAGAGATCTAGAAGGGGGGTTGAATAGATCCTCTTTTTTAAAAATTGATATGTTAAAGCTATTACCAAATATTTGTTAATTAGGTTTAGATTAAGCAAAACGGAATATGTTATTAAAAATTCCCTTGTAAATTAGTTACATCTCAGTTCTGAATTTAAATTTGGTTCTAAGCCACACAAACAGAATAAATAATATGCAGGAATGTAAAACAGGAAAGTAAATGACATAAAGAGATTTTTAAGTGGTTCGGAGACTAAACAACTCCTACTCCACTCTTCTACTTCAACAAATAAGAATTTCACTAAGAATTTGATCACTTTGATCAGGACACTTTGCCCTCTTCAAGCCCAACAGACTTGGCTATTTAGTCACTCTGACAAGGACACTCTTGCCTTCTTCAAGCCCAGCAGACTTAGATATTTAGTCACTATGATAAGGACACTTTTGCCCTCTTCAAGCCTAGTAGACTTAAAATCATTTTGGTCACTTAGACCTGAACGCACGGTTGTATGAATGTTGTTGAGAGGTGCTACTTAAGTTGGCATTATGCTTCTCTTCTCAAGTACTTAGCTGCTTGAACTAGATGTTCAAATCGTAGAGTATATTCTTTTTGCTTTGGCAAGGTTTAAGCTTTGATAATTGTTCTTTTTTTAAAATTTTGAATCTTTGATGCCTTTTATAGTCTGCCTGATTTTCTTCCTATTGCAAGGTTGCCATTGTTGCATTTAATACTTTAGATATTCTGGGATCTTTGATGTTGACATTTTGAGTTTAGGTGTCAGCTTTCTTTTGTTTAGGTTGTCATATCACCCTACAACTTCACCTACCACCTTGACACGTCACTTTCAGCAAAGTAATTGTTAGATATATCTTCAGATCTTTGATTTCAACCTAAACGACTCCCGCTAGATAGCCGCCCCTTTCTGTCTTTTTTGAGCCTCGTGGATGGACGAAAGAAGGGAAGTTACAGAGCTAGGTAGTGAAGGCTCGCAAAGTAGACAGCAAGCAGCAAGCAACAACTTCTCAGCCCCCTTACCTTTCTATTAGTCAAGCGCTAACGAGCAAGTGAAGTATACGTAACGAGGCATTAGAGCAATGGCTTTCGCCAAGGATGTTTGGTGGTTGCATCGAGACCTTCAAACAGCAACGCTCCCATGTCAGTCTTCTTGTCAAACTTTATTCAGCTCTACGATCATGGAAGTTCCTAGTGTTTGCTCTACAAATGAAGATAACTTTGTGATAAGTCATGAACTCTACGAATGAACTCTACTTTTGGCTCTGCAAAGATCTGCATTACGATCCTAGAGCTGACTCTACGATTCTTTCTTCTACCAAAAATCTTTGAATTGCTTTACGGTTTGTCTTTTACTTTGCAATTCTCTGAAGCACTATGCATTCAGTCTTAGCTTGGTGAGCCTTGCTTGACTTTACGATCTAGATTACTTTGCGAATTTGTCTTTGCGAATTAAGGTGAACTTTACAATAGATGAAAAGGCTCTGCGATCTATCTGAAGCTTTACGATTAATTGTCTGATGCATTACTCTTATAAGTTAACTCTGCAATCCATCTTGACATTACGAACTGACAGAGTAACTTTATAGTCAACTTGAGCCTATTATCTATACATCAAATCAACTCAATGAGATCAACCTAACAAGTTTGATCTTTCTATTCTAAGTCCTTGTACATTAGATCATCAAATCATTATTAAGGACTTTACAAAACTTACTGGCACAAATATTCATTAATAGCTTTCATCATCAAATCAAGTTATAATAATCATGAGGACTCTAACAAAATCTACACAGGTTGTAGAGCCAATTATTCAAAACTCTATAATTTCTGCTGATCAGATTGTGATTCCTAAGAACAATCGATCACACACTGTCCCAGGATTTAAGAAATCGCAGGGAAAAGTCAAAGCTGCCTTCAAGCCTTAAAGGATCATAGAGTCTGTTAATCTTCACTCTACGAACCAACCAGGCAAGAAACGTAGAGTTGATTTTTACCTTACGAACTCTCAAAATCGTAGAACAGTGTGGAGGTAAAGAGAGTTTGAGCCTAGAAGAAATGTTGGAAGTTCTTTTGTTCTACATATGTTCTTAAAGAAAAGGAATTCATACACACACACACAAGCATGCATCATATAAAATACTATAACTGCCATCATTATGATCATATTGTTTCTATGTATTTGAAGAAATAAAAGGTGAAATCACTCTCTCGAGCTCAAGTGGATTTTATGGAGGAAATCATACGCACTTTTTTAGCAAAGGTGGTTGCCCTTAAGGAGAATGCTGATAAGAAGGGGAAGAAGAAAGCGGCTCCGGCAGGTAAAAGAAAAGGTAAAGCCCCCCTCCCCACCAATAATCAATTGTTCCTCCTCCTTCCAAATCTGTGCCTCCTGCTCCATAAATTATTCCTCTTGGCTAAAGTCAATCTTCTAGAACTCCATAGTCATTGAGTGGATTTACTCTAGTTGGGTTAAGGCTGCCGGCCATAAATGATCCAAGCTTCTTAAATAGAAATCTCTATGGGATCACATTGAAGGAGAAAATAGCCAAATATTCCTTATATTGGCCCAAGAGACACTTTGGATGAACTAAGGAGAAGACAAGAAGAAGCAAATCAAACATACAAAAGGAGAAGAGCTGAGGAAAGAAGGAATCCTCCTAGAAGAAAACCCTATAGAAGACCTTAGTTTTTATTTATTGTTTGATAAATCTTGTAATTCTTTTTCAAACACTTGTAATTCTTTATTTGTTATTAATAAAAAAATTCATTGTTTTCTCTCTAGACAATACAATTTTTCACTGTATACGTAGGCATATTTAAATTTCATACATTGTATTGCATTTAGAATTAATGATTGAATATTAAACTAATTATTTTGTCATCATCAAATACGGGGAGATTATTAGTACCTGCAATTCATGATCAGCCTATTTGATTTGATGATGATATTAGTTAAATGTATCTTTGCATATAAGTATCTTTGTAAAGTCCTTATGAAATAAATTATTTGTAAAAGGACTTAGTTTAGGGATCAAACATGTTAGGTTGATCCAAATTCGTATAGTTAAAACTCTGTAATAGCTAAGTTGACCCATGCCAGAAGATGATCGTAGATTTGAAGGCATTGTTACTTTAAGATCGCAGAATAAAATTGAAGACAGTTAAAGATCGTAGAGTACAAGCCAGATCATAGAACCAAAATCGCAGAGTCACCAATATTTGTAGAGCAAAACAATCACTATACGTTTTCACTTTAAAAAAACCCAAATCGTAGAGTGCAGTTGTATGATAAGTCAGTAGTAGGTTATGATAATTTCATCAACCTTAACACTCGACCCTCCAAGGTTATCATCAGATAATTTTTCGATAAGGACAAGTCGACAAAGCCTCCATTTAACAGCTATTTTAGCAGAGCCAAAAGACACGTGGCTGCTACTGCACTATTCATAATACTGAATAAAGCGACCTAGGATGGTCCAAGCAGGCAGCAATTTGAAGTTAAACCATGGAAGAATGAAAAGTGTCCAAGTTAGAATGGAGTAATGGTAACTCTCCAATGGGAAGATCCCTAGAAGAACTCTATATAAGGATAGCATTTTAAAGCACAAAAATATACAACGAATCGATCAAGTCCAAGTGCTGAAATTCTGAGTTCATACAAGCTTCACTCTACGATTCCAAGAAACATACTCTGCTGCAAAGTCATTTGAAGAGAACCTTAAAAGCAACTTAGCAATACCTCAAATCATACAACTTCTATTAGTGATTAGTCAGATCTAAGCGACCTTTTGTAGACCAAGTCTGCATGACTTGAAGGATTCTTTGTGAATCATTTGTGTAAAAGTTCTTAGTGAACTGTAATCTCGGTATTCCCTTCCTTAGTGGAATGTCCCTACTCACGGAGTAAAAGAGAGGATTATGAGACATTTATGTTCTGAACCTCTTAAAAATCTCTTGTGTTCTTTTACTTTTTGCATTCCATATTTTGTCACTTTAAGTTTTTATATATGTGACTTATTACTACATTTGCTCACTAAATTTAGAACTGTGTATTTTCTGTTAATCTTTGAAGGGTTTTAAAAATACAATTCCACTGTATTTAATCAATTAATTAACTTACTTAACTGATCTGGTAACATATCTTTAAAGGAAATTTTAAAAAATCTTTTCAACTCCCTCCTTTTAAATTTTTTTATGCCTTTTTAGGAATAACATACCTCTTAGGGTTAAGTTTTTCATTTTAGGGTTTTATTATAAAAAAATCTTTAGTTATAAATTTATACAAAATTAAGTCATTTTATTAAGTAGCCTTAGCCAGACTAAAACATATCTTAGATTACATTTTCCTTATATACATATATTTACCATACAGTAAAATCTCGATAAATGCATACCCTTGGGACCGGAAAAAAAAATATTACTTTAGCGAGGTTATTTATTTATCGATAAATGAATAATTTATTCATTTATCGATAAATTAATATTTATTATTTTAGAGGGAGTTTTTCAATTTATGTATGTGGTCAGAAAAATCAAGAGACAACAATTAATGTATTAATTTGAGTCTAAAGAAGATAAAAAGAATTGGTGAAACTTATAATGTCTTGAAAGTTGTGTATGCACTACAAAAAGTTAAGGATGAGGTTAAATTTGGTTTAGGTGTAAAGAAAAAATAAGTAATTTTAGATGCATATTTTTTTTAAAAAAATGACTTTGTATAGATATTATTGATTGACTGAAAAGTTTGGGTTTATTGTATGGATGTTATTACAAAAAGTTCAAGAATATGTGGATTATATATATAAATTTTTGTATGGAATTTAGTAATTATTAATTTATATTTTTGTTGGGCCTTTAAGGATTCAAAAAAAATTATTACTTAATGCCAAGTCAGGAGTGGAAGAAATTATTATCTAAACGAACGAACATTCTATTATGAATACTGAATGGATGGAGGGTGTGTGTGTGTGTGTATATATATATATATATATATATATATATATATATATATATATAAACTTATCTGAAGTGAATCAAGTTGCAAGAAATGAATATGTCAAGGCTAGTACTATGTCCTTAAGACAATTATGTCCTCCTTATTAGTGTTTAGAGTTAGCGGAACTTGTCTCTTAGGATACAATGACAACGTGTGTTATAGCAGCACTACAAATAACACACACAACGAACCAAAGAAATGCTCTGAACTTCTCTCTCAAAAAATGAACTAATAACTTATAAAATAATGAAGACTAGGAGACTAGAATGCTTGATGCTTCGATGAATGGAATGCTCCAAATGGTTACCCCCTCCCCCTCAGGCTATTTATAGGAGGGTTTAATGACCCATTAGATGGGACACAACACTTTAAAAAGGTTTGGACGCTTATGAAAAGGTATGTCAAGGCATCCATTTGGGCAAAAGGACTTAGTTTTGGGCCCATCAGAATGGGCGCTTCCGTTCGGACAGATGGCGCTTCCCAAAACGACACAGTATTAGCACTTCCGTTCGGGCAGATGGTACTTCCAAAACGACGTAGTATGTTAATAAATAAAAGTAGAACTAAATAAAATAAAATTTAAATAAATCTTGCCCGAAAAGATATATATATATATATATATATATATAATGACCCAGATCCACGACTCTCGAGCCTCGAGCTTGAGCCCAGCCTGGTCGGTCGGCAGCAGCGGCGCGCGCGCGTGTGGTCAAACCAAGCCTTGGCTAGGTCCTCTCCCCTCCACAAAAGTGGGGTTCTGTAACGACCGAGAATTCTGGATTTACCTTGTAATTCGAATTTTTGAATATTAATGAATATATTATATTTTATTAATATTATTTTTGCTGTTACGTGTTTAAAGGTTGTGTGACAACCTGGATTATGTGAATGCATGAAATTTTATGTGTTATAGTTTTGTTTAAGTGAATAATTGATTTCGCGTAGCATCGTTAAATCACTATTCACGGGACACGTTTCCCGAGGCACTATTTACGCCATAATATTTTTGTGTCTTTTTCAATTTTAATAAATTTTATAAATACGTGTATGTGAACGAATAATTTTTCCAAGCGTCGAAAATTTTATTTGACCTGATACATGATTTTATCCATATCCGAAATGTATTATATGGGTGTTCCGAATATTTGGAAAAATCTCATAATAATTATTTTTATGCGTCCCAATAATTTATGGGAGTACCCATTTTAATTTTGGTAGAGTTATTTACCAATTTTAGTACAAAAGTGAGAGTTTTCGGATATATTTTTGGTGTATTTGGGTATTTATTTTGGCTTGTTACTCCAAGAGGGAACCAACCCACCAATTTAGACCAATCAAATGAGAGCATGAAGGGAGTTGCCAGCAAGCATTTGAATTTGTTGGCCAACCTTGAGCAACTAACCCACTACTCCTAAAATTACTCATCCACTTCTCCCAAATCATTAATTCTTTCTTGCATTCCATCAAACCAAGTTGCTTCAGCAGATATAGAGAGAGAGGGAAAATCTACAACAAGAAAGAAGAAGGAAGGAGGAGGAAGTCGCCGGAAAAAGAGAAGAAAGTCGCCGGAAAAAGAAAGGAGGAAGAAGAAGAAGGCACGGGTGGAAGAAGAAGAAAATCCAAGCAAGAAAAACTCAAGCCAAGCAAGCCTAGCAATCTTCTTAACCTCTAGGAAGCATTTACAGAGGTAAACAACCAACCAAAATCCTTTCCATTCGATTTCTTGTTAAGTTTTTTAAGTTTTCTTAGTTTTGAGCTCTTAAGCTTGTGGGTCGGATTTATGGCCATTCTTGGTGTTTTTGTTTGTTGTGATTGTTTGTAAATGTTGTTAAGAGACTATATAAGCCATTAATAACATCAAAGTGGAACAAAAATGCAAGAAATTCTTACCTTGGCTTAATGGAGCACGAACAATGGACAAAACATGGACTTTGGACATTCGGACCATTTTAGAGGACTGTAAAGCTATGATTTCGTGTTTGTTAATTTTGTTTGTTGTTATGGTATTGTAGTTCCATGGGTTACGAAGCTAACCTAGTTGGAATGGAGCAAAAATGAGTTAAAACGAGTTCGTAGTAATGATTTTTGTAAAACTTGTTAAGAACTCGAAGAACAGAGTATGAACTTTGTACTTTGGCTTAAGATTTGGCCATGTTAATGTTTATAGGTAATTCTGAATTTTTGATATGATGTAGTCCCATAAGTTAGGGGTCCATAGAGTCCAGAATTGACCAATTTGCTTGTGTATTGAAGGAGTTATGGAGGTTGGAGTGACCGGAGGTCGGAGTCGCGAACTGGGAACAAACCCAGAATCCAGCTACTGCAGAATGTTGCCGCAGCGTCACATATAAGACCTGCAACTCACGCCGCAGCGAGGGGCAAGTTGGAAAAGACCGGGACTAACGCCGCAGCATGAGATCCTAGCTCTAAGGCTCACGCCGCAACGTAAAGCCCTGTCATGGAAAAAACACGGGACTCACGTCGCAGCTTGAGGTCCAGCTCTAAGGCTTGGCGCTGCATCGCCAGTGCCGTGTCCGGCCTGGGTCGGGTCGGTCGGATCAGATCGGGTCGAGTCGGACCTAATGAATTTTTTGCAGCGGGTCCAACACTCATATTTTTATCCTAAATGATTAAACAAGTTAGTTATTTATACCTTGTTAAACCTTAACCTTAATTACTTAATTGTATATTAAATGTCAACCAAATTGGTATTGTCTTAAGGCGTAAATTGAGTAACCTGGATGCAACTTACATTTAGTTTCCAGGGGGCATTGCCCCCTTAGACCCCCGCCAGCTCACCGGCGAGCTGGGCAGCCGCTCGCTCACCGGGGAGCGAGACCCCCGACTAGATAGTCGTAGGACAATCCATGTGTTTTAATGATGCAATGTCTATTTTTAACCTAGACTTTATGTGACTAATTGTTATATGAATATGTATTTACATGTGTAGGATATTAAGGAGCGTGTGTTGTAATATTATAACAGTGCTTCAGGCAAGTTCTTTCTTAACCCTTGTCTAACCCTTGTGTTGGGCAAGTTTCCTTACCTTAACTCAATTTATTTAGTGAGCCAGTTTCCTCATCCGTACAACTTTTGTTTATTGTGCGAGTTGTTTATTAGTTGAGCAATCATTCTATATTATTGCAAGTTTCCTATTTTATTCAAATGTTGTATATTGTTGCAAGTTTCATGACTCAAATCGAGTTATTTCTTTCAAGTTATATTAGTGGATTAATTATTGTTAATTATTCTACATCAAGGATAAATTATTGATATTCGCAGCTTATGCATTTGAATTCATTATCTGTTATTGGATTGTGAAACGTTAAGTTCTTCATTCATGAACCGTTTAAGGAAATAGTCTATGACATTTGTTTCGGCTAGACATGTATAGGTTATTATTTTAAAAGCTATCCAAACCGGTTGTTGGTATAGATTCTTGGACTGAGAGAGCAACCCTTATTTAGAAGATTTTAATGTGTCGGTTATTCGATGCAGTCAGAGTTAAATGTTATGCATATACATAGGGTACGAGAGGCTGATCCCCTCAAGTACTACTGACGGGCCAGGTGTTTAAAAGGGTCAGTTGAATGACTGATCCTTTGGCCAAAAAGTTCATGGTCTATTAGACCACTCAGCAGTAAATAATCAATATTCATTATTTCATTTGAACTTTGATTATATTGTCAGCTATTTCTTCAATGTTCTTAAATTATTGGACTATGCGATTATTATTCTCATTCATTCATGATATATCCTCTTTATTCATTTTAAACTTGCTGAGCAAAGTAGTTGTTTACCCTTGCTATATCATGAACCTATTGCAGTTAAGTCGGGGAGTTCCAAAGCGGACAAAGGCAAAGGAAAGCTTAAGAAATAGTTATATGTACTATCCCGTTATGTAATCGTGGAATCATTTTGTATTATTATTGTATTATGCGATGTATTTATTTAAGGTTATAAACCTTGGGACCGTAGTAAACCTTTTGTAATGAACAACATATGTTTATTTATTTCGCATTAGTTGATTTATATTGTTTAGAGGTGTATGGATGTATTTTATCGTGAGCACCAAATTCGAGGTATCGGTACCTGAATTTGGGGGTGTCACAGGTTCCCCTTGGGACCCAAGCCCAATAGCTAACTAATTGTATATAAACTCAATTTATTTTTAGTTCTTAACCGATGTGGGACTTAACTTTCCACAAGTATTTATTATCATTTCTAAGGGTGATCTTTGGGAGTTAATTTCTCATTCATTACCCCATAGATTTGAGCTTCCAAATACTTGATTTTAATCTACTCATGGAGTTAAACACATTGATATGTGGATTCGTTTCAAATGATTAATGAAACCCACTTCAAATTTGACTCAAATTCTAACAATCCCTTATATGAATGAAATTGATTGTTAGCCTTATACAAATGTGATACAGACTCTGAGACAGAGAGACATAATTGGAAATTATCTGTATTGAGAGAGGTGACTTTTGGCTTTGAACCTTCCTTTATGAAAGACTATCGAGTTTATTGGTTGTCCAGTGAACGTGATGTCTTAAACTGTCCAACCGTTTGTGTAAATCGAAATAATAGAAATTCACACATAATCTTTCTTGACATTGTTTGGTTCTCATGATTTTGTTCATTTCGGTCCCGAACATTCCCGAATTTATAAATGCTCTAGAGAAGTATAGCCTTATCATTCTCAGAGAATTGGCCCAGTTCACACTCACATAGGTGATTCTTAATATGAGTATCCTGTCATACCCTACTTGTTTATCAAGATTTAAGAATCATTAAAAGCGTAGCTTATCCCGAAATCACTACAGGTATCACTATCTTGTATCATAGGAATGAGAAGAAGAAATTAATTTCTTCATAGTGATTTGGTTGAATCGATCACAATTTAGTTATCCCTTTGAACCTAGATCTTGGGATCTCCAGTCAACTCGGTTGGGTTTCCATCATGACGATCTTTATTTATAGGCTTTAAACCCATTCCCCTCAATGTTATTTTCACTTTCTCTCTATTCAAACCTTTAGTCAATGGATTCGCTATATTCTCTTTCGACTTTATGTACTCAATAAACATAATGCCATTAGAGAGTAATTATTTTATAGTACTGTATCTACGACGAATATGTCTAGACTTACCATTATACAAGTGACTCTGTGCCCTTCTAATTGCTAATTGACTATCACAATGGATACAAACAGCCGACACAGGTTTAGGCCACATAGGAATATCTTCTAAAAAGTGACGAAGCCACTCAGCTTCTTCTCTAACCTTATCCAATGCAATAAACTCAGATTCTATCGTTCATCGAGCAATGCAAGTTTATTTAGAAGATTTCCATGATACCGCTCCTCCACCTAGTGTAAACACAAAGTCACTTGTGGATTTAGAGTCTTTTGTATCTGATATCCAGTTTGCATCACAGTATCCTTCAAGTACTGTTGGATATCTTGAGTAGTGCAATCCAAAGGTTTGAGTGTATTTTAAATACCTTAAAACTCTTATAATCGCTTTCCAGTGGTCTTGTCCTAGATTTCTTGTAAATCTACTAAATTTATTGACTACATATGCTATGTTAGGACATGTACAATTTATTACGTACATAAAACTTCCAATTATTTGTGCATACTCAGGTTGTGATATGCTCTCTCCTTTATTTTTAGTCAAATGTAGATTTATATCTACCGGTGTTCCCATAGGATTACAATCATATTGATTGAATTTCCTGAGTATTTTCTCAATATAGTGTGATTGTGATAACACTAACCCATCCGATGTTTTAGAAATTTTAATTTCTAATATTACATCGGCAACACTCATGTCTTTCATGTCAAATACATTATTTAACATTCTCTTGATAGTTTTAATGATTCATTATTACTATCCATAATGAGCATATCATCTACATAAAGATAAATAATGACAAACCCTTTCTCAGTGTCATTGACATATACACATTTGTCACACTCATTTATCTTGAAGCCATTTGACACCATTGTATTGTCAAATTTTTCATGTTATTGTTTAGGTGCTTGTTTTAATCCATAAAGAGATTTTACAAGCCGACATACTTTCTTTTCTTGTCCTGGAACAATAAACCCCTCTGGTTGTTTCATGTATATTTCTTCTTCTAAATCACTATTTAAGAAAGTTGTTTTCACATCTATTTGATGTATCTCCAAATTGTATATAGCTACAATGGCTATTAACATCCTAATTGAGGATATTCTTGTCACAAGAGAATAAGTATCAAAATAATCCAAACCCTCCTTTTGCTTGTATCATTTGATTAAAAGTCTTGCTTTATATTTATCTATAGATCTATCCGCTTTCATTTTTTCTTGAATATTCATTTGTATTCAAGAGGTTTAGAGCCTGGTGGGAGATCTACTAATTTCCACATATGATTGTGCAGTATGATTTTTATTTTACTATATATAGTCTCTTTCCAATATGGAGCTTTGGGACTCGACACTGCTTCTCTATAAGTTTGAGGCTCATTTTCTAACAAATAAGTTAGAAAATCCGAACCATAAGATTTTGATATTTTAGCACGTTAACTACGTCTAGGTTCATCAATATCTTCTAATCCATGATCACTGTCACTAATAGTGTCACAAGTTCTTTTGTTTGAACTTGTTTCCTGTTCATTAGAACCTGACTCTTGTTCCTTTTTATTAGGAAATATTGTTTTAAAAAATTCAGCATCTTTTGACTCAATAATAATATTTTCATGTATTTTCTCTATTTTTGATTTATTAACTAAAAATCTATATACATTGCTATTATTAGCATATCCATTGAATATACAATCTATTATTTTTGGTCCTATTTTCACCTTTTTGGGTGGAAGAACCATTACTTTTGCTAAGTACCCCCACACTTTTAAGTGTTTATAAGACGATTTTTGTCCATTCTATAATTCATATGGTGATATAGTAGACTTTTTTTAAGGTATTCGGTTGAGAATATAGTTTGCTGAAAGAATTGCTTCCCCTCACAAATTCTGAGGTAGCCTAGAACTTAACAATAATGCATTCATCATTTCTTTCAAAGTTCTATTCTTTCTTTCAGCAACACCATTTTGTTGTGGTGAATAAGGTACAGTCGTTTGGTGTATTATACCATGTTGTGAATAAATTTCAGCAAAAGGAAATTCATATTCTCCACCTCTATCACTTCTAACTATCTTGATCGTTTTATTAAATTGATTCTCAACCCCATTTTTGTAATGTATAAACATTTCTAAAGCCTTATCTTTACTTCTCAATAAGTAAACATAACAATATATTGTACAATCATCTATAAAAGTAAGAAAGTATTTCTTATCTCCTCTTATTTGTATATACTTTAAATCATAAATATCAGTATGTACTAATTCAAGAGGTTCCGTACTTCTTTCAATTGTTTTAAAAGAAGATTTTCGAAGTTTTGCCTCAACACAAACTTCCTATTTATGATTGGAGTTAATCTCGCATTTTGGCAAATATTCCATATTAATTAATCTGCGTATAATATTATAATTAACATGTCCTAATCTACCATATCATAAATTAGATGACTCAATCATATAAGCAGAAGATGTATTTTTATTAATATTGGAAGATACAATTGTCATTACATTCATTTTAAAAAGCCCATCGCTCATATATCTCTTCCCCACATACATCCCATTTTTGGTTAGGACAAACTTGTCCGATACAAAGACCAATTTAAATCTTTTTTAACTAAGAAGAGATCCTGACACTAAATTCTTCTGAATATCGGGCACATGGAGCACGTTGTTGAGGGTGAATTCCTTTCTAGATGTCATCTTTAGAATCACTTTTCTTTTCCCAACAATCTTGAATATTGAAGAATTCTCTATGTATAATTGTTTTCCGTTCTCAATTTCTTGATATGTGGAGAACATCTTCCTGTTAGAACACACATAGCGGGTTGCTCCAGTATCTACCCACCATTCCTTGGGATTTTCAACCATATTTACTTCAGAAACTACTGCTGATAGATTCAACTCAGAAACATCTTTAAGAAGATCATCCATTTCTGTTACATTAGCTTATGCGGACTTCTTATTCTGGTATTTGCATTTACGACAATCATTTGTCCTATGTCCGGGCTTGTCACAAACATAACACTTGTCTTGAAACTTTTTATTCGTTCCTTGTTGAGGCCCATTGCCGGAGTGCTTTCTCTTTTTAGACTTTTGACCTTGTTCTACGACGTTAGCTTTAAACTCCACAAAGGTCATTCCTGCTTTCTTCTCAGAAGCACGATTGTCCTCTTCTATCTTTAATCTCATGATTAAATCTTCAAGTTTCATCTCTTTGCGCTTATGCTTGAGATAATTCTTAAAATCTTTTCATATTGGTGGTAGTTTTTCAATAATAGTTGCAACTTGAAAAGATTCACTCAAGGACATTCCTTCTGCATGTATTTCATGCAGGATTACTTGAAGTTCTTGGACTTGATTAATGACAGTCTTGGAATCCACCACTTATAGTCCAAAAACCTACGAACTACGAACTTCTTCGTGCCAGCATCTTTTATTTTATACTTCTTATCCAAGGAATCTCATAGTTTTCTTGCTATTTTGAGAGAACTATACACATTGTATAATGTGTTGTCCAATCCATTGAGGATATAGTTTCGGCACAGAAAATCAGCATATTTCCATGCATCAATAGCGACAACAACTTGCTTATCTGTTTCATTCTCATTAAGCACAGTGGGGGTCTTCATGAAGAAACCTTGCCAAGTTGAGCGTAGTGAGATAAAACAACATCTTTTGTTGTCATCTTTTAAACTTTGTTCCATTGAATTTTTCTGATTTTTCACCATAGTTCACAGGAACATTAGGTATCATTAATGTAGAAGAAAAACCGACTATAGTAATAGAATCGGTAGTTATATTTCTTGCAAATACACACACACACACACACACCCCTGCTGTCTATTCAGTATTCATAACAATCTTAAGACAATTATTATTATTATTATTATCATATATATAAACTTACCCGAAGTGAATCAAGTTGCAAGAAATGAATATGTCAAGGCTAGTACTATATACTATGTTCTTAAGACAATTATGCTCTCCTTATTGGTGCTTAGAGTTAGCGGCACTTGTCTCCTATGATACAATGATAACGTGTGTTATAGTAGCACTATAAATAACACAAACAACGAACCAAAGAAATGCTCTGAACTTCTCTCTCAAAAAATGAACTATGAATAACTTATGAAATAATGAAGACTATGAGACTAGAATGCTTGATGCTTCGATGAATGGAATGCTCCAAATGGCTGCCCCCAGGCTATTTATAGGAGGGTTTAATGACCCATTAGATGGGACAACCCCTTGAAAAGGTTTGGACGCTTATGAAAAGGTATGTCATGGCATCTGTTCGGGCAAAACGACGTAGTTTTGGGCCCATCAGAATGTGTGCTTCTGTTCTAGCAGATGACGCTTCCCAAAACGACGCAGAATGGGCGCTTCCGTTCGGGTAGATGGTGTTTCCCAAAACGACGCAATATGATAATAAATAAAATTGGAACTAAATAAAATAAAATTTAAATAAATTTTGCCCAAAAAGATATATACAATGACCTAGACCCACAAACCCGCCCCGGTCGGTCGACGGTGTGCACGTGGTCAAACCAAGCCTTGGCTAGGTCTTCTCTCCTCAAAATTTAAATAAATTTTGCCCAAAAAGATATATATAATGACTGAGACCCACGAGCCCGACCCGGTCGGTCGGCGATGTGCGCGTGGTCAAACCAAGCATTGGCTAGATTCTCTCTCCTCCACAAAAGTGGGGTGCCCCTTGGGGCCCAAACCCAAGAGCTAACTAATTGTATATAAACTCAATTTATTTTTAGTTCTTAACCGATGTGGAACTTAATTTCTCACAAATATTTATTATCATTTTCAAGGATAATTTTTTGAAGTTAATTTCTCATTCATTACTCTATGAATTTGAGTTTTCAAATATTTGATTTTAATGTACTCATAAAGTATAACACATTGATATATGAATTCGTTTCAAATGATTAATGAAACTTACTTTAAATTTAGCTCAACTTCTAATACATTCATTTATCGAAGTTTTTATTGTAACTTGCATACGTAAGTTTTTAAAATTCTCCCTCTATGCACCATAGTAGTTGGTATGGAGGAGAATTTTTTTTAAATCGCGGTTCAATAAGTTTTTAAAATTCTCCCTCTATGCACCATAGTAGTTGGTATGGAGGAGAATTTTTTTTAAATCGCGTCCATTGAACCGCGCTTTAAGATGGATTGACCACTAAAATCTATACCCTCCTTTAGCTATATATAGCCTTACAACCCATTTATCATCGTCCAAAAACTAATTATGTGGTCGAATATTACAACCCTTCATCATATCATATCATATAGTTTATGGAACGACTTAAAGTATGGAAAGACAAATTATATACGAACTACCAACACCGACAAATGTACATAATGCCCTTATAGTGAAATATCATCCGCTAAACTAAATTGCGGACTGTGACATTTTATGTAAATAAGCCAACCCACGATATAGTTGTACGCACGGTTGATTATAATATTAATATAATTTACACGGTGACAGTTTTGTAATTAAACTAATAAAGTCGTACGCAGTATAATTTAGTAGGTGGCTGAGACAGAATGATAGATAGCCATTTGCCATTTTCTCCATTTTCAATATCTCATAACAAAGATAAAAAACCAAAAACCCCAACTATTTTACCGTGTTCATACGTAAAGGGGAGCCTTGCATTCTTCAGCTCAATATCAAAATAATAATCTTTGTTTAGTCCTTCAACCAAAATATTTAGGAAATGAATATATATTATATAATTAAAACCATAAAAAATTTTTTTGCTTTGGACAGAAAAATATTTAGTCCGGTATGTTTTCATCTTTCATTTCACTTTTAAACTTTTTTCATCAATATTCATTTACCATCATCACCTACTTTTGTACAATTTATTATTTGCGTACCACCATCGCTTATTTTCATTTTGTTTGATTTAATTATTATTTTATTACAATTCAATTCTCACTATCAAAATATTAAATTACGTAATTATCTAATTATTATTAAAATATATTCCCTCCGTCCCAAATTAATTATTCAATTTTTACTTTTTAAAGTCAAATTGACTATTTTTAGAATTAATAATTAAGCATATATAAATATATTTCTAAAATTATAAAAATTGGGGTTAGTAATAAATTGTATATACTTTCTTTTGGTTATAATCTCTTCACTTATATTTTAGCAAAAATAGTAAAAAAATTAATTTTAAAAATGGTCAATTTAACTTTAAAAAGTCAAAACTGAGCAATTAATTTAGAATGGAGGGAGTATAAGTATAGCTATTCTAGTTTAAGTAAGATTTTATTATTATACACATAGATGAATCATTAATTTAAAGATGAATGTTTTATTATTTTAATTATATTAATAGCAAATGAATTATTATTATAGAATTTTTAAATTTATTTAATTTTTCATGAATAACTTGTTATATTTAAAAATTGTAATATATTTTACAAGGGGCTAATATTCTTATAAATATCATCGCACACAATATTAATCTCTTATTATTATACTTAATAAATTAGTATCATATAATACCATCATCAATCATATAGTTTAACTAGTATAAATTTTAAAATAATAATTAATTACTCAATTTAACATCTTACAAAAAAATATTAACAATTTAATAATTCTAGACAATTTAATAAGTTTCAATCTATAATTTCTCCTTTAACCCAAATCTTTTGTATTAGAAAAAATAAAGAAAAGAAGAGAAGGAAATTGACCAGCTTCCAACTGAAAAGTACCTACCATCTTTCCTACTCGCTCCAATTTTATGGCGATTTAATTCATACCACAAAAAGAGGAGCGTTCACATTACACAAAGTGATGTTATACTGGCCACCAAACAAAGACTTCGTAGTTGAGAAATCTCCGTCAGTTTTCTCTCTCTCATCTAACCTTCCTTGTGTTTCCTTGTTTGTGCAAAATACCCAAAGCAATTAGAGCAGAAAAACACACAAAAAAGAGGTAAATTTCTACAAGGGTTTTTCTTCCGTGTTATGAATTTCACAAACCCTAGCTTCTATTTCTTTAATTAGTTGTTTGCTCCTCTTCTATTGGGTGGTTGAGAATTTTTGCTTTGTTTATTTGCGGAGAAATCGGAGGAATATAGAATAATTGGAAAAGAAATTTGAGGTCTATGTTTATGATAGAATAAAGTAGTTTGATGAATTTTAAAGTTTGTTTGTTTTTTTTTTTTTTTTTTGGGTGTTGCTAGCAAAATATGAATTGGATATTTAACTCTTTTTTCTTGGCTTTGTTTCTTTCGAGCATGATTGCTGTTTTGGATTTCAGTTGTCTTTCTGGTTATTAAGTGTGTTTTCATCTTTATTGAATTTATGATGCAATTTGTGGGTTTTAAGTTCTGAGAAAATTCAGTGAACTGGTCTAAATTTCTGTAGGATTGTGGCACTTAAATTGAATATCTACTTTTAGTTTGTCTAGGCAATAACTAATTTGATTAAAGGTTGGAGGGATATTCTTTGCTTGTGTTGAAGAAATCTTTGCAGTAATGCTAATGTACTTTAACAGTGCCTTACACATAATTGAGATTTATGCAATCGGTTCATATCGTTACATTGGCTTGGTGGGGGTTTAAAAATATTGTTTCGGAAAAATTTCAGGATACTATATTTATATGAAGTTCTGGTCTTCATAAGGTTTGTTTGGTTGCAAGTTTGTAGGAAGAACGTATGAAATTAGATAGACTTTTGATAATCTGTCTTGGGTTGACATATCTTACATGATAGTTGGTAAAACAACAGTAGTCATGTTTTGTGAATGTATGGTGTTTGCATGAACTTTCTGCAATATTTTTCAGAAAGCAGACTTTTTTTTTCCCCAAGAGTGTTAATTTTTTTAATGTGCAACCTACGTTGCACGTGAAGAGACAAATTAAGGTGGCATCAAATGGACTAACCACATTGACTGTTATTAAATAACCATATTGTCTGTTATTACACTAAGATAAAAGGGGTACCTAAATTCAAGTCGGAAAACTTGAAACCCATACCTTGTCCAACCAAAGCTTGCATACCATTAAGGTTCAGATTGCTATCGAAGCTCAAGTTTTTAGATTATGGACCTAAAAATCTAATTACTCCAATTACCATGTTATAGATTACTACATTTTACTTATCCATATGTGTATATGTAAAGGAAACTGAGCTAACTTTTGGGAAAGACACGGCCTCTTCTCTTATCATTTAATGAATATGTGGGTCTCCTCTGTTATGGTAGAAAATTGATGCTTAATAAGCCTTCCATTATGACCTGATTTACTGGGAAAGAGCATTGTTGAGCTGTACTTAAGTACGGCTAGCTGATTAGAAAAATCACAGAATACTTGGCTAATGTAATGTTTTATTGCATTCAACAAAACTTTCAAATTATATAATTTATTTTTATGATGTTGAGTTTTGCTCTCTAGAAAACAAAAATTCATAAAGTTTTGAGAGCCATCTTATCAAACCTTGACTATTGCTATGTTACTCAGCTGGCAATTTATGTTTTTACTAGATCGTCTCTCACTCAAAGTTGGTTGGTTATCCGAAACTTTTAAATTTCTTTTAAGCCTAGGAGCTGCATCAAATACTTTTGATTTTATTGCTTAATCATCTTCAGAAAAAGGCTAAACAACTAGCAGCAGTAATGTGCTGTTGTATTTGGATATATAGTGTCTACTTGTGCAGAAAAAAGGATTTTTCGCTTAGTAAACTTTGTTCTGAACGTCAATGGCCATCAACATACTGCATGCTATTGGTTCAATCATTGCCAACTTAGATATTAATATTCCTAGTTCTTTTGCTTACTTAATTCACACTGGTGAGTTTCTGGTTAAAAACCAGTAAGACTAGCTTTAATGTTTATACTACATGTTTGATGCGTTGAACTCTCAATGTTTTGTGTTTTCGTAATGAAATTAGGCGCTATAATTCTTGAATAATATGATTATTCTTTGCTTGAGTTGATTCGATCCTTCATCCACTGCTGTTGATTGATGCTAGCAGAAAAAGTCTTGCGTAAGTGTTCGCGGGGGAGCACTTACTTCTGTTGTGCTTCTATTCCAGTTCCACTTGTTGCACCCACCTCTACAATGTCAAGTTTGGAGGAGCCCCTTGGCCTGGACAAATTGCCAAGTCTGAGCACTATTGATCGACTTCATAGTTTCTCATACAGTGCTTGCAGGCCCAGAGGAGAGGATGTTGGAATGGGAAACTGCTGGATTGAAGGAAGAAGTTGCAGCTCATCCAATAGTTGCAAGTAAGTGTCTTTGCGAATCTTTATTTTTTTTGTTGCTTCTACACATAAATTTTCTTTTATTTGTGCAACATGAAAGTTCCATTTCCGCTTTTCCCCCATTTTGTTAAATCACTAGGAAGTTTTGACGGAGAAAAATTGGGCAAAGAAACAAATTTATTGCTGTTGTTACTATTAGTAACATTATTATTACTACTATTGTTGTTGATCTTATGTAATTCAATATTGACATTCTTTAATAGCAATGCTTTATGGATAAGAAACTGTTGCTAGTAATTAAATCTACTGACCAGTGCCATCATTAAAATTTTCTGGCAAAGTGACCTTTATTGTTACTCTTTTTGTCGATTGGGAGGTTCTAGTGGATGTATTCATTTGTGTTGGTTAATAAAATGTTGTTTCTATCTCTTCTTAAGTTGTAATGATGAGGTTGACAGAAAAAAGATTAGTTTTAATTGCTATTTGGGCATCACTACTTGACAATACTTACGTTAAAATTCTACTTACCATTGTTGTATCGGCCTCAATTACTACATAGCCATTCCTTGCCTTTTCGGAAACTTATTCCTAATAGATAAACGACTAACTGCAAAAATGTTAGAAGGTAGTAAGTTCAATGAGACCTTAAAGAATCTCAATAACATGCGCACAAGATCTAACATACATCTTGAAATATACTTGAATATTGATAATAGTCTTAATTTTGGTATATGATACTGTTTTGTTTACCTAATAGATTGGGTTTTATCCATGATATTTAGTGCTATTATTCCTGTTAAGAATTCATCTCATCTATTATTGAATTCATGGGCTAGTGGCACAATTCCAACTTTCACAATTAGTCAAGGCTTCTAGGGCCACCCTCCCGGGCCCACACACACTCACAAGAGGAAAAAAAAAGGTCCGAAAATCTTCTCTCAACTGAATGTTGTTGCCTTTGGTTTTTGTCATGTACCCTCTTACATCTTCAACTAGAACTCTATCATCCCTTATTACTGTTGCATGTGTTAAAACAACATAGTGTTAAAGCATGATATGCATTCTTGGGTCCTCTTTTAGAGCTGTTAGTAAATTTACATGGTATCAGAGCTCTCGTTATACAAGGTTCGGGGTTCTTAAGCTTTGGACTAGTTGGTACTTAAGTTGTTAAAGTACAATAAACTGACTTCATTAAGGCAATTTTGCATGTTTCTTTTTATTTTGATTCTAACCTTGTAAAAGTTTGTGGGTAGAAATTGTTTGCTAATAGAATTTGAGCTTGAGTTGGGGGTGGGGGTGGGGGTGGGGGTGGGGAGGATGGGGTGGAGCACTCATGCCTCTGAGAGCATGTTATCAAGTGCCATCCTTTTATCTCTTATTATAAAGGGAAAGCAAGATTTTTAACCGCGTCTCTTGAAACTGTGTCACAAATTTCTTTTCCCTTTTGCCCCTACAAGTTTTTTTTTATTACAACTTCGTCCTTTTTAAATTTTTTTTATATTTTATTATATCCCCAAAATTTGATAAAACTCGTATAATATCCTTACGTAAATTACACACTTAACGCGTGTGCCACTGGAATTAGTACTTGATAACACACTTAAGTTGGGGCATGTCTTCTTAAGTTACATGATGATCTTAGGTATTGATTTTTTTTAAAGCTAAACTATGAAGAAAATCTTATTAAATAAAAAAAAAAGGAAGAGAGAAAATGAAGGGTAATAGACTGAGGCAAATGAGACAATGTTTACTTGTTTAAACATTAGACACAATGCAATGCAATGTTAGCTGGATCACGGTTCGATATGGTACATAGAACGAAAATAGGAACGGAAAATGTCAAATGTTATAGTACGATAGGGGTAGGTTTCTTCAGGACATTTTGGTACGAAATACGTTTATTCGAAATGTGGTACGTTAGGATAACTTTCTTAAAGATATAGTTAAATTTGGTTAAGTTAGTATTGCTGCATGCATATTTTCAATAGGCTACACCGCGTTACCCTTGTTGGACACTAGTTGATATTTTTGGAATTTTCTTATAAATAGTAGGTTTTTTGATAGAACATTCTAAATTTATCTATGTGATAACTAAGCTTGTAAATATCCTAGATATTTTGGAAGAATGTTATAGATATGCGATCTTAGTCTTCCATTAGATTTGATCCTAGCAATTGTTTGTAATGCCTAGTGACTATATAAAGATGCCCTTCATTTGCAAAACCATAAAACATAGTTGTAATCATTCTTGTTGAATAAAAGTTTCAGTTCTTTGTTAGTTGTTACTAAATTTAATATTTCGGAACGAAAGTGTTCCATGTTTTGGAACATTCGTACCACAAAACGTTCTGGTAACACTGGTGCAAGGACATGAAGTAGGTCCATAATTAAGGGTCTAAAGTTTTCTGTAGTCGAGATCCGTGGCGGACTAGTAAGTGCAGTCACTCAATTTCTATTTTCTTTTATATACTATGGGTTTAGATAGCTATATATGCTTAATAATAAATAGACTTGTATTAGTAGGAGGGTGCTTATGTAATTGACTTTAAGATTGTTTTTATAGTTATAGTCTCAGCTGTGTATATATAGGAGATGATGTAGTGGGTCTTGACTAAGCTTTCAATAATAACTTCTAATTCTCTCTCTACATTTCAGCTGTTCTTTATCTTTATTTCTACATTTCAGTTGTTCTTTATCTTTATTTCTGTAACATGTTGCAGATTTGGCTCTTATAATTTTCTTGTAGGAGCAGACCAGCAATGAGTACAATGTGTATGCCTTATATATTGTATAAGTAGGTTTTACGTTCATCGTTTCAAAATATAAAATCATTATTAATTTTTTTGAAGTCAACTTAAGACATTTTCAAACTCAAAATTAACATGAATTCTTTAAATCTTGATCAATATAATGATGAATATTGTAAACTATTTAAGAAATAGTACTCGTTATAAGATTTATTGTTTCATAATTTTTAATGAATCATCTCGATTTTGAGTTTGAAAATTTATCAAATTGACTTTCAAAAGTCAATAATAATTATATAATTTGGAACAGAGGAAGTATATAATTACTATATACTATAGCAAGTTGGCAACTAGAAGGAATTAAACTCACGTACTATCCATGATTCATCTTTCGTGTTACTACTGCCACTTTTCAAGAAAAAGAGGCATTTTAATATATTTTTTTTAAAATAAATTGTGAAATTTTAAATTTCAAATTAAAAAAGTTATTTATTATAATTAATACAATCATAATTATCACAAATTATATAAGAACTACTACTGATTATAAAATTTTAATTCTTGAAACTTACTGATATTAACATCAATTTTTAATTTTAAAATTTTTCGTTAATTTTAGAAGAGGTGCTAAAGTCTTAGATGTAGTCCCCAACTATTAACTATCCATGCTTGAAATTTGGTATTTACATACATCTCTTTTCATTATTGAGTCAATTAAATTGTACATGTTTACAAGTTTAAACGGCATATGGAGGTCTTGATGGCGATATTAAGTTTAAGTTTGTTTATTTTAAATTATTTTACTCTATTTCTACGACAAGTGTGATCCCACTCGCTAAAAATTCTGGGTCCGCCATTGGTCGAAATGATTTCTTAATGTTGTCAAGCTAATTGTATTGTCAATTATGCATTTCATGAGCCCAGATATAAGTTAACTGAAGCATATTTCAGCCATTATGCATTTAGTTTTGATGGATCCTTCAATTTAGAAAATATGGTATAATAGTGCTTTATTTTCAGTGAAGATTTTGAAGAGTATAGAAGAGAGTCATTCACCTGGAGACGGAAAGTGAGAGATAAGTCACAGGTCGATATCTCCTGCAGAAGGACTTCAAGTTTAGACCGCAATCATGTGGGATATGGAACTGTGTGTGATTCACAATATTTTCCCAATCATCAGTACAACTCCTATGACAACGATAAAAGCATGAAGGACATTACACATAAGGTGATTCTTTTATAATCAAAGTATTATGCTCCTTAATTCTTTGTATTTTAGATTGTTACATGTGCTGAATTCTGATCAATATCTATATAATTGGACCGCTAATCACTAAATATTGTTTTTGTACCGAATCATTTGATCTTGTTGATTGTATTATTGTGTATTGTTTCCATATTCTTATTTTTAATAATAGAATTTGGTTTTCTGGTTTTATTTGGATACATAAGGTTTTTATAGGTATACCTGATTATGTGAAGATTGTGGAAGTTGGTCCAAGGGATGGGTTACAGAATGAGAAAAAAATTGTACCTACAGCTGTGAAGGTTGAATTAATTCACAGGCTGGTTTCTTGTGGCCTGTCAGTTATTGAAGCTACAAGCTTTGTCTCACCAAAATGGGTACCCCAGGTGATGTGGTTTTCATTTTACTATTGCATCTATATATCAATTGCACTTGCAATGCTGCACCATCATCATTTCTGTAGAACAATTTGTTTCTTGATCTTGTAGAATAAATTTGCATGCTTGGTACAGCTGACTTTGCTACTAATGGGCCTTTTACAGTTTTATTGCCTATGTTCAGTGAAAAGGGGCATTTTGGTGGCAGTAGGTGGCTGACAACCCCCTCCACCATTTTCCTTCTTTTGCGTTACTTTGTTATCTGTTTTTACGTACTAAACTATTTGTTGATTAGTCGATCTTTAATTTTCTGTAGCTTCTATGTTTCTACTTTCTCCTTCGAACTATTTTCTGTGAATTGGATTTTGTGGTGTTTCATTGTCTTTAATTTGGTACTATGTCTTTATTCCCATTAAACCTGAAACATAGTTGCTCATACTGTTTTCTTATTATATATATATATATTATTTTTTTTATAATTTTAAATTTTGTTTATTTATAATTATACATTTGCTAAACAGCTGGCAGATGCAAAGGATGTAATGGAAGCAGTTAAACACTTGGAAGCTGCCAGATTGCCTGTTTTGACACCTAATTTGAAAGTAAGATTCCTTGAGAAAAGAATCTGATGCGCAGTTCAAGGGTTACGCGAATTAATTTCTATTTACTCTTATCACTCTTAGGGCTTTGAAGCGGCTGTTGCTGCTGGCGCAAGGGAAGTAGCTGTCTTTGCATCAGCTTCTGAGTCCTTTTCCAAAAAGAACATTAATTGTAGCATTGAAGAGAGTCTTGCTCGTTACCGGGATGTTACTAACTCTGCTAGAAAGCTCTCGATTCCTGTTCGTGGGTATGCCTTTTTCTTTTCACTAATAAATATAAATTACTCTCCTTCCCTCCCTCCATCACACACACTGACACACACACACATGTGCTAGTTGCATAAGCACACATCGCGTACGTGGTTGCTCCCATGAGACAAAGAAATATGGGGCTCCAACACACTATATAAGGAAAAAAACTGCTGCTCCTTCGATTCTTATTAGCAGTTGGAAGCTACATTTAGATGTTTCAGCATGAGATTATCGCGTTGTTCATATTTACTTGGATCAAGGTTCGATTCAGTACGCTAAACGAAAACTAGAACAGAAAATGCACTTTCCATGGTGCAGAGTACAGTAGGGGTCGGTATCTTTGGGTGGCTTAGTTGGTAATCCAAAATGTGGTACAATATGACAACTTGATTGGTCAGAACTGAATACATATAACTAGCATTTTTTTCTTTTCTTTTTCTTTTCTTTTTTTTATGTTTATTTAGTTCCTTTACTTCTAGGAAGCATGGATACAGACATTGTACACAGATGTGACACGATCCACAACACAACATTTTCCCAAAAAAACAGGATATGATACGTCGAGGGATACATAAATTTTATGTTATTTTTAATAAAAATAAATGTATAAATAAATTTAATAGATAATAAAGCATGATAAAATAAAGCAAACGTCGAGGAATACTTATACCATAAACATCTCTAAATTAAATCATAAAACTCTAAGAGATGACAATATTTAGTAGACAAATATATGTTTAAATCAGTAGAGAAGTTCTAATTATATAGTTGATATTTAACTGAATACTAATAGTAGAGCAAAAAAAACCCAGTAAATTAGGCAAATATAAATTATGAAATGAATATTTTATCAACAAACCCACACAAGAACTCTTCATACAAACAAGATGAAATTTGTATTATCAATATGGCAAGTAAATTATATTTACATAACCATAAGCAAGAGATTCCCAAAAAAAAAAAACCATAAGCAAGTGGTTAACTTCAAAGTTTAAGTTCTATGAAATAACTAGAACCTATCATAACGTAAGCAGAAGTATGTGATAAGTGTCGGTGTCCGAGTGTCCGACACGTATCCGACACAGATTTATTGACCTACAAGAAGTGTCCGTGCTTCATAGCTTTACTTCCGTTCTGAAGAGTAAATTATCGTCATTTTGTTAGCCGCATTTCATGTGTGAATACTTCCACTTAAAAGGAACAATAAGCTTTATTGTTAACAAAGGGTACTGAAGTGAAGAATTCTTCTCAAATTTAATAGGTATATATCATGCGTCCTTGGATGCCCAGATGAAGGAGCAATTCCTCCTTCAAAAGTTGCTTGTGTGGCTAAAGAACTTTATGATATGGGTTGCTACGAAATCTCGCTTGCTGATACAATAGGGGTTGGTACACCTGGTAATGTGATAACGTATCTCTTGTTTTCAAATTTGGCAAGTTTATGTGTTTGGTTAATATGACAGATTGTATCTAGTACACATCTGCATTGAATTTTTT
This sequence comes from Aralia elata, assembly GCA_034770075.1. NCBI lineage: Eukaryota > Viridiplantae > Streptophyta > Magnoliopsida > Apiales > Araliaceae > Aralia > Aralia elata. The sequence goes on from CM068387.1 coordinate 61,512,719, forward strand.
TTTTTTCCTCCATGAATGACATTTATTTGATGTTACTCTGAAGTCTGAAGTGTCTTGAATGTGATCCCTTGCTATGACACGACCCTTGTATCTAATTACATCAAAAGTTGTCTATTTGAAAAGTTTTATTTGTCATAAGATGTCACCGTTTCACTCTATAATTTGATGTCTACTAAACAAGAAATGCATCGCCAATATTGAGTTTCTTTAGTTGAAATTTGAATAACCATTATATCGTTGAGCTAATTGCTTAGACTAATGTTTTGCAGGAGTCGGTAGTGAACTTTACTAGGATCATACTTGAGACATGAGTGGTTCAGTTTACCTAAGACCCAATTGATGCTGTATTGCCTTGACAAGCTATGTAGTGTCCCAAATGAGCCATAGCCTCCGAATGAAATAGCAAAAAATCATTTCTATGTAACAAAACTCAAATATTCTTAAAATACCTACTCCTAGAATCCAGATGAGCTGAAGTTTCCTTACTGGAACATAAAAACAATCTATTTCTTCCTCATTTGGTGGACTTTTGTAACTAATTTACCACACTCATCATTACCTTTTGGTACCATTCATTTTTTGTTACCAAATTCATATATTTAAACAGTTCATATATATGCTTCTGTGGGCTAGTATATATTTGTGTATGTGGTTCGTCTAACTGCTGTCTATTTATCTCGAATTCTTGGTTCTTTTCTTATTCTATTGATGTTGATGTTCTTTGTTAACTGTTCATCTTGATTATCATTCTACATACAGCTGTATATTGAGAAATATGCTTTTGCCTTTGATCATGGTTAGATTTCATCCTTTGACTTTATTGTGAAATTGTTTTTCTATGGAAAATGCATCTTCAACAATCTGCTCTTGGAAATTGACTTCCAAAAGGTGTATTTACACCCTTTTTTCCTGATATTCAACATTTGTGGTCATATGATTGCCTTGGTGTGTAAATATTGCCTTGGTGTGATGTCTTTTTGAAATGGAGTGCGTTATTAGGTTGATGGTGAGTAATGGTTGGTGTTCTTGTTGTATCTAAGGTTGCCAATTGTCCACCTTGATTTCTTAAGGAATTGTTTAACAATATATAGTAATATGACAAAAGTGTATATATTTGTATGTATTATGCATGTATGTGCATATCATAAAAGGGAGTATTTACACACAAGCTTTTGTGTGTCCTACACCTAATATGACGTAGTTTGATTGATAAAATGGTGAAATGTCAAAACAGCCACTAATACGAGTGTAATATTTTTTGCACACAGAGATAAAAATTTCTGAATCTGCCATTGATGTTTATGTTTGCAGTCTGAAAAACATTATTAGACTCTTACAATCACCGATTCTATAGATAAGCTTAGTTTCTTTATCTATTAATATTTTATTCAGTATTCATTCCAAGTATTACTTATGGCAATTCAAGTTATGCCACCATTTTTGCTGCATTCTTGCCCTTTACTTTTCCTTAAGTGGCCTTCTTTACATGTTCATTGATGTAACTAGTCACATGCTTAGTCCTTTATTTAATCCCATGAACTATATTTTATCATTTTTAAGGTCATCTGATGAGGGATTATAATCCCAAAGTGGAAGGGTGGTATTATATAATCCCCTTTTGAGGTATCAAATGACCTTAGAAACGATAAAAAATAGTCCATGTATTAAATAACGGACTAATCATGAGATAAAATAGTCCAAAGTAGTAATAAAATAATACAAATAGTCCTATCCCACGCTTTGTTTTTGCAAATAAACGTATCCATAATGTTTTATAGAATGAAGAATAAGAGGTCAATGGTTTACATACTGAACAATTTTGCCTGTTCTCTTTGAATCTGTGTTGGCTCCTTACCTTCTTGTTGCACTTTACTTTGTTTCTGTCTCTCTTGTCCCCCCATTCTATTTTGACAGGCACTGTTCTTCCAATGCTTGAAGCTGTAATGGCTGTTGTTCCCATTGACAAGCTTGCTGTCCATTTCCACGACACTTATGGGCAGGCACTTCCTAATATATTAATTTCCCTCCAAGTGAGCTACCTTCTTGAAATAGACAAATATCAAATAAGATGTTTTTTTTTATTCTTCCTCCGTTCCAAAATATATAAGATTCATTATTGACTTTTTGATGTTAATTTGAGACATTTTCACAATTAAAAATTAAGACAGATTTATTTAATTTTAGTGAATACAATGATGATGAAGATTATAAACTATCTAAAAAATAATTATAAGATTTATCTGTTCTTAATCTGTGATGAATTTTGAGTTTGAAATTGTCTCAAATTGACTTTCAAAAGCTAATAATGATCTTACAATTTGGAACGGAGGGAGTACTTGAGAACAATTGATGCTCACATAACTTCTACACCTAGCTGTTATCAGTATCTAAACTTGTGTACTCCCTCCGTCCCAAATTAATTGTTTTTCTAGGACTTTTTTAAGTCAAATTAACTATTTTTAAAATTAATAATTAAGCATATATAAATATATTTCTAAAATTATAAAAATTGAAATTAGTAATAAATTGTATATACTTTCTTTTGGTTATAATATCTTCACATATATGTTAGCAAAAATAGTAAAAAAATTAGTTTTAAAAATAGTCAATTTGACTTTAAAAAGTCCTAGAAATGCAATTAATTTGGGACGGAGTGATATTCTTTTAAAAAAAGGTTCAGTTGGGATTTCTAATTTCATGCCTTTAACCATAGATTCTACAGCATTATGCGAGCAATGATAATAATTTTTCAGCAACGACATAAATGTGATCGCAGATAAATGAATTCTATTTGATTTTCGTATTATTTTTCTATCTGACAGATGGGAATCAGTATAGTGGATTCCTCTACTGCTGGTCTAGGAGGGTGCCCGTATGCTAAGGGAGCTTCAGGAAATGTAGCCACTGAAGATGTTGTCTACATGCTTCATGGGCTGGGTGTGCGAACCAATATTGATCTGCGAAAGCTCTTGTCTGCCGGGGAGTTCATCACCAAGCAACTTGGCCGCCCGTCAGGTTCAAAAACTGCCATTGCCTTGAGCCAAGTTAGAGCAGATGCCTCTAAGATATAAAAATGTAATTGATATTTCCACCAGGAAATTTGATAGCTCCATTTGACTGTCTTACATGAATAGTACATGGGATCCACGTTCGTGTGAGTAACGTCTTGTGAAAATATTAAAATTATCTTGTGGAAATAATAATCCCCTATAAATTTCTGGGGGATATTCTATAATATATAAGGAATAACAAAATGAGCTTACTCTCTAGGGCTTTCCTACAAGTTATTATTATCTGATATAGAGGAATAATTGAAACAGAGGTTTTAGCTTTGTCGATTATTGTTATGAGATCTAAAATTGCATGTTGTCAAGATCTGTGTAATGTGGTTGGTCATTGTAGTGGAAACAAATTCTGTATCCCACTTAAATTATTGAATTGTTCGTTTCCACTATGAGACTTAATTTTCATGTTAGAGAGAACTTTATGAAACAAACAATTTTACTTATTAAGAGTAACAAATCGTCAAAAATAGAAGGCTAACTTAGACACTTTATTATATTTGATAGTAAAATCTTGTTTCTCTCTCCCATCAGTCCAGCTGATGAAGGATGGGAGTGATGGGGGCTAGATATTGTTCAAGTCGATTGAAGAATTGTTTGATATTCATCGTAACCTATTGTGAAAAGAAATTTTATTTGCTGTAGGAGTTTTATTTTGGATCGAATGTGTTTTATTTTCACTATAAATACTTATTATTGTAATATCCGAGAAAATTTTAGAAAACTTTGTAATAAGGGTTATGTAATTATAATTGTAATTTTAATGGAATACAATTTATAATTGAGAATGTTGTGCAAGTGAAAGTAAATGTGTATATATATGAGTATATATATGCATATATATTATATTTGTCAAACAAGAAGTCAACAAGATAAACTTTGATCAAGAAACGTCTTAGTTCTAATTAAGAGCATACTTAATGCTCTAATTGTTAATTAGAGGAAATAATTAGAAAGATAAGGAACAAGGAGGGTTTGACCATAAGAAATCAAGTCTTGTAAGGGAGGGAATTGATATTGACCATTTTGGCCTATCCTTGTTAGTTTTCCTACACTTTACCAATTCATGCAACAAAAGCTAAGAAAGAGAGAGAGAGAGAGAGAGAGAGAGTTTGACAGCTAGGGGAGAAGGAGGAGAGATTCAAGCCAAGTTTGAAGCAAGATCTAGTAGATCAACCAACAAGGAGAAGCAAACACTCCTATAGGTAAACCTTAAAACTATTCTAAATCTAAATTTTCTTATGAAAGATCTTGATCTATGCTAATAATCATATATCATACTTATTTAGACCTATACATGATAGATCTTGGTTGTAGATACCAAAGATCAAGAAACAAGTTTGAATGAACAAAGAAAGGACAAAAGAAGTTTAAATTAGCTTAGGTTAAAAACACTAAAACAAAACCTGAAATTGAAACGTTAATAACTCCTAATGTATAATAAATTTTTGAGTGAGATTTATTGTGTTTGATACCTCTATGAGTTATCTAAACACTGCAAAAAAAATAAAATTTGAACTCAAATTCCTTGTAGATTATTTATGGTGATTTTTCTACCAAAACAAGAAACTAATGAAACCCCCTGCCCTAAATTTTCAGTGGACAATTTCAGATATCAAACTTATTTAATAAATTATGGCCTTTTGAGGGTTGATACCTTATGGTATAACGCGTGTCATGTCCAAAGATGAACAAAAATGGACTTGTGATGAAGGAGTTATGACCAAAGCAAAATTGAAAAATCTAAAATTAAAACAGTTATATCTTGAGTTCTATAACTCATTTGAGGATGAAATTTAAAGTGAAAGTACTCAGCAAAGAGTCTACTGTCCAAATTTCATAATTTTTTGAAAGTAATTTCGAATTATAGTGAATTTTGTAATTTTGGACAGAAATAGCGCTTAAATAAATTAAACAGTAATGAAAGAATCTAAAAAAATCAAAAATGATTTAGAATATAATTAACTATGTGGGGCCAGAAGAATAAAAAATAATAAATTGATTAAGGAGGTTTAATGGAGAATATAAGGTTAAGAAAAATTAAGAAAATTAATTAAAATAAAATCGAAAAATACGTAATATATTTTTATCGGTTAAAACATGATAATATGGAGTGTATGAGCTTATGTATGTGTTAATTAGATATGTTTATAGTGAGTTAATAGAACTAATATGAGGGGATGCTCGAGATCGAGTTATATTAAAAGAAATACTGAAACAAGTTTAGGAATGATTACCGACGGTAACTATTAATAATAATAATAGTTAAGTTAATTGAATAATCCTTATGGATATTGTAGGTAATCATTTTGAAGGAAGTTAGTAACATAACAAGGGGGATATAAACTATCCATGTAAGTTTCTGCACTTATGTGTATTTACAATTCGTTTTATTATCGAACTATTTTTTATTCCGTAAAGTTCTTGTTATTTCATGAACTATTTTGAGAAATGAGTCTATGCTATTTATTTCGGCTAGACACAATTGATATGATATATTAAATTATTGAATTGTTAATAATTCTTTGGAAATATTTAAATTTAATCTAATCTAAATTATTTTGGTGCGGACTCTGATGTTATAACTGAGTAAAACAACCCTAGAAGTAAGGATATTGTGTTGTGGTCGGGTAACCGACATACGTTGTCAAAATAAAATATAGAGATGATGTTACGCGTAACATGGGGTGTCATTGGGTTAATCCCCTAATGATACCTATGGAGTTCACAGTCTTTGTGACTATTGAACAGTTTTGGAGAGTTCTCAATCCACGACTAATGAACAAATTTTATGATCCTTTTTGACTACTCAGTTGACAGTAAAATGATTTTAAAATCATGTTAAGCTTTTGAGATTTCAAGTCTCTACCTTGTGAAAATGTTATTGAACTAATATGTTATTCAGCAAATATGCTATAAATATTTGTTTGTATTTTTATTCTTGTTGAGCTTAGTAGTTGCTCAGTAACTAATATGTAACTAATGTATTAGAACTTTAATATTATTAAATGATGTAATATTTTTATAATAGTTTATTATATTTTATTTAAGTTGTAATAGTTAGTAAGGTTAAGAACATGAGAGGACTATAAGACATATAATGTAAATTATTATATTTACTTTTACGTATTTAAGTTTATGTTATTAGATAGATGTTATGGATGATGATGAATAATGAACACCATATCTGTTGTTTCAAGTACATGAATTTTGGGGACGTCACAATTATATAAAGAAACTTGTTCGATTAGGTAAATGAAGATATGAGTACTAGTGTGTATAAATAGGGTAATATGTTTAATTACTGAAGAGACATAGAGAACACAACCAAAATTTGATAACATACTAGATAGTAGAGAGTGTAATTTTCAGCTTTTATTCCATGCAAACAATTTATACCATTGAGATTAATATATTGAAATGGTTTTTGGATTAGGTTATTAAAGATCAAAGCACATTAAATCTTGTGTTGCTTATTTTCTTTATTTTGTTGTTTGATTTGTGTAAAATTGATTCTCAACGTGGAGCGGGTTTAGAAATTGATATTTTCACAACTGTATTGATATTTTCGCATGTTTTTCTCTCACGTGAAAATAGGACTCACCTCTTCATTCCCAAGTAAAAGGTGAGTCTCATGCGTTAGAGGTTGCCCTTGATATGGGCGGGTACTAGCGCCTTTTGAAGTATGTGCATTTTTCTTTCTAGTATTTGTCTCTCACTTTCCGTGCCGAAGGAAGGCCAAAAGAACTATAGAACCACACCTATTAGTTAAAGGAAATCGACGGGAGTTGCGAGTGGAAGAGGGGTGTTAAAGGAGACCGACGGGAGTTGCGAGTGGAAGAGGGGTTCTAAGCGATCACGAGCAAAGACGTGTTAAAGTAAAGCTCCTGGAATTATTGAATTGTCATAAGGCATGGTCTGACTTTGAGAAAAACCATTCATGGCCATCTTTCAAGCAATGTAAGGCTGGCATACAACATACAGGTCTGACTCATCTGTGTGTACTTTAAATGTGTAATCTATTGGGTTGGTCCAACCAAGAACTCTCTTTTGTCCCTCTTGATCGAACCTGCCAAAAAAGTCACAGAAGTGGTTCTTATTGGGAGAAAAAATAAACACTCTCAATCACTATGTTGACCTCTTTTTCTCAGTTATTCACTTATTCCAGCTTCTTTATGATTCTGGCTTAAACTCTTTCTTGTACTCGAGGGCGGATCGATTAAGAATTGTTCAAAATATCCTTGGATTTGGAAATGAGAAGCTAAATCGCTCGCCGCTAAATATAAATTAATTTGAAAACAGATTTGGCCCGCTCCCCCTTTCATATAAGTAGGTTCTATTAGTTGAGAAGGGCTTCAGCTTTCCGTTGCTTTACTGGCATACAAGTTACTTGTTTAAATCAAAGAAAATAAAGGGTAGCTTTTAACTGAGTGGCAGACCCCACGTAATTGATAGATGAGCTGACATTAATAGCAAGTACCAAACCCCTCCCTCATACCCCCCATCATGAACTCAAAGACTTTCGCCAGAGTGTAACTGTTGGTTAGCTAGTTTACATAGAAAAAGAAGGCAAGTGAAGAGGTAGGCAACCCATCAAATAAAGCCTTATGTGCTTTTCACCTTCCTTGCTCTGAACTCATCATTGTGGTCGAATCTAAAACATCAATTAAGAACTTATTTCCTTTTCTTCAGCCGCTTCAGTAGGATAAATAATGGAACCATTGTCCAGGGTGTTAACGCAAAGATTCGTCCATGCGTCTAATCACTAAACCGCGCATCCAATCCTGCACAGAAACAAAACCACACTCAGGGAGCTGACGGCCTGGGCCGCCGATGAATAGCTCCAGTGTGAGAATAAGTACAAGCGGAATAAGGTTTAACAATGAAGGTTTAATACTTTAGTGCTGAAAATTGACATTACTTGTGAATTAGGGTTTAGCCTTGTATTTATAGTGATCACACCACCAACTTCATGTCCGTCCCCATATGGAAATAGAATTCCTTATTAGGATAGATACCTTAATGGGATTAAACTGAATCTCCTTAAAGAAAGGATTAAACTGAATCTCCTTAGGAGTTGAAAATTAAATACAGGTAGGAATTTTAGATTTCTTAACATTCTCCCACTGCTCAAACAAACACCTACGTGGGGAGATTCCTCCACGTGGACAATAACCCACTGTTAACGTCAAATTCTGACCGCTCGCCAAATCACCAAATAACGAGCCGAAAAGACGTTTAACGGTGGAGGATATGTAGCTGTTTAGTGCTTGTTAATATGAAATAAAATAAGAATAAGTGGAAATAAAATAATAACACCAGAATTTTTACGTGGAAACCCAATTGGAAAAAAACTACGGGGAGAGATCTCAGAAATTCACTATGAAAATATTATACAAATTGGAGAAAATAATATTAGTATTATTTTCTCTATTCCTCACTTTTTTCTATCACTCAAATGAGCTATTTTTCTCTATACTATTGAAACTCTCGGATTAATTTCTCTAATGCTTTCTTACTACCGATTATTGAAGCTTTGAAGCTTTGAATTGGTGTATGTTAATTTGTAAGAAACGGAGGCTATTTATAGCAAAAGTTGAGCCATACAAGTAAGAAAAAATGGCATGGTGGCTGCTGATGAAATTTGACAAATGATGAACCATGTGGGCTGCTATAATATTATACTCTAATATTTCCCCCACTCTCTTATTTTAAAAACTTTAAATAAGAGAGTACACAAATAAAAGATTCAGACGTGCACCATTCGGTTATGATAAGTAATTCTCCCTTATAGATCAAGGCATCTTTATAGTACAATCAGATTTATCATGATTATGGTATGGACCTTCCTATATTTCTGTCTATTGAAGACCTTTTGATCACCACTCCTAATATTGTCTCCCACTCTCTTATTCAATTCTCATCATTGCCAGATGTAGGGACTAAGGAGATCCATCATTCCAAGGAAATGAGATAGAACTTAACAAAATAATTCATATAACAGAGGAAACTATGCGAGCAAAACAGGAGGTGTCGTATTTCTTCGGATAAATATTAGTAGGTATTTGACCCTCTTGACGTCTCTGATCATCCATCTTATTGGTAGTACTTCTGAAGCCTTCCAGCATGCCAAGTATTTTTTATCTCCGATCTATCCATTGCTTGAAGCCGGTAAGTACCTGGCTTTGGCACTCCAATAACTTCATAAGGACCTTCCCAGTTCGGCATAAGCTTACCTGAATTCTGGGGGGCAGACGCTTCAACCTCCCAAAGTACACGATCACCAACTTCGAACCTCCGTACTTTCACCCCCTTATTGTAATGTCTGATCGTTCTATGCTGGTAGACTGCTAGCCTTATTAAAGCCGATTCTCGAACCTCCTCTAACAAATCCAGATTAAGCCGAAGGCCTTTATCGTTATAAAGTTCTTTATATTGACTGACCCTTAACGAAAGAGACCCAATCTCGACTGGGACAAGAGCGTCGGTCCCGTAAGCTAACCTAAACGACGAGTCACCTGTAGTGGTCCGAGAAGTAGTCCGATATGCCCAAAAAACGCTGAGCAACTCTTCAGGCCACCTCCATTTCGCTTCGTCTAGCCTTCTTTTAATACCATTAAGCAACGTACGATTAGTGACTTCAACCTGACCATTAGACTGAGGATGAGTAACTGAAGTCTTTCTGTGTTGGATTCCCAAATCTTTAAGGAATTCTTCGAACTTCGAACCGACAAACTGTCGTCCATTGTCCGACACCACCACCATAGGAATGCCGAAGCGAAACACTACAAACTCTTTGAGAAATTTGTGACACTCTTGCTCTGAGATTGTCCGAAGAGCTTTGGCCTCCACCCACTTAGTCATGTAATCAATAGCCACTATTACAAAGCTAACTTGACCCTTCGCCTTCGGTAATGGACGCAAAATATCAATTCCCCATATTACAAACGGAATCGGGGACAGAACAGAAAAGAGCTCTTCGGGCAGCCGATGAGGAACCGAACTGTTCAGTTGACATTTAGGGCACTTTTGGACATACTCCTTAGCCTCTTTGAAAATGGTAGGCCAATAATAACCATGCCGAAGTGCCTTGTACGCCAGTGATTTGGCGCCCATGTGATCGCCACAGATCCCTTCATGAATTTTCTGAAGTACGTATTCCGCTTCTGAGGGGACCAAACATTTCAATAAAGGTGAAGAGTACGCACGCCTATATAAGTCACCATCGATCAATACAAAGTTTGAGCTCCTGTACTTTATTTTTTTCGCTAGTATCCGATCCAAAGGTAACTCGCCATCGGCAAGATAGCTTATATATGACGTCATCCAACAGTCCGAACGTTCCACCACCAACACCTCTGACCTCTGAATACTTGGGAATTCTAGAACCTCCAAATACACTGACCCATTAAAAGTTCCCGTATCGGAAGCAGCTAACTTGGACAATGCGTCGGCAATCGTATTATTGGACCGATCCACCCCTTGGAAAGTAAACGAACTGAAGTAATGCAACCGGTCCTTAACTTCTACCAGATACTTGGACATCTTTGCCCCCCGAGCTTCATATTCTCCTGATATCTGCTTGACCACCAACTGAGAATCGCTAAAAATAATTAGTCTCTGAACCTCTAGACTCCTCGCCAACCGAAGCCCTACCAAGATCGCTTCATATTCGGCCTCGTTGTTAGTTGCCCTAAACCCGAACCGGATAGCTTGCTAAACTCTGAATCCCTCTGGACTTGTCAAAATCACCCCTGCTCCACTACAATCCGAGGTTGAAGACCCGTCCACATACAATGTCCAAGAAGTATGAACCAGCCGAATGTCAGAAACAGAACCCACTACCCCTGGCTCAATAACTGAATCATCTTCGGAAAACGAACATTCCACCATAAAGTCGACCAAAGCCTGACCTTTTATCGCTTTCCGAGGGTAGTACTCCAAATGAAACTGGGTCAACTCCATAGCCCACGCAGCAAGCCGACCCGAGATGTCTGGTTTGTGTAACACCTTCTTTAGAGGTTGGTCCGTATATATCACCACTAGCCGACACTGGAAATAATGTCAAAGTTTTCTGCTTGCGATGATTAACGCATAAGCAAATTTTTCTAAGTTCGGATATCTTGTTTCTGCATCCCGAAGGGCATGACTAACATAATAAACGGGGAACTGCTTTCCCCCCGATTCCCAAATCAAAACAGCCTCGACCGCTAACGAGTTGGAAGCTAAGTATAAGTACAAAGGTTCCGAAGGAATTGGCTTCATCAGTAATGGTGCAGAGGACAACTACTTTTTGATCCCTTGGAACACATCCTCACATTCAGAATTCCACTGAAAAGTTTTCTCGTTCTTCGTACCCTTCGGAGTATCAAAGAATGGGAGACATCTTTCCGCAGATTTTGACATGAACCTCCGAAGTGCCGCGATCCAACCCGTTAGCCTCTGTACGTCGTTAAATGACTTCGGTGACTTCATATCCATAACAGCCTTGATCTTCTCAGGATTTGCCTCAATACCTCTCTTGCTTACCATATAGCCGAGGAACTTTCCCGACCCAAGACCGAAGGTACATTTGGTAGGGTTCAGCCGAATGTTGTGCTCCCTGATAGTCTGAAAACAATCCTCCAAAACATCCAAGTGGCCTCGCGTCCACATAGACCTCTATACTCCTTCTCAGTTGCCTTCTGAAGATATAATTCATCATCCGTTGATACGTTGCGCCGGCATTAAGGAGCCCGAACATCATTTTCTTGTAAGCATAAATTGCTCGATGGGTGATGAAAGTTGTCTTCAGAATATCCTTCTTGTACATTGATATCTGATGATAACCCGAAAAAACATCCATAAAACTCAACATAGCGAAGCCCGAAGTTGCATCTATCAATTGATTAATATGCGGCAAAAGGTAAAAGTCCTTCGGGCATGCCTTATTCAAATCCGCGTAGTCAATACATACCCTCCACTTGCCATTCTGCTTCTGGACGAGGACTACGTTCGCGAGCCACTCCAGGTAATCAATCTCGTAGATAAAATCCGCTTTCAGAAGTTTCGCTATTTCCTCATCAATAATTCTTTGTCGCTCCGGAGCGAAAATCATTCTCTTTTGTCGAACAGGCTTCTTAGTCGGATCTACACACAACTTGTGAACAGCGACCGACTCGTCTATCCCTGGCATATCACTGGGCTCCCAAGAAAAAATGTCGGCATAAACCTGAAGTAAATTGATCAGCCATGTCCTGAACGACTCCTGTATGCCCGAGCCAATTTTTATTATTATCTCCTTTTTCCCCGGAACTAATTCGATATCCTCCGTCTCTTCGGCTGGCAGGGCGAATGGTTCAGTGCTTCCTTCGGTGAAGGGTTCAACCTCAATTGTCATGGTCTGTTTCTGCTTACATCTATCCACAGTCGAAGAAATCAGTGAAGTTCTATAACACCTTCGGGCTAAGTCCAAGTCGCCCTTCACCTCGCCAACCTCGTTCGTCGTAGGGAACTTTATCTTGAAATGAGGGATGGAGGTTACTGCCTGCAATGCCATTAATGTCGATCTTCTCAAAATAGCATTATAAACCGAATCCACATGTACCACATAGAACCTGACGCTGACCTCCACCTGCCTAGGAGCCGTCCCGAAGATAACCGGCAGCTCGATAGTCCCTGCCACCCGAACTGGATCATTGCCGAACCCATACAGCGGTGGCTCGTGTCCGACTTCCATCTTCCTTCCTCCCAAATCTAACCTTTGATAAGCGTGGGCATAGAGAATATCGACCGAAGAACCATTATCGATCATAATACGCCTCATATCCATGGTCCCAACTTGGGCGGTAATACCCAGAGCCCCCTCGTGCGGCTCGATCGGTTCTGACGGATAATCCTCATCAGAAAATGAAAATGATAGTACCCTGATATGGGCGATCTTTCCTAGCAGATTGTTCAGACACTGACATGACCAAATCCAGCGTACCCCGCCTTTTCTTCCCGAGTACTTTCCCTGACGATCCACCTGTTATCACATCCACAACTCTCTGAACCACCGGAATTGGTTCGGTCTGGGTTGTCGGGTTCTGCTGGGTATTGTTAGTAGTGGGTGCCCTTTCCAAAGTTCCTCGCCCGGCGACATACTGAATTAACTCTCCAGATTGTACCTTCTTCTCGATCATGTCCTTCAAATTATAACACTGCTCCGTAGAGTGCCCCGAAAACTGATGATAACTACAGTATCGGTTATGATTCCCCCTGTAAGACTTCGTGCTAGTTTGGCATGGTTCAAGCCAGATTTGTTCCGGATTTCTTCCAATATTTTAGCCCGATCCGTGTTCAGCGGGTGTAGATTTTATTAACATTTTTATTTGAAAAGGGGGGTCTACTCCCTCCCGAACCTCCTCTATTGAAACCACGCTTCGGCTGATTATCCTGCCTGGGGGTGCTATACTGATCTCGATCTCTAGACCTATCCTCTGAACTTGCCTACGGCTTTAAACTCCCAATAGCCTCCTCGAGAGTGATAAATCCATCGACCCTACTATAAGCCTCTGACAAGTCTTCGAGTGGATTAAGAATAAGATCTTTGATCAACTTTTTGGATTTTGTAATGTCCAATCCAGTGGTAAAGAACCCTACAGCCTGCTGCACATTTAGGTCAGTCACCGTGCCGATTGCTTCCCTGAACCTCTTCACATATTGGTTGATGCTTTCTTCAGAACGTTGTTTGATTTGCATCAATGACATCGTTAGCTTTTCCCTTCGCTTATTGCTTCCGAAGCGTGCATGGAATTTATCACACAACTGTTCCCACGAACTGATCGAGTTCGGACTGAGAGACGCCATCCATTCTCGAGCCCTATGCTTCAGTGTAGTAACGAACATATGACATTTGGCGACTTCGGGGTGATCATAATAGTCCATAATCTAATTATAAGCGTGTGTGTGATCATAGGGATCGCCAGTGCCATCATACGTCTCCAACGGTGGCATTTTTTTGGACATATCAGCTTTCACCCCTTTAATCTCTAGGGTAAAAGGCGATCTGGTGTTGTTCGGTAACTCAACTGACTGATCGGCCGCCGCTAGCCTTTGTTCCACTTCCTCCAATCTTCTAGCTAGGGCATCGGTCTCACTTTCTCGAAGAATCGACTCGGGTCTGATTGTTGAATTATCCCTGGAGCGGCTCTGACGCCTGCCTCGGTCTAATGTGCGGCTCATTGGCCTGCTATTGTCCTGTGAGCGGCTGTTGTGCCTCCTGCGGATCGGAGAGCGGCTTCTTGACCTGCTCAAGTCCTGCGAGGGGCTTTGGTGCCTGTTGCAGATTGGGGAGCGGCTCCTCAGCCTGCTCCGGTCCTGCGAACGGCTTCGGTGCCTGCCACGGACTGGGGTGTGGCTCTTTGGCCTGCTAACGTCCTACGAACGGCTTCGATGCCTACCGCAGACAGGGGTGCGGCTCTTCGGCCTGCTTCTTTCCCGTCGAGAAACGTCCGGATGTTGTGTCCTGGATCGGTCCTGTGACGGATCTCTTTGACTCCGTTGAAGACTGGAGGAAACCTCTTCGCCATGTATCAGAGAAGCCAATTGTTTATCCAACTTCACTTGCTGGAGGCGTATGGCCTCCATAGCTTCCTGGTCAAGATCAATTCCCTCTTATCTTGATCTTGATTCGGTCTAGAATTTCGATCATCGGCACCATCATCGTGTCCACCCGTCCTTCGTGTGGTCGAGAATAATTGTCTTCTCACAATTACTGTTCGAGGATCGGTTGGGCCCACCGACTGGCTTTGGAGGCCTAGCCTGTCCGAGATGCTCTTAGATGGTCCGAGCCTATCCTTGACCGAGCCTCTAGGTTGAGAAAGGTTGGCCGTTAATTTGTCTCGTGTACCATTATTTTTTATCAGCAAAGAACTGTGTGATTGAAAATTATCAAGCACTAAAGGCCCTACTTCTAGCGCCAATGTTAACGTCAAATTCTGACCGCTCACCAAATCACCAAATAACGAACCAAAAAGACGTTTAACGGTGGAGGATATGTAGCTGTTTAGTGCTTGTTAATATGGAATAAAATAAGAATAAGCGGAAATAAAATAATAACACCAGAATTTTTACGTGAAAACCCAATTGGGAAAAAACGACGGGGAGAGATCTCAGAAATTCACTATGAAAATATTATACAAATTGGAGAAAATAATATTAGTAATTATTTTCTCTATTCCTCACTTTTTTCTATCACTCAAATGAGCTATTTTTCTCTCTACTATTGAAACTCTCGGATTAATTTCTCTAATGCTTTCTTGCTACCGATTATTGAAGCTTTGAAGCTTTGAATTGGTGTGTGTTAATTTGCAAGAAACGGAGGCTATTTATAGCAAAAGTTGAGCCATACAAGTAAGGAAAAATGGCATGGTGACTGCTAATGAAATTTGACAAATGATGAACCATGCGGGCTGCTATAATATTATACCCCAACACCCGCCATATTATCCGAGCCCAAATAAACATACCCCCACACAGGGTATATTCCTAAACAATACTAAAGCGATGAGACATCAACAACACATGGTGCACGACTTCTTCCATTGTCTAAGGTATATTCCTGCATTTCATTCAGATGCATATTTAATGGAGTCAGTACAGTGTTGATATTGAGGATCTCTTGACAATGTCAGAGCTAGCTCTTACAATTTAGATTGATGACTAAAATCAAAGTACATATTTTACACTCAATAAAGAGAATCTTTGTCCTTCAATAAGAAAGAAAGGAGAGCGTAGGTCGATCAGGTAACCGACTTCCGAGAGAAAGCCTTCTCTATAGCTTTAGTTGTTTATGTGAAATCGAGGAGCAACATGTTAAACTTTTACACTTTTCTGAAGAGAGCTTGAAACAATAAGATGAAAGATTGATAAGATGCTAACCTTAGCGCAAAAGATTAATCATTGTGTGCCCTGGTTCACCTCAGAAAGAAGAAGTAGGCGATTAAGAAAGTCTCCCCTTGAATTTGATTAAATGTCCGAAGACCTTCTCAACTAATCTTAAAATGGTCATTTCTTTGGTGAAATCAAACACACCTTCGATGAGAGTACCATATAAAAATATCAAAAATACATGGAGAAATAGTACTCTTTATAATTTTATATTTTGAAGAACCAATACCAATACTATAATATTTCCATCTTTAAAAGTAAAACTGTAAAAAGCAATAGCATAGAAAGGGAAACAATCTTTCGAAAGAAGATTTTCAGCACATTATTCTGCCAAGTCTTTTAGGTCAGTGGGGGTCCCTACTGCCCTTTTACCGGTGCTAAAGTTTGGGCGACATCATTTCTCTCAAAAAAAAATAAAAAATCACTCCCATTCTTATCTCTCCATGGTTTTACCAGTCAACTCTAGTAAGCTTAATTCTTAATAAAATTCAAAAATAATACTAACCTATTAAGGTCGATCTCATGAAAGTCTATGTAAAAAGCAATATACTCAACACATAATTTCACACAATTAAATGTTGTACTTCACTGAGTTCGACTTTTATAATGCTCTCTCCGTTTTAAAATAAAATATGTGATCGTTATTAATTTTTTAAAGTAAATTGAAATATTTTTAAATTCAAAATTTTTATAAATTTTTTTTTAATTTTTAAAAAGGATAACCTGTTTGTTAGTCTCCAAACTATAGTTGTTTTTAACATTTAGTCCTCAATCTATAGTTACTTTTCATATTTAGTCCTCTTCAATCTTCTATTTTGTAAGGTTGGACAAATATTGCATAAATTATAAAGTAAGAGGAAACGCGAACAACAACTATAGTTTGGGGACTAACAAATAGGTTATTTTTTTTATAAAAAAAACAATATTAAAATGGTAAACTATGTAAAAAATACTAATGATTATAATATTTATTATTTTCATAAATACAATGAATCATATCAATTTTAAATCGATATAATGAAGAGACTTGAATGATGACTAAGTAATGACTTACGATTAATTAAAATAATTCGTTCAATTTTAATTTCTAGTTCACTCAAGATAAGATCGTCAATCTTCTTGTTGTATATAGTATATATGTAATCTGGTTAACCCTTTTCCAACCTTTTGTGTTTAGCAATACCAGCTACTATTTCTCTCTCTGTGTGTGATAATTTTGTTACAAAAATGTATAATAAATAGTTGCCATCGAAGCTATAATTATTTATAAATTAAAACATCGTGTCTACTTACAATAATAGTAGCAGGAATAACAAAGTTCGTAATATATAGAAAAACTAATAAAGTGAAAAATGTAAAATATAGAAAAACTATTAAAGTAAAATATGGATTGTGAACTCCAAAAAAAGGCTTTGGGGTTACTAGTTTAGAGGTATTGTGTTTATGTGGTGGACAATCCCATGAGTCATCTAATATTGATGAAGTAAAAAGAATTTAACTGATATAAAAAGTAGTATATTGATGCTGAAAAGGATAATAAAAGCTATCAAAATCTATAATAAATATAAAATGTGGTAACAAAGATATTGATGAGAACATCCTTAGTTTAGAAGCCCACGACGAATCCAAGCGGATCCATTGCATATACCACTTAGACCCATTACGAGGACTCGGGCTAAACGCCTCAAAAAAGGACTTAACGGGATGATTCATGAATTATGGAACAATGTTAGAACAAATACGAAGAACGTAGAGACGAGATACAAGTACGCGAAGATCATAAACGCAGTGATAGCAATTGTACCCAAAGCACCGCAATAGACTTCACTGTTGCTAAAAACTGACATTCTTGGATTGCGGTATTCCTTCCCCAAAACAGGGTTCCGTGTTTTAGGTAATGGTGTTTTTCACCAATTGTTCCCTTTCCTAAAACAAGGCTCCATGTTTTAAGTAATGGTGTTTTCCACCAATTATTCCTTTTCGTAAAACAAGGTTCCATGTTTTAAGTAATGGTATTTTCCACCAATTGTTTCCTTTCCCAAAACAAGGTTCCTTGTTTTATGTAATGGTGTTTTTTAGGGTTTGTGTAATTCTAGATTGTTCTCTAGCTTAGTATAAATAGGATCATTGTTGTAATGGTTTTGACACCAATTTTCAGCATTATCAATATTATTGTGATTTTGTTTCTCTACTTGTGGTTCTTTGAAGAATTCCTAAGTGTTCCTTAGTTCTCTTTAGAGATTCATAATTGACTTATCATACAACCATTCATAGTTGTGTGTGGCGTCTTCTACCGCATCAATCGTCGATTGTACCGAGATTACCGCTTTAATATAAGCGAGGGGTCGAAGTGTCGTTGGTGTCCATCCTACGCAAATTTCATTGGCAAGCAATTGTACCAAGATTACCGTCTACATATAGGCGAGGGGTTAAGGTGTTGCAAGTTATCCATCCTATCAACTTGTTAGAAACGATCCGGGCGACGACCACCTCACGCAAGCGTGCCGTGGAGTCTATCATTTGGTATCAAAGCTAAGTTCCTATCAAGTTACTTATCTTTACTTTTATTGTTGGATTTTAGTCACACAAAAAAAGCTGCAAAAAAAAAACTGCAAGAAAAAAAAAACTGCAGAAAATATATTGCAGAAAATTATTATTGTTGATTGTTATTATTGGGATTTCATTTACAAAGAATCATATTTGACGACTGTGAAGTCTTGTTGGTATTCCGAGAGTCATACCTTCTATATTGTATTCTTGATAAGTTCTTATTGGATTGAAATTGGAAAATTGAGGTAATATTTGTGTGAATTCAAAAAGAACCTATTAGAGAGAACTACGAGCGGAAAAAGGCAAGAGTAGTGAGATTACTAGAGGGTAAAAGCCATTAGTGTGATACACGAGCGTTTCATATTTGTGTAATACATTGTTTGAGCGAAACACGTAAGGGAGTGGTGAGGAACTTGTTTTCTACTAACCTTTGTTTTGCAGAAAATATGTCTAACGCAAGAGATAAGGCAATTGAAAATGAACCTTCTACATCGAATTTTGACCCAAAACTCATGATGGAGGCAATGATGAAAGAATTTTCCCGACAGTTAGGAATGGCTATGGAGCAAGTGCATGATCGCATCGATCAATTGAGTGACACTCGAGGGGAACAAACTCAAATCCCTCCGGGTGGACGCCCAAAGGGAAAGGCCCAACAAAAGGAAGCTAGACTAGAGGATACAAATTACTATGATGAAAGATTTAGCGAGGAAGAGGATCGAGAAACTGGCTTTATCCCTAGGAGACATTTTGCAAGGGATAGAGGTGACCGAAATCGAGAGGACAACAACCTCGATAGCATCAAAATGAAAATTCCCACATTCTAAGACAGGAGTGATCCCGAGGCATACTTAGAATGGGAGAAGAAAATGGAATGGATATTTGATTGTCACAACTACTCGGATCTCAAGAAAGTTAGAATTGCCGCTACAGAATTTTCAGATTATGCGGTTACTTAGTGAGATCAATTGATGACCAGCCGAAGGAGGTGTAGAGAGCGTCCAATAAAGACTTAGGCAGAAATGAAAGCTGTAATGAAAAAGAGGTTTGTGCCAAGCCACTACTAACGAGATTTGTTTCGAAATTTGCAAAACTTGAGACAGGGAAGTAAGAGTGTGGAGGACTACTTCAAGGAGATGGAGATGTTAATGTCTAGGGCTGACATCGACGAGGATAATGAGGCAACCATGGCCCGATTTTTAGCAGGGTTAAATTGGGAAATTGCAGATTTGGTGGAGCGTCAACACTATGTGGTATTGGAAGATATGGTGCACATGGCTATCAAAATAGAAAAGCAGCTTAAGAGGAGAGGTGGCTAGCGAATAAATCCTACCACAGGATCATCATGGAAGCCCAATAATGTGAAACGCGAGGAAAAACCAACTGTTTTCAAACCAAAAACAGAAATCAAGCAAGGAGCGACTACTCAGGGATTGCAAGGTAAAACCAATCAACCTTCTACTAGTCATAATCGAGATATTGTATGCTTTAAATGTCAAGGCAGAGGACATATTGCAAATCAATGCCCAAATCAAAGAACTATGTTATTGCTTGATAATGGAGAAGTGGAAACCAAGGAAGAAGACAGTGACAATGATTCTATGCCATCATTGGAGGAAGATAGGGAGGTTACTATGCATGGTGAAGTGTTGGTTACTCGAAGAAAACTTAGTACACAGGTAAAAGAAGAAAGCAATGAACAAAGGGAAAATCTGTTTCATACTAGATGCATGGTAAATGGTAAGATCTGTTGTGTCGTGATTGATGGTGGGAGCTGTAGAAATGTTGCAAGTATCGCTATGGTGGAGAAATTGGGACTTACAACTTCAAAACATCCTCATCCATACTGATTGCAGTGACTTAATGACAACGGCGACATCAAAGTAACCAAGTAAGTATCAGTTCCGTTTACAATTGGGAAGTATGTCGATGAGATTCTATGTGATGTAGTCCCTATGCAGGCGGGTCACTTACTACTTAGGAGACCTTGGCAGTTCGATCCGCGAGTAAAACACGATGGTTTTACTAATGAGTACTCTTTTGTTCACAATCAAAGGAAAGTTACCTTGTGTCCTATGTCACCAAAACAGGTGCATGAGGATCAAATGCATTTACAAAGAGATCATGAAAACAAAAAAACAAAAGAGAGAGAAAAAAAGAAAGGAGAAGAGAGAAAAACAAACATTTTTACAAAAAGAAGTGATGTAAGGCGAGCTTTGGATTCTAAAAAGCCAATGATTATACTTCGGTATAAGGAGGCACTTTTAAATACTAACGCTAATAATCCTTCTTTGCTTAGTGTTGTTTCTGCTCTTTTACAGGATTATCAGGATGTATTTCCCGATGAACTTCCACAGGGATTACCACCAATTCGGGGAATTGAGCATCAAATTGACTTTGTCCCTGGCGCGACCATTCCAAACCGCCCGGCATACCGAAGCAATCCCGAGGAAATAAAGGAATTGCAAAGGCAAGTTGACGAGCTAATGGACAAGGGGTTCGTAAGGGAAAGCATGAGTCCATGTGCGGTTCCAGTTATTTTAGTGCCTAAAAAGGATGGGAAGTGGCGTATGTGCATTGATTGTCGAGCGGTAAATAACATCACGGTAAAGTATCGACATCCCATTCCTAGGTTAGATGATATGTTAGATGAATTGCATGGATCTTGTGTATTTTCTAAAATTGATTTGAAGAGTGGTTATCATCAGATTAGAATGCATGAGGGAGATGAATGGAAAACCGCTTTTAAAACAAAATATGGGTTATATGAGTGGTTAGTCTTACCTTTTGGTTTAACTAATGCTCCTAGCACGTTCATGAGATTAATGAACCATGTTTTGCGTCCCTTCATTGGGAAATTTGTAGTTGTCTACTTTGATGATATCTTGATCTACAGCAAGGATTTAGTTGAGCATGCATTGCATATAAAATCTGTTCTAGATGTGCTTCGAAAAGAAAAATTGTATGCTAATATGGACAAATGCACATTTTGTACGGATCGAGTTGTGTTTCTTGGTTTTGTTGTCAGTACACAGGGAGTACAGGTTGACGATGAGAAGATACAAGCAATCTGAGAATGGCCAACTCCTACGAATGTCAGTCAAGTTCGTAGCTTTCATGGACTCGCAAGTTTCTATAGACGGTTTGTAAGAAACTTCAGCGAAATCACAGCACCACTCACCGAAGTTATCAAAAAGAGTGTAAGATTCAAGTGGGGTGATGCACAAGAAAAGGCATTTAATTTGATTAAAGAAAAATTAACTAACGCTTCTTTACTTGTATTGCCTAATTTCACTAAAACCTTTGAAATTGAATGTGATGCTTCAGGTTTAGGCATTAGAGTTGTATTGATGCAAGAAGGAAAACCAGTGGCATATTTCAGTGAAAAATTGAGTGGAACAGCTTTGAACTATCCTACCTATGACAAGGAGTTATATGCCTTAGTTCGATCATTGGAGACTTGGCAACATTACCTGTGGCCTAAAGAATTTGTAATTCACATAGATCATGAATCATTGAAATATTTGAAAGGCCAACACCAGTTGAACAAGAGACATGCACGATGGATGGAGTTCATCGAGACATTTCCATACGTCATTCGTTATAAGCAAGGTAAGGAAAATGTCGTGGCCGATGATCTTTCACGAAGGTATGTGTTGTTAAATACTCTTGACACAATATTACTTGGTTTTGAACAAATCAAAGAATTATATGATAATGACCATGATTTCTGTGAAGAGTTTAAAAATTGTGAAAAGAATGCTGTAGGTAAATACTTCAAGATGGATGGATTCTTGTTTCGTGAAAATCGATTATGTATACCTGCATGTTCTTTACGTGAATTATTGGTTCGAGAATCACACGGAGGTGGTTTGATGGGACATTTTGGTGTTGATAAGACTTTATCTGTTATAAAAGAACATTTCTATTGGCCCCATATGAAACAAGATGTGCAAAGAATTTGTGATAGATGCATTACATGTCGTCAAGCTAAATCTCGTGTTCAACCCCATGGGTTATACACACCATTGCCTATTTCGAGTGAACCTTAGATTGACTTGTCTATGGACTTTGTATTGGGTTTACCTAGATCTAAGCATGGTCATGATTCTATATTTGTGGTCGTGGATAGGTTTTCAAAAATGGCACACTTTATCCCATGCCACAAAACTGACGATGCATCCCATGTTGCTGATTTATTCTTTAGAGACATTGTGCGTTTGCATGGCATGCCCCGAACAATTGTTTCGGATAGAGATGCTAAATTCTTGAGCTATTTTTGGAAGACATTGTGGTGTAAATTAGGAACTAAACTGTTGTTTTCAACTACTTGTCATCCACAAACAGATGGTCAAACGGAAGTAGTAAATAGAACTCTATCTGCATTATTGAGAGCTATCATTAAAAAGAATATTAAGCTTTGGGAAGAATGTCTACCACATGTTGAGTTTGCTTATAATAGGTCTGTTCACTCTGCTACTAAATTCTCACCTTTTGAAATTGTGTATGGCTTTAATCCTTTAACACCATTGGATTTATCACCATTACCTGTTTCCGAGTATACTAACATGGATGGCAAAAACAAAGCTAATTTTGTTAAGCAGATACATGAGAAGACAAGACTCAACATTGAGAAGAGGACGAACCAATATGCCAAACAGGCCAACAAGGGTCGGCGTCAAGTAATCTTCGAACCCGGAGATTGGGTGTGGCTACACTTGCGTAAGGAAAGATTTCCTGATCAAAGGCGTTCGAAACTACTTCCAAGAGGAGATGGTCCATTTCAAGTGCTTGAACGCATTAACAACAATGCTTACAAATTGGATTTACCCGGTGAGTATACTGTTAGTGCAACTTTCAATGTTTCTAATCTAAGTCCATTTGATGTAGGTGAAGATTTGAGGACAAATCCTTTTCAAGAGGAGAGGTATGATGAGGACATCCTTAGTTTAGAAGCCCATGACGAAACCCAAGCGGATCCATTGCATATACCACTTGGACCCATTACGAGGACTCGGGCTAAACGCCTCAAAAAAGGACTTAACGGGATGATTCATGAATTATGGAACAATGTTAGAACAAGTACGGAGAACGTAGAGATGGGATACAAGTACGCGAAGATCATAAACACAGTGATAGCAATTGTACCCAAAGCACCGCAATAGACTTCACTGTTGCTAAAAACTGACATTCTTGGATTGCGGTATTCCTTCCCCAAAACAGGGTTCCGTGTTTTAGGTAATGGTGTTTTTCACCAATTGTTCTCTTTCCTAAAACAAGGCTCCATGTTTTAAGTAATGGTGTTTTCCACCAATTATTCCTTTTCGTAAAACAAGGTTCCATGTTTTAAGTAATGGTATTTTCCACCAATTGTTTCCTTTCCCAAAACAAGGTTCCTTGTTTTATGTAATGGTGTTTTTTAGGGTTTGTGTAATTCTAGATTGTTCTCTAGCTTAGTATAAATAGGATCATTGTTGTAATGGTTTTGACACCAATTTTCAGCATTATCAATATTATTGTGAGTTTGTTTCTCTACTTGTGGTTCTTTGAAGAATTCCTAAGTGTTCCTTAGTTCTCTTTAGAGATTCATAATTGACTTATCATACAACCATTCATAGTTGTGTGTGGCGTCTTCTACCGCATCAATCGTCGATTGTACCGAGATTACCGCTTTAATATAAGCGAGGGGTCGAAGTGTCGTTGGTATCCATCCTACGCAAATTTCATTGGCAAGCAATTGTACGAAGATTACGGTCTATATATAGGCGAGGGGTTAAGGTGTTGCAAGCTATCCATCCTATCAACTTGTTAGAAACGATCCGGGCGACGACCACATCACGCAAGCGTGCCGTGGAGTCTATCAGATATAATACCATTTATTTTTGTGGGGTAAAATTATGAACTATACTCTATAAGTTCCTTTTTAACTATCTTTTAAGGGGAAATTTTTATTTCTTAGTTTCTCATAATATCCCTAAATAATACACATAAATTTGTTTATTCTCATTTTTTTCAATCAAATGACACAATCTTCCTTTATTTCTAGCTCTCTCATTTTTCCAATGAATTTGAAGGGTAATACTAATATTATAAATCTAATTAATTACTTATAAATAAAAACTTTCTTCGTCCCTAAAAGGATGGACAAAGTATAATTTGCACACATATTAAAAAAAAGAAGTAAAAGTAGAGGAAAGATCAGAGTAAAAAAAATTCAAATTTATCCTTAGTGGCCCCACAAAATTATATAAAATTATGAGTACTTTTAATTTTTTATATTAATAGATCCCATTAAATAACATATTTTCTAATTATTTTATATACTTTATCTCATCTTTTTGAGGATAAAAAATTTATATATTTAAGAAAACATTAAATATATTTCTTATCTATATCCTTACAATTAAACTTCATTTAAAAAGGAATGGACGAAATACTATGTACATACAAAGATGCAATAGCTATATATGAGTCCTTCTACGCAGCCCGGGAATGGGGACTGGCCTAAAAAAAATTTATTTTTATTTTTTTTGTTTTGACTCCCAAATAATTTATATGATTTATTGAAATTGAAATTAAAAAAAACAGTGATTTAGGTGTGATTTGGGAGTTTTTATTACGAGGTCCAGGTCTTCCAACTGGGAAAAGGACATTCCTATACATTTTTGACACATGTACAATAATTATTTTTTTAACCAATAGCCCATAACATGTGGGGCCAATTTATATTAATTATGTATGACCATTACACGTGTCAAAAATGTATAGGAAGGTCCTAAAAAGACCAGGACCTCCTAATAAAAATTCGTGATTTGGATATATATCAAAAACAGGGTTACACATCAAAAACAGGGTTACACAGACTGTGTAACCCTGTTTTTAATATGTATCCAAATCACACATAAATAATTGTTTTTTAAAAAATTTCAATTTCAATAAATTATATAAATTATTTGGGAGTCAAAACAAAAAAAAACAAAAAAAAACAAAAACAATTTTGGACCGGTCCCCATTCCCCGGGCTCCCTATAATTATTGATACCTATATACGAATATTGAATTTACATAAGACCCATGAACATGGTTATCCAAACAATCGGATCCAAGACTAAATGTGATAGTTTAGTTATAAAAATCTCTCATTTTACTCTCTTATAAGGTCACATGTTCGAATGTATCTCACAATAACAAAAAGTTAGCATGTGTTTTAAAAATTAAAGATAATTTTTTTCTAGATTCCCTTAGAGCATCTCCAACAGTAGTAACAAAAAAAACTCTTCAAATTGAAGTTTGTTGATCTACGTGACAATTTGAAGAGCATTATTTGATACTTTAATATTTTGTGCCTCATCAGTCTCTTCAATTCAATTAATGCAATATGATAAATAAATAAATAAAAAAGAATGATATTAAATTTTAAAATGAGCTGTACATTAAATCCATCAAGCAAAATAAATGTTTTTAGCATTTTTCATATGATTTTGATTCTCTCAAAACAAAATAAATGTTTTGAAGAAACAATGTCAACTTACCAATTCTAAAGAGAGAGAATGAGTTACAGATTTGATGACTAAGGTTGGAGAGACTGTTGAAGATTATTTTTTTGACGTGACTCACCTATTTAAATATCTCAAAATAACTGAGGAGAGTATTATATGTACTCTTAGTCTCATTTCTAGCCCCTTCACTAAAAAAATTTGGATTATTTAAACTTCTAACTTGTTTTTACATACTGTCGTAATAAACCGTCCATTTAAATTATCTCGAATCATGATCCCAATAGCATGTGCACCAAAACCTATGATATTTTGACTCTATTAATTGACCAACCTCATTTTCAGAGCTCAAACTCCAAGGCCAAAACAACTGTCAGAAGAAAACAAAACACAGCCTCTGAAAGTCAAGAAAGCTGGAAAAAAATTCAAAGGGAAAAAAAATCACCTTCATTTTCTCAGGAGGAAAGGAATCATCCAACTCCAGCTCAAGTGCTAGTCTTTTCTTCAGCTTTTCCATTTTTCCAGTAGATTACATGCCATGTTTTGTTTCAAAAAAGAGTTTGCTTTTTTCTCTTTCCTACTACTTCTCCTGATTTTTTTACTAATGAAAACAACATTAGCTTCTGCTAATGGGTCTGCAAGATTTGGGAGCTTCAGATCTCTAAAGAGTGCTCCAATGGAGTCCACTAATGGTGGTTGTAAAAGAAACAAAGATGATGGTGATGCAGCTTTTGATGATGACAAGAGGAAAATCCACACAGGTCCAAACCCTCTTCACAACAAATGACTGCTTAAGCAAAACTTAGTGGTTTTTTTATTTTATTTTTTATTTCTTTTCCAGATTTGGATTCTACGCCGTCTAAATTGGACACTTCATCCGTCCAGTTTTATAAAAATGAGTTGTGTTTATATATCTAGGAGTTACAATTGTATAATTCGTGAATAACAAATGTAAATCCAACCCTCCTCACAACAAATGACTGCACAAGCAAAACTTAGATTTTTTTTTTTTTTTTAATTTTTAAACCGGGGAGTTATAATGTTACATTATATGTCTCATCTATTTTTGTAATTTTATATATTGTTGTTACTTAATTTTTATTTATTTATATACAGTTATTTTGTAATTAAATAAAAAATTACTTGGAATCCAATACAAACCAGATTGGAAATAAGACAAACAAAATTGAATTCGGGATCTGGCGATAATTTTTTCTTCATTTGAAGGTGTAGGTGGGCCTTTTCTCCTATGTAATTTTTGAAATATTTTAGATTTGCTTTAATGTACATATATATGGGATTGCTTCAAACAAGTTTACAGATATTGCAAGTAAATCATTATTTATATACTATATTTTTATATAGTTTTCAGCAAATAATGTATGGTTTTTTTTTTGTCTGGTAGCAGCAAATAATATTATGTTGAATATAGAACCAAAAGTATACGATAATATTATGATATGAGAGTACCATGGAAGGAGTTGGGATTTCATTCTTGGGATGTGTTTCTTTTGGTTGTTGCTTTATTTTCCATTTTTGGTGGATGAGGATTATTTTCATTTCACCTTCTTTTAAAAAAAATTTATTATCATTATTATATTTTTTTTTCATTTCACCTGTTTTTTTCCTATTGCGAGTTAATAGTATTTTGCTGAGACATTATCATTGTTGGAAGTGCACCCAAATAATTTTATAAAGGACTTTATAAAAATAATAAAAACTACTTAGTCTCTTAAACAAAAACCGTCTTAATTTTTAATATATGCAAATATTAAGTATGTATTTTTATTTTATATTTATTGTTAAATAGAATGAATTGTTAATTTAGTAATTATGACATATAATAAAATTATGATGACAAACTTTAGGACATAAAGAAGGGAGAAAGAGTGCTTTCTCTTTTTTTTTCTTTCTTCTTTTCTATCTTTACTCTCTAGTCAAGGACCCTAACCTCGGTCTTAGATATTGGGGAGGGCTCTCCTTTTGGAGATACCCTCCCCTATATTTTTCTTATTTTGATCTAATAAATTATTCTTTATTTTTATGGAGTTTGTTTTTCACTTTTGTGAGATCTCCATGAGATGACTGCTTTCTCTCTGTTTTGTGAGTGGATTTCATTATCATCTTTTGGAAGATTTTACTTTCTCCTTTTGGGAGATTGTTCAGATTTGGATGTAATGTTATCATAACGACTTGTTCTTCCATTGTTCGTGTAGAAGAACGATCTAGATTTGCGTATTTTATTATTGTTTTGGAGATATAACTATATTTCAGGAATTTATATGATGTCCATTAGCTTTGTTACTACGATTGACATTTTTTCTGATTATTTGTTATTTTATTTGAAAGAATTACTATTTTAGTTCTTTTATTGTAATCCTTTCATATTTTGTAATAAATTATAGTTCTAATATATTTTGGTCTTTTAGACTGTTCGATCAATTTTTTTATTTAAAAAAAATCGTTTTATACTACTATCAATAAAAATGTTAGTCGTTGGTTTTATGACTTGATAATAATCGTGCTTAGTTGCTATATAATTTGAGTTGTAAAGACTGGAAGATTATAATTATTCTAATTTATAAGTTGAGTCTATTTTGAGTTGTAATTTTTTGTAGAAGTGGTTGAGATTAGAAATATTCATGGGTGCATTGTTCGTTTTATGTACTTGATTAAATCTTTCAATATTCATAGTATTTCTTTTTATATGAATTAAACTATGTGTGACATGAGTCAGTTCATCAATAAACAGAATCAAGCTAAATTGCAACTAAGTCACAGGTGAAAGTAATATACTCAAGAGGAAAGATTTAATTCATTCCATCACACAAACTCTTGGCATAAATACACTTTAAATTTTTAAGTTTTTCATCTTTAATAATTTAAACTATAATATTTCAAAATCAAGATAATGAACCTTAATGTCTCTGAATTTATATACATTAAACCTTTTGGACAGAAGATTTAACATTTGTCACCGCAATAAATCATGTGACATAAAATAAAAGGGTAATTAAGTCTTTTAAGGATATTTAAATCGTTTATATTAGTACTAATTTTTTCTCCTTTTTTTTCCCTTTCCTTCTCTTTTTACCCTTTCAGCACACACTAATCATGTGTATAATTTTTTGTGCTAGCTTCCAAAGATATAAAAGAGTAAAATTACTTAAAATACTCTTATTCGGATCAATTATTTACACATCGGTGATCAGAAGGTTTTATTCATAGAAATTTAAGGATATTAAAGTTCAACGCCTTAAAATTAAGATATTGAGACTTAAGTTGTAAAATGCGAAAAAATACAAAATTTACCCAGTATTTTTAACTTCTTTATGTGAAAAAAATTAATAAGTATTTTTAAGTCTTGAGTTATACCAACTCAACTCACGACTAGTCGAATTTAAATACTCCTTCAAATTAAAGGGCTTCTTGTGTCTTGATAAATGTTCTGACCATCTCGTCTTCATCCATAGGGTGATGCACTTGTGAGGCCAACTTTCTCTACCTGTAAGCGTAATCACGGAATGCTTCTTGAGCTTGCTTTTTCACCCTTGTCATGTAGTATCTGTTTGACGCCATTTGGGTTTGCAAGCTGAATTGACCCAGGAATGCGCAGGTTAAATCTTCCCAACAGTGAATCTTTGAATTACCCAACTTGGCAAACCATGTTTTGGCTTCCCCGTCAAACTCCTTTGAAAAAGCTGCATACAGAGTGTTTTATCTTTAGCATAAGCACCTAGCTCCCCCATATATACCCTAAGGTGGGTGTGTGGATCTCTAACTCTATTTCTCAAAATCTAGGAGCTGGAACCTATCTGGGAATTTAACTCTAGGGAAGATGCGAAGATCAGAATAACTCATGCCACTTAAAGTTTCTCTTTCTTTGATTATTCTGAGGGTGTCCTCAATATGTCAGAGCTTTTGTTTTTCACTATGCCGCCCTCCTTATCTTCCAGAGGGATTGTTGTCACTTCTTTTAGAGGGGGAAGTCCATTAGAGCCCATTGGTTGTTTTCCAAATTGAAACACAGGGTCCCGGAGACCCAGATGATGAAGCATGAGGATCTCTAGCCTTAGGTGGGGAGGTACTTGTAGAAAACCCAGTGGAGGAAGCCCTGATCGTGTGTTGGTCACTGTTCCTTTACCAAATTGGCTATCTCGGATATCAGCTTCTTAAGAGTCTCGAATTCATCCCTAGAGAAAGGGGTAATGTCGGTGAGTATCGGTTCCAGAGTTGCCATGATAACTAGGTGAGACCTAGATTTGCAGGCTCGTAGGCGAGTTCTTGGACCAATCTGCGTTCAAACTTGCAAACTTCAATTTTAGTAGGAAATGAAAAGATGGATGCACGCTAAGCAAATGCATTTTAGGTTTTTTACTCTTTTCCTACAAAACAAAGTTAATGTTTGAAAGGATAACATATAGAAGGTAGAATATTTAAACCATGGATGCCAACGTTGATGACGCCATCCTATCGCCTTCATAATCGTCTTTTATCTTGTAGCTGATGCAGCAGAAAAGAGACGTGATGACAAATATAGGAGCTGAATGTAAAAGAGTGTGAAGAGAGTCCCTGAAATAAAGCCTAGGATTTATCTGAAGCTGACGCCTATCCTAGGCTTACTCTTGCGAGCTTTTCGATATGAAGGTCCCCAAATCTTTGTAAATTTTTAATTTTAGCGGATGCCTTTCCTTATCCCTCTCTAGGGTATAGTCCCTTCAATTCTAGTAATCACGCATCCACGGGTTTGCCTCCTGGTGGAGGAACACTCAAGATACTTTCATACGCGCCTCATTGTATGCACATGATGATAGTTAAAGGAAAGTGGTAAATAGAGTACGAAGCACTAAAGAATGAAGTGGGAAACACTTGAGAATGATAACTATTTTGACACTTAAGGCAGACGAATATTTCAATATCAAGAGAAACTTTTAAGAAATAATGCAGCTTAAGCTCTCTTTAGGTCCCCAATAGAGTCGCCATCTGTTGACGTTGGGTTTTTTTCACGAAAAATCTCTTTTGTAAGTGTTTGGAAGAATTAGGTGTGGTTTATGAGAGATTTTAAGAAAATAGCTTTTTACTCAACTTTATTAAATGGTGATTTTAGATTGGACCAATGAAATAGAGTCGTCAGTTGGTATAAGTTCAAATAGATGTACCAACTCATTCAAATTTTAATTTTTGATAAAAGAGACCCATTAAAATGTGATTTCATTAGATTGATTCGCAACCGAGATTCTTAGAGTTTGAGGGTTTGCTTAAGCGAGAGAAAGGTGTTACGCACCCTCTGACTTCCGTGAATCAGGATAACCGCTTTCATAATTTTTTCTCAAATTTTGAAGAAGTTACCTTGTGTGTGATCTAAGTGTTTGTATGTAGGTGAGTTGTGTCATCCCATGGTGAGTGTGTGGTTGATGCTATACATTGTGAGTGAGTCTATTTCTATCCTAGTGGAGTTTAATTTTCTTAGGAAGGGACTTTTGAGTTTTGTAAAAAAGTCATTCAAATTTTGTTATTCAAGATTTAAAAGTGATTCGACTTGAGAAATGAAGTTATCAAGGGCTTTAGAAAGCCATAAAGCCATTTAAGGTTTTGTAAAAAAATCATTCAACTTGAGAAATGAAGTTCTCAAGGGCTTTAGCAAGTTAAAAGGTCATTCAAGGTTTGGTAAAAAGTCATTTAACTTGAAAATTGAAATTCTCAAGGGCTTTAGCAAGTCAAAAGGTCATTCAAGGTTTGGTAAGAAGTCATTCAACCTGAGAACCAAAATTATCATGGGCTTTAGAAAGCTAAAAGGTCATTCAAAGTTTGGTAAAAAGTCATTCAACTTGAGAATCAAAAATCTCAAGGGCTTTAGCAAGCCAAAAGGTCATTCAAATTTGGTAAAATGTCATTCAACTTGAGAAATGAAATTCTTAAGGGCTTTAGCATGCCAAAGGTCATTCAAGATTTTAATTCTAAAAGTTATTCCAAAGTTATTTAAAAGATTATTGGATTTCAAAAGTCACTCAAAGGATTTTAGTTTTCAAAAATCATTCCGTTAGTACTTGCATTTATGTGGTTCCCTATTTGATTTGATGACGACAGTGCTTTAATGTATATTTATAAAGGCAAGTAAGTTTTGTAAAGTCCTTATGAGTTTTCTATGTAAAAGGACTTAGTTAGGGATCTAATTTATTAGGTAGATCTAAAATCGTAGGGTATAGCCTTGTAATTTGTGTAATAGTTGGAGCTATCTAAGCAAACAAGCTTTTTGCTGAGTAAAAGCTGAGATCATTGTTTAGTAGGGCACCAGATCACAGAGCCATATCACAGAGCCACTCAAAATCATAAAGTAGAGATCGTTGTGTAAAGTCACTTGACGATTTGCAGACCAACTCTACGTTTCTGCATTGAAGGCTAGAATGACCAAACTCATAGAGGGCATAAGTTTGACAAGATAAATGGCAAGTTTATGACAGAGATCATGTAATACCCATGTCTTTGTCCCACATCGGCCAACTACTAAAGTTTTCCCCCTTTCCTTACCTATATATATATATATAACTAATATTTTGTTTATTTTATTTATTTATTAAACAATAAGGATTTTCTTATTTTAAGAAAAGACTTTTTGTAAGAGGGAATTTTTAGTAAGGACCTCCTTAGTTAAAAATTTTCAGTATCGAGGGCATAGACAGACTACGTACCTCATAATTTCGGGTATGTTTTCTTTCTTTCTTGTGTATTTATTTAATTTAATTTTATTTTCTGTATTTCTATTAATATATTTTAGTTAGTTTGTTAGTTAATATTTTGGTATTATTTTGGTTTGATATTATGTATCTCTTTGATTTATTAATCTAATTAATATTATAGAAGGTTCAATACATGCATACAAACTATTAATACTAATATTGTAGTATTTAATAAAATGTATTATTTTTGTGAATAGATTATATTGAGCGAGTTTAACCAATTGCATCTGTAATTGTGGGTATTGCATTACGTACTCCAGGTACGAATTCCGTACTCCTTCAGCGATAGTCTTCTGAAATTTAATTAATTTGTTTTATTCCTCGTTTTGAATTTCGTTAAATTAATATAATAGTTTTATAGAACTCGTAGTTATACTCTTTGAGTTGGATTATCATGTCTACTATTTATTTTGATATATGTAGAGCGGTACAGGTTGTTACCTTCTTTTGAGACATTATGATTATGATTTGATTTGATTCACATGTACGTCTAGAACCCTTGTTGTTGGTATTGTGTTGTATGTGTTGTGACATGATATCTTTGTTAGAATATACCATAGGGTATACTTGAGCTATAACCACCTGTGGGGGTACCACAGGCATGTCGTCTTGGCACGAGAGACGTGACACTTCCGTGGCAGTGTGATTAGTCCACGGCGTCTCTGTTTTGTGCTTTGATGGGAGTTGGCCATTTGGTGATTTGTTGTGAGAGGCGTATGGGTTGGCCCTAGTTTTCTGTTCTGTTCTGCGGATTGGCGATGTTATGCCGAACGCCTTCCGATTTTGAATGCATTTGGATTCGCAGTCCAATGTATGATTTGCCTATGTGGCATTATTTGATTTTCTTTTGTAGCATTATTGACTTGTCTATGTGACAAGCTATATTTCTGAGTTCGGTATGAAATAACACCCAGCCATTTGATTCAGCCTATTACTTCGTTGTGTTAATTCGTTTCCGTTCAGTTCAGTTCAGTTCATTAATTGATTTAGTTAAATTCAGTTCATAATTCTGTACTCTATATCCATACTGGGCAATTGGCTCATGATGTGTCTT
Source organism: Aralia elata (assembly GCA_034770075.1). NCBI lineage: Eukaryota > Viridiplantae > Streptophyta > Magnoliopsida > Apiales > Araliaceae > Aralia > Aralia elata. Next base: position 61,546,529 of record CM068387.1, read on the forward strand.
TCTTCCGGCAGGTACTCAAGGGGATCATGGGCAAGTGTGATGAGAGCTCCTCACCTAGATGGTTTAGATATTTTGGTTCTGTTTTGATGTTTGAGTCTTTGTTGTATTGAACCTTTAGTAAGATTAGGATGTACTAAACAGTATGTATTTTGAGCCGGTTGGGCGGTTGTTAATATCTCTTCAGACTAATATTTTCTGGTTTATAATTTTGGTAGTAGTTTATATTTCTGTTATGCTTTGTGCGTGACCTCCCTTTTCTATTTTTGGAAAGGGGTGTTACAGATCATATAACCTTAAACTCACACATTTCAAATATAATATCTCAGATGAATTAGCGATAAGGATGAAGAGACAAAGCAACTTTTATAATAGCTATCTTTGAAAAGACAAGGACACACGTTTACTGCTGCATCAAACTCAGTCTGTCAAAAACAACATCTTGTGGTCCATCAAATCACTATTTGAAGTCAAAAGAATGATCAATTGGCAAGTTTCCCAAGTAACTTAGAGCAACAGTAACAATCCAACGGGCAAACACCAGAGAGCGACTATAAAATAATTGCTACTACAACATTGAAAAATAACTGATACTCACACATCAATCGCTCAAAAAGGCTCAAGTGTTCAAAGTGCTCTATCCTATGATCTAAAGATTTTCAATCTGTTACTAATGTATTTGAAGAAAGACTTCAAGCATATTAGCAGCACCTCAGATAACAATTCATTCTTTGTGATTGTGATTAGATCTAAGTGATCTATTTGTACCAAGTCTTTGTGACTTAAAAGAATCTTTGTGAATATCAATTATAATAGCTCTTAGTGAGCTTGGTTTGTATAACCTCCTCATCTTTAGTGGATGATTCCTACTCTTGGAGTAGAAGAGAGAACTACAAGACTTTTGTGCTCTGAACCTCTTAAAATTCATGTGTTCATAATTTACTACTTTTACATTTTTGCACATTACTTTTCTGTTACTCTATAATTTATCTTTGTGACTAGTTTCTACAGCTGCACTAAATTCATAGTTTTCTTTTAATCTTTGAAGGGGTTTACAAACTTATTATGCTATGGTAATTAAGTTAAATTAACTTGTTTAATCATTTGGTAACTTAATCTTTAAAAGGAAAATAAATAGAATCTATTCAATCCCCCTTCTTGATCTCTTTTGTGCCTAAAGGATTTTAGTTTTCAAAAGTCATTCCAGGAATTTTAAAAGTTATTCCTAGATCATTCAAAAACATGTTTTAGGAGTTTTCCTAAAAGTCTTTCCTAACGCTTAGTTTTTACCCTTTGAATTACTTAATTTTAGAAAGTCTTTAGTTTTTAAAAATTATTTTGATTTACCCAAAGCAAATAAAGAGACTAGGGTCCAACTTAGGGCATGGAAACTATGTCATTGGACCCATCACCAAAATAAACCATCAATTTATTATTTGGGCCTTAAACTCCACCATATGGGATAAAAAGCCATTTAAATGGTTTGAAGGCTCATAAATGATTTACAAACTCAAATACATATTTATAAGCCATAATCATGGGAAGACGATCCTAATTCCTCTAAATATGGATTTGAAGGCCTTAGTCATCATCCTAGGCTCACAACCATGTAAATTCAACCCAACAAGGCATTATACAAATTTTAAACTATAATCCATCATCACTCACAAACCTCAGATTCACCTAGAATCACATCATATGTCACAAAATATCAAAACAATGATTACCCAAGCATATCTAGCCCCCATTGCTACCAGAATATGAAATATAGACTGACATGCTTCAAATAACACTAAAATTACATACTAGTCATTCAAATTTAAACTAAACATCGAGATAAGGATTTAAATCCTCAAATCAATATCTCTACACCATAATCATGCATATAACAAGTTTATTTCATAATAAAGGGTAGAAGAAGAGAATTAGACCTTGCAAAATGAAGAGGAACAAGGTTTTGATGGAGATTCATCCTTAGTTGCCTTCAATTCCCAATGATTCTTTAATTTGGTATCAAAATAGGTAGAGTTTTGCTGCTTCTTTTTTCTCTCTAAAATTCTCTCTCTTACTTTAGAGTATTCTCTAAAAGAAAGCTCTCAAAAAGCTGATTTCTCTTGAAAGAAATCCTTTCTTCTTACTTATAGGCAAAGCAAAAGGGAGCTGAAAAGGGATAGATCAAGCCGCAAGCCTCCACTATAGTGGAGGATGGAGGCTTAATGGTGCAGATCCCTATGGCCTCTAGGGATTGGTTTGGTCCAATTTTTCATATTTTGGCTATTCTAAGTCCTTCCAAACTCATACATAGGTCCTTAAATTGTGAGAATTTTGTAATTTAGCCACTAGTTTTAATTTTTATTAATTTTTTGTTTGGAAAGATCTAAAAAACTTTGATTAAAGAAGAAGAAGTTAGGAAAATATGATTAAAGTTGTTAATGGGCAGATCTACGAGGGGGCAAGGGTGGTCACTTGACCACCTTTAAAGTTTAAATTCATAAAATACTTCGCAAAAAATAAAATTAAAGTACTTACAATTTGTACAAATTGGAGTCTTAAGTTACAATACTTACAACTTGTACAAAATTTAATTGCAATTTTAATTCAAAAAATTAGGTATGTTCAATCTTTAATTTCAATTAAAATTATAAATTGTAACTATGTTGTCCATTTTTTTAGAGTCAAAAGCACTTTGCATCCACTAATTTATCCTCATTTTGCACTTTGTATTCCACATTTCATAAATGGACACTTTGCATCTTACAAATTCAGTGCACTAACATCACACCCTCTGGTCAAAAAATTATTGACTGGGCTGACGGCGTTAGGCTATTGTGACACTTTTGCTATCTTTTTAGGGGCATCATAGTCTCACCAGTGAAATTCTTGCCCCCTGAAAAGACAGCACACACTACAAGAAAAAGACTTAAAGTCGACGAAATTAGTCTCGACGGATTACATTATGTCGGATATAACTTATTCCCGACGGAATAATCCGTCGAGGATACGTCCCTCGAAAATAAGCTAATTCCGACGGAATTCCGTCGGAAGTATAAGGTCCTCTTTGGCACCAAACTTCCCGCCAGCGCGAGATATAATTTCGACGGAGTTACAGTTATTTCCGAGGGAAGTTCCGTCGAAAATAATATAATTCCAAGGGAATTATTTTCGACAAAAATTCCGTCGGAAATAAGTTATAAAACCTAAATCAAATTTCATTTCCTTCAGCCGCATTGATCATCTCTCTCTATATCGTTCACAGTCTCTCTCTCTCATCTCTCACCGCCGTCGACCTTGTGCCACTGTCGTTGCCGTCTCATCTTGGCCGTCGTCGTCGCCGCCATCGTCGACAGCCTCCGATCGACTTCATTGCATTAATTCCACTGTCTGTTCGTTTTAGGTATAATCAAACCTAATACCATCTAGGTATGTATGTTCAATAGTTTTCATTTAGGTGCAGCATGAGGTCATTTAGCTGTCGTCGTTCGCTTTGGGTGTGAAATTTCATGTCTGAAATTTGGTAAATAGTGCACTGCATGTGTATGAATTTGGTATTACAATGTACTGCAAGATGAATTTATTTTTTTTGGGATTGATATTACTAGAATTACTTCAATTTTTAGTTTGAAATTGGTCAATTTGGCTATGTATTTGGTCTGAAATTAGTCAATTTGGGTCTGAGGGTTTAAAATTTCTATGAAATTGCTCTGAAATTGGGAGACTTTGGTCTATAATTTGTCTGGAATTGGTCAATTTGGGTATGAAAGGACTGAAATTAGTGAATTTGGGATTGATTTTGGGATCATCACAGTTATTAATCGACTGATTTTGGGACTGCCTTACGTATGCTGTGTATATATGAATTTTTTTTCATTAATATTATGTCTTTATCTTGCCTAGTGATTCTTGCTGGTATATTTGCTATTTTCGATGGAATTTCCGACAGAATTTCTGTCAAAATTCTTCATTTACCATATTTGAGGGCCCTGCCTTATTTTATTTATGGATTTTATTTAGTTTCCAATATTGAAATATACTAAGTACCATATATATACTTAGTTTCTCACCCAAAATAAAATGAACTAAGTAGCATTTACATGGTTTTACACTACTAAATTGCAACAAATTAAAATGATATAATATAATATAATACAAAACAAATAAATTAAATTAAAATAAAATAAATCAAATTTAATTTAATAGAATAATATAATATAATATAATTACATTAAATTAGTAATATAATATAATAAAAATTAAATTAAATTCAACAAATGAAACAAATTAAATCAAATAATATAATATAATATAATACTAAATGAATAGACAAAACAAAATAAATTGAAATAAATTAATTTCAATAAAATAATGACTTACTTTTGTACTCCTAAAACAAAATCAAATAAAATGACTCTGAATGTACACATGAAAAAAGCAATCTAATAATTTATTAAAGACTTAAAATATAATATAATACAAAATAAATAAAATAAAATAAGATGAAATAGATTAAATTAAATAACTTTAAATTAAATAATATAATTTATATTAAATTAATATAAAACAAAATATATAATATAATATAGTATAATATAATATAATTAAAATAAAAATAATATAATATAAAATAACTAATATAATATAATATAATACAAAATAAAATAAAATAAAATAATTTAAAATTAAATTAGATTAAATAATATTAAATTAAATTAAATTGAATTAAAATTAAATTAAAATTGAATTAAAATTAAATTAAATTAAAATAAAAATAAAATAAAATTAAATAAAAAGTAAATTAAATTAAATAATTAAAATTAAATTAAATTAAATTAAATAATTAAATAATTTAATTTAATTTTAATTAATATAATACAAAATAAGCGACAAAATAAAATAAAATAACCAAGCCCCTCATGGCTCAATGGTAAAAGAACTACTCATAAGGCTTGGGTGCATGAGATCTTGGGATCCATTCCTGCCAAAGGCAAGAATGTTAAGATTTCAGCTAAACTAGCAAAAAAAATAAAATAAATAAATTAATTAATTAATTTAAATTAAATTAAATAAATAAACAAAATTAATTTAATTAAAATTAAAATAGTATAGTATATTCATATAATAGTTTTCATAAACTGAGTAACAAACTTAGTTTATTATTGAAAAAAATAAACTAAGTAACATTTGTTTAGTTTTCCGTAATTACAATAAATTGAATATATACGTGTGCATGTAGTATAGTTAATTTGGAGGTTAGAAACTCATTTGACATTCACTCATTAGGAGTGAATGTGAATGTCGAATAGTCCCCAGTTTGGGACTGTTACTGGATGTTATGTCTCTCACCTAGGCTGGTGACAATGGGTTGAATATGTTTTTTTTTTGAGGATTTTTCGGTTGTTATCTCTACATGTTCTTCGAGTGCATACTTAGATTAAGTTATCTTAGTCTATTTCGAGTACTTGGAGACCATGGGGAGGTGCTGCCGAAATTTTCTTGAAACAGAAAGAAACATGTTCAACGTGTTGGCACTAGTGAGGAGACGCATCTAAAAACGGGATAAAAGTCTAACCCCTGTAGATTGGAGATATTAGGAAAATATAATTCATGCATGGACCACATACATGAATATATATATATATATATATATATATATATATATTCCTGTTCTGAATGTTTCTTTTGTCAGTTAAAGATGTCAACCGACCGGAGTTGGATGTACCGTAGGATACTAGTTGATAGGAGGGGATTAGTTGATGTGTACTGTGAAGGGGTGGGTAATTTTTTTGAAAAAAAGCAGTAGAACAAGCTGATGATCCAAACGGAAAGATAAGATGTTCGTGTGTCAAGTGTAAAAATCTGTCAACTCAGTTAATATTTTTTGGTCGGAGGATGTTATTTCTCAGTGTGCAGAAAGTGTGGGATGCAAATTGTCCATTTATAAAGTGTAGAATCCTAAGTGCAAAATGAGGATAAACCGAGAGATACAAAGTCCATTTAACTATCTTTTTTTAATGATATTCAAGTCCTCTCAAATTCTATGATATATTTCTTTAAAATTTTCAAATTTTCATAATTTTAAGATTTTCTCTTCTTTTAATTTATCATGCATAGTCTTAAATTGATTTTATTTACTTTTATATATATATATATATATATATATATATATATATATATATATATGCTATGAATAATTGATATGTAATTGAGTATACTAGTTGATAGCCCGTGCAATGCACAAGCTAGTTTGAATAATGGATTGTATAATTTATTAAACGGTCGTCCCCGAAATTGAAGATATATTATCTGTTGTAACAATTAAAAATGACTTTAGAGACCATTCATCATATTTACTTAGCATGAATTTCTTTTTGATTCAATAGATTATATTATAAATATAAAATTGCAAATATGTAAAAAATGGAGATTTTTATAACTAATTCATACTTAACACATGAAATTTGAAATACCCACTACAAATTTAAAGCAAAATTTTCTTAAATTGAACACCAAGATTACAAATGCTATCAAACCCAACACAATCCATTTTACATCCTGAAATTTAAACACCACATATCTTCCAAAGATGTCCTTTGGTCTGGTGGTCTTCTTTTCGATTTCCTTCCTTAGAATTGAGTTCTTCATCCGTATGAAATAAAGCAATGTACCAAAGAGTGCAAGGCAAATATATCAGAAGATATAGGGCTGCCAAATATAAATAGCAAGACCTCAAGTCCTTTTTTTCGAAACAAAGAAACTACAACAAAATGCCCAATATCAATAGTTGGTGCAAAACCAACAGCGGAGGATAGAAAATCCTGGAGAACAACTACTTTGGGAGTTACCTTAGATGTAGGTCCACCATCAGTACCAAATTCATTATACATTTGCCAAGCAGATAGGATGAAAAAAGAGACGAAAAGATGCCTTCCCGAGAAACAGAAAGACACTCATTTCGTTGTTCTCCTCCTGTACTCGTGACCCTTATTTTGTTTTGAATGCATGCTAATCATCTGAAAAGATCAAAGATCGAATATCTAAGTGATTACAATTGTCAAGATGAAATTACTTAATAATAATTTGTTCCACAAAAATAAAATTCTTTTTATTGATAATTATTAGAGAATATAACTAATGATTATGCAAAATGACATAACATTCTCAATTTTAACAACACAATTTGACAATTTTACAATTTAACTAAATGTATCACATATTAAAAATAGTTATCAGATAATATCTCCAGGCTTTAATTGATATATATTTTTACCATCCATCATTCAATTTCACATCATCTCCGGGTTTCGTTTTAAAAAGTAATAGCCTGACCATGTTAAAATACCCCAAAAAGAAAAAAAAAGGGGAAAACGGTGAAAAAAATGGTTTAAAACTTTAGACGTCCCTTCACTCTATATCCCTCTAGGCTGCCAAAGTCGGATTTGTCGTGTAGTTTCTAATATATGTTAACTGCCAATTCATTAAACATGATACAACATCCACAACTTATGCTAGTAATAGTTTATAATTTGTGTTAGTAACAGGTGTAATTTAAAAGCTATAGCATGCTATAAAGTATAAACTAAGAAAAATATTTTTGTAAACACAACTATGCAATTATGTTATGCAATTTGTTTTTCTTTCATTGAAATACATTAAATCCTATATCCCTGCGTCCTTGCACGGATTGGTTGTAACTTTATATATGAATCTATCCACATTTGTTTTGCTATAGATTATTTATTCCCCCCTAAAAAAAGAGTGATCACCTAAAGAGCATGCCACATTCTTACTTGAGCACTCAGAATACTGATAGGAAAATCAACAAAATCTTTCTTTATTTGAACAAAGGTTGTACTCCGACTTGAATTTTGTACCATAACTTTCGCAGTCATCCTCTTGCAATGAATAATGTCTTAGGTATATACTATGTACCTACAAAATCAAAAAGGAAGCTGAGATTTTTGAAAATGGACACCACAAACTCAACTTGCTCATCAAACCTGAACATCACAAACTTGGCCAACTTTGTCATCAAAAGGATATATATATATACAACCCCACATACATACAGACATACATCAATCAAATATGGTTAAAAAAACGACATAAGAAGAAATTTTAAAAGTATATTCTTAAAGACATTGTATCATTTATAGTATTGTCAATTGAAAGAGAAATCGTCTTGTGTCATTTTTTTTTTTACAAATGGAACTCTATAAATCAAACGGAGAGAAATAATTGGGGTATGGGGGCAGGGAAAAAGGTGAAGGAAGACAACAATAATAGCCTTGAATTCACTCAAATCAACAATAAAACTATTCCATTGACACCACTAATAAAAATCGGGTACGCGTACTGTTTAAGAGTATAGCACATGACATCAACTAAGGAAACCAACATATATAGTTTTGCAAATGCACGAGAGAAAATAATGGCTAAAATTGAGGATCATGATTGAGTTTCAAAGATAAAATGTGAAGATAGCAATACCATGTAGTTTGCAATTATCTAAAATAAAAAATAACATGTTAACTTATATCTTCCTTGTGGTATTTGAGCAAGTATGTAATATGCACCTGACCAACACACCACACATATAATATGAATCCATACACTGTTTTTTTCTTTTTCGAAATAGTATGAATCCATATCTACAATTAACATATAAAATTTCCTCTAAGAGGATAACATGTATAACATTAGCAAAACATAAATTAAAAATTTTATTGAAAAACTTACAAATTACAATGTTGCCTAATTTATATACTATTCAAAAGGCCACAAATTCTTTCTAAAATGAAATCCAATTCACTAACCTTGTGGACTAATTGTACGTATAAGTATCCTCAAATTAACTCTATTTCAATTCATGTCTAAACTTATATATAGATAGAAGTATCTCATAATTTCCTACAACTCCAAACAAAGATCAAATATACAACAAAAGCTAAGACAAAATTTTTAATTTTTTCACCAATCTTAAATTACCAAAAACTAAAACTTAGTAGCTAACTCATCAACTATTTCTCTTTATAAAATTTTATACGGATTCGATGTTTATAGAATCATAGAATGATCAAATTCATTAATTCTACAAAAATATGGACCCTAAAAGAAACCAAGATGACCACATTAAGATGAAGTAACTCAGAAAGACGGTAAGTATAATTCATCATGTTTAGGAATCCCAAATGGATATATCATGTTTGGTCCAATTCCACAGTCTAGGGAGGTCGGGGCTGAATTTTAAATTTGGAGATAGAGCTTTGATCATAATGGTGCTGAAGATGAGGGTGATGATAAAATTATTGGATATTAAATAAAATATCTATATTATTTAAATTGAGATTTACGATGTTTTTTCTGCTTTTCCACATAATCATTTAAAATTATTATTAATTAATCACTAAGAGGTACCTATTTAAGTCTTGAAAGCTACTCTGTAGTTTTCAACCTAAACTTGTCATATATATTAAATGTTACATCTTTCCTTGCATGTTAATACTCATTTTAACTACATAATAGTAAAAGCATGAGAACCATGGATTCCAGTGTCTTATCTCCAAAAATAACATAATTAATAGAAATAGAGATTCATCAAAATGTAAAGAGATTGAGAGGGATTAAGGGAAGTTTACCATAGAGATTTTATCAATGAAGCTAACTTGCAAAGAAACATGTTTCCACAACATTCTTTATAAACCCACAATAACCTTTCCAAATATTTTTCAAGTAGGTTGTCTCCAATTATCGAGCTATATATGCAAAAATACTATACTTGTTTCAGAATTGCATGAAGCTTTTCCTAGAACGGTTTTAAGATTTAAACCTCTGTGCTCCGAAACCATGTAAGAAATATTTTTAGATGTTTTTCTATGCAAATATGAACATGAAAGCAAATATGGACAACACGACAATTCATTTCATTGAAACATTGTCACAAACATCTTGGAAGTCAACTATAAAGTTACCTTGCAATTCTGCATATCTGGGGTGTGAGCCCAAAGCGAGGTAAACCGTCTTTATAATTTTGATTTTCTATCTACCTTATGTTTCACTGATCGACCATAAATCTGTGAAAAACACTAATGGTATTCGCGAAATATAAGTGATGTGTACCTCAAAAGGAAGAGAAGAATTCCATTTTGGCCCGTCTTTTCTCCTCAATTTCGTTTCTCTTTGTCAAGCCTCTCAACCTCCTATTCATAGTGGAATTGCAACAACACATTAACAGTATAGAAGATGTTAAAAATAGAGAAAAACTAAAGTATGTTAAAAATTAATGTATTTTTTTTTCTTTCTGAATCTCCCATAATTCATCAGCCAACCAAAAAACTCACAAATCCAAACGTGACAATAATTCAAGTCAAATTCTGCATAATCACAATTTGAACAACAATTTTTGTAAAAGCTATACATGTAAGCATGAGAGGGCAGCAGGGAGCATGAAGTATAAGAGACCCATGTGTGCATAGCGGTTAGCGAAATTTGAGAAATTAAGGTTTGGAATTACCTTAAGCGCAGTGGGGAAGGAAGTTATTCAAAGCAGAAACTATGGGTTGTAGCGGCGATAGGCTAATTTCAGTGGGAATTGAGAGACGGAGGTGAGTGAAAAGATGAAGAGATGGGTAGATGATTGGGCAACCGAGTTGATTCTTCAAATTAACTGAGTTAACTCACTGATTTTCAAATTGAAAGAAACGATTTCTCAAATTGATTTGATTTACTGATGTCATTTGCTCTTGCTCATGCTCATGCTCCGTATAGATAGACTAATCCTTGGGACTTCCACGGGTGTGGAAGCAACTATTGGAAATCAAAATCAAAACTTCCATCACTCGTTATCTTCTGTTATTGTGAGTAACATGAGCACTTCCGTTCCACAGAGGAAATGAAGTGACTTATTTGGATCTTCATCTGCTTTTGATACAAGAACGAGGGGCAAGACCCCTTAGCCGAACAAAGATGCGATGCCACCAGCTATTGCCCTCACCTTTGCCTCGTGAAGTTGTTGTCGCGCTCTCCTCTCTCTTCTCTAGTCCTCGTTGAGTCACTGGTGACGCGACTCTTGTTATTTCGCCTCACGTCATCTCTCTCTCGTTTGTTCTTCTCTCTATCGTCGCGTGACTCTTGCTGGCGGGGCCTTTTTAGTTGTATTTTCTAAAATATCAAAATACACAATCTATGCCTTTGACATGTTGCCAACAGTAGAGCTTTCACCTGTTCATCATTAAACTTTTTCGAATATCTCTGTCCTTCAACAGTTCTGTACACCATCATTAGTGACTCATCAATTGATGTAATGATAATTGCTCAAAAATATGAGCGGTCACGATGACTATACGCATGTGAAGTTCTTACGATGCATGTTTTCTTATCTTTTTGGTAATGACTGGCATTGTATGGAATTACCTGTCAATTTACCAATACTGGAAAAACTCACAAGTAAATGGACCTGTAATAACCAAGAATTTCAAGTTATTGTAAATAGATATATTAATTAAATATTAACGATTATGTGATTATATTGAATTATTGATTAAGTTATCAATAATGATATATCTGTTTAGACATGTGAGATATGTTTAAATAAAATAACAAGGAAGCTCATGACCTAATATAATATATATTGAAAGTGGAAACTAAATAACCTAAGGGTTATAGTAATTAAAGTATACTACTCCCTCCATTCTTTTATATCTGACGTTTTAGAGTATTTTTTTCTTTCCAAAATATTTGACGTTCTACAAAACCAAGAATATTTTGTCTATTTGTTTTCCTTCTCTGCCCTTCCTTCTCCACCACCATTAATGGCTATTTTCTCTGTTTTCAAGAGACAGATCAAATTCTATTCTTTGATTTCCAAGGATACATTTATGAGAAGCCTTCAAAACTCTACTGCAATGATAAAGTTATCAGGTGATAATTTCTTTTACGACAAAACTATAGTTTCAATAGTTGAGAGCAAACCCTAGGTTTCATTGAAGATGAAGGATGAAGATTTTATGGAGTCTGAATCCGAAAGGAAGAAATTACCGTTGAAGATGAAGAATGATGGAGATTTCATGAAGTCTGAGTTCGAAGCTTTGCTGGTTGATTTGAACAAATTTCCAGATGAAGGGGAAGAAGCTTTGCTTGTTGATTTGAATGAACCTAGGGGATTTGATTTGAACAAATTTCCAAATGAAGGGGAAGAAGCTTTGCTCGTTGATTTGAATGAACATGGAGGATTTGATTTGAACAAATTTCCAGATGAAGGGAAAGAAACTTTTGAAGAAGAAGAATTGCAAAAAGTAGCAAGGATTATGTTGAAAGTGTATCTTTCAAAATTTTATTAACCATGTAAGTTGTTATGTTAAATTTTTGAATGAACTCTGTTTGTTGAAAATCATCATTTTGTGTAGAGAAGTAAGAACTTGCCTTTTTTTGGACCAGAAGGATGGAACCATTATTTATGTTTGGTCATTCTTAATACAGAACAAAGAATCCATTATTTCTGTAGGCAATGTTAGCTCAGCGGTTCAGCCAAGGAACTTATTCTTGCATTTCCTACTTTTGCTCCTTTTTCATCTTTATTTATAAGCTCCCTGCTTGATCTCACTAATAGCTCATAACTCTTCTGAATATTTCTTGGGGTCACAGAAAAGGCCTATTTCATCACCATATCAACACTTGTTAACAAATCACATGTTCCATCAAATCCTAATTTAAAAACAACGATAAAGAGTTTCTCAAACTCTTAAATATGTTTAACAGTGACTTCCATTTAGTTTGATCAGAAGTTAAATGTGGCATACATCCTAGAGGCCTTTATACTCTCCAGATACCTGACACTGGTCCTTTTGAAGCTTATTATCTGAGATCACCTTCGTCAAGAAAACTTGAAATACAAAGGAAGTCTACATTGTCATTCTAAATTAATCCAGATAGAAACAATCGTGAAAAGAAATTATAAGGAACAACATCAAGTGAAATAGACACAGTTGTGCTTGTGTGTGTGTATTACCATGCGCACCTGTGTGTTTTTTAAACAGAGTCTTTTAGCACATTTATATCAGCCACATATTGCATGTGACAAGTTAGTTCATCATCTCCCTTCTCCACTGATAAAGTTTTAGGTGTACCAAAAATAGTTCATCATCCAATTACATGGCCTAATAAGTTCACTTGACGCTCATGAGCAGTAGCTAAACTAGCATTATTCCATAATATTAGGCCAGCAATAATAAGAGGTACTGGCATATCATCTCGTATGGCTTATAACAATAACAATTAACAACTATAAGGCCTATAAGATACTCCAAACGTTCAGGCCGTGCATTTTGCCTATCTTTTGGTGGAGTTCCCTTTCATATGTAATTATGCCCATTTGTATAGTTCTAGGCCTTTCCTACTTGTATTTTTCTTTTCAGCTTTCTAGTTAAAGTTGACGTCTACTGCCGTCACTTTAGTTTTTCTCTTAAGTGGTACTATATGGAGTATATGATTACAGTACCCCATACCCGAGTCCCTTGTTGTGCACGTTGTTAGCACTGCTTTCTAGCTTTTACTTACTTTCCATTTGTAATAGCTCTCTTGTAATCAATCATGTTATTAATGAATGCAATTCCTGTTTTGCCCTTGCAATAGTAATTTCATTCATTGTTGCCTAAGCTATTTTCGCTTGTTGAATTTGGTTGGCAGACTTGGCTTGGTAAAGACCAAGCTTAGTGCCCCACGGGGGTACTTTTGTGCCATCGAAAGGGCACCTCGTGACACACTGCCATAGGCACATTCAGGCACATGGCAGATGTCACGATGGGCGCTTGGAGGCTGTTGAGGGGGCCGTTTGCAAGGCCATTGGGAGGCTACTGCAGGGGGCCGATGTCAAGGCAACGAGCTAGGCAAAGCCGTTGTGGGCTGTCAGCACTGCCACAGAGGACCGCTGTCAGGCTGTTAGGGGCCGTTGACACGCCCGTTGCTGAGCTCGTTTGAGGGTCGCAGTCAAGGCCGACAGGGACCGTTGACACGCCTTTTGCTTAACCCATTTGAGGGCCGCTGTCAAGGTCGACGGGGACCATTGACATTCTTCAGTTATCCTACGATTTCTCCGAACAACGCCAACCAACCCCCAAACTACAAGCACAACAGGCGCAAAAACCGAACAAAAAAACAAGATTACATCAATACAAATTATAGCTTGAAAAAGGAGAATTTTCCGTCCAAAAAATATTAAAATATATACAATATATCCCAGGGGCATAAAATCTCAATACATATATCCTGCATAACACTACGTCGCATACATAAATAGAAAGAAATAACTATATTATAAGGTAAAATACATGTGTTATTAGCAAAATATCTCTCTATACATATATGAGTAGTTATATATACACTACATATCAGTCTCATAATAATAAAGAGGTCTTATTTCCTAGACAGTATGGCTCATTGAGGTACTAGAAGCATGATGAGGTATAATGACATGGACACTCTAAAAGAAAAGTAAAAGGCAATGTTTTAAAAGGCGGTTGAGGCGTGCGAGGCGGCAGTATTTAAATGCCTCGAGGCTTAAGCCTCATGGGGCAGGATTGAGGCTTACACATCAAGGCATTTTGCCTCGAGGCGAGGCATAATATTATAATTTATTGTAATGTTATTATATTATAGTGTGTAATTTATATATATATATATATAATATGTTATATTATTATGTTATAATTGCAATGTTGTATTTTTATTATTGTATCAAATTCATATTGTTTTTAATATTTATATTAATTGGAATTGTTTTACTTTTTTTAATTTACATATATATGTGTGTGTGTGTATATATATATATAATATGTTATAATTTGTTGTAATATTATTATGTTATAATTATAATATGTTTTAAGTTATAATTATAATTTGTTATATTAATGTGTTTTGTGTTGGTGGTGTTGATTATAAACTTTTTTTTGTGATGATGTGATGATGCTACACTATTTATTGTGTTGGTGACAATGATTATGGACCTTTTATGTGATGTTAGTCATGATACATTATTTTGTGACTTTATTAGTATTTTTTATAATATTTTTGTGATTTTTTTTTGTTCAAATTAAGGCTTACGCCTCGTTCCGCCTCGAGGCGCCGCCTCGCCTTGCCAGGACAAAATGCCTCGACCCCGCCTCGCGCTTTTTAAAACATTGGTACTAAAAGGTAATATTAGTTGAATGAGAAAATTAAAAATAAAAAACAAACAGATGTGCCCACAGGCCATCACCAATGGCAGAGCAGCAAACTGTTGTCTTTGGCTCCTTATGTGTGAAGCTGAAAATTAAAAATCAGATAAAAGGGGGGTCGGTCAATCCCTAAATCAATCCAAATCCTCTGATCAATCCAGAAGCATTGAGCCATCAAGACTCAAAATTCAAAAGAAATAGGATTGATCCAAAATCTGGGATCGATCCTAGATTGGATTTATTTAGGAATGAATGATTGAGATCTAATTATCAGATCCAATGGTCATAATCAGTCATGGTTCAAAATATTGCCCAAGTTGACTCGATTTTTCAGGGGAGCGATCCGATAACGAGTCACGATTCAAAAAATCAACGAGTTTAACACAAATCGCTTAGTTTCAGCGATATTTCGGTCAACTTGGACGAATCGAAACGAGTTTAGCGAATCAAATCGAGTTTCGGCGAGTCAAAGCGAGTTCAAACAACGATGAATCTATAAAATAAGATAGGGATGTAAACAGTTATGTGAGGACATTAACGGCTGAGATTGATTCAAATGTGCTTTAACTCAAATGTGCCAATAAGTTATTCTCTCTCCTTCACCCGTGGCACAATAAATTATTCCAGTTGAACCAAACGGGTCAACTAAAATAATATTTTTAGATGTTTTTCGATGCAAATATAAACAACATGAAAGTAAATATGGACAACACGACAATTCATTTCATTGAAACATTGTCACAAACATCTTGGAAGTCAAATATAAAGTTACCTTGCAATTCTGCATATCTGGGGTGTGAGCCCAAAGCGAGGTAAACCGTCTTTATTATTTTGATTTTCTATCTACCTTATGTTTCATTGATCGACCATAAATCTGTGAAAAACACTAACGGTATTCGCGAAATATAAGTGATGTGTACCTCAAAAGGAAGAGAAGAATTCCATTTTGGCCCGTCTTTTCTCCTCAATATCGTTTCTCTTTGTCAGGCCTCTCAACCTCCTATTCATGGTGGAATTGCAACAACACATAGTATGTAAGATGTTAAAAATAGAGAAAAACTAAAGTATGTTAAAAATTAATGTATTTTTTTTCTTTCTGAATCTCCCATAATTCATCGGGCAACCAAAAAACTCACAAAAATCCAAACGTGACAATAATTCAATTTTTGTAAAAGCTATGCATGTAAGCATGAGAGGCATGAAGTATAAGAGACCCATGTGTGCAGAGCGGTTCGTGAAATTTAAGAAATTAAGGTTTGGAATTACCTTAAGCGCAGCGGGGAAGGAAGTTATTCAAAGCAGCGACTATGGGTTGCAGCGGCGATACGGAGGAGAGTGAAAAGATGAAGAGATGGGTAGATGATTGAATGATTGAGAAATCCATATTGTAATCGTTTAGGGTTTCGCAGTTGCACTGTAATCCGCAGTGTAAGCAACCCAGATCTGTGATGGCAGAGAATATATAGGAGGGGAACAAAGAGAATATATAATTGCAGGGAAATTAATTAAAAGCGGAAGAGGCGTAGGTAGAGGAAGAGGAGGAGCCGAATTGATCAGACCAATTCCAAAAAAATTAACCGAGTTCAAATTAACTGAGTTAACTCACTGATTTTTCAAATTAAAATAAAGAATTTCTCAGATTGATTTGATTTAGCAATGTCATTGTCATCTCTGTACGTGTTTATATATAAAAATTGATTTGACGACATCTTTGTATGTGTCTTTATATATAAAAATTGATTCCAAAAAAATTAACCGAGTTGATTCTTCAAATTAACTGAGTTAACTCATTAATTTTTCAAATTAAAAGAAACGATTTCTCAAATTGATTTGATTTACTGATATTATTTGACGTCATCTTTATACGTGTCTTTATATATAAGAATTGAAGAATTGATTTGTCTAAGTTATTTTAATGTATATAATATATATTTATTATATATGGAGTATATTTTTTAGGAGTAGGACTCTATTTTTTTCTTTTTATATTTCATTTTTTTAGATGTACTTAATTGTATTTTTTGTATTATATTTTTTAATAGGATGTAGAAAAATCTACGTAGTTACTTTACGAATTCTGACACTCATATCGATCCGGTTCTACTCAAGAGTCCATAAATGAGGTTATTATAAAAAAAATTCAAGAAATTGAGCATCAAAAAATAATTTTGTTATAACGATTAATGTATTTTTAGCGAACTCTATATTTGATGAATTATATTAATATTACTTTTTACCTATTATTTTTTTAAATTATCTTTTAAATAAGAGTGTCCACTATTGATTATAAATTAATAAAACTAACTTATAAGTCCTTTACCACTGTTAAGCTATTTGATAACGATTTATTTTTTAACTTATAATTGATTTATAAGTCAAAAAATAAGCAATAATTAATATTTAAAAATGACATATAAATCATTCTTAATTTGATGATTTGATCGCATGTAATTACATGTCTATTTTGACCCCAAACTATTTTGCTAAAATCTGATTGCCCTTTAAACCTACAAAGCCTGATCTCTCTCTTCTAACGTAAACAAAGCTTTTGAAGCTCTGCTCTACTCTCTCTCTGCGCTCTCTCTCTCTCTCTCTGCGCTAGATCCTTCAATTTCTTGGCTTCTCCCTCCTTCCCTCCGCGGCTGTTACTCCTGCGACTAATTCTACTCCTTCGATTGCTGCTACTCCGATTTTTTGAGAGGTACCAAACCCTAGACCAAATATTTGATATGTATATGTATATATATGTGTGTGTATTATTTTATGTTTGAATCTTTGGCATGTGGTTTTTCTTCTTCTTTACCTCTTTAAGTTTGACTGTAGTTTCAGAGCCTGTGGGTTTTGATTCAATTCCATTTTTTGTTAATTTATGTGGTTCAAATGTTTGATTGATTGATTGAATGAATTGTTGTATACTGGGTTGTGCTTAATTAGGAATATGTGAGAAGCTTAATCTTAGTAATTTTCAGTAACTTGGGTTCTGTTTATATAGATTTAACCTGGGTTCTGCTTAACAATTGGATATAAATATATTGGTGCAAAATTATATGTTTGCACTATACATGAATGTACTCTCAGTAACCTGTAAAAATAAAGTCACAGAGAGATATATATGATCAACATCGAATGAAAATTAATAATTATACAAAAAAGAAAAAAAAAAGCACCAGAGGGTTTGGAATTCTACCTTATTGGCTGATGGATTGTTATTCATGGTGATTGTTTCTTCTCTTAACAAGTGATGATGATGATGTTGTGTGATACTTTTGCTGTGTAATCTAGATATAAAAATATAATTTTAGGATTTGAACCAAACTCTGTTTGAAACAAGATTTGTGTGTTCAAAATGTTAAGTATGTGACAAAATTTAATGTTTTGACTATCATTTGTTTGCATGGTTGATTAAGATTTTTCTTGTTCAAATTCAATTTAACTGACACATCATAAGCTATGTGAATTTTTTTTTAAACTATTTCTAAAAATCAGATCAAGGATTATAAGAGGTCAATCTAAAAAGTAAATGTTAGTTCTTTATCTGTGTTTATGAATGACATTGCATGTCATAATTCTGCCAAATCATCCAAAGGTATGAAATTATTAATTGTGTTTAACTTCTCTTGTTATATGATCTGGTTCGGTTGTTAATTCCATGTTTCGATTAAATGAGGGTATCCCAAGAGGAAGTTGAACAAGTAAGAGTTCAATATAGTCTAATAATTTAAACCTTAAAGAAGGACTCTAAATGCAACATTCCCCCTTTTTCTTCTTCTTCTTCTTCTTCTTCTATCCTCTCCTTTCTCTCTCTCTCTGTGTGTATATATATATATATGTATATATATATATGGGGAATGATCCACAGAAAACGTTAGCCTTGAGCACTGTTTCAGCTAACTGTGATCCAACCGTCTAATATAAGATCCAAGTGTTGGGTGAGGGCGCGGCCGCTAGAGGGAGTAGCGGCCAGATATTAAAATAATTAAATTTTATACTGGCCGCTAGAGGGAGTAGCGGCCAGTCAAAATGTTGTCGTTTTGACTGGCCGCTAATCCCTCTAGCGGCCAGTATAAAATTTAATTAGAGGAAGAGAGGGTATAATGAGGATTTATCCTGACCACTAGAGGGAGTAGCGACTAGGCAACTTAATTGAGCTCAATACATCTCTACTAATTTATGTATCCCGATGCATTGTTATTGCTATGTCCCCCACCACATTCAAATGCATTGTTTCCCCATGCATTATTTTATGCTATGTCCCCCACCACATTCAAATGCATTGTTTCCCCATGCATTATTTTATGCTTGTAAATAATTTTGTTATTTTTTTAGTAATTTTCATTCTTATTTTATATCTAACTCTCTTATTTATTTTTATTTTAAATCACACACCTAATATGTCTACAAATAACTAATTATTAATAAGGCTTAATACTTTTATAACTCTATTGCTAGATTTACCAATTTATATTTTTATAGTAATAAACTCTATTAAATGATATAACTATTCTTTACTTTATATATTTTATCTTATTTTTTATATAAATAAAAATAATTATCTTTTTTAAATTGATTTGTTCGTATTTAAAATAAAAATAATTATCTTTAAATACGAAAAAATAATTTTCTTTCTTCCTAGTTTCACTCTATATTATCACCTTTTTTCTCTGTTTTTATTTTTATTTTTTATATGTAGATGCCAAAAACAATTTGCACAGTATACTTGCCTCGATGCAATACCCGGTACTGCTCTCTTCATTGTTACAAGGTGAGTTTTGTTAATTTCGTCCAAAATTAAATATATAGTAATTATTTAATCTCTGTTGTTGCTGATATGTCATATTTGTTCTTTGCATTTGCAAATTCCATATAACTGTTAAATTTGTAGTCTCTCACCATTTGATAAACTTTTTCAGTAGACATTGTTGGCTAGGTATTTTTTTTTTTTTTTTGTGTGTTTTGCTTAGTTTTATTTCGTTTTTGTGGCAGTCTCATAGCCTTTGTTGCACAGAATCTTTTATGAGAGAAAATGTAGTGGATGAGTTGCAACAACTAAAACCCAATGATGAAACTAAACAAAAAACGATGGACCTACTCAAAAGGTTTCATTCAGAAGAAGAGATGGATTGCACATATGAGCCAGTGGAAATCACATATGAGGATGGTATGCTTTTGTCATTCTATTCACTTTTATTGTTCTGTGCCTACATGTTTTGTATGATTTTTGTTGGGACTAATGATTCATTAGTTTTGAGAGGTAACTATTGACTTACTAATCCTGTTATGACATTATAGTGTCATTATTATGTGATCTTTGTTTCTCAAATTCAAATTTGATTAATTGTAGTCTCATTGTTTCAACATGGTTGTTTAATTCTGCGCTTTTAGTAGTTGATACCTGTAAAATTTAGTGTTTGTTTTATGTAGAAGTAAATCATATGCTAAAAAATATTAATTTTAAGCTGAGAACATTAGTACTATTACTATCACTGAAGAAAAAGCTAACTAAGGTAGTTTCAAATTGTTCTTTACTATGGGTCGGTGGTCATATACAATAAACAACATGGAAGGCAAGCTGTGATAAGGATGAAACTGATGAGTGGCTATAAGAGTAAGAGATGGATGCGTAACAGAGTTAGAAACCTGGAATCTATTGTGAGCGTTAGGCACTAGAGGCAATAATAAAAAATCCCTCCATTACTTCCAATACTTTTCTATGTAAATCTGCAATCTGTTGTAGCTTATATCTTTCGATTTATGATGGAGACAGTTTCTGTTATGGCTTGTATCTTCCAAATATTTGTTCAATATAAGTCTAGTGCAGAGTACAATTTTGTAATACCTTCTATCTTCCATATCTATAATCAATTTATATTGGAGGCTATCGTAAATACCTTTTGTCTTCTCTATTGAAATATTTAGGAAAAAACTCTGCAACTGGGCCTGCTGGCTGCTTTATTGTTTAGTGGCATATACTGATTGTGAATGGGGGGAGAAAAGGTGAGGAAATTTAAAACTTATCAAGAAGGAAGGGGTTGGACTCAACTCTCAAGAGAGATGGGATTGTCCAAAGGAATGATGTGGTCAAGGCACATTGATGGGGACGGGTCACACAGATAATCTCACACAAAACCCAATCAATTCTAATTATTCAATGTCTCCGAATATTGAAGTGCATCACTATTTATAACGCTCCTAGACAACTTTCCTAACCCAAATTGGACTCTAATAAGATAATTACAAATTAAAGAAACTAATTAAAATACAACTTCTAATTCATGGGCATGGGCTTCCAAAGCATTTTATATTGTTCTAACCAACTTTCACGGGCTCGTCCTACATCAGTTCTCCTCCGCTGAAAAAAACTTGACTCCGTCGAGTTATGAACATCAACACAAGAACAATCACGTCGGATCACCAGGGAAGTCTTTGCAATCTTCAAATTTTGGCATGTCGAGAGCACAAATAAGAGTGAATTTGGTATTGCCTTTGATAATCGAATACATATTAGCACGAGTAACATGCTGCTTGTACATTTGATAGGTAATCTAATCAATTCTACTTCTTAGTTGTGTTTAATATCTATTTCTTTGCACTCATTGAATATTGGGACATAAAAGGGGAATATTAGCTATCGATGGAATTTTTTGTTTAAACGGGGTTTCCCTGTTTGGACATGCGATGAACATAGTTGTCACGGCGCCACGGCAAGTCATGGCGGTAGCCGACCGCCAGGACGCCTAGGCGACAAGGCGACCGCCATGGCGTCCGTATGGCGACAAGTCGTTTACAATGTGCAATTTATATATTATTTATTTTACTTAACAAATATATTGGCAATAAAATTTTATATACATTAAAACCCAAAACATAACATTATGGAATAACATTAAAAGCACAATTATGTAAATACTTAACAATAACAATCCAAAAATAAAACACTTGATATTAAAAATTAGTAAAAGAAATGAAGAATTCAACAAACATCACATAGAAAATAAAGTTACAACCAACCATCACAAATAAGGCTTGGGTGCATGAGGAGGTCTTGGGATCCATTATTTCCAAAGGCAAGAATGTTAAACTATGTTCAAAAGAAAAAAAAAAAAATTGGGCCAGAGCTGCTAAGGCGAGCGCCTTGGCAGCTCAGCGTCTCACGGCGTCGCCTAGGCGACGCCTTAAGGCGCCGAGCTGCCAAGGCGCTCGCATTAGCAGCTCTGCCCAAGTCGAGCTCTCGCCGTGCCATTTCTTCATCGCCTCGACGCCGTGACAACTGTGGCGATGAATCTGTTGTGTCTTTAGCTCAATTTGAATTGTTGTCGTTCCTTCAATGAATTCTAGGGTTTTGACTTGCTAATAATCTTCCTTGTTTTACTGTAGCATGCATAGATAATTAGATGTAGAAGCTTTAATCAAATGAATAATTTTATTTTATTTTTGCTGAGTTGTGCTGCATATGCTTTGGATGCATCTATTATATTGTTAACTTTGTACATGATGCTTCTTTCTGTTGTTGCTACCGCAATATGTAGCATGTTATTATTTGAAAACTAAATTGATCACTTCTAAGGATCCTAACTATATGCATTCTCTTACTTAAATTTCTCAGATTCAACTTTATCGGAAGAGATTATTCAAAAGATTCTGTCTGGTATGGCATCGAGTCCACTTTCAATTTTAGATGTTGGGAACTGAATCTTCTACTACCCTAAAACCTGTGTTTGCTTAACTTTAATTATACTGCTTCAAGCTGATCTCATGTAATTTGCTATTTTTCTCTACAGGAAGCCAAATTAGTTTCGATGACTTGTCTGCTGATGAAAAAAGAAACGATTTCAAAGAGCTGTGGCTTCTGGAGAGCTGGGCAGGCTGATTGAGCCATGGGAACCTTGGTGGTTGAAGCCTTCTGCTAGAACAATATCTCTCAGCCAGCAAGGTAGCCAACTAGTTCAGCCACTTGTGAAACATGAAATGAGTTCATCGCAAGAGAATATCGAAAGTGATCAGTCACCTGACATTCCACCTCGTCCCGAAACTCCACTGCCTCCAATTAGCAAGCTTAGCGCAACTGAGCCCTCCCCACTTCTAGCAGTTCACCTAGTTGACGTCATATATAGCTACTGTTTCACCCTTCGCCTCTACAATGGGGAATGGCAATCAGATCCCATAGGATCAGCCACGCTTGTCCTGAGTATATCTTCTGTTCTGGGTCAAGGTGGGCACCCCGGAACTGTCTCTGAAGCTGTGTCTCACTCACTGTTTGGAGCAAACAAGCTCTCTAGCTTTCAGACACATGGGTGGCTTGCAGTTTGGATCGGGACTTTTGGATGATGTAGTAAGCCTACTTTCCCTTGGGGGAACTGCATTAGTTTGCTCACTTTGTGATTTACATAGGCTGATTCAGGCTGCAGAGTGGGAACTGAAGTTAGAGAGACCACACAAGTTGAGAAAGGAGGAAATCAAGCGCAATCTCAAGTCTGCAGAGAGGAAGGTTTTTTTTATGATGTGTTGGGTTCATGAGCAGCCAGGAGGAGGAGCATGGATTTCCTTATCAACCCTTGTAGGGGCAGAGAAGGGTGTGGCTATGGCTTGTACGGGCAGTAGAAAGGATGCTTTGAGAGTGGAAGAGAAAGTGAAACCTAGGGGCAAGTTGTTGATTGAGGAGGTTCAGTGAGCTATCATTAGGACATGTAAATATGCTATACAATTGTTTTTGATATTATGTGGATGATGTTTAAGCAGATGGTAGTAAGCCTATCCCAACTGGGATAAGAAGACTTTGTTATTGTTGCCGTCGTCGTTGTAGGCAGATGGTAGTAGAAGATTGTTTGAAGTCCATGGTTTTTTAATATGATGAAAACTTGATATGTTTATTAGACCTTTTGACATGGTACTGTTAAGATTGAGAATGTAGCTTTAAAATTTTCCCACCAACTTCTTTCTATTTCCTGTAGCATCATCATTTTTGGTATACACCAGTAAAAGGGATCTCCAACTTTCGGGGTCTATTTCGTCCAACTATTTGGAGTGAGTATTTTGATGTTGCCTAATAATATGGCCTTAGAACATATTTCATGCAAATTTACACACTGAATTTTAAATTTTCAGTCAAATTTTCTTTTTGGCAACTTTTTTTTCCCTAGTCGTATTTCACGCAATCAATTGCAAATAGAGCTTTAAAACGCTTTAAAGATTAATCTTAAATAAGCGCATTGGCAAAGAATTATTTTGATGCATGATGTTGCCAACCACATATAGAGAGAATTTTAATTGTATACGTAATTGCTAATAACTTGAGGGAGAGAGAGGGAGGAGAAAGGGGGGAGGAAACCGGAAAGATGGAGGGAGGGTGGGTTAAAAGGAGATATAAAGAGAGAGGTTAGTTTTAATTTGTAAAAATAAAATAAAATGAAAGGTAAAATAATCTCAAATCAACTTATTAAGAATGACTTATAAGCCATTTAAAAAGAATTAAGAAATTATTATTTTTTAACATAACTTAGGTGGTTAATAAATTAGATCATTTGAGTGAAATAACATCTGAACTTAAAAAGTTGTTTGGTAACTAAAAAAATATAAAACATCTGAATGACTTTTAAATTTAAAAAAATTAATTTTAAATTTAAAAATATTTCAAATTGACTTTTCAAAAATCAATGATAATCTTAAAATTTGGAATGGAGGGAGTATAATATTTATAGAGGTTCTATAGATTTAAAATTTTCATTAAAAGACAGCTCTTAATGATTTGAATTTATATTTTTTTTACCGATTAAGATACGATAAGAGGCAAACAAAATTTTACCAAACAACTTAACTCTCTTATCAAATCAGATGTGGGGCTATTAAAAGGTATTAAGAGATAAACAAACATCACCTTAGGGGGTGTTTGTTTAGAATTGAATGGAGCTGAATGGCTGAATGAGTGAATCGGTCAGCCATTCACTTTATTTGTTTTGAATAAAAATCGACTGAATGGCTGAATCGGTCAAATTTTTGGGCTGAATGACTAAGTGTAATTTTTTTGGCTGAATGACTGCTGAATGAAATATTTTATATTTTTTTACAATATTAACTATTATATTAAGTAATATTAAATAAATTTACAATAATTTTAAATTTTTTTAGAGGGGTAAAATAATAAAATCTGTTATTCAAGCAGATCACCAAAATATTTGACGTTCTGCGATGTACAAATGAGCAAAATGTTCCTTTCGCCACCTTTATGCTGCGTGGAGAGGCGGATCACTGGTGGGAATCAGTAAAACGTACTCATCTCTCAGCACTTGAGATGTCTTGGGTGGAGTTCCAGGAGCTGTTCAATGAAAGTATTTTCCAGAAAATATTCGTCATATAAAGGTGGTGGAATTCATCAAATTGGAGCAGAACAATATGTCTGTATCACATTACGAGGCCAAGTTTGCTGAACTGTCCCAGTTTGCACCCCATTTGGTGGATAATGAGGAGCGGATAACACGAATGTTTTTAAGAGATTTGAACCCTGAAATTCGTCAATACCTCATTTCTCATAAACTTCGTCTGTATTTAGATGTTGTGAATAGGGCTCAGTTATTAAAGCGAGAAAATGAGACATGTCAACCAAGAGGCAATGATCATCAATGAGATAAAGGTCATGATCGTAACGATGACAACAGGAATCAGAACAACGAGATGCATAGAGGAGGAAATCAACATGCCAAAAATAGAAACCACTTTAGTGGCAATCATGGCGCAGAAAGTAGAATGAGCGAGTTTAATGGGAATGATTTCAAGAGAACAAGGTTCAATAATGATCGTGGAAAGGCATCGGCATTGGCACCAACACAAATTTTAAAGGGAGGGGAATGAGTACCAGTCAGGTGTTACAAGTGTGGACAGGAGGGACATATTAGCCCAAATTGTACTCAGACAACCAGAGTTTGTTATAGCTGTGGGAAGGAAGGTCAAATTGCTCGATTTTGCCCATTAGTAAAATCGACTCCATCAGTACTGGTGACACCTGAGGTCAATGCAGACAAGGCAAAACCTATGGTTCAGGGGAGAGCATTTGTTATGACGTCCCAAAAGGTATGGAACCCAAACGAAGTTATAACCGGTAAGCTACTCATAAACTCTTGTGAAGTCTACACCCTGCTAGATACTGGTTCTACTCATTCCTTTATTTCACTTGCATGTGCACAACATTTGAACTTGACTCTTGAAAAATTAGACTTTGACTTAGCTGTTGAAACTCCGTTAGGAAAAATATTCGTTACGTATACTGTCTATAAATCACGTTTAGTCCAAATCGGTACCCACACCCGTTGATCTTATCTCTTTAAAGATGTATGAATTTGATGTGATTTTAGGAATTAATTAGTTGACTACTTATCATGCTAAAATCGATTGTTTTCATAAGATCATTAGTTTTCATATTCCTAATCAACCTGTTATACAAGTTCGAACAACTAAACCGTTGAAATCAATAACTGTCATTTCTAGCCATAAAGCTATCCGCTTATTGAAAAACGGATGTCAGGCCTTCTTAGCCCATATCACTGATTTAAACCAGAATACGTCAGCATTGAATGATATTTCCACTGTTAATAAATTTCCTGATGTATTTCCCAAAGAACTTCCTGATTTACCCCTAAACCGTGAAATTAAATTTTGTATTGATCTTGAACCTGACACAAAACCTATTTCCAATGCCCCATACCCAATGGCTCCCATTGAACTTCAAGAGTTGAAAGTCCAACTACAAGTTTTGTTAGATACCAGTTTCATACATCCGAGCACATCTCCTTGGGGTACTCTTATTTTATTCGTGAAGAAGAAGGACACGAGTATGAGATTGTGCATTAACTATCTAGAGTTGAACCATGTCACCATCAAAAATAGGTACCCGTACCTCAAATTGATGACCTGTTTGATCAGTTACAAGGTGCTCAATATTTTTCGAAGATTGATCTTCGTTCCGGATACTATCAGTTAAAGCTTAAAGTTGATGACATTTCAAAGACTGCCTTCAGAACTCGATACGCGCATTATTAGTTCTTAGTCATTCCTTTTGGACTAACAAATGCTCCTACTGCCTTCATGGACATGATGAATCGAATATTCAAAGAATATTTGGATCACTTTGTGGTTATCTTTATTTATAACATCCTCATATACTCCAAAAGTCGTGAAGATCATAAACGCCACTTGAGATTAATACTCCAAAAGCTTTGTGAGAACAAGTTATATGCTAAGTTGAAGAAGTGCGAGTTTTGGCTAGAAGAGGTAACGTTCCTTTGTCATGTGATCACTAAAGAAGGGATATCGGTTGACCCTACGAAGATTTAAGCAATAGTAAATTGGGAACAACCTAAGACAGTCGCGGAAATACGAAGCTTTCTAGGCCTAGCTGGTTATTATCGGAGATTCGTTGAAGGATTCTCTCAAATTGCCGCTCCATTAACTCAGCTGACTCGGAAAAGCACAAAATTAGAATGGAGTGAAGAATGCGAGAAAAGCTTTTAAGAACTCAAGAGGAGACTTGTTTCAGCTCATGTTCTGACCATACCAGTAGAATCGGGAGGGTTTGTCATCTACAACGATGCTTCAGGCAGAGGCCTTGGTTGCGTTCTCATGCAACACGGGAAAGTTATAGCTTATGCCTCTCAACAACTAAAGGAATATGAGAAGAATTACCCTACTCATGATCTAGAGTTGGCAGCGATCGTTTTCGCATTAAAGATCTGGAGACACTATTTGTACGGGGAGAAGGTGGAGATCTATGCGGACCATAAAAGCCTCAAATATTTCTTCACTCAGAAGGAACTCAACATGCGACAACGATGTTGGCTTGAGCTATTGAAGGATTACGACCACACCATCCAGTACCACCCTAGATAGGCAAACGTAGTAGCTGACGCATTAAGCAGACGATCATATGCGAGTACAAGTGTAATACTGACAACACAAGGGCACATTTTGTCTGACTTACAGAAGATGGAGATAGAATTAAAGCTACCAGGGACCCATATGAAGATTGCACATGTATGAGTAGAACCAGCTTTAATTGACAAAATTAAGGCTGCTCAAGCTACGGATCCTGCACTGGTGAGTATGATGAAGAAGGTGCAAGAAGATGTTATTCCGGAAGCAAGAATTGATGAAGAAGTGATACTTCGAATCAATTCTCGACTCTGTATTCCTAACAATCCCGAGTTGAAATATAAAATCATGATAGAAGCATACAATACACCGTTTGTAAATCCAGCCTAGAAGTACCAAAATGTATCGTGATTTTCGACTTATATTTTGGTGGAGTAATATGAAGAGAGAGATCGCAGAATTCATCTCAAGGTGTTTATCATGTCAACGCGTCAAGGCAAAACATCAAGTACCTAAGGGTCCATTGCAACAACTTGAGGTTCGAGAATGGAAGTGGGAACATATCACTATGGATTTTGTAACAGGTCTTCCTAAAGTTTCTCAAAGCTGGGACGCAATTTAGGTCATTGTAGATAGATTGACTAAGTCCTCTCATTTCTTACCTATACGAGAAAACTATTCACTTGAGCGTCTTGCTAATTTGTATATTAGAGAAATTGTGAGATTGCATGGCATACCAGTAACCATAATTTCTGATCAAGATCCCAAATTCACTTCACGATTTTGGATCAGCTTGCAAAAAGCTATGGGTACTGAGCTGCGATTCAGTTCTGCATACCATCCTCAGACGAATGGGCAGTCAGAAAGGATAATTTAGACTCTCGAAGATCTATTGAGACTTTGTGTACTAGACTTCAAGGGAAGTTGGAATAAGTACTTACCCCTGGTTGAATTCTCATACAACAACAGTTATTAAGCAAGTATATGCATGGCTCCATTCGAGGCTTTGTATAGACGAAAGTGTCATTCTCCAGTATGCTGGGACGAGGTAGGAGAAGCAAAATTGTTGGGCCCAGAGTTGGTACGCATGACTACAAAAAAGGATCCAAATAATCCGACAACGAACATACATCGTAAGGGCGACCAAAGGGTTATGCTGATCTTCATCGAAAGAACGGAGAATTCAATACCTGAGATCATGTATTTCTGTGTATTGCTCCATAGAAGGGAGTTACGAGATTCGGAAAGAGAGGAAAGCTCAACCCGAGATTTATTGGCCCATTCAAAATTCTCGACCGAGTAGGAACAGTGGCCTACAGATTAGCTTCACCACCAAGCATGTTCCGTCTTTATAACGTTTTTCACATATCCATGTTACGTAAATATAGGAAGAACCTAAACCACATCATTGAATTGGAACCTAAGGTGATAGCTGAGTAACTAACGTATGAGGAGATACCTGTCAAGATTTTGGATAAGAAGGAACATATTATACGCTCAAAGGTTATACCTCAAGTCAAAGTTCTATGGAGAAACCACGATACAGAGGAAATGACATGAGAGTTAGAATTAGAAATGAGAGACAAGTATCCTCACCTCTTCGAAATGACAGGTACGTACATCAATTTCGAGGACGAAATTTCATAAGGAGGGGGGGTTGTAAGACCCCAACTTTTATGAAATAAAAATTTAATTTTCTTTATGATTATTATTCTAAACAGTAAAATGTTAAATTGTTAAAAGGTTAAAGTTAATGGTGATTTGTGCAAATTATAAAAGTATGTCGGGGAATATTTGTTGTGTCGGCAAATATTTATTTTTTCGAGAATATTAGGTAAAAGTACGACGACGCCGAAATAACCAATCATTGGTGGGTCTCACAATGAAAATATTATCGAATGCAGAAAATAATCGAAATAACCTTTTTAATAAAAATTGTCAACGGTACTATCACTTTTAACTGTTTAAATAATAGGGGATAAAAGTACAGTAGCACGCGGTATTCTACAGTGGCACATAACATTCCACAATATCACACGGTATTGCATAGTAATTCATATTATTGATTCAACAAATGTTACACTAGCAACTGCATAGTATTTCATATTATTGAACTTAATAATTGTCACAGTAGCATCTACACGATCTTTCACATTATTAAATCAATAATTGTCATGACATAGTAACTCATATTATTTGCTATGATATTATTAAACTAGTTAGCATTATTGGCAATGTCTAAAAGTTCTATCAAAAAAATGGGTTA
The DNA here is from genome assembly GCA_034770075.1 of Aralia elata. Classification (NCBI taxonomy): domain Eukaryota; kingdom Viridiplantae; phylum Streptophyta; class Magnoliopsida; order Apiales; family Araliaceae; genus Aralia; species Aralia elata. Next base: position 61,576,850 of record CM068387.1, read on the forward strand.
TTTAATTGTGCGCCATTTCTACGGAAGGCCCCCTTTTTCCTAGGAACGATCTGATTGTCAATATTGTGAGTCTATAATTTTGAATTATTTAAGTATCCTTGGAAATTAAACTTCTGATACATTAGAATATCTAATGTAATGACCCTTGTCTTAATTATTTTCACTTAAAAGGTAACACTCTACGAATATATTGAAATATCCATTTTTGACGTTAGAATTATTATGAAAAATATGTTAATAATGTATTAGTGGTCCATCCGTCAACATTTTTACTTTTAAATCGGACAGCTTATTCAAAGGAAGGTCCCTCGTTTACTAAATTTTCTAAAGGGGTGTGTTTCTTTTCTTTGGGATTTTAGCAGATTGTGATTTCTTTTATAATGGGTGGCCCCTCATTTGCCAAATTTTCCAAGTGGTGTGCCTTTTTTTTATTTTTATAATTTTGGCAGATTGTGATTTCCTTTACAATGGGTGGACCCTCGATGGCCAACTTTTCAAATCGATATACTGATGGGTTTGAAACCCATGACTGAATTCCTTAATTAACGGAAGCATGCCACCCAACCTTGCCTATAAAAGGAATGCACCTTCAGAAGATGAAGGACACCAACACACCAAAAACATAAAGTTTTTCTACTACAATACAATGAGTATTTATTTTGAGTATAAGGATACTCTGAGAGTTTCTAATAATGCAAGAATTTCTCAAGATAATCTCTTTCATAGCAGACATTATCTAGTTTTCTACAAAGGTAAGAGATATTATTTTCTTTCATACTCCTATATTATGATAAGAAAGTATTATTCGTTCTCTAACTTTATCATTAAAATGGTGGAAATTCCTAAAAAATGATTAAAATATCCTTAATAGTTTGTGCTTCATCTAATATTTTGACCTGTATCTTCATATTAAATTTTAATTGTTATGTTTGAACTGGAAATTTTATATTTTCTTAAACTTTATATTCTATCAAGAACTCTAATCGATTTTTTGGATATCATGTTGACAATTTGGACTCTGGATAAATTAAATTGAAAATCGCTAATATTTATTCTTTATCTCATTATTCTAATTATTTTTGTCCATTCATCATATTATTGATTTGTAATAATTATTAAAACTAAGTTGTTGAGAATATCTTTGACCGGAGTGCAAAGATGAGTTGATTGACAGTTCATGACCATTGGTGTTACAAATGAATATCTTTGGTCGAAGGGCAAAGATGAGTTGATTGACATGTTCATGACCATTGGTGTTACAAATGAATATCTTTGGTCGAAGTGCAAAGATGAGTTGATTGGCATGATCATGACCGTTGGTGTTACAAATGAATATCTTTGATTTGTGTGCAAAGATGAATTGATTGGCATGATCATGACCGTAAGTGTTACAAATGAATATATTTAGCTTGTGTGAAAAGATGAATTGATTGACATGATTATGAACAAGAACTGTGAAATTGGTTAAATCATGATCTTTGGTGTTACAGACAAAGACAGGTGGTGAAAGTCCTCTTTGGGCTGGGTGCAAAGAGGAACTATTGATTGGTGTCATAGTGATAAAATATTTATGGTGAATTTTTCAAATAGAGAAGAAAGTAGACATTATGATCTATTTGACTCTTCTAATGGATTGCTCATGTCGCTATATTTATTTATTGAAAACTTATATCATCTACCATATATTCTAAATATCTGATTTATTACTATTGGAGGCTAATGATAATTAGTTTATCTTAGTCATGATATTCTTTACTGGGCTATTTGTGCTCACCCTTTTGTTTCATAATTCCTTTTAGTAAATAAGAGTGTCGCTGGGTCTAGCAGGGTAAACAGGGAAATGGAGTGATGGTTCGAGTTAGTGGTTGTCCTCATCAAGTTATAAAATAGTATAACAATAATTGTATTGAGGGCTTAAAATGCGTGTTGCCATATTTTATCGTCATTGTAATAATTTGGGTTTGAATACTGTCGTACTATATATGGTACGATATTTGTATTGAAAACTCACAGTATGTGTGTTGTCGTATTTTGCACAACAGTATAATAGTTATAAATAAAAAATTTTGTATTTGTAGTATGTATTCTTGGCGACTCAAATTGGGTGGTATAGACCTGAATCTGGGGGCGTCACACTACTGATCTAACTATACGATCTTCTTGAGGATTGGTAGAGTGACCATTCTGAGCATCAGTAGAGTTGAGCTTTGCTGACTCTAGCTCCTGTAAAGTTAATTCACCGAACGAACCAGATTGACTTGGTTCACGTGTGTTAATTTCTTTAAAGATAACATGAACAGATTCTTCAACATTTAATAGTCTTTTATAAAACATTCTATAAACTTTATTATGATTCGAATAATCTAGGAAGATACCTTCATTATACTTCTGTTAAAACTTAGTTAAATAAGTCTTGCCATTATTGTGGACATACCAGGTGCATCCAAAAATGTGGAAGTATCCAATGTTGGGCTTTTTACCTTTCTAGCCTTAATAATAGTTTTGTTCTTTCCCTCTGCTACTTCATTCTGCTAAGGAGTTCTAGAAGCTGAGAAGTTATGGTTGATATCTTGATCATCTAGGAATTTAGATAAGCCTCAATGGTCAAATTCCTTCGCATGATCACTTCTGATGGCTTTAACAAATAGATTTTTCTCATTTTGCACTCTCTTTATAAACTTGATAATTTGATCTCCAACATTATCCTTATGAGCAAGAAAGTAGACCCATATATGCCTGGTGAAATCATCCACTATTGCCAATGTATACTTTATACCTTTAGGGCTGGTAGTTGGTATTGGATCGAATAGATCTATATGGAGCAGTTGAAGAGGCATAATATTAAAATTATCAATTTTACTCTTGAAGGCAAATCTGTTCTGTTTACTAAACTGACATGACTGACATAGTTTTTCTTTAATAAAATTTTAGTTTAGGTAGACCAACAACTAAATCTTTTAATGCCAACTTAAATATGTTTTTAAAATTTTGGTGAGATATCTTTGTATGATATAGCCAGCTTGTATCCACTGAAGCTTTAGCAAAGAAACAGGCTGTTTCAATAGGACTAAGTTTATCTAAGTCATCTACATAAACATTCCCATCTCTTATGCTATAAAGTTTCACGAAATTGGTCTTGAGATATCTGACTTGACACTAATTGACTAGGAAGATCACTTGATATCCCTTGTCACACAACTAACTTATGCTTAAAATATCATTATGCTTCAATCCTTCAACATAAGAACCTTGCTAAAGTTGATGTACCATTTCTTATGGTACCATAACCGTTAGTTTTCCCTGAGTTGTTATCTCCAAAACTCACATTAAGGTCATATTCCTCTTTAAAGTCATCTAACAATGTACCATCTCCAAACATGTGCCTTAAGCATCCACTATCTATATATCATATTTATGTTTTCACCTACAAATAGAAACACACTTCACTTTAGTACCTATACTAGCTTAGGTCCATCAAGTTTAAATCCTTTGGGCACTTACACCTTTTTGACTTTTGGAGTTTCCACTCTTTTGGTCTTAAAGTAAGGTATATCATAATACTCTGCAATATAATGACCATATCTATGACAATTATAGCATTTAAGATGATGCATGTTAGTGTGTGTGTATGTGTGTGATAACCCTTCTTCCATACTCTGTGTGGCTAGTCCTGATGATTTTCTTTCTAACATGTTTCCTGAACCTCTATTTTAGCATAAGTCTACGACGATAAGAGTTGATAGAGCGAAGCTTAGCTCTATAATTTCCATCTCTAGCTTTCATAGAGCTACGCTCTACGACGATGTTCAACACCTTCATAGAGTTAGCAGCACTCTGTTGTTTCTTATAGCCAAGACTAATGTGTGATTGATTATGAGTGTAACTCATTTCTTGATCACCAAAGTTATTCATTACTGGAGTATTAAATGCGTCGATATGTGTGGATTTTACAAAGACAATTTTCCTATTGGGATTAAGAGAACTATTATTGCTAATTTTCATATATGTTGCCACAGGTGACTCTACAGAAGGTTAATTGACTTTTTGGTCACTGCACTAGGGTTTGATTTTTATTGTGGTTACCGAATCTTTTTTTATTACATTTACGCTACTAAACTGAAAAAATATTTTAAACAAGTGATTTTATAATTTTCTGTCCAAATAATTAATGGCGTAACCTATGTGGCTAATGTTTTAAGATGATGTGGATGTCCTCTTTCAGATTTTGTATTAAAAATAACTAAAATTGTACATGTGGATAATTATCAATTTTTAAAATATTTTTAAATACAAATTAAAAGCTACAAAATAAACACACAAAACTTTGTAGTCGGGTCCGGGTTGAGACAATATGATGGCAGTCGATTGATGGAGGACGCCGGATCTAAGGAGCAAATTAATGTCGTGAATCTGCTTGGAGAGCCAGTCGGTGGCCATGTCGAGGTCACTTTGCATGAGCAGCTTGCCGTTGGGGAATGATGGGTCGGTACATTGGTCAAAGAGGGTTTGAACGCGATGGAGGGTGGCGAAGAGGTTTGAGGGGAGAGTTTGGAGGAGGGGGTTTTCGGACCAGTGCGATGAATCAGAGTTTTTAGAGATGGAGGATTTAAGAGAGGCGAGCTTTGATCGGAGGACTTGCCATCGACTAATGAAGGATTTGATGGAGAGAGAAGAGGGGAGGAGGTGACGGAGGAGGTTGGAGATCCTACTTGCGAGTTGATTTAGATCTTATCTCTTAATGCATAACACACTAATTAATAATGATGAATGGTGTTATCAAAACCTTTTTGTTTAGATTCGGTTGAAATGCCATGATTTAATCTAGTAGAAAAATTCTGATGAAATATTGGTCTAGATCTTTCTTTCTTCCTAACTGGTGGTTCTCGACCTTTATTCAGTTGAATTAGTTGCTTTAGATCAATTTTTTAAATTGTTTATGCATTGTTTCCTCTATATATCTATAGGTATTTGTTGATTGATTTTCATATCTAGTGCATGCCAAATGAAGAAATGGAGAAAGAAGATGGAGGAGGGAGAAAATACATGTGCTTTGATCTATCGGGTAGGAATGAAGTGAAGGTTCCCACGTTGGTGAATATGTTTTTTTAATCCACATAAGCATTTTATTTATTTATTTTAATTAAAAGCGGGCCATTTATTTAATGACTCAAAATGCCACTTGTCCAATGTTAGCCAAATCAGCACAACCATCTATTTTCTGAACGAAAAATTATAAAACCACTTGTTTGAAATATTTTTTCAATTTAGTAACGCAAATGTAACAAAAAAAGATCCAGTAACCACAATGAAAATCGAGTCCTAGTACAAAGACCAAAACGTCAATTAACCCCTCTACAGATGAGTCAAAACCAAGCCCACTCCTATCAGAAGCACATTTCTAACTGGTTATAATAAAGTCGACAAAAATAGAAAATTTATTCCATGTAGAGATTGTTTTGCTTAGTTCTTCAACCTGTGAAGATAAACAAATCTCTCTTTGGTGAGACGATTCCAGTTCTTTTCTCAACTTATCATTCTCCTCTTAAAGTTTGGAAAAATCAAATGCAATCTTATTAGTTGCCTTCAACCCAAGATTCAAGTGAAGCAAGCGTCATTCTTAAGATTAGGAGAATTTGGTGCTATGTGACCTTCCTGGCCACAATTGTAGCAAACTCTCTTCCCCTTCAGGCATATTGTCACATGATTCTTTCCGTAGGTAACACACACCTCCATTTTCTTCTTCTGACCTTCCTGTTGATTCCCAACAGACCCACTGTCATTCCACTTCCCCTTCTGATTGTGACCATCACTATTACTACCACTAGCCTTGTTATTCTCATTTTCACCCTTCTTCTTCTTTTGCTCTTAGTTCTACTTAGTCAGAGCATCGCTTCTACCTTCCGCGATAATCGCCTTTTCCAAAACTCCTGCAAAAGTGTTCAATTGGAACATTGACACTTTGTTGTACAACCATGGCTTCAATCCTTGTTCAAATCTTCTCGCCTTCCTTTCATCGGTATTCACCTGATATGTTGCGAACCTAGCCAACTCATTACACTTTGTTGCGTACTCTGGTACAGACATGGTACCTTGCTTCAGCTCCAGGAATTGAATCTCTATCTGATTACGCAAGCTTATCGGAAAGTACATCTCCTTAAACCTCTCCCATGTGATTACACCCTGATCTCCTCGAACCTTATTCGCTTGCCACCAGTAGCTAGCCTCTGACTTAAGCATGAACGTTGCGAATGCAGTCTTTTAGTCATCACTAACCCTAGCAACATCGAACACCTTCTTCATTTCCATTACCCAGGTTTGGGCTTTGATTGGGTTCATGGAACCCCTAAACTCTGGCGGTCCTACCGCTTTGAAATCCTTAAATGACGTAACTGGTGGAGCTTGCGGCTGATTTGCAAGTGCTTTGGCTAAAAGGTTTACCAATTGTTGTACAGGATTAACATTGGCGTTGTTGTTGTTGTTATTGTTAGTAGAGCTTTCCTGAGCTTGTTGATGTGGTTGGCGTCTCGGCGGCATTTTCTGTTTAAGAGTATACGCTTATTAGATCGTTACTCAATTTCTTAAGTGTTTAATACTTAACTTAAAACAATTCAAGTTTAACACTTAACACATAACAATTTTAAATATACTTTAATATTTCATTCATTCAAAAGTCTTAAACATAGAAAGATAGCATCACTGCTATTTACATCAACTATCCCGAGATCAAAGTATCTTTAGGATTTAATAGTCATATTCCATCGTTTATTGCCACGCTGGAATTTACATTATTAACGACCATAAATATTTACATATATTTCAATACTTTTCCTATCACGACCTACAAAAAAAATAAAATAAATAAATTAATTAATTAATTTAAATTAAATTAAATAAATAAACAAAATTAATTTAATTAAAATTAAAATAGTATAGTATATTCATATAATAGTTTTCATAAACTGAGTAACAAACTTAGTTTATCATTGAAAAAAAATAAATTAAGTAGCATTTGCTTAGTTTTTCGTAATTACAATAAATTGAATATATACGTGTGCATGTAGTATAGTTAATTTGGAGGTTAGAAACCCGTTTGACATTCACTCATTAGGAGTGAATGTCGAATAGTCCCCAGTTTGGGACTGTTACTGGATGTTATGTCTCTCACTTAGGCTGGTGACAATGGGTTGAATACGTTTTTTTTTTTTTTTTTTGAGGATTTTTTGGCTGTTATCTCTACATGTTCTTCGAGTGCATACTTAGATTAAGTTATCTTAGTCTATTTCGTGTGCTTAGAGACCATGGGGAGGTACTGCCGAAATTTTCTTGAAACAGAAAGAAACATGTTCAACGTGTTGGCACTAGTGTGGAGACGCATCCAGAAACAACATAAAAGTCTAACCCCTGTAGAGTGGAGATATTAGGAAAATATAATTCATGCATGGACCACATACATGAATATATATATTCTTGTTCTGAATATTTCTTTTGTCAGTTAAAGATATCAATCGACCGGAGTTGGATATACCGTAGGATACTAGTTGATGGGAGGGGATTAGTTGATGTGTACTGTGAAGGGATGGGTACTTTTTTTTGAAAAAAGCAGTAGAACAAGCTGATGATCCAAACGGAAAGATAAGATGTTCGTGTGTCAAGTGTAAAAATCTGTCAACTCAGTTAATATTTTTTGGTCGGAGGATGTTATTTCTCAGCGTGCAGAAAGTGTGGGATGCAAATTGTCCATTTATAAAGTGTAGAATCCAAAGTGCAAAATGAGGATAAACTGGGAGATACAAAGTCCATTTAACTATCTTTTTTTAATGATATTCAAGTCCTCTCAAATTCTATGATATATTTCTTTAAAATTTTCAAATTTTCATAATTTTAAGATTTTCTCTTCTTTTAATTTGTCATGCATAGTCTTAAATTGATTTTATTTACTTTTATATATATATATATATATATATATATATATATATATATATATATATGCTATGAATAATTGATATGTAATTGAGTATACTAGTTGATAGCCCGTGCAATGCACAAGCTAGTTTGAATAATGGATTGTATAATTTATTAAACGGTCGTCCTCGAAATTGAAGATATATTATCTGTTGTAACAATTAAAAATGACTTTAGAGACCATTCATCATATTTACTTGGCATGAATTTCTTTTTGATTCAATAGATTATATTATAAATATAAAATTGCAAATATGTAAAAAATGGAGATTTTTATAACTAATTCATACTTAACACATGAAATTTGAAATACCAACTACAAATTCAAAGCAAAATTTTCTTAAATTGAACACCAAGATTACAAATGCTATCAAACCCAACACAATCCATTTTACATCCTGAAATTTAAACACTACACATCTTCCAAAGATGTCCTTTGGTCCGGTGGTCTTCTTTTCGATTTCCTTCCTTGGAATTAAGTTCTTCATCCGTATGAAATAAAGCAATGTACCAAAGAGTGCAAGGCAAATATATCAGAAGATATAGGGCTACCAAATATAAATAGCAAGACCTCAAGTCCTTTTTTCGAAACAAAGAAACTACAACAAAATGCCCAACATCAATAGTTGGTGCAAAACCAACAGCGGAGGATAGAAAATTCTGGAGAACAACTACTTTGAGAGTTACCTTAGATGTAGGTCCACCATCAGTACCAAATTCATTATACATTTGCCAAGCAGATAGGATGAAAAAAGAGACGAAAAGATGCCTTCCCGAGAAACAGAAAGACACTCATTTCGTTGTTCTCCTCCTGTACTCGTGACCCTTATTTTGTTTTGAATGCATGCTAATCATTTGAAAAGATCAAAGATCGAATATCTAAGTGATTACAATTTTCAAGATGAAATTACTTGATAATAATTTGTTCCCCAAAAATAATATTCTTTTTATAGATAATTATTAGAGAATATAACTAATGATTATGCAAAATGACATAACATTCTCAATTTTAACAACACAATTTGACAATTTTACAATTTAACTAAATGTATCACATATTAAAAATAGTTATCAGATAATATCTCCAGGCTTTAATTGATATATATTTTTGCCATCCATCATTCAATTTCACAACATCTCCGGGTTTCGTTTTAAAAAGAAATAGCCTGACCATGTTAAAATACCCCAAAAAGAAAAAAAAAGGGGAAAAAGGTGAAAAAAATGGTTTAAAACTTTAGACGTCCCTTCACTCTATATCCCTCTAGGCTACCAAAGTCGGATTTGTCTTGTAGTTTCTAATATATGTTAACTGCGAATTCATTAAACATGACACAACATCCACAACTTATGCTAGTAATAGTTTATAATTTGTGTTAGTAACAGGTGTAATTTAAAAGCTATAGCATGCTATAAAGTATAAACTAAGAAAAATATTTTTGTAAACACAACTATGCAATTATGTTATGCAATTTGTTTTTCTTTCATTGAAATACATTAAATCCTATATCCCTGCGTCCTTGCACGGATTGGTTGCAACTTTATATATGAATCTATCCACATTTGTTTTGCTATAGATTATTTATTCCCCCCTAAAAAAAGAGTGATCACCTAAAGAGCATGCCACATTCTTACTTGAGCACTCAGAATACTGATAGGAAAATCAACAAAACCTTTCTTTATTTGAACAAAGGTTGTACTCCGACTTGAATTTTGTACCATAACTTTTGCAGTCATCCTCTTGCAATGAATAATATCTTAGGTATATACTATGTACCTCCAAAATCAAAAAGGAAGCTGAGATTTTTGAAAATGGACACCACAAACTCAACTTGCTCATCAAACCTGAACATCACAAACTTGGCCAACTTTGTCATCAAAAGGATATATATATATATATATATATATATATATATATATATATATATATACAACCCCACATACATACAGACATACATCAATCAAATATGGTTAAAAAAACGACATAAGAAGAAATTTTAAAAGTAAATTCTTAAAGACATTGTATCATTTATAGTATTGTCAATTGAAAGAGAAATCGTCTTGTGTCATTTTTTTTTACAAATGGAACTCTATAAATCAAACGGAGAGAAATAATTGGGGTATGGGGGCAGGGAAAAAGGTGAAGGAAGACAACAATAATAGCCTTGAATTCACTCAAATCAACAATAAAACTATTCCATTGACACGACCAATAAAAATCGGGTACGCGTACTGTTTAAGAGTATAGCACATGACATCAACTAAGGAAACCAACATATATAGTTTTGCAAATGCACGAGAGAAAATAATGGCTAAAATTGAGGATCATGATTGAGTTTCAAAGATAAAATGTGAAGATAGCAATACCATGTAGTTTGCAATTATCTAAAATAAAAAATAACATGTTAACTTATATCTTCCTTGTGGTATTTGAACAAGTATGTAATATGCACCTGACCAACACACCACACATATAATATGAATCCATACACTGTTTTTTTCTTTTTCGAAATAGTATGAATCCATATCTACAATTAACATATAAAATTTCCTCTAAGAGGATAACATGTATAACATTAGCAAAACAAATATTAAAAATTTTATTGAAAAACTTACAAATTACAATGTTGCCTAATTTATATACTATTCAAAAGGCCACAAATTCTTTCTAAAATGAAATCCAATTCACTAACCTTGTGGACTAATTGTACGTATAAGTATCCTCAAATTAACTCTATTTCAATTCATGTCTAAACTTATATATAGATAGAAGTATCTCATAATTTCCTACAACTCCAAACAAAGATCAAATATACAACAAAAGCTAAGACAAAATTTTTAATTTTTTCACCAATCTTAAATTACCAAAAACTAAAACTTAGTAGCTAACTCATCAACTATTTCTCTTTATAAAATTTTATACGGATTCGATGTTTATAGAATCATAGAATGATCAAATTCATTAATTCTACAAAAATATGGACCCTAAAAGAAACCAAGATGACCACATTAAGATGAAGTAACTCAGAAAGACGGTAAGTATAATTCATCATGTTTAGGAATCCCAAATGGATATATCATGTTTGGTCCAATTCCACAGTTTTTAAATTTGGAGATAGAGCTTTGATCATAATGGTGTTGAAGATGAGGGTGATGATAAAATTATTGGATATTAAATAAAATATCTATATTATTTAAATTGAGATTTACGATGTTTTTTCTGCTTTTCCACATAATCATTTAAAATTAAAATTATTATTAATTAATCACTAAGAGGTACCTATTTAAGTCTAAGTCTTGAAAGCTACTTTGTAGTTTTTCAACCTAAGCTTGTCATATATATTAAATGTTACATCTTTCCTTGCATGTTAATACTCATTTTAACTACATAATAGTAAAAGCATGAGAACCATGGATTCCAGTGTCTTATCTCCAAAAATAACATAATTAATAGAAATAGAGATTCATCAAAATGTAAAGAGATTGAGAGGGATTAAGGGAAGTTTACCATAGAGATTTTATCAATGAAGCTAACTTGCAAAGAAACATGTTTCCACAACATTCTTTATAAACCCACAATAACCTTTCCAAATATTTTTCAAGTAGGTTGTCTCCAATTATCAAGCTATATATGCAAAAATACTATACTTGTTTTAGAATTGCATGAAGCTTTTCCTGGAACGGTTTTAAGATTTAAACCTCTGTGCTCCGAAACCATGTAAGAAATATTTTTAGATGTTTTTCGATGCAAATATGAACATGAAAGCAAATATGGACAACACGACAATTCATTTCATTGAAACATTGTCACAAACATCTTGGAGGTCAAATATAAAGTTACCTTGCAATTCTGCATATCTGGGGTGTGAGCCCAAAGCGAGGTAAACCGTCTTTAGTATTTTGATTTTCTATCTACCTTATGTTTCACTGATCGACCATAAATCTGTGAAAAACACTAATGGTATTCGCGAAATATAAGTGATGTGTACCTCAAAAGGAAGAGAAGAATTCCATTTTGGCCCGTCTTTTCTCCTCAATTTCGTTTCTCTTTGTCAAGCCTCTCAACCTCCTATTCATAGTGGAATTGCAACAACACATTAACAGTATAGAAGATGTTAAAAATAGAGAAAAACTAAAGTATGCTAAAAATTAATGTATTTTTTTTTCTTTCTGAATCTCCCATAATTCATCAGGCAACCAAAAAACTCACAAAAATCCAAACGTGACAATAATTCAAGTCACATTCTGCATAATCACAATTTGAACAACAATTTTTGTAAAAGCTATGCATGTAAGCATGAGAGCGCAGCAGGGAGCATGAAGTATAAGAGACCCATGTGTGCATAGCGGTTAGCGAAATTTGAGAAATTAAGGTTTGGAATTACCTTAAGTGCAGTGGGGAAGGAAGTTATTCAAAGTAGCAACTATGGGTTGTAGCGGCGATAGGCTAATTTCAGTGGGAATTGAGAGACGGAGGTGAGTGAAAAGATGAAGAGACGGGTAGATGATTGGGCAACCGAGTTGATTCTTCAAATTAACTGAGTTAACTCACTGATTTTCAAATTGAAAGAAACGATTTCTCAAATTGATTTGATTTACTGATGTCATTTGCTCATGCTCATGCTCCGTATAGATAGACTAATCCTTGGGACTTCCGCGGGTGTGGAAGCAACTATTGGAAACCAAAATCAAAACTCCCATCACTCGTTATCTTCTGTTATTGTGAGTAACATGAGCACTTCCGTTCCACAGAGGAAGTGAAGTGACTTATTTGGATCTTCATCTGCTTTTGATACAAGAACGAGGGTAAGACCCCTTAGCCGAACAAAGATGCGATGCCACCAGCTATTGCCCTCACCTTTGCCTCGTGAAGTTGTTGTCGCGCTCTCCTCTCTCTTCTCTAGTCCTCGTTGAGTCACTGGTGACGCGACTCTTGTTATTTCGCCTCACGTCATCTCTCTCTCGTTTGTTCTTCTCTCTATCGTCGCGTGACTCTTGTTGGCGGGGCCTTTTTAGTTGTATTTTCTAAAATATCAAAATACACAATCTATGCCTTTGACATGTTGCCAACAGTAGAGCTTTCACCTGTTCATCATTAAACTTTTTCGAATATCTCTGTCCTTCAACAGTTCTGTACACCATCATTAGTGACTCATCAATTGATGTAATGATAATTGCTCAAAAATATGAGCGGTCACGATGACTATACGCATGTGAAGTTCTTACGATGCATGTTTTCTTATCTTTTTGGTAATGACTGGCAATGTATGGAATTACCTGTCAATTTACCAATACTGGAAAAACTCACAAGTAAATGGACCTGTAATAACCAAGAATTTCAAGTTATTGTAAATAGATATATTAATTAAATATTAACGATTATGTGATTATATTGAATTATTGATTAAGTTATCAATAATGATATATCTGTTTAGACATGTGAGATATGTTTAAATAAAATAACAAGGAAGCTCATAACCTAATATAATATATATTGGAAGTGGAAACTAAATAACCTAAGGGTTATAGTAATTAAAGTATACTACTCCCTCCATCCCTTTATATCTGACGTTTTAGAGTATTTTTTTCTTTCCAAAATATTTGACGTTCTACAAAACCAAGAATATTTTGCCTATTTGTTTTCCTTCTCTGCCCTTCCTTCTCCACCACCATTAATGGCTATTTTCTCTGTTTTCAAGAGATGGATCAAATTCTATTCTTTGATTTCCAAGGATACATTTATGAGAAGCCTTCAAAACTCTACTGCAATGATAAAGTTATCAGGTGATAATTTCTTTTACGACAAAACTATAGTTTCAATAGTTGAGGGCAAACCCTAGGTTTCATTGAAGATGAAGGATGGAGATTTTATGGAGTCTGAATCCGAAAAGAAGAAATTACCGTTGAAGATTAAGAATGATGGAGATTTCATGAAGTATTTGAATGAACCTAGGGGATTTGATTTGAACAAATTTCCAGATGAAGGGGAAGAAGCTTTGCTCGTTGATTTGAATGAACATGGAGGATTTGATTTGAACAAATTTCCAGATGAAGGGGAAGAAACTTTTGAAGAAGAATTGCAAAAAGTAGTAAGGATTATGTTGAAAGTGTATCTTTCAAAATTTTATTAACCATGTAAGTTGTTATGTTAAATTTTTGAATGAACTCTCTGTTTGTTGAAAATCATCATTTTGTGTAGAGAAGTAAGAACTTCCCTTTTTTTGGACCAGAAGGATGGAACCATTATTTATGTTTGGTCATTCTTAATACAGAACAAAGAATCCATTATTTCTGTAGGCAATGTTAGCTCAGCGGTTCAGCCAAGGAACTTATTCCTGCATTTCCTACTTTTGCTCCTTTTTCATCTTTATTTATAAGTTCCCTGCTTGATCTCACTAATAGCTCATAACTCTTCTGAATATTTCTTGGGGTCACAGAAAAGGCCTATTTCATCATCATATCAACACTTGTTAACAAATCACATGTTCCATCAAATCCTAATTTAAAAACAACGATAAAGAGTTTCTCAAACTCTTAAATATGTTTAACAGTGACTTCCATTTAGTTTGATCAGAAGTTAAATGTGGCATACATCCTAGAGGCCTTTATACTCTCCAGATACCTGACACTGGTCCTTTTGAAGCTTATTATCTGAGATCACCTTCGTCAAGAAAACTTGAAATACAAAGGAAGTCTACATTGTCATTCTAAATTAATCCAGATAGAAACAATCGTGAAAAGAAATTATAAGGAACAACATCAAGTGAAATAGACACAGTTGTGCTTGTGTGTGTGTATTACCATGCGCACCTGTGTGTTTTTTAAACAGAGTCTTTTAGCACATTTATATCAGCCACATATTGCATGTGACAAGTTAGTTCATCATCTCCCTTCTCCACTGATAAAGTTTTAGGTGTACCAAAAATAGTTCATCATCCAATTACATGGCCTAATAAGTTCACTTGACGCTCATGAGCAGTAGCTAAACTAGCATTATTCCATAATATTAGGCCAGCAATAATAAGAGGTACTGGCATATCATCTCGTATGGCTTATAACAATAACAATTAACAACTATAAGGCCTATAAGATACTCCAAACGTTCAGGCCGTGCATTTTGCCTATCTTTTGGTGGAGTTCCCTTTCATATGTAATTATGCCCATTTGTATAGTTCTAGGCCTTTCCTACTTGTATTTTTCTTTTCAGCTTTCTAGTTAAAGTTGACGTCTACTGCCGTCACTTTAGTTTTTCTCTTAAGTGGTACTATATGGAGTATATGATTACAGTACCCCCATACCCGAGTCCCTTGTTGTGCACGTTGTTAGCACTGCTTTCTAGCTTTTACTTACTTTCCATTTGTAATAGCTCTCTTGTAATCAATCATGTTATTAATGAATGCAATTCCTGTTTTGCCCTTGCAATAGTAATTTCATTCATTGTTGCCTAAGCTATTTTCGCTTGTTGAATTTGGTTGGCAGACTTGGCTTGGTAAAGACCAAGCTTAGTGCCCCACGGGGGTACTTTTGTGCCATCGAAAGGGCACCTCGTGACACACTGCCATAGGCACATTCAGGCACATGGCAGATGTCACGATGGGCGCTTGGAGGCTGTTGAGGGGGCCGTTTGCAAGGCCATTGGGAGGCTACTGCAGGGGGCCGATGTCAAGGCAACGAGCTAGGCAAAGCCGTTGTGGGCTGTCAGCACTGCCACAGAGGACCGCTGTCAGGCTGTTAGGGGCCGTTGACACGCCCGTTGCTGAGCTCGTTTGAGGGTCGCAGTCAAGGCCGACAGGGACCGTTGACACGCCTTTTGCTTAACCCATTTGAGGGCCGCTGTCAAGGTCGACGGGGACCATTGACATTCTTCAGTTATCCTACGATTTCTCCGAACAACGCCAACCAACCCCCAAACTACAAGCACAACAGGCGCAAAAACCGAACAAAAAACAAGATTACATCAATACAAATTATAGCTTGAAAAAGGAGAATTTTCCGTCCAAAAAATATTAAAATATATACAATATATCCCAGGGGCATAAAATCTCAATACATATATCCTGCATAACACTACGTCGCATACATAAATAGAAAGAAATAACTATATTATAAGGTAAAATACATGTGTTATTAGCAAAATATCTCTCTATACATATATGAGTAGTTATATATACACTACATATCAGTCTCATAATAATAAAGAGGTCTTATTTCCTAGACAGTATGGCTCATTGAGGTACTAGAAGCATGATGAGGTATAATGACATGGACACTCTAAAAGAAAAGTAAAAGGCAATGTTTTAAAAGGCGGTTGAGGCGTGCGAGGCGGCAGTATTTAAATGCCTCGAGGCTTAAGCCTCATGGGGCAGGATTGAGGCTTACACATCAAGGCATTTTGCCTCGAGGCGAGGCATAATATTATAATTTATTGTAATGATATTATATTATATTGTGAAATATATATATATAAATATATATAATATGTTATATTATTATGTTATAATTGCAATGTTGTATTTTTATTTTTGTCTCAAATTCATTTTGTTTTTAATAGTTATATTAATTGGAATTGTTTTACTTTTTTTAATTTACATATATATGTGTGTGTGTGTATATATATATATAATATGTTATAATTTGTTGTAATATTATTATGTTATAATTATAATATGTTTTAAGTTATAATTATAATTTGTTATATTAATGTGTTTTGTGTTGGTGGTGTTGATTATAAACTTTTTTTTGTGATGATGTGATGATGCTACACTATTTATTGTGTTGGTGACAATGATTATGGACCTTTTATGTGATGTTAGTCATGATACATTATTTTGTGACTTTATTAGTATTTTTTATAATATTTTTGTGATTTTTTTTTGTTCAAATTAAGGCTTACGCCTCGTTCCGCCTCGAGGCGCCGCCTCGCCTTGCCAGGACAAAATGCCTCGACCCCGCCTCGCGCTTTTTAAAACATTGGTACTAAAAGGTAATATTAGTTGAATGAGAAAATTAAAAATAAAAAACAAACAGATGTGCCCACAGGCCATCACCAATGGCAGAGCAGCAAACTGTTGTCTTTGGCTCCTTATGTGTGAAGCTGAAAATTAAAAATCAGATAAAAGGGGGGTCGGTCAATCCCTAAATCAATCCAAATCCTCTGATCAATCCAGAAGCATTGAGCCATCAAGACTCAAAATTCAAAAGAAATAGGATTGATCCAAAATCTGGGATCGATCCTAGATTGGATTTATTTAGGAATGAATGATTGAGATCTAATTATCAGATCCAATGGTCATAATCAGTCATGGTTCAAAATATTGCCCAAGTTGACTCGATTTTTCAGGGGAGCGATCCGATAACGAGTCACGATTCAAAAAATCAACGAGTTTAACACAAATCGCTTAGTTTCAGCGATATTTCGGTCAACTTGGACGAATCGAAACGAGTTTAGCGAATCAAATCGAGTTTCGGCGAGTCAAAGCGAGTTCAAACAACGATGAATCTATAAAATAAGATAGGGATGTAAACAGTTATGTGAGGACATTAACGGCTGAGATTGATTCAAATGTGCTTTAACTCAAATGTGCCAATAAGTTATTCTCTCTCCTTCACCCGGGGCACAATAAATTATTCCAGTTGAACCAAACGGGTCAACTAAAATAATATTTTTAGATGTTTTTCGATGCAAATATAAACAACATGAAAGTAAATATGGACAACACGACAATTCATTTCATTGAAACATTGTCACAAACATCTTGGAAGTCAAATATAAAGTTACCTTGCAATTCTGCATATCTGGGGTGTGAGCCCAAAGCGAGGTAAACCGTCTTTATTATTTTGATTTTCTATCTACCTTATGTTTCATTGATCGACCATAAATCTGTGAAAAACACTAACGGTATTCGCGAAATATAAGTGATGTGTACCTCAAAAGGAAGAGAAGAATTCCATTTTGGCCCGTCTTTTCTCCTCAATATCGTTTCTCTTTGTCAGGCCTCTCAACCTCCTATTCATGGTGGAATTGCAACAACACATAGTATGTAAGATGTTAAAAATAGAGAAAAACTAAAGTATGTTAAAAATTAATGTATTTTTTTTCTTTCTGAATCTCCCATAATTCATCGGGCAACCAAAAAACTCACAAAAATCCAAACGTGACAATAATTCAATTTTTGTAAAAGCTATGCATGTAAGCATGAGAGGCATGAAGTATAAGAGACCCATGTGTGCAGAGCGGTTCGTGAAATTTAAGAAATTAAGGTTTGGAATTACCTTAAGCGCAGCGGGGAAGGAAGTTATTCAAAGCAGCGACTATGGGTTGCAGCGGCGATACGGAGGAGAGTGAAAAGATGAAGAGATGGGTAGATGATTGAATGATTGAGAAATCCATATTGTAATCGTTTAGGGTTTCGCAGTTGCACTGTAATCCGCAGTGTAAGCAACCCAGATCTGTGATGGCAGAGAATATATAGGAGGGGAACAAAGAGAATATATAATTGCAGGGAAATTAATTAAAAGCGGAAGAGGCGTAGGTAGAGGAAGAGGAGGAGCCGAATTGATCAGACCAATTCCAAAAAAATTAACCGAGTTCAAATTAACTGAGTTAACTCACTGATTTTTCAAATTAAAATAAAGAATTTCTCAGATTGATTTGATTTAGCAATGTCATTGTCATCTCTGTACGTGTTTATATATAAAAATTGATTTGACGACATCTTTGTATGTGTCTTTATATATAAAAATTGATTCCAAAAAAATTAACCGAGTTGATTCTTCAAATTAACTGAGTTAACTCATTAATTTTTCAAATTAAAAGAAACGATTTCTCAAATTGATTTGATTTACTGATATTATTTGACGTCATCTTTATACGTGTCTTTATATATAAGAATTGAAGAATTGATTTGTCTAAGTTATTTTAATGTATATAATATATATTTATTATATATGGAGTATATTTTTTTTTAGGAGTAGGACTCTATTTTTTTCTTTTTTATATTTCATTTTTTTAGATGTACTTAATTGTATTTTTTGTATTATATTTTTTAATAGGATGTAGAAAAATCTACGTAGTTACTTTACGAATTCTGACACTCATATCGATCCGGTTCTACTCAAGAGTCCATAAATGAGGTTATTATAAAAAAAATTCAAGAAATTGAGCATCAAAAAATAATTTTGTTATAACGATTAATGTATTTTTAGCGAACTCTATATTTGATGAATTATATTAATATTACTTTTTACCTATTATTTTTTTAAATTATCTTTTAAATAAGAGTGTCCACTATTGATTATAAATTAATAAAACTAACTTATAAGTCCTTTACCACTGTTAAGCTATTTGATAACGATTTATTTTTTAACTTATAATTGATTTATAAGTCAAAAAATAAGCAATAATTAATATTTAAAAATGACATATAAATCATTCTTAATTTGATGATTTGATCGCATGTAATTACATGTCTATTTTGACCCCAAACTATTTTGCTAAAATCTGATTGCCCTTTAAACCTACAAAGCCTGATCTCTCTCTTCTAACGTAAACAAAGCTTTTGAAGCTCTGCTCTACTCTCTCTCTGCGCTCTCTCTCTCTCTCTCTGCGCTAGATCCTTCAATTTCTTGGCTTCTCCCTCCTTCCCTCCGCGGCTGTTACTCCTGCGACTAATACTACTCCTTCGATTGCTGCTACTACTCCGATTTTTTGAGAGGTACCAAACCCTAGACCAAATATTTGATATGTATATGTATATATATGTGTGTGTATTATTTTATGTTTGAATCTTTGGCATGTGGTTTTTCTTCTTCTTTACCTCTTTAAGTTTGACTGTAGTTTCAGAGCCTGTGGGTTTTGATTCAATTCCATTTTTTGTTAATTTATGTGGTTCAAAATGTTTGATTGATTGATTGAATGAATTGTTGTATACTGGGTTGTGCTTAATTAGGAATATGTGAGAAGCTTAATCTTAGTAATTTTCAGTAACTTGGGTTCTGTTTATATAGATTTAACCTGGGTTCTGCTTAACAATTGGATATAAATATATTGGTGCAAAATTATATGTTTGCACTATACATGAATGTACTCTCAGTAACCTGTAAAAATAAAGTCACAGAGAGATATATATGATCAACATCGAATGAAAATTAATAATTATACAAAAAAGAAAAAAAAAAAAGCACCAGAGGGTTTGGAATTCTACCTTATTGGCTGATGGATTGTTATTCATGGTGATTGTTTCTTCTCTTAACAAGTGATGATGATGATGTTGTGTGATACTTTTGCTGTGTAATCTAGATATAAAAATATAATTTTAGGATTTGAACCAAACTCTGTTTGAAACAAGATTTGTGTGTTCAAAATGTTAAGTATGTGACAAAATTTAATGTTTTGACTATCATTTGTTTGCATGGTTGATTAAGATTTTTCTTGTTCAAATTCAATTTAACTGACACATCATAAGCTATGTGAATTTTTTTTTAAACTATTTCTAAAAATCAGATCAAGGATTATAAGAGGTCAATCTAAAAAGTAAATGTTAGTTCTTTATCTGTGTTTATGAATGACATTGCATGTCATAATTCTGCCAAATCATCCAAAGGTATGAAATTATTAATTGTGTTTAACTTCTCTTGTTATATGATCTGGTTCGGTTGTTAATTCCATGTTTCGATTAAATGAGGGTATCCCAAGAGGAAGTTGAACAAGTAAGAGTTCAATATAGTCTAATAATTTAAACCTTAAAGAAGGACTCTAAATGCAACATTCCCCCTTTTTCTTCTTCTTCTTCTTCTTCTATCCTCTCCTTTCTCTCTCTCTCTGTGTGTATATATATATATATGTATATATATATATGGGGAATGATCCACAGAAAACGTTAGCCTTGAGCACTGTTTCAGCTAACTGTGATCCAACCGTCTAATATAAGATCCAAGTGTTGGGTGAGGGCGCGGCCGCTAGAGGGAGTAGCGGCCAGATATTAAAATAATTAATTTTTTTACTGGCCGATTGTGGGTGTAGCGGCATGTAAAATTGTTGTCGTTTTGACTGGCCGATAATCCCTCTAGCGGCCAGTATAAAATTTAATTAGAGGAAGAGAGGGTATAATGAGGATTTATCCTGACCACTAGAGGGAGTAGCGACTAGGCAACTTAATTGAGCTCAATACATCTCTACTAATTTATGTATCCCGATGCATTGTTATTGCTATGTCCCCCACCACATTCAAATGCATTGTTTCCCCATGCATTATTTTTATGCTATGTCCCCCCACCACATTCAAATGCATTGTTTCCCCATGCATTATTTTATGCTTGTAAATAATTTTGTTATTTTTTTAGTAATTTTCATTCTTATTTTATATCTAACTCTCTTATTTATTTTTATTTTAAATCACACACCTAATATGTCTACAAATAACTAATTATTAATAAGGCTTAATACTTTTATAACTCTATTGCTAGATTTACCAATTTATATTTTTATAGTAATAAACTCTATTAAATGATATAACTATTCTTTACTTTATATATTTTATCTTATTTTTTATATAAATAAAAATAATTATCTTTTTTAAATTGATTTGTTCGTATTTAAAATAAAAATAATTATCTTTAAATACGAAAAAATAATTTTCTTTCTTCCTAGTTTCACTCTATATTATCACCTTTTTTCTCTGTTTTTATTTTTATTTTTTATATGTAGATGCCAAAAACAATTTGCACAGTATACTTGCCTCGATGCAATACCCGGTACTGCTCTCTTCATTGTTACAAGGTGAGTTTTGTTAATTTCGTCCAAAATTAAATATATAGTAATTATTTAATCTCTGTTGTTGCTGATATGTCATATTTGTTCTTTGCATTTGCAAATTCCATATAACTGTTAAATTTGTAGTCTCTCACCATTTGATAAACTTTTTCAGTAGACATTTTTGGCTAGGTATTTTTTTTTTTTTTTTTGTGTGTTTTGCTTAGTTTTATTTCGTTTTTGTGGCAGTCTCATAGCCTTTGTTGCACAGAATCTTTTATGAGAGAAAATGTAGTGGATGAGTTGCAACAACTAAAACCCAATGATGAAACTAAACAAAAAACGATGGACCTACTCAAAAGGTTTCATTCAGAAGAAGAGATGGATTGCACATATGAGCCAGTGGAAATCACACATGAGGATGGTATGCTTTTGTCATTCTATTCACTTTTATTGTTCTGTGCCTACATGTTTTGTATGATTTTTGTTGGGACTAATGATTCATTAGTTTTGAGAGGTAACTATTGACTTACTAATCCTGTTATGACATTATAGTGTCATTATTATGTGATCTTTGTTTCTCAAATTCAAATTTGATTAATTGTAGTCTCATTGTTTCAACATGGTTGTTTAATTCTGCGCTTTTAGTAGTTGATACCTGTAAAATTTAGTGTTTGTTTTATGTAGAAGTAAATCATATGCTAAAAAATATTAATTTTAAGCTGAGAACATTAGTACTATTACTATCACTGAAGAAAAAGCTAACTAAGGTAGTTTCAAATTGTTCTTTACTATGGGTCGGTGGTCATATACAATAAACAACATGGAAGGCAAGCTGTGATAAGGATGAAACTGATGAGTGGCTATAAGAGTAAGAGATGGATGCGTAACAGAGTTAGAAACCTGGAATCTATTGTGAGCGTTAGGCACTAGAGGCAATAATAAAAAATCCCTCCATTACTTCCAATACTTTTCTATGTAAATCTGCAATCTGTTGTAGCTTATATCTTTCGATTTATGATGGAGACAGTTTCTGTTATGGCTTGTATCTTCCAAATATTTGTTCAATATAAGTCTAGTGCAGAGTACAATTTTGTAATACCTTCTATCTTCCATATCTATAATCAATTTATATTGGAGGCTATCGTAAATACCTTTTGTCTTCTCTATTGAAATATTTAGGAAAAACTCTGCAACTGGGCCTGCTGGCTGCTTTATTGTTTAGTGGCATATACTGATTGTGAATGGGGGGAGAAAAGGTGAGGAAATTTAAAACTTATCAAGAAGGAAGGGGTTGGACTCAACTCTCAAGAGAGATGGGATTGTCCAAAGGAATGATGTGGTCAAGGCACATTGATGGGGACGGGTCACACAGATAATCTCACACAAAACCCAATCAATTCTAATTATTCAATGTCTCCGAATATTGAAGTGCATCACTATTTATAACGCTCCTAGACAACTTTCCTAACCCAAATTGGACTCTAATAAGATAATTACAAATTAAAGAAACTAATTAAAATACAACTTCTAATTCATGGGCATGGGCTTCCAAAGCATTTTATATTGTTCTAACCAACTTTCACGGGCTCGTCCTACATCAGTTCTCCTCCGCTGAAAAAAAACTTGACTCCGTCGAGTTATGAACATCAACACAAGAACAATCACGTCGGATCACCAGGGAAGTCTTTGCAATCTTCAAATTTTGGCATGTCGAGAGCACAAATAAGAGTGAATTTGGTATTGCCTTTGATAATCGAATACATATTAGCACGAGTAACATGCTGCTTGTACATTTGATAGGTAATCTAATCAATTCTACTTCTTAGTTGTGTTTAATATCTATTTCTTTGCACTCATTGAATATTGGGACATAAAAGGGGAATATTAGCTATCGATGGAATTTTTTGTTTAAACGGGGTTTCCCTGTTTGGACATGCGATGAACATAGTTGTCACGGCGCCACGGCAAGTCATGGCGGTAGCCGACCGCCAGGACGCCTAGGCGACAAGGCGACCGCCATGGCGTCCGTGTATGGCGACAAGTCGTTTACAATGTGCAATTTATATATTATTTATTTTACTTAACAAATATATTGGCAATAAAATTTTATATACATTAAAACCCAAAACATAAACATTATGGAATAAACATTAAAAGCACAATTATGTAAATACTTAACAATAACAATCCAAAAATAAAACACTTGATATTAAAAATTAGTAAAAGAAATGAAGAATTCAACAAACATCACATAGAAAATAAAGTTACAACCAACCATCACAAATAAGGCTTGGGTGCATGAGGAGGTCTTGGGATCCATTATTTCCAAAGGCAAGAATGTTAAACTATGTTCAAAAGAAAAAAAAAAAAATTGGGCCAGAGCTGCTAAGGCGAGCGCCTTGGCAGCTCAGCGTCTCACGGCGTCGCCTAGGCGACGCCTTAAGGCGCCGAGCTGCCAAGGCGCTCGCATTAGCAGCTCTGCCCAAGTCGAGCTCTCGCCGTGCCATTTCTTCATCGCCTCGACGCCGTGACAACTGTGGCGATGAATCTGTTGTGTCTTTAGCTCAATTTGAATTGTTGTCGTTCCTTCAATGAATTCTAGGGTTTTGACTTGCTAATAATCTTCCTTGTTTTACTGTAGCATGCATAGATAATTAGATGTAGAAGCTTTAATCAAATGAATAATTTTATTTTATTTTTGCTGAGTTGTGCTGCATATGCTTTGGATGCATCTATTATATTGTTAACTTTGTACATGATGCTTCTTTCTGTTGTTGCTACCGCAATATGTAGCATGTTATTATTTGAAAACTAAATTGATCACTTCTAAGGATCCTAACTATATGCATTCTCTTACTTAAATTTCTCAGATTCAACTTTATCGGAAGAGATTATTCAAAAGATTCTGTCTGGTATGGCATCGAGTCCACTTTCAATTTTAGATGTTGGGAACTGAATCTTCTACTACCCTAAAACCTGTGTTTGCTTAACTTTAATTATACTGCTTCAAGCTGATCTCATGTAATTTGCTATTTTTCTCTACAGGAAGCCAAATTAGTTTCGATGACTTGTCTGCTGATGAAAAAAGAAACGATTTCAAAGAGCTGTGGCTTCTGGAGAGCTGGGCAGGCTGATTGAGCCATGGGAACCTTGGTGGTTGAAGCCTTCTGCTAGAACAATATCTCTCAGCCAGCAAGGTAGCCAACTAGTTCAGCCACTTGTGAAACATGAAAATGAGTTCATCGCAAGAGAATATCGAAAGTGATCAGTCACCTGACATTCCACCTCGTCCCGAAACTCCACTGCCTCCAATTAGCAAGCTTAGCGCAACTGAGCCCTCCCCACTTCTAGCAGTTCACACCTAGTTGACGTCATATATAGCTACTGTTTCACCCTTCGCCTCTACAATGGGGAATGGCAATCAGATCCCATAGGATCAGCCACGCTTGTCCTGAGTATATCTTCTGTTCTGGGTCAAGGTGGGCACCCCGGAACTGTCTCTGAAGCTGTGTCTCACTCACTGTTTGGAGCAAACAAGCTCTCTAGCTTTCAGACACATGGGTGGCTTGCAGTTTGGATCGGGACTTTTGGATGATGTAGTAAGCCTACTTTCCCTTGGGGGAACTGCATTAGTTTGCTCACTTTGTGATTTACATAGGCTGATTCAGGCTGCAGAGTGGGAACTGAAGTTAGAGAGACCACACAAGTTGAGAAAGGAGGAAATCAAGCGCAATCTCAAGTCTGCAGAGAGGAAGGTTTTTTTTTATGATGTGTTGGGTTCATGAGCAGCCAGGAGGAGGAGCATGGATTTCCTTATCAACCCTTGTAGGGGCAGAGAAGGGTGTGGCTATGGCTTGTACGGGCAGTAGAAAGGATGCTTTGAGAGTGGAAGAGAAAGTGAAACCTAGGGGCAAGTTGTTGATTGAGGAGGTTCAGTGAGCTATCATTAGGACATGTAAATATGCTATACAATTGTTTTTGATATTATGTGGATGATGTTTAAGCAGATGGTAGTAAGCCTATCCCAACTGGGATAAGAAGACTTTGTTATTGTTGCCGTCGTCGTTGTAGGCAGATGGTAGTAGAAGATTGTTTGAAGTCCATGGTTTTTTAATATGATGAAAACTTGATATGTTTATTAGACCTTTTGACATGGTACTGTTAAGATTGAGAATGTAGCTTTAAAATTTTCCCACCAACTTCTTTCTATTTCCTGTAGCATCATCATTTTTGGTATACACCAGTAAAAGGGATCTCCAACTTTCGGGGTCTATTTCGTCCAACTATTTGGAGTGAGTATTTTGATGTTGCCTAATAATATGGCCTTAGAACATATTTCATGCAAATTTACACACTGAATTTTAAATTTTCAGTCAAATTTTCTTTTTGGCAACTTTTTTTTCCCTAGTCGTATTTCACGCAATCAATTGCAAATAGAGCTTTAAAACGCTTTAAAGATTAATCTTAAATAAGCGCATTGGCAAAGAATTATTTTGATGCATGATGTTGCCAACCACATATAGAGAGAATTTTAATTGTATACGTAATTGCTAATAACTTGAGGGAGAGAGAGGGAGGAGAAAGGGGGGAGGAAACCGGGAAAGAAGATGGAGGGAGGGTGGGTTAAAAGGAGATATAAAGAGAGAGGTTAGTTTTAATTTGTAAAAATAAAATAAAATGAAAGGTAAAATAATCTCAAATCAACTTATTAAGAATGACTTATAAGCCATTTAAAAAGAATTAAGAAATTATTATTTTTTAACATAACTTAGGTGGTTAATAAATTAGATCATTTGAGTGAAATAACATCTGAACTTAAAAAGTTGTTTGGTAACTAAAAAAATATAAAACATCTGAATGACTTTTAAATTTAAAAAAATTAATTTTAAATTTAAAAATATTTCAAATTGACTTTTCAAAAAATCAATGATAATCTTAAAATTTGGAATGGAGGGAGTATAATATTTATAGAGGTTCTATAGATTTAAAATTTTCATTAAAAGACAGCTCTTAATGATTTGAATTTATATTTTTTTTACCGATTAAGATACGATAAGAGGCAAACAAAATTTTACCAAACAACTTAACTCTCTTATCAAATCAGATGTGGGGCTATTAAAAGGTATTAAGAGATAAACAAACATCACCTTAGGGGGTGTTTGTTTAGAATTGAATGGAGCTGAATGGCTGAATGAGTGAATCGGTCAGCCATTCACTTTATTTGTTTTGAATAAAAATCGACTGAATGGCTGAATCGGTCAAATTTTTGGGCTGAATGACTAAGTGTAATTTTTTTGGCTGAATGACTGCTGAATGAAATATTTTATATTTTTTTACAATATTAACTATTATATTAAGTAATATTAAATAAATTTACAATAATTTTAAATTTTTTTTAGAGGGGTAAAATAATAAAATCTGTTATTCAAGCAGATCACCAAAATATTTGACGTTCTGCGATGTACAAATGAGCAAAATGTTCCTTTCGCCACCTTTATGCTGCGTGGAGAGGCGGATCACTGGTGGGAATCAGTAAAACGTACTCATCTCTCAGCACTTGAGATGTCTTGGGTGGAGTTCCAGGAGCTGTTCAATGAAAGTATTTTCCAGAAAATATTCGTCATATAAAGGTGGTGGAATTCATCAAACTGGAGCAGAACAATATGTCTGTATCACATTACGAGGCCAAGTTTGCTGAACTGTCCCAGTTTGCACCCCATTTGGTGGATAATGAGGAGCGGATAACACGAATGTTTTTAAGAGATTTGAACCCTGAAATTCGTCAATACCTCATTTCTCATAAACTTCGTCTGTATTTAGATGTTGTGAATAGGGCTCAGTTATTAAAGCGAGAAAATGAGACATGTCAACCAAGAGGCAATGATCATCAATGAGATAAAGGTCATGATCGTAACGATGACAACAGGAATCAGAACAACGAGATGCATAGAGGAGGAAATCAACATGCCAAAAATAGAAACCACTTTAGTGGCAATCATGGCGCAGAAAGTAGAATGAGTGAGTTTAATGGGAATGATTTCAAGAGAACAAGGTTCAATAATGATCGTGGAAAGGCATCGGCATTGGCACCAACACAAATTTTAAAGGGAGGGGAATGAGTACCAGTCAGGTGTTACAAGTGTGGACAGGAGGGACATATTAGCCCAAATTGTACTCAGACAACCAGAGTTTGTTATAGCTGTGGGAAGGAAGGTCAAATTGCTCGATTTTGCCCATTAGTAAAATCGACTCCATCAGTACTGGTGACACCTGAGGTCAATGCAGACAAGGCAAAACCTATGGTTCAGGGGAGAGCATTTGTTATGACGTCCCAAAAGGTATGGAACCCAAACGAAGTTATAACCGGTAAGCTACTCATAAACTCTTGTGAAGTCTACACCCTGCTAGATACTGGTTCTACTCATTCCTTTATTTCACTTGCATGTGCACAACATTTGAACTTGACTCTTGAAAAATTAGACTTTGACTTAGCTGTTGAAACTAAACTCCGTTAGGAAAAATATTCGTTACGTATACTGTCTATAAATCACGTTTAGTCCAAATCGGTACCCACACCCGTTGATCTTATCTCTTTAAAGATGTATGAATTTGATGTGATTTTAGGAATTAATTAGTTGACTACTTATCATGCTAAAATCGATTGTTTTCATAAGATCATTAGTTTTCATATTCCTAATCAACCTGTTATACAAGTTCGAACAACTAAACCGTTGAAATCAATAACTGTCATTTCTAGCCATAAAGCTATCCGCTTATTGAAAAACGGATGTCAGGCCTTCTTAGCCCATATCACTGATTTAAACCAGAATACGTCAGCATTGAATGATATTTCCACTGTTAATAAATTTCCTGATGTATTTCCCAAAGAACTTCCTGATTTACCCCTAAACCGTGAAATTAAATTTTGTATTGATCTTGAACCTGACACAAAACCTATTTCCAATGCCCCATACCCAATGGCTCCCATTGAACTTCAAGAGTTGAAAGTCCAACTACAAGTTTTGTTAGATACCAGTTTCATACATCCGAGCACATCTCCTTGGGGTACTCTTATTTTATTCGTGAAGAAGAAGGACACGAGTATGAGATTGTGCATTAACTATCTAGAGTTGAACCATGTCACCATCAAAAATAGGTACCCGTACCTCAAATTGATGACCTGTTTGATCAGTTACAAGGTGCTCAATATTTTTCGAAGATTGATCTTCGTTCCGGATACTATCAGTTAAAGCTTAAAGTTGATGACATTTCAAAGACTGCCTTCAGAACTCGATACGCGCATTATTAGTTCTTAGTCATTCCTTTTGGACTAACAAATGCTCCTACTGCCTTCATGGACATGATGAATCGAATATTCAAAGAATATTTGGATCACTTTGTGGTTATCTTTATTTATAACATCCTCATATACTCCAAAAGTCGTGAAGATCATAAACGCCACTTGAGATTAATACTCCAAAAGCTTTGTGAGAACAAGTTATATGCTAAGTTGAAGAAGTGCGAGTTTTGGCTAGAAGAGGTAACGTTCCTTTGTCATGTGATCACTAAAGAAGGGATATCGGTTGACCCTACGAAGATTTAAGCAATAGTAAATTGGGAACAACCTAAGACAGTCGCGGAAATACGAAGCTTTCTAGGCCTAGCTGGTTATTATCGGAGATTCGTTGAAGGATTCTCTCAAATTGCCGCTCCATTAACTCAGCTGACTCGGAAAAGCACAAAATTAGAATGGAGTGAAGAATGCGAGAAAAGCTTTTAAGAACTCAAGAGGAGACTTGTTTCAGCTCATGTTCTGACCATACCAGTAGAATCGGGAGGGTTTGTCATCTACAACGATGCTTCAGGCAGAGGCCTTGGTTGCGTTCTCATGCAACACGGGAAAGTTATAGCTTATGCCTCTCAACAACTAAAGGAATATGAGAAGAATTACCCTACTCATGATCTAGAGTTGGCAGCGATCGTTTTCGCATTAAAGATCTGGAGACACTATTTGTACGGGGAGAAGGTGGAGATCTATGCGGGACCATAAAAGCCTCAAATATTTCTTCACTCAGAAGGAACTCAACATGCGACAACGATGTTGGCTTGAGCTATTGAAGGATTACGACCACACCATCCAGTACCACCCTAGATAGGCAAACGTAGTAGCTGACGCATTAAGCAGACGATCATATGCGAGTACAAGTGTAATACTGACAACACAAGGGCACATTTTGTCTGACTTACAGAAGATGGAGATAGAATTAAAGCTACCAGGGACCCATATGAAGATTGCACATGTATGAGTAGAACCAGCTTTAATTGACAAAATTAAGGCTGCTCAAGCTACAGATCCTGCACTGGTGAGTATGATGAAGAAGGTGCAAGAAGATGTTATTCCGGAAGCAAGAATTGATGAAGAAGTGATACTTCGAATCAATTCTCGACTCTGTATTCCTAACAATCCCGAGTTGAAATATAAAATCATGATAGAAGCATACAATACACCGTTTTGTAAATCCAGCCTAGAAGTACCAAAATGTATCGTGATTTTTCGACTTATATTTTGGTGGAGTAATATGAAGAGAGAGATCGCAGAATTCATCTCAAGGTGTTTATCATGTCAACGCGTCAAGGCAAAACATCAAGTACCTAAGGGTCCATTGCAACAACTTGAGGTTCGAGAATGGAAGTGGGAACATATCACTATGGATTTTGTAACAGGTCTTCCTAAAGTTTCTCAAAGCTGGGACGCAATTTAGGTCATTGTAGATAGATTGACTAAGTCCTCTCATTTCTTACCTATACGAGAAAACTATTCACTTGAGCGTCTTGCTAATTTGTATATTAGAGAAATTGTGAGATTGCATGGCATACCAGTAACCATAATTTCTGATCAAGATCCCAAATTCACTTCACGATTTTGGATCAGCTTGCAAAAAAGCTATGGGTACTGAGCTGCGATTCAGTTCTGCATACCATCCTCAGACGAATGGGCAGTCAGAAAGGATAATTTAGACTCTCTCGAAGATCTATTGAGACTTTGTGTGTACTAGACTTCAAGGGAAGTTGGAATAAGTACTTACCCCTGGTTGAATTCTCATACAACAACAGTTATTAAGCAAGTATATGCATGGCTCCATTCGAGGCTTTGTATAGACGAAAGTGTCATTCTCCAGTATGCTGGGACGAGGTAGGAGAAGCAAAATTGTTGGGCCCAGAGTTGGTACGCATGACTACAAAAAAGGATCCAAATAATCCGACAACGAACATACATCGTAAGGGCGACCAAAGGGTTATGCTGATCTTCATCGAAAGAACGGAGAATTCAATACCTGAGATCATGTATTTCTGTGTATTGCTCCATAGAAGGGAGTTACGAGATTCGGAAAGAGAGGAAAGCTCAACCCGAGATTTATTGGCCCATTCAAAATTCTCGACCGAGTAGGAACAGTGGCCTACAGATTAGCTTCACCACCAAGCATGTTCCGTCTTTATAACGTTTTTCACATATCCATGTTACGTAAATATAGGAAGAACCTAAACCACATCATTGAATTGGAACCTAAGGTGATAGCTGAGTAACTAACGTATGAGGAGATACCTGTCAAGATTTTGGATAAGAAGGAACATATTATACGCTCAAAGGTTATACCTCAAGTCAAAGTTCTATGGAGAAACCACGATACAGAGGAAATGACATGAGAGTTAGAATTAGAAATGAGAGACAAGTATCCTCACCTCTTCGAAATGACAGGTACGTACATCAATTTCGAGGACGAAATTTTCATAAGGAGGGGGGGTTGTAAGACCCCAACTTTTATGAAATAAAAATTTAATTTTCTTTATGATTATTATTCTAAACAGTAAAATGTTAAATTGTTAAAAGGTTAAAGTTAATGGTGATTTGTGCAAATTATAAAAGTATGTCGGGGAATATTTGTTGTGTCGGCAAATATTTATTTTTTCGAGAATATTAGGTAAAAGTACGACGACGCCGAAATAACCAATCATTGGTGGGTCTCACAATGAAAATATTATCGAATGCAGAAAATAATCGAAATAACCTTTTTAATAAAAATTGTCAACGGTACTATCACTTTTAACTGTTTAAATAATAGGGGATAAAAGTACAGTAGCACGCGGTATTCTACAGTGGCACATAACATTCCACAATATCACACGGGTATTGCATAGTAATTCATATTATTGATTCAACAAATGTTACACTAGCAACTGCATAGTATTTCATATTATTGAACTTAATAATTGTCACAGTAGCATCTACACGATCTTTCACATTATTAAATCAATAATTGTCATGACATAGTAAACTCATATTATTTGCTATGATATTATTAAACTAGTTAGCATTATTGGCAATGTCTAAAAGTTCTATCAAAAAAATGGGTTATTTAATTGTGCGCCATTTCTACGGAAGGCCCCCTTTTTCCTAGGAACGATCTGATTGTCAATATTGTGAGTCTATAATTTTGAATTATTTAAGTATCCTTGGAAATTAAACTTCTGATACATTAGAATATCTAATGTAATGACCCTTGTCTTAATTATTTTCACTTAAAAGGTAACACTCTACGAATATATTGAAATATCCATTTTTGACGTTAGAATTATTATGAAAAATATGTTAATAATGTATTAGTGGTCCATCCGTCAACATTTTTACTTTTAAATCGGACAGCTTATTCAAAGGAAGGTCCCTCGTTTACTAAATTTTCTAAAGGGGTGTGTTTCTTTTCTTTGGGATTTTAGCAGATTGTGATTTCTTTCTATATAATGGGTGGCCCCTCATTTGCCAAATTTTCCAAGTGGTGTGCCTTTTTTTTTATTTTTATAATTTTGGCAGATTGTGATTTCCTTTACAATGGGTGGACCCTCGATGGCCAACTTTTCAAATCGATATACTGATGGGTTTTGAAACCCATGACTGAATTCCTTAATTAACGGAAGCATGCCACCCAACCTTGCCTATAAAAGGAATGCACCTTCAGAAGATGAAGGACACCAACACACCAAAAACATAAAGTTTTTCTACTACAATACAATGAGTATTTATTTTGAGTATAAGGATACTCTGAGAGTTTCTAATAATGCAAGAATTTCTCAAGATAATCTCTTTCATAGCAGACATTATCTAGTTTTCTACAAAGGTAAGAGATATTATTTTCTTTCATACTCCTATATTATGATAAGAAAGTATTATTCGTTCTCTAACTTTATCATTAAAATGGTGGAAATTCCTAAAAAATGATTAAAATATCCTTAATAGTTTGTGCTTCATCTAATATTTTGACCTGTATCTTCATATTAAATTTTAATTGTTATGTTTGAACTGGAAATTTTATATTTTCTTAAACTTTATATTCTATCAAGAACTCTAATCGATTTTTTGGATATCATGTTGACAATTTGGACTCTGGAATAAATTAAATTGAAAATCGCTAATATTTATTCTTTATCTCATTATTCTAATTATTTTTGTCCATTCATCATATTATTGATTTGTAATAATTATTAAAACTAAGTTGTTGAGAATATCTTTGACCGGAGTGCAAAGATGAGTTGATTGACAGTTCATGACCATTGGTGTTACAAATGAATATCTTTGGTCGAAGGGCAAAGATGAGTTGATTGACATGTTCATGACCATTGGTGTTACAAATGAATATCTTTGGTCGAAGTGCAAAGATGAGTTGATTGGCATGATCATGACCGTTGGTGTTACAAATGAATATCTTTGATTTGTGTGCAAAGATGAATTGATTGGCATGATCATGACCGTAAGTGTTACAAATGAATATATTTAGCTTGTGTGAAAAGATGAATTGATTGACATGATTATGAACAAGAACTGTGAAATTGGTTAAATCATGATCTTTGGTGTTACAGACAAAGACAGGTGGTGAAAGTCCTCTTTGGGCTGGGTGCAAAGAGGAACTATTGATTGGTGTCATAGTGATAAAATATTTATGGTGAATTTTTCAAATAGAGAAGAAAGTAGACATTATGATCTATTTGACTCTTCTAATGGATTGCTCATGTCGCTATATTTATTTATTGAAAACTTATATCATCTACCATATATTCTAAATATCTGATTTATTACTATTGGAGGCTAATGATAATTAGTTTATCTTAGTCATGATATTCTTTACTGGGCTATTTGTGCTCACCCTTTTGTTTCATAATTCCTTTTTGGAAATAAGAGTGTCGCTGGGTCTAGCTGGGAAAATAGGGGAATGGAGTGATGGTCCGAGTTAGTGGTTGTCCTCATCAAGTTATAAAATAGTATAACAATAATTGTATTGAGGACTTAAAATGTGTGTTGCCATATTTTATACGTCATTGTAATAATTTGGGTTTGAATACTATCGTACTATATATGGTACGATATTTGTATTGAAAACTCATAGTATGTGTGTTGTCGTATTTTGCACAACAGTATAATAGTTATAAATAAAAAATTTTGTGTTTGTAGTATGTATTATTGGCGACTCAAATTGGGTGGTATAGACCTGAATCTGGGGGCGTCACACTACTGATCTAACTATACGATCTTCTTGAGGATTGGTAGAGTGACCATTCTGAGCATCAGTAGAGTTGAGCTTTGTTGACTCTAGCTCCTGTAAAGTTAATTCACCAAACGAACCAGATTGACTTGGTTCACGTGTGTTAATTTCTTTAAAGATAACATGAACAGATTCTTCAACATTTAATAATCTTTTATAAAACATTCTATAAACTTTACTATGATTCGAATAATCTAGGAAGATACCTTCATTATACTTCTGTGAAAACTTAGTTAAATAAGTCTTGCCATTATTGTGTACATACCAGGTACATCCAAAAATGTGGAAGTATCCAATGTTGGGCTTTTTACCTTTCTAGCCTTAATAAGAGTTTTGTTCTTTCCCTCTGCTACTTCATTCTGCTAAGGAGTTCTAGGAGCTGAGAAGTTATGGTTGATATCTTGATCATCTAGGAATTTAGATAAGCCTCAATGGTCAAATTCCTTCGCATGATCACTTCTGATGGCTTTAACAAATAGATTTTTCTCATTTTGCACTCTCTTTATAAACTTGATAATTTGATCTCCAACATTATCCTTATGAGCAAGAAAGTAGACCCATATATGCCTGGTGAAATCATCCACTATTGCCAATGTATACTTTATACCTTTAGGGCTGGTAGTTGGTATTGGATCGAATAGATCTATATGGAGCAGTTGAAGAGGCATAATATTAAAATTATCAATTTTACTCTTGAAGGCAAATCTGTTCTGTTTACTAAACTGACATGACTGACATAGTTTTTCTTTAATAAAATTTTAGTTTAGGTAGACCAACAACTAAATCTTTTAATGCCAACTTAAATATGTTTTTAAAATTTTGGTGAGATATCTTTGTATGATATAGCCAGCTTGTATCCACTGAAGCTTTAGCAAAGAAACAGGCTGTTTCAATAGGACTAAGTTTATCTAAGTCATCTACATAAACATTCCCATCTCTTATGCTATAAAGTTTCACGAAATTGGTCTTGAGATATCTGACTTGACACTAATTGACTAGGAAGATCACTTGATATCCCTTGTCACACAACTAACTTATGCTTAAAATATCATTATGCTTCAATCCTTCAACATAAGAACCTTGCTAAAGTTGATGTACCATTTCTTATGGTACCATAACCGTTAGTTTTCCCTGAGTTGTTATCTCCAAAACTCACATTAAGGTCATATTCCTCTTTAAAGTCATCTAACAATGTACCATCTCCAAACATGTGCCTTAAGCATCCACTATCTATATATCATATTTATGTTTTCACCTACAAATAGAAACACACTTCACTTTAGTACCTATACTAGCTTAGGTCCATCAAGTTTAAATCCTTTGGGCACTTACACCTTTTTAACTTTTGGAGTTTTCACTCTTTTAGTCTTAAAGTAAGGTATATCATAATACTCTGCAATATAATGACTATATCTATGACAATTATAGCATTTAAGATGATGCATGTTAGTGTGTGTGTGTGTGTGTGTGTGTGATAACCCTTCTTCCATACTCTGTGTGGCTAGTCCTGATGATTTTCTTTCTAACAGGTTTCCTTAACCTCTATTTTAGCATAAGTCTACGACGATAAGAGTTGATAGAGTGAAGCTTAGCTCTATAATTTCCATCTCTAGCTTTCATAGAGCTACGCTCTACGACGGTGTTCAACACCTTCATAGAGTTAGCAGCACTCTGTTGTTTCTTATAGCCAAGACTAATGTGTGATTGATTATGAGTGTAACTCATTTCTTGATCACCAAAGTTATTCATTACTGGAGTATTAAATGCATCGATATGTGTGGATTTTACAAAGACAATTTTTCTATTGGGATTAAGAGAACTATTATTGCTAATTTTCATATATGTTGCCACAGGTGACTCTACAGAAGGTTAATTGATTTTTTGGTCACTGCACTAGGGTTTGATTTTTATTGTGGTTAACGAATCTTTTTTATTACATTTACGCTACTAAACTGAAAAAATATTTTAAACAAGTGATTTTATAATTTTCTGTCCAAATAATTAACGGCGTAACCTATGTGGCTAATGTTTTAAGATGATGTGGACGTCCTCTTTCAGATTTTGTATTAAAAATAACTAAAATTGTACATGTGGATAATTATCAATTTTTAAAATATTTTTAAATACAAATTAAAAGCTACAAAATAAACACACAAAACTTCGTAGTCGGGTCCGGGTTGAGACAATATGATGGCAGTCGATTGATGGAGGATGCCGGATCTAAGGAGCAAATTAATGTCGTGAATCTGCTTGGAGAGCCTGTCGGTGGCCATGTCGAGGTCACTTTGCATGAGCAGCTTGTCGTTGGGGAATGATGGGTCGGTACATTGGTCAGAGAGGGTTTGAACGCGATGGAGGGGGGCGAAGAGGTTTGAGGGGAGAGTTTGGAGGAGGGGGTTTTCGGACCAGTGCGATGAATCAGAGTTTTTAGAGATAGAGGATTTAAGAGAGGCGAGTTTTGATCGGAGGACTTGCCATCGACTAATGAAGGATTTGA
This sequence comes from Aralia elata, assembly GCA_034770075.1. NCBI lineage: Eukaryota > Viridiplantae > Streptophyta > Magnoliopsida > Apiales > Araliaceae > Aralia > Aralia elata. Next base: position 61,613,649 of record CM068387.1, read on the forward strand.
TGGAGAGAGAAGAGGGGGGGAGGTGACGGAGGAGGTTGGAGATCCTACTTGCGAGTTGATTTAGATCTTATCTCTTAATGCATAATACACTAATTAAGAATGATGAATGGTGTGTTATCAAAACCTTTTTGTTTAGATTCGGTTGAAACGCCATGATTTAATCTAGTAAAAAAACTCTGATGAAATATTGGGCTAGATCTTTCTTTCCTCCTAACTGGTGGTTCTCAACCTTTATTCAGTTGAATTAGTTGCTTTAGATCAATTTTTTAAATTATTTATGCATTGTTTCCTCTATATATCTACAGGTATTTGTTGATTGATTTTCATATCTAGTCCATGCCAAATGAAGAAATGGAGAAAGAAGATGGAGGAGGGAGAAAATACATGTGCTTTGATCTATCGGGCAGGAATGAAGTGAAGGTTCCCACGTTGGTGAATATGTTTTTTTAATCCACATAAGCATTTTATTTATTTATTTTAATTTCAAAGCGGGCCATTTATTTAATGACTCAAATGCCACCTGTCCAATGTTAGCCAAATCAGCACAACCATCTATTTTCTGAACGAAAAATTATAAAACCACTTGTTTGAAATATTTTTTCAATTTAGTAACGTAAGTGTAACAAAAAAAGATCCAGTAACCACAATGAAAATCGAGTCCTAGTACAAAGACCAAAACGTCAATTAACCCCTCTACAGATGAGTTAAAACCAAGCCCACTCCTATCAGAAGCACATTTCTAACTGGTTATAATAAAGTCGACAAAAATAGAAAATTTATTCCATGTAGAGATTGTTTTGCTTAGTTCTTCAACCTGTGAAGATAAACAAATCTCTCTTTGGTGAGACGATTCCAGTTCTTTTCTCAACTTATCATTCTCCTCTTCAAGTTTGGAAAAATCAAATGCAATCTTATTAGTTGCCTTCAACCCAAGATTCAAGTGAAGCAAGCGTCATTCTTAGGATTAGGACAATTTGGTGCTATGTGACCTTCCTGGCCACAATTGTAGCAAACTCTCTTCCCCTTCAGGCATATTCTCACATGATTCTTTCCGTAGGTAACATACGCCTCCATTTTCTTCTTCTGACCTCCCTGTTGATTCCCAACAGACCCACTGTCATTCCACTTCCTCTTCTGATTGTGACCATCACTATTACTACCACTAGCCTTGTTATTCTCATTTTCACCCTTCTTCTTCTTTTGCTCCTAGTTCTACTTAGTCAGAGCATCGCTTCTACCTTCTGCGATAATCGCCTTCTCCAAAACTCCTGCAAAAGTGTTCAATTGGAACATTGACACTTTGTTGTACAACCACGGCTTCAATCTTTGTTCAAATCTTCTCGCCTTCCTTTCATCGATATTCACCTGGTATGCTGCGAACCTAGCCAACTCGTTACACTTTGCTGCGTACTCTGGTACGGACATGGTACCTTGCTTCAGCTCCAGGAATTGAATCTCTATCTGATTACGCAAGCTTGTTGGAAAGTACATCTCCTTAAACCTCTCCCATGCGATTACACCCTGATCTCCTCGAACCTTATTCCCTTGCCACCAGTAGCTGGCCTCTGACTTAAGCATGAACGTTGCGAATGCAGTCTTTTAGTCATCACTAACCCTAGCAACGTCGAACACCTTCTCCATTTCCATTACCCAGGTTTGGGCTTTGATTGGGTTCATGGAACCCCTAAACTCTGGTGGTCCTACCGCTTTGAAATCCTTAAATGACGTAACTGGTGGAGCTTGCGGCTGATTTGCAAGTGCTTTGGCTAAAAGGTTTACCAATTGCTGTACAGGATTAACATTGGTGTTGTTGTTGTTATTGTTAGTAGAGCTTTCCTGAGGTTGTTGATGTGGTTGGCGTCTCGGCGGCATTTTCTGTTTAAGAGTATACGCTTATTAGATCGTTACTCAATTTCTTAAGTGTTTAATACTTAACTTAAAACAATTCAAGTTTAACACTTAACACATAACAATTTTAAATATACTTTAATATTTCATTCATTCAAAAGTCTTAAACATAGAAAGATAGCATCACTGCTATTTACATCAACTATCCCGAGATCAAAGTATCTTTAGGATTTAATAGTCATATTCCATCGTTTATTGCCACGCTGGAATTTACATTATTAACGACCATAAATATTTACATATATTTCAATACTTTTCCTATCACGACCTACTAAGGCATCGAACTGCCTTCCTGCGTTCTTCCTCCATGATATGGAACATCGTCCTACGATCCAACATATACTATGGCAAGTCTTCGAACTAAATTGGATAGTGGAGAACTCGATCCTGGGCCCTATCAATCGCTGTCTGAAAAATATAGTCCGTTCTTCAATCTTAGACTTCTTTGCCCATTCGCCTTCTTCAGAAATTTCTGCATGTCGAGCGGTATTCATCCAGGTGTCTTCTGCTCTAGCACGTTCCGCTGACTCTTCACTCAGGTCATCCTTCAATTTCTCAATTTCAAGCTTCATCTTCCCATTCTCGGTTAACAATTCTTCTTTTTGACTCTCTGCCTGAACTAACTTCCATTCCACGTCTCCAAGACATACATCCAGATCCTCAATTTTCTCATTCTTCTGTTCTATAATAGTTTGGCGTCTATTTTCCAGTCTCTCCAAATCTCTGACTCTATCCTGTAACTCTATGGTACGGTCATACAACATCACACATCTCAACATCGATAGAGGTAAGGGGTACCTCCTCGGGATCTTCATCATCCTCCTCAGCCCCTACCTCTATCTCCTCAGAATCCTCCTCTGGATCAAACTCAGCTCATGCTCCTGACCCACAATAGTGATCAATGGAGATGGCTCTCTCTGTATCAACTACTCTCGGATAACATGGACATCACGGGGCTCCTCCTCTCTAGTCACTCGGGGCTCAACCTCCCTAAGCTGACTGAATTCTCTAACATCCGACATCCTGACAACAAGGTTTAAATTTTAATTAATACTCGATATTACTCGCGACACATAGGTTGTTAACACATAAGCACGTAGCACATAAAGTATTTTATTATCTTTAATGAATTACTTAATTCATCCCTTAGAACTCGATAAGAGTTTTTCACCACTATGTTTTCTGTCTCCTAAAAGGCTACTACTCTAAGGTTTCCCCACCTAAGGTTCATAACCTACGGCTTTGATACCAACCTGTGACACCCCCATATCTGGATACTTCATTCCCACAGAATTTGGTGTTCACTATCCAAATAAATCACATCACATCTAACTACCCATAAAATATAAGAATGAAAACTCTTAACTGAAATAGAAATCTCCCATTAAAGGGTTACAACATCTTAATAACATCAATCCCAGGTCATCTAACCTTAAATAAACATCAATGCGGAAACATAAATAACATAAGTCTTTTACATAAACATCATTCAAATAAAATTAAACAGGTCTTCATCACTTGCTTGCTTTGCCCTTACCCTTACTAGTAGTTGGATCACCAACTCTTTCAACTTTAGCTGCAATGTTATTATGCAAGAGTGAGCAACAATTGCCCAGCAAGTAAAACAATAACAATAATAATAACATGTGAATAATCGATAAATACTGGATAACTGAAAGCTCGACTTTTAGATCAAGATTATAAATGAGAATTTAAGAGAATGTTTGAGGGTCATAAGACCACGAACGATGTCCCAAGTTATAAAGTATTTCTACTTTAAACCTTTAACAGTCGTAAGACTATATGGACCTTACTTCTCGTACTTAGGGGGATCAGCCCTTCGTACCATGTATGTGCATAACATCTTAACGCTAACGCGTAAATATAATCCCCTATAAAAGGGTTGTTCATCTCAATTTGATATCATAGTCCGCACCAAAGGAAGTTTGGTTTGGATTAACTTCGATAATAATTCTAAAATTTAGGACGCTCATCAACTATGAGCTAGTCGAATCAATAAGTGTTCGCTAGTCAATCAGGATTCAATAATATAATGAAAAGGTATTCAAGAACTAAAGACTGAATCTCAAAGGCATACAACCGAATAAACTCTGTATAACTGAAGTATTACTTAAAAGGAATTAGTATATCACATTTAAATTCATGAACTTGAATGAATTAGGGTAAAGAACTTGCTCAATATTAACTGAAATCAAGTTAGGGATAGGATACTTGCGTAATTGAATTCAAGTTAGAGTAAGGAAACTTGCCTCGTGCGTCTGCTATAACTAATAATATCTATTTGCTCTTTAAGTAACCTATAAATTCAAGTCACATTGAATGATTAACACTCAAAGTTCAACTAATCACTCTTTTATTAAACAATTAATCACTTCAGAAAGCATAACTTAGACTTAGCTCTTAAACCATTGTTATTTTTTTATATAATTATCATGTTGATTCATATATATGAAATTATTTCATTTTAAAATCTGGTAAAATTATATTTTCTGGATTTTTGACCGGACCCGACCCGGGCCGGCGTTGCGGTGCCGGGTTTAAGCCTTTAGTCGGCGCTGCGGCGCTGGACTGACCCGGATGCGGACAACTCGGGCCGGTGCTGTGGCGCCGCTCTGCAGAATCAGTTGCCCAAGTTCGAGAAGAACACAAAAAAATGCCAAATTTGGTCAAAGTTTTACTCAAACGACAATTCTAAGGCTAGCCATCAATTTTATACTTTACATAAACATAACCCAACAATTATAGCATGATTTTATAAATCTAAACAATTCAAACTACTGAATTTAAACTCATAAATTTCCTGTTCTTGTTATTATATTCAGAGTTTCATTGAATATCATGAAATCACACATAACAAATTCGTATAGCACCAAATTAATCCGTCTAAGTTTCGTTTTCTTCGTTTTTATATATATAAACATAATAAATAATCAATTTACCGATTAATATGCAAATTAAGCATCAATTTTTCATATATATAAGCCATATTCAAATATATATTGTTCCTCTGTAAGTTTCAGAACTCCAATTAAAAACATAATCTCATGGATTAACTCAATTAAAATAATTATAAACATCATAAAGTAGATTATACATGCATTTAAACAATTATAAATAACTTCCAAACAATTTATACATAAAATTCAATTATCAGAGAACTTACAGTATACGTTCATGGAGAAATTTAAAACATAAATAAAGCTTGGATTTAAGAAATTACCTTCAATTAGTAGTTTAGATTGCTAGATGATGGGAACTTTTCCTTGAATTCTCAGATTTTTTTTTCAAATCTCTCTCTCTTTTGCTCTCTGTGTTTTCTAATTTGGCTCAGGGAAGGCAAGTCTGATAATACGTATAATGTAAAAATGTAGCAAATATGTATATTATGTTATGTTATTCTGATTGAGAGCTACAATATTTACACACAAGGATTGTCCCTAAATCTAGGAAGAAAAATACACAAAGGGAAACATTGGGGAGGAAAACAGAGAAACTGTTTTCCTTAATATATGCTAACATACATTCTGACACTACCCCTCAAGTTGGTGTATAGATATCTCGCATACCTAACTTGAAACACAATGGATGAAACATTTTACCAGTAAGACCCTTAGTCAAAATATCAGCTAGCTGATGTTCTGTCTTTACAAAAGGTAAGCAAATAAGTCCACTGATTAATTTTTCTTTGATGAAGTGTCTATCAATCTCAATGTGCTTCGTTCTATCGTGTTATACTGGGTCATCTGTAATACTAATGGCTGCCTTGTTATCACAAAATAACTGCATAGGTCCTTTAGTTGTAACACCAAAATCTTCTAGCAAAGTTCGAAGCCACATTAATTCACATATACCCAAGACGATAACTCGATATTCAGCCTCAGCACTAAATCTTGCCACCACTGACTGTTTTTTACTTCGTCAAGTAACAAGATTACCTCCAATAAATGAACAGTAGCTTGATGTAGATCGACGATCCTCTATAGAGCCAGCCCAATCTGAGTCAGAAAAAGCTTCGACTTTGATATGACCATATGGTGCAAACAATAAACCTTTTCCAGGAGCAGACTTGAGATACCTCAAAATTATGTAAACGGTTTCCATATGGCATTGTCGAGAATCATGCATATATTGACTCACTATACCTACAACATAAGATATATCGGGTCTAGTATGAGACAAGTATATCAATCGTCCCACTAAACGTTGATATCTTTCTCTGTCAACCGTAGGTCCTGTGCCTCCTTCCAGATGATGATTAACTTCAATAGGAGAATCAACAAGTTTACATCCTAGCATGCCAATTTCTGTTAAAAGATCAAGGACATACTTCCGTTGAGATAGAAAAATCCTACTGGAAGATCTTGCAACTTCAATACTAAGGAAATATTTGAAGGTGCCAAGATCTTTGATTTCAAACTCTTTAGCCATACTTGCTTTGAGATTAACTATCTCTTCTCTATTATCCCCTGTAACCGCAATGTCATCAACATAAGCAATAAGAATGGCAGTCTTACCATTTATTCATTTGACAAATAGAGAGTGATCTGCTTGACTTTGTTTGTACCTAAATCTTATCATTGCTTTGTGGAATTTACCGAACCAGGCTCGAGGAGATTGCTTCAAACCATATAAAACCTTTTGCAGTTTACAAACCTTACCCTTAGTGACAGATGAAGCAAAACCAGAGGGTATTTTCATGTATACTTCTTCTATTAAGTCACCATGAAGGAATGCAATTTTCACATCCAATTGTTGAATATCCCAACCAAAGTTTGATGCACATGAGATTATGATACGAACAGAGTTCATCTTCGCCATAGGAGCAAAAGTCTCCTGGTAGTCAATCCTATGGGTTTGAGTATACCTTTTTTGTAACTAGCCTAGCTTTGAGTCTTTCAACTGTCCCATCTGGCTTCTGTTTAACTATATATACCCATTTGCAACCAATTGGTTTTTTTCCATAGGGAAGAGTAACAAGTTCCTCAGTATCATTCTTTTTCAGGGCATTCATCTCTTCTATCATAGCATGTTTCCAGTTCTCATTGCTAATTGCTTCTTTCCACCCCTGAGGAATAAATATAGAGGACAAAGAAGAAAAAAAAGGAATGGTAGGATGCAGATAATTTGTCACGTGATACAAAATTCGAGATACGATGTTGTGTACAAGACCTGACACCTTTTCTAAGAGCAATAGGAATGTCATTATCATCAGAAGAACATGTAGGATTAGGATTCTCACCATTAGCATTATTAAGACTAAGTTCAGAGCAAGGTTGGTGTAGTGGTGCAACAATGATGACCTTATTTTTCCCTTTTCGAGCATAAGTCCTCAACTCAGACTCATTCTGTCTAGCACATGACTCTTGTAACTGTAACTCCCCCTGTGTAGAATTATCAAAAACAATAATAGGAAAAGGAAAAGATGGTATAATAGGACTTGTAATACTAATCTCAGAAGGAAGCTTCTCCTCATTAATAATATCATCCCCCTAAGGAGAAGGTGAAGAAGAATAAAAAGCTTCCAATTTCCAAAAAGTTACATCCCGAGTGACAATACCTTGTTAGAAGAAGGATGATAACATTTATAACCTTTTTGGGTGGGAGAATAACCTATGAAAACACACCGAAGAGCCTTGGGATCTAATTTTTTTCGAGTGGGAGATTTATCATGAACATAACATACACAACCAAAAACTCGTGGTGAAGGAGAAGGACTGGTTATGTGCTGAAGAAAAGAGATTGGACTTTTGTTTCCAAGAATTCTAGAAGGAAGGCGGTTGATAAGAAATGCAACAGTTAGAACCGCATCTCCTCATAAAAATTTAGGAGTTGTCATTGTGAATATAAGAGTGCGGGCGACCTCTAGTAAGTGTCGATTTTTCCTTTCCGCCACTCTATTTTGTTCTGGAGTTTTGACACAAGTGGTTTGAAGAATGATGCCATGCTGAGAGAGGTAAGATGTAAAAACATGATTATTACTATATTCACGACCATTATCACTATGGAGAATTTTGACCTTAGTGTTGAATTGGGTTTGAATCATTTTATGAAAGTCCTGAAAGCAATCAAAAACTTCACTTTTGGAACACAAAAGGTAAATCCAAGTGACACGAGAATGACAATCAATAAAGCTAACAAACCATCTAAAACCAGAACGGAAAATAACCTGAGAAGGTCCCCATACATCAGTGTGGATAACAGCAAAAGGCTCAGAATGACGACTGTTAATAGCAGATTAAGTCAAACGTTTGTGTTTACCGAATTCACATGGTTCACACAAAAACTGAGTTTTGTTACATTGCTTAACTAAAGTTGGAAATAAAGACTCCAATATAAAAAAAGAAGGATGACCCAAGCGACGATGCCATTGATGGAGTAAAGTCAGGTTGGAGTCAGGCATAGAGTGGAGAGCCTGAGTAGAGAGCATGTTAAATGAGGGAACATCTAAATAATAGAGACCATCTACTGCACTACCACTGCCAATCTTCTGCCCCGTCACCAAGTCCTGAAAAACACAATGATTTGGAAAAAAGGTTACTAAGCAGTGCATAGATTCAGAAAGACGTTGGACAGATAATAAATTTGCAGTAATGAAGGGATATGGAGAACAGATGATAATGTCAATGTTGGGGTACAAACTACAGAACCACTCCCGGAGATAGAAGACAGAGAGCCATCAGCTACTCAAACCTTGTCTTTTCCAGAACGGGGTGTGTATGAAGTAAAGAGATTGGAAGACCCGGTCATATAATCAGAGGCACCTGTGTCTATAATCCATCTAGAGCAAGTGGATGAAACATGAAAGGCACAAGGAAGTATACCTGTCTGGGCATAATTAGAGGAAGTAGACTTGGAACAAAATTTTTGAAAGGTTGAGATTTCCTCAGGAGTGAGTGCAGTAATAGTATCGGTGGTGCTAGATATATCAACAGGAAGTGGAGGAATAGACATGTAGGCATGAGATACACGTCCACGACCAGACCGATCTCCACGTCCTCTAGGACGCCCATGAAGCTTGAAACAGCGATCTCTGGTATGGTTCTTTCCCCCACAATAGTCGCATTCGCGGGACTCCCTCTCAACAAAAGAAGGGATGAGGAGGCCAGACTTAGGATATGAAGCAATTATGGCTGATCGGTCAACAAGATTTAAATTTAGGACCATCATCCGACGTCTACTTTTCTCTTGTTGGACTCTAGCATGAGCCTCATGCAGTGATGAAAAAGGTGTCTGACCAAACAGCTGTGCTCGAACTTGATCGAATTCTATATTCAAACCAGCCAAGAAATCTACAACTCTATCTTCATTAATGTTAACGCTTGATTTTTTCCGCGCGTCCAATCCACTCTCCGCGCGTGTACCTGCACAAAAGTCCCAACGGCTTGGGCCGTGTGGAGACTCCTCGGGTGTAAGAGTAAGTAACAAGCTCAAGGTATGCTAACAATGGAGGTCAAATATTTAGTAGGGTAAAAAGTGTTGTACCTGGCCATCATTGTTATTTGAGTATTTATAGGATTCACTTGGCTACTTTCTACTCCAACTAGGAGTGTACTGCCCAGAATCCTTATCAGACCCGGATGCAACTACCTTGATCCGATAGGAGTATTATCCAGTAAGAAACCCCAAGGGCTTAAAATACTGGCCCAAGCCTTTTCGGACTAGAGAGTCCTCATACCATCCGCTAGGCGTGATTGGCCTTTGGGCCGAGCCCAACAAAAGGAGCCCAACCCAGCCTGCTAGGATTTGTATCCGAACATTGCCCCCTACTCCTTTAGTATATGATATGTACTGGGGGAGTGAGTTAGAGGTTTCAATCAGGCGGAAACTTATAATAGGGAGAAAGGATAGATGCCCTCGGGAACCCGATGGCGTCAGACCGAGGATACCTCACCTCCAAGCGTCTTCAAGTATTACTCCGAAGACAGGGATTTTCGGGGGCGTCAGACCGAGGGTGGTGCTCCTCGGGTGCTCGAAGGCACAAGAACCGAGGGAAGGTGCCACTTGGGATCCCTAGAAATATTATCTCGAGAATAAACAACTTGGTCATATCATTGGGCTTCTCCGATGGGTTGACCCTGCTCATAAGTATGTGTTTGGGCCCAATCTTTTCGTTTCGAAGCCCAATAGTAATATCCCAGCACAGGTAGCCCAACGGTTGTTTCTCGAACTTCAAAATGCTACAGTCGGATACAGCTGTAAGCCATTATAGCCTTATTAGTAGGAATTCTCCCGCCTTTGGCCTCGTCCGTTAGATTGGATCAATTTCAACCGTCGGATATTTACTTTTATGGAGAGAGTTTAACCTCGCCGTCATTTCTCACCAGTTCATCCGTCTACACAGAGAGAGAAATTTCCTCTGAGAGATTCCATCTTCTTGATATTCTGCTTTAGGAACGATCGTTCATCCTCTTCCCCGAATATCCCAAGTAAGTTATTCATCCTTCTTACTGTTCTTGATGGCTGGGGGTCAAGCCTCATCTTCCCATGTTGAAGATGCGGTTACAATCGCTCAAGCCGGAGTTCCTGAAGGTCAGCCATGGAAACCGGTAATCATAGAGCGCATGAGAGACGTAGAAGAGTACAATAGGACTAAGTATTTCTCTTTAGAGTATAGAGTAGCCAACATTCCCTCCTCTATCAAAAATCCTTTTTTCGATCTGCTGACGACGGAATTCTATATTCCTGAGTCATATGAGATTAGGAGACCCGAGGGCGAGGAAAGAGTATACTGGCAACCCGAAGGGGGGTGGATCCCGATCCATCGCCAGTTGCTTCTCTTCGGGGTGCGCTTTCCACTCCGTCCCTTCATTGTAGAGGTCCTTCATACAGTAGGGCTTAGTTTAAATCAATTATCCCCAAATTCTTTCATTCATTTAAATAGCTTTATAACTTTCTGCTCATCCGAGGGAGTAGCCCCGAGCATCGATTTCTTCTTCCAATTCTTTTCCCTATCCGCTTGTAAGGAGAAGGGTTTTTATCAAATAATTAAGAATCCGGGGAGAGATACCCTTATGGATACCCCGTCCAGTAATAAAGGATGGCATGGGGACTGGTTTCTTATCAAGGGGCCGGACACTGAGTTGGTAGGACCTTGGTCTAACCCGAACAAAGACCAATTAAACCCGAATCGGATTACCCGAAGACGGTTGGAGGAGTTCGAGGTTTTGTATTCCAAGCGACCATCGGTGAAGTGGAACCGGCTCCTTTTGAATGATCAAGACTGGTTACATGATCACGGCTGTAAGTCCATTTAAATTTCCCGAATGCACATTGTTATCGAATTTGATGATATACTGATCTTCCCTTGTCTTTTGTACAGTGGCTGACTCTGAAAGGACCGCAGATAACGAGGCCATTCTCGAAGCGGCTGGAGTGCCAAGGACCAAGCTTTCAGGAGCAGAGAAACTGAAGTTAGCCAGACAAAAGATAACTTCAGGGAGCAAGATTTCTACTCTTCCCGAGGGGGCTGCCGAAGGAGCCTCGAAACCGAACCTGACCGGGGAGCAGGTGGGAGCCGTCGAACCCAAACTAAGAAAAGGAGATTGGTGCGCCGCTCCGTAGTTGAGGTGAGAGAGGAACCCACCCGAGTGATTCCGATCGAGCCCTCTTCTACTACCGGGGGATTAGCCAGTGGTGCCCCGAAGGAGCTGGTTGCCACGACTTCTTTCGACGCCGGGTCTCCTCCCCCCGAAGAAGGGGTTCTGGTGAGGAAGAAGAAGAAGCAGATAGAATCCACTCCTCCCCCTCCTGCCGCTGAACAACTAGGGTTGGAAGGAGTGGGAACTTCTGTCGGGGCCTTGGATTCTGCCCCGATCACGCTTGACGCAGCAGAGGCTAGTCAGGGAGGTCTGAAGGCCTTGATGGAAAGGCTGTTCGCTCATCATACCAAGGTACATGAGTGTCCTTAAGTATTACCCCCAATTGCGTTATCTGCCATATCCTAACTCCCGAATCGTTTACTATACAGGGGAACGATCTTCTGCTTGAAGTTTCTGGCCAAGTTAAGAGCTTGGAGCATGAACTGAAGAAGTCCACCGAGGAGTGTGATGTGGTGAAGGATAAATACCAGAAGGTCCGAGACCAACTCCACCATCAACATGCTAGCTTTCATGCCATGAAAGCTGATTATGAAGTTATGCGGTCGGAGAAAGTGAAGATTGATCAGGGGCTCGCCGATCTGAGGAATCAGGCAGAATATGCCGAGACCCGGGCCGAGAGGTCTTCCAAACAAGCTGAGGCTGCTACGAAGCGAGCCGATGCTGCCGAGGGGAAGATCAGGGAGCTCGAAGCTATTCTCCAGAAGCAAACGGAACAACTTAGCCAGTCGGATGAGGCGATCCGCTTACAAACCGACCAGATGCGCAATCTGAAGGACAATGTCCAGATGATCGTAGAAGGTTGGGCCTCGAAGGAAGAGGACTGGCTGAGGGGTCCCATTGCCCCCGCGTCGCCCAGTGTTCTGGCACCCAGTCTTCGGCAGAAGGTGATCGAGAACTACAAGGCCTCAGATCAGTTTCAAGAAGACGTTCAAGATGCCGTGGTGAATGAGTTTAATGACGGCTTTGAATATGCCCAAGAACTCGTGCGGGAGAAAGGCCAAGATCCCGATGCCCTTGGAATCATCTTCCCTGAGGATTAACTTTGTAAATTTTTTCTATGTAAAAGCTCTTCAATGTTCAATGAGAATTATCTTCGTTCTTGATGAGATGTGTGAATGTTGTATCTTATCTCTCCTCCTGAGTACTTCTTATTATCAATGTTTACATCTGTTCTATACCCCTTCTCCACGGTAACGTTATTAAAGTGTATGTAAACACAGCAAACAAAGATAAAATGAAAGGATGCTCATTTAATTTCGCAAAAGATAAGTATTACCGATCCATAAATTGACCTCAAAAATAAACTAAGTACATTGAACATAAAGTCACTGATAATATCTTCGGAGGCGAGCCGCATGCCAAGTGTTCGGGACGTCCGTGCCATCCAAATGTTGCAATTTATAGGTCCCTGAACCCAATACTTCAACAATTTTATAAGGTCCTTCCCATGTAGGCATTAACTTTCCCGTTTCCCGAGGTGTAGACGCCTCGGCCTGCCGAAGAACCAAGTCACCTGCCTTGAACATCCTTACCTTAACATTTTTGTTGAAATGCCGAGTTGTTCGTTGCTGATAAGTAGCTAATCTGAGAACCACGGTATCGCGTTCTTCCTCCAATAGGTCTAGGTTTTCCCGAAGCCCCTCGCTATTGAGAATTTCGTCGAAGTTTTGGACTCGGGAGGAAGGTATCCCAATCTCAATAGGTATCAAGGCTTCGGTCCCATAAGAAAGTTTGAAGGGTGTTTCTCTGGTTGTGGTTCGAGGAGTTGTTCGATAGGCCCATAGGACATGCAGAAGCTCTTCAGGCCAGGCTCCTTTAGCCTCTTCGAGTCTTCGTTTAATACCGTTCAACAGGAGCCTGTTTGTCACCTCAACCTGTCCATTTGCTTGAGGATGGGCCACAGAAGTTCGTCGGTGTTGAATATTCAGCTCTGTCAGAAAACCTTCGAATTCTTTCCCCACGAACTGAAGACCATTATCAGAGACTAGGACTTTAGGGATTCCGAACCGATAAACCACCTGTTCTTTAAAGAATTGAAGACATGTCTTTTCCGTGATCTTTGCTAGTGGTTTGGCTTCGACCCATTTGGTGAAGTAATCTATTGCCACAATAACAAATTTTACCTGACCCTTACCCTGAGGGAGCGGCCCGAGAAGATCTATTCCCCAAACTGCGAAAGGGATGGGAGATAATATAGGTGTAAGATCTTCGGGAGGTTGGTGTGGTACCGAGGCGAACATTTGGCACTTATGGAATTTTTTGACGAAGTCTTTGGCGTCCTAAAGCATGGTCGGCCAAAAATATCCTTGTCGCAAAATCTTATGTGCCAATGTCTTCGCTCCCACATGATCTCCGCATATTCCTTCATGAACTTCCCGAATCGCATAATCAGATTCTCTGGGACCCAGACACCGAAGTAAGGGCGACGAATAGGATTTCCTGTACAGTGTATCTTCAATAAGACAGTACTTTGTGGCTTTGAATTTAATCCGTCGGGCCTGTGTTCGGTCATCGGGCAGCTCATCAGTTTTCAAAAATTTGACTATAGGGGTCATCCAGGAGTCCTCGAATTCGATATCCATTATTTTCTGAATCATTGTGCTCGGTTCCTGGAGAGTTTCAAGGTAGACAGATCCTTCTAATTCCCCCTGGTCAGTTGTAGCAAGCTTCGAGAGAGCGTCAGCCATTACGTTATCCGCCCTGACCACCCCAATAATTTGATACCTGGGGAAGTGTCCGAGGAGCGTCTGCACGAGCTGTAAATAGGCCTGAAGATGTGGTTCCCTAGCTTCGTACTCCCCCAAGACCAGTTTTACCACGAGTTGGGAGTCACTATGTATTATCAGGTTTTTCACCTCCAGGCTTCGGGCCAACCTTAGACCTGCTATAAGTGCTTCATACTCAGCAATATTGTTGGTGGCCGTGAACCCGAACCGAATAGATTGCTGGACCCTGAACCCCTCGAGAGAGGTGAGAATCACCCCTGCTCCACTGCGAGTCCCAACGCTAGATCCATCCACAAATAATGTCCATTCCGAGTCTGTCGCTGGATCGGGTAGTTCAGCTGGATCTTCTTCCTTTTCTTCAGGGAAGGAACATTCGACAATAAAATCGGCCAGGGCCTGCGCCTTAATTGCTGTCCAAGGGCGAAAGTCAATATTGAATTGACTGAGCTCTACGGCCCATGCTGCTAGTCTCCCTGAGGATTCGGGTCGGTACAAAACTTTCCGAAGGGGTTGATCGGTAAACACTGTGATGGTCCTCCCTTGAAAGTAGTGCCGTAGCTTTCGACTAGAAATAATCAACGCGTAAGCCAACTTCTCTAAATTTGGATACCTAGTTTCGGCATCTCGAAGAGCATGGCTTACGTAGTAGACTGGCTTTTGACCCTGTGTATCCTCCCTTATTAAAGCCGACCCGACCGCACACTGTGTTGCAGATAAATATAGCTGTAGATCTTCGTCGGGAAGAGCTTTACTGAGGATCGGAGGAGAAGAAATATAATGTTTGATCTGTTCAAAGGCAAGTTGGCATTCTTCCGTCCAAACGAACGTCTTCTGGTTCTGAGCCCCTTTCAGAGTATTGAAGAATGGAAGACACTTCTCTGCTGATCGGGCCACAAACCTCCGAAGGGCGGCGAGTCTTCCTGTTAATCTTTGAACATCTTTAAAATTCCTCGGGGACTGCATCTCGAGGATAGCCGATATCTTTTCGGGGTTAGCTTCTATCCTTCTTCGGCTTACCATGTACCCCAAGAATTTGCCCGACCCGAGGCCAAAAGTGCATTTGGTGGGATTAAGTCTCCTGCTGTGGATCCTAACATTCCGAAAGCATTCTTCTAGATCTGATAAATGGTCTTCATCTCCCATGCTTCGGACGATCATATCATCCACATAGACTTCCATATTCCTGCCAATTTGATCTCTGAACACCCTATTCATCATCCGCTGATAGGTTGCTCCGGCATTGATTAGGCCGAACGACATGACTTTATAGGCGTAAATTGCTCGGTGAGTGATGAAGGATGTCTTCGGTATGTCTGGTTTGTGCATGGCAATCTGATTATACCCGGAGAAAGCATCCAGGAAGCTCATTAAATTGTGTCCCGAAGTAGAATCGATTAGCTGATCGATGTTCGGGAGAGGATAATAATCTTTCGGACATGCCTTGTTCAAATCTGTATAGTCCACACACATCCTCCACTTCCCGTTGTGCTTCCTTGCCAGTACCACATTAGCTAGCCACTCTGGGTAAGTTATTTCATAAATAAAGTTAGCAGCCAATCTCTTCATCGATTACCTTTTGTCGTTCGGGTGCTATGTTCCGTCTTTTCTGCTTGACGGGTTTGTGACCGGGGTCAACACTCAGTTTATGCTCTGCTATACTTCTGTCAATCCCTGGCATATCGGACGGTGTCCATGCGAAGATGTCTGAATATTCCTTGATTAGATCGATGAGTTTGGATCTGACATTCGTCTGAAGCGTCGTACCAATCTGAATTGTCTTGGTGCTATCTTCCTGAAACAATGGGATCTCTTCGGTTTCTTCAGCAGGCGTAGCTATCGGCTCGGAGCCTCCTTCTGTAAAGGGTTCTAGCTCGATCTTCATCGTGGGTTTTTGCTTACTGACCCCCACAGAAGTCGCCTGGATAGTTTGGAGATAACACCTTCTGGATAAATCCTGATCGCCGGCCACTTCCCCAATCCCATTCTCGGTAGGGAATTTCATCTTCAGATGTGGAATGGAGGTGACTGCCTTCAAAGCTGCCAGAGTTGTCCTCCCTAGGATGGCGTTGTAGTTGCTCTCCACCTGGACCACATAAAACCTTATCATGATGGAGGCTTGTTTGGGAGCCGTGCCGAAGATCGCTGGTAATTCTATCGTCCCTGCTATTCGGACTGGATTGTTCCCGAAGCCATATAGCGGGGACTCATTGTAGATCTCCAGCTTCCTTCCTCCCAGATCCAGCCGATTGTAGGCATGGCTGTAGAGTACATCCACCGAACTCCCATTATCCACCAGTATCCGTTTCAAATCCATGGTTCCGATTTGAGCTGTAATGACCAGGGCGTCCTGATGCGGTGTAACTATTCCCGGGGGATAATCCTCATCGGAGAAGGTTATAGGCTCCGTTGGGGTAGTTTTAGATTGTCCAGACAACTGATGGACCTCCCTGCCGAAAGCTTTTCTTTTTCTATTGGATAGTGTTGATATCGGTCCACCAGATATGCAATCCACGACTCCCTTTACCGCTCCTGAAGATGGTGGTGGTGGCGCTATCCGATCAAAAGGACTCGATTTGTATCGATCGGCCACGTAGCAATCCAGGTTACCCCTCCGAACTTGCCTTTCGAGAAAATCCTTCAACTGATAACACTCCTCAGTATCATGCCCCTTGGCTTCATGGTAATCACAATATCTATCCCCATTCTTTTGTCTGGCGAAGACTCTGATCCTCGGGGGCTTTTCATAGAAAGGCTGGTCTTTGATTTCCTTGATGATAACAGCTCTACTCAAGGTTAAGGGAGTGTAGTCCTTGTCATTATCCCTATTACCTCGGTCTCTCGAACCGTTATTCTTCTTTTGCCGATTATCGTGAGAATCTTTCTTGCCGTTCCCTTTGTCATTGTTGTACTTCTTATCGGCGTCCTCTCCTCGGGGGTCTCTCTGGTGAAAATCACCTGTATTTTTCGAGGTGCCCCGAAGATTAGCGAGCGCCTCTTCCAACTCGACGAACTTATCGACTTTATCATACGCCTCGGGCAAAGATTCGGGCGCCTTTGAGATAATCTCCTCGATCAGCCTGCTGGACTTATCCACATTCAATCCCATGGTTAAGAAGTGGATCACCTGCTTCGGATCTATATCGTTGACCTCAGATACAGCCTCCCGAAATCTCTTTATGTACTGCCGAAGCGTTTCATTCGGTCTCTGTTTGACCTGCATAAGGGATGTGATCATTTTAGCCCGCCTCTTATTGCTGCCGAAGCGGGTGTGAAATTGTTCTTTCAGATCATCCCATGAGCGTACTGATGCAGATGGGAGGGAGACAACCCACTCCCGAGCAGTCTTCTTCAGGGTGGATAAGAATAGATGACACATGGCCGCTTCATCATGACCATGAAAGAGCATGGCCTGCTCGAAAGTGAAGGTATGATCATGGGGATCTCCTGTTCCATCATACATCTCCAGGTTCGAGGGAACCTTGTTCTTCCTATCGATCTTCGCATTAGCCAAGTCTCGGGTGAAAGGAGTGGCCCGAGGCTTTTTGGTTCCTGACGGTTCGGCCCTTCGGGGTGATGATTCCCCAGTATGACTTCTATCAAGGCTTCGTCGGGAACCCTCGCGACGATCTCGCCTGGATGGTGACCGGGCTCTTTTTCTCAAGTCCCTTGTGAAGATGGATTCAGACTGGGCCTGGTTATTATCTCGATGCCGTCTTTGGGGTCGGTCATCTCTTCGTCGGTGGGGAGCAGAGCGGGAGGCCGAGCCTCTCTCGCTCAGCAATTGTTGCCCAGCTTCGTTCAGTTCTATGTACTGCCTGTCAAGCTCTTCTTGCTGGATGTCTAAAGCTTTCTTTCGATCAAGGATCTGCTGAAGGCGTTGTCCCCGTTCGGCTGATGTCTCCCGGTGTGGCCAAGATTGCACCGGTCCGTGTGAACCATGGTTGCTTTGCTGTGAATTTTCCATGTGGATTTGTTTTGATCACGAAAGCAATTTACTACTATCAGGCCCTCCTTCTAGCGCCAATGTTAACGCTTGATTTTGTCCGCGCGTCCAATCCACTCTCCGCGCGTGTACCTGCACAAAAGTCCCAACGGCTTGGGCCGTGTGGAGACTCCTCGGGTGTAAGAGTAAGTAACAAGCTCAAGGTATGCTAACAATGGAGGTCAAATATTTAGTAGGGTAAAAAGTGTTGTACCTGGCCATCATTGTTATTTGAGTATTTATAGGATTCACTTGGCTACTTTCTACTCCAACTAGGAGTGTACTGCCCAGAATCCTTATCAGACCCGGATGCAACTACCTTGATCCGATAGGAGTCTGAACTTGATTACATGTGGTTTGGGTCTCGTTAAACTTTTCCACTACCTAATTTTGGTTTATTTCCACTTATTTTTTTGTTTATAGTCTAGTGTTTTGTGAACTTGATTACTCATTTGCTGAATGCTTTTGTTTGAGCATATTTATTATTTGATTGTGCAAGGTATGATATAAGAGACAAGGAAGGTAACTCTTGCACCTTTCATTAATTGGGTTCATGTGATATTTAACAAGATATCAAAATGTAAATTCCTGGAGATGTTGACTCACTTTTTCATTCACGTTTATCTTTATGAAGGCCTAAGATGTCTAAATGACTTTGGCATGGCACACTACTCAAAGTAAGGCTATAGATGGAAGGTGTCGAACAAGGACCCATGGTGGAGGTATTTAAACTTAAAGGTAAAAAGAAATTTAAAATGCGACTTTAGGCCATTGTACTTTTGGTGATTCATGTGGAACGGAGAAAAGAATTGTGAGATTATTAATTAAAAATTTTATGTTATTATTTAGAGTAATTTATTATATCTTATTATATTGTTGAACTCAACAAAGGCTTTTTATCTCAAGCTAGTTGAACATCAATGATGATTAATTGTCAACTTGCATTGCATACTCAAACTAACATAGTCTAGAAAGGTAAATAGAATTGGCCCAAATAGAACAATTTTCCTTTAGTGAGCATATTCCGTATGTTTTCTATGCACTTGCAGCCTCATTTAACACTCTTCTGTGAGTGTGTGTGTGTGCCCCCTTCTCCCGCTCCCATGCACCCACACGTTCCCCACACACGACACCATCTCTTCTTTCTCTTTGGTGAGCTTTACAGATGTGCTCTTCACTTTGGTGCGAATTTCAAGCTTACATAAATGAGTTGAAAAATGAAATTGAAGGTTTGAAGGCAGAGAATGTCAATATCATAAAACAACAACAAGTATAATAATATTAGTTTGCTTTTTATTATTTATTATTTCCCATTTGTGCGAGAGGAAATAATTTTTTGAGAAGCAAGAGGTTCAATTTATTTCTCGATGTGGGAAAATACCAATATAAATAGTTGAGCTCATTTTTCTGAAATAATGCATTCCTCTTCTCTTTGCTGAGCACAATTTTGATAAATACTATTTTTGGAGATTCCTGGGCCACTGGGGTGGCAACCAGATAATGGTTTAGTAATCAGGGTTAAGAGTTAAAGAAGAAATAAGAAAAAAGATAACAAAGCAATAAAGGTTTAACATTATAATATTCAAATAATGAATCTCAATCAATGTATTAAATTATGATGGGCTACACAAGCTTATATGGGAAAGTAAGAAGCCTGAATTCTTGCGGACTAAGTATACTTAAGAAACTAAGGAAACAAAATCCGAATGGTAATATAGTACAATTAAATACGAGTGTAATTTTTTTTAATAAATAATATTTGTAAACACTGTTTGATTTGATTGTGCAATATATAATAGTTAGATTGTGACCTGTTCACTTCTCAGCCCAATTTACGAATTTGGATGGGTGATGAGCTTGGAAAAGCCTTTGAGGAAGATGGTAAGGAAGAATTTCTTTCTATAATTGATCACAAACTGGACTTCTTTCGTTCTAGACAACAACAACTTCTATATGCTGTTTGCGGTTTTGGTTCAATTAAGTGTGCTGAGGCCCTACTTAAAGGAGACACGCGTCTGACTGCGAAATTGAATCATCCCTGTACTGACACGGGATTGTATCCTCTCCATTGCGCTGCCTTGTCCTTATTCCCCTCTATCGTGGAGTTATTTCTTTATTACGGAGCTCGAACTGATATCAGATTCAGACCTTGTAATCCGTTAGATATATACCACAGCATCTACTTGAAGCACATGCTAGAAAGCTTCCACTGCATAAGGCATTAGTGGGGATCTCGTGCGGAATTTTCTTGATTTAATTTTAGATTTAATTTTTATTTTTATTTTTTATCAATTTTCTAAATTTTTATTGATTTCTTGTTTCCTCTTGCACCCGTCTTCCCTGTATAAAGGAATGGAGTCCTAAGCCCACTATCGCTAAGCTGGTTACACTGCTTTGTCTACCAAGAATGGCATGTTTTGATGCTTATTGATTTAATATGTATTTTCTTATTTGTTGATTGTAGTATTACTAGGTAGTTTAGTCTTAGAAATGATCATGAGATGATAGTGGTATAGAAGCGATTTATGAAAACTTATATACAGTTGTCTATAATCTATATATCTGTTGCAGCAAAATCCATTAGAGACTCTTGGTTTGCTTATTGGGACAACACAGGAATTTGAGTATGTTGAGGATGAATTCACTGAGCTTGCAAAAGATGGAAAAGTTGTGGAGTTTGCTGCTATGCTCATGGTGACCAACACAAAGCTTTATTATATTAAGAGACAAGTTTATGACATTATAGAAACATCTATACTTGATAAGGATCCGACACCAAACGTAGAATCTGTGCGCTGGTTACTTAAGAGTTTTTGATGATGTAGGAAACGACATTGCGAAATATGTCAAGGAAGATATAAGTATAATGTATGTAAATGCTTATAATTTGTGATTGTTTCTCCTCATTCTCCATCTTCCTTTTTTGATTTTTTGGGTGGGAATTTTGACTTCTATGCAGATTCAGTTATAGATGTTGGGGTTGGACCGCCAAAATTCTTCTAGACGAACTCTGCGCTGCCATGTGCTAAGAAATAAAGTTGCGCCTTCACCACAAGCTATAGCTTTTGGTGCAGTGGTAAGCACTTGATCCTACATTTGGTATCAGAGCGAGGTCCCGAGTTTGAGCCCCCAAAAGGGGATTTTTGGGGGGGGATTGTTGGGGTTGGACCGTCAAAATCCTTCTAGACGAACTCTGCGCAGCCATGTGCTAAGAAATAAAGTTGCGCCTTCACCACAAACTATAGCTTTTGGTACAGTGGTAAGCGCTTGATCCTACAATAGATGATTGCAATAATGTTTACAATTACTCCTTTGAAACAGGTTACAAAATATCAAGCAATCGAAGATGTTACATGTATACTTCAGGGAACTGACGTAGCTCCTTTGGAGCTGTCAGATACTGATTTGAGTTTTTACAGCTGGTTTGAGACTTGCCAACTTACCCACAAGCTCATTTATTTATTTATTTCTGTGTATATTCTTTGTTGTAGTCTAATGTTGGTATCACCTTCCCTTGTTTGCTAATTCTGATCAATGCTTATTTTTCTCATACCCATAATTTGATTGGACAAGGTATCGTGATGAGGAACCTTCGTACCCCTCGGAAGGTAACTCTTATAATTTTCATTTATTGGGCTTTTCATGGGTTGAGTAACTGGATATCCCCAAGTAAAGTTGTATTTATGTTGGCTGACTTGTTCAGTTGCTTTTATCTTTGTTCAACAGCCCCTTATGAAAATGCAAGGCTTTTGCATGACGTTGGCATGGCACACTATTCTAAATCAGGATTGAGATGGAAGTGTCAGAAAAGGAAATGTATGCTTGGAGGTCTGCAAGGACGAAGGTAAAAATAATTTTTTTATGTTCAAGATTTGGCCCTCGAGCTATTGATTCAACCTGCAAGTTTGGTTCCAAAAGTCCATAAATCCTGTTTTGGTCCCTTTACAGGCAAACATAACACTTTTGGTCTAGTTCTAACTCTAACTCTCTCACAATTCAACTGTCAAGTACAAAGATACGGGCTAATTTAGCATATAAGATAGATTAGGGGGCAACTTGTAAAAATGGTCATCGAAATATTTAGTCAATCTGCAGATTGGGTTCCTCAAGTCCCCAACATATTATGCAAGTATGCAGACAGTATTATTATTAATTTTTTTTTTGAGGGGTAGGGGGGGTGGGGGTGGGGTTGGAAAATTGTCAAATTATCTTTGAATGTTTCAACTCTTTGATTTTCTTAATCTAATGTCTAATCTATATGATGAAATTAAAGATAAGTAAAATATCATAAAGTTAAACAAACAACGAATTACAAATGCACAACGATTTATTCTGGTTCTAAGCTAGCTTTGTACAATTATTTACCAAACCAAAGTCTTATGTAAGTGTTTTTTTTCTCTGTTTTGGTGCAAATGGCTGGCCTACATAAAGGAGATGGAAAATGAACTAGAGCGTTTGAAGGAAGAGAATGCTAAAGAGAAAAAACAGTTACAAAAAGGTATTATAATATCTAAGGGCAAAACTAAGATTTACCCCAATTACAGTTGACACACTTTGTGCATTACAATATTAAACTTTTAATTTCTCAAATTAGCAAACTATACAAATTAAAAGAATACAATTGACCATTCCATTAAAAATTGCTGACAGACGTATAAAATGATGATAAGAATGGCTACAAAACAGAACAATTTTGGAAAAAGAGAGTTGACAGCCACATGAGACCATTTTTTTTACTTTTCTTTTTATTTTTTATTTTATTTTATTTTTTATTTTTTTATTTTATTTTTTTCGGCTAAATTTGGTTTGTTTAAAAAGGCAAACAAAATATTGCAAGTCCTACTTGAGATGAGACGCCGTGAGCTGCTAGAGGTGAGGTCGCGAGAGGAATAAAATTAATTTACTTAGAATGTTTTAGGTTTAAAGGAGGGGAATTGTGTATGGGTAACCTCATTTAACTCGTATATTAGAATTTAAGTGATGCACTTCTTTTTTATAGTTGTGACCCTTGTCATGTCCCGATGTGTCCTTGGCGTGTCCTCGCGTGTCTGGACGTGTCCGGGCATTAAAATATTTTTTTTATTAAAAAAAAGAGGTGTCCATAGGTACCTGAGCGTATATGTGTCCAACACATGTCAAACACGGATTCGTGGTCCTCCGGGGAATGTCCGTACTTCCTAGAGGAAGAAGATAGATAAAATAAAAATATCATTTCTATTTATATTTTTCAAGATTTTGTTTTTTAAAATTTTTTGCCACATAAATTAAATTTTTTATTTTTCAAATTCTTTTTGTGCAGCCGCATAGGAAAAAAGATGTGTCTATTTGATTAATTTAATCGAATGAGCTAATTTCACAATTTTAACTAGTTTAATTTTCTAATTGTAATTTTTAAAATTTAATGGTCTATTGCACAAAGTGGTCCAACTATAATGGGGTAAACATTAATGTATGCCTAATATGTAGTAAGAATGTTGCACGATGCGTGACACCATATTTTACAAGTTCTTATCTTTTTTTTTCTTCTCCTTTTCAAGTGGAACCCACTTTTATTGAATTTAATGATTTAATTTTTGCTTTTATTAATCAAGAGAAAAATTCTTGTATATAAGAAATATAATTAAAAACTATAAGAATTTTGGTTTTGGGTGATTGACTTCTTTGGTTTAAATCAATATATAATTACTTTTGTACTTTTTAGATATATCTGATTATTAATATGCTATTTTATCATTTTATAGTGGGACCTAGTTTGAATATTAGATAAGAAAGAAGTTTATTAGGTTGTGGGTAAGTGACGTTGAAAAACAACCAACTTTCATGTTCTTTCCGTTTAAAACAATCAACTTATAAAATGTTGCCTTATTTCAATGTGTTTAGTTCTAGAATGTAAAATAGTATTGTGTAATTGCTATTGCACTAGTGTTATCACAAAATATATGAATAAACTTGAAATCAAACCTATAGTTAGCTAGCTGATTCTTCATCTATAGGATTTGAGTACAGCAGCTAATATACTTAACTTTTGTAGTTGAAGTTGACATTGAGTTTTGTTTCTTGCTAAACCATGAGACTAACATATTTCTAAGTAATTGGCAAGTTCCACTAGTACTTTTCTTATCTATTTTGCATCCTGCAAAGTTAGTATCTAATATCCAAATAGATCAAAGGGAGACTCCTTGGGATATTATAGACCCAAATTTGCAGTACCTTTGAGATATCTAAATTTTTTTTAACAGAAATTAAATGAGATTCTTTAGGGTTAGCTTGAAATCTAGCACAAATACATGTAGAAAACATAAAATTAAGGCTACTAGCAGTTAAGTATTGGAGAGAATCAATCATATCTCTGTATTGAGTTATATTAACACATTTACCTTGTTCATCTTTGTTTAGCTTAGTTGCAGTAGCCATTGGAGTCTTCATGGGGTAGCTGATTCCATGCCATATTTTTGAGTAGTTGATGAATATGCCTTCATCAGTTTGATTCGCTTGAAGTCTAAGAAAGAAATTCAGCTCTCCTATCATGCTCATCTCTAACTTGCTCTGCATAAACTTGACAAATCTTTCACACAATTTTTCATTAGTATAACAAAATATAATATCATCCACATAAATTTGTACTAAAAAAAGTGTTGTGTTTATTTTATCTCCAATGAATCTTTTTTCAATAAAAAAAATTAGTTAGTGTGTCATACCATGCCTTAAGTTCTATTTTAAACCATATAATGACTTATCTAATTTATATACATAATTAGAATGAGAATGATCAATGAAATCTAGGAGTTGTTCAACATAAACTTCTTCCTGAAGTTTCCCATTGAGAAATGCAATATTTACATCCATCTGAAATTCTTTTGAACTTCATATGAGCAACATAAGTAAAGATTATCCTAATAACTTCAAGTCTTGCCACTGGTGCAAAGGTTTCATCATAGTCAATACATTTCTTCTTGAGAGTAACCTTTAACTACCAATCTTGCCTTATTCCTTGTAATCACACCATCTTCATCCATCTTGTTTTTGAAAACTCATTTGGTGCCTATGACTAGATGATCTCTTGGTCTTGGAACTAGTCTCCAGACTTTGTTCCTTTCAAACTAATTCAATTCTTCTTATATTGCTTTAATTCAGCTTAAATCTTGAAGACCTTTATCAATCTGCTTGGGTTTCATTTGAGATAAAAAGCTCAAATAAAAGCACCCATTCTGCGTTGCAGATCTTGTTCTGACCCTTGCATTTGGATCACTAATAATCAGGTCTTTAGTGTGATCTTTAGTCCATCTTCTTCTAGTTGGAACATCTGTCTTTATGCCTTTTTGTTTAAGGTCTTCAAGATTCGGTTGATCTTCAGGATCTGATATAGGAGGATCTTCAACTCGTAGAGTTTTCAGTTTTGCAATAGGAGGCTCTACGATTTCTTCTGCTGACTCTACGATCGCTAGATCATTGATCGTAAGGTCTTCCTGCTCTACGATTACCTGATCATGTTCTACTATTTCATTATATACTACAGCCTTACTTGGCTCAATATTGTTAGTCTCATCAAATGTAATATGAATTAAAACTTTATTATTTGATAAGCGTTTATTGAAAACCCTATAAGCCTTACTATCAGTAGAATAGGCAAGAAAGATACCTTCATCTGACTTAGGTTGGAATTTAGTTAGATAACTTTTACCATTGTTGAGAACATTTAAAACACAACCAAAGATATAAAATTAACTAATGTTGGGTTTCCTCCCTTTCCATAGTTCGTAGAGTCTTCTTATAGATGGAGTGAATGAGAGATCTGTTCTGAGTGTAGTAGGCAGTGTTGACAGCTTCAGTTCAAAAATATTCTAGTAATCTTATAGCTGCTAGAAGAGTCTTTCCTACTTCAATAAGAGTTTTGTTCTTCCTTTCTGCTACACTATTCTGATGGGGAGTCCTTGGTGTAGAGAAGTTGTGATGAATGTCATTGTCTTCACAGAACTTATTCACTTTAGAAAAATCAAACTCTCTTCTATGATCACTTTTGATGGCTTTGATCTTCTCACGCTTCTCATTATCAACCAGCTTGAAGAACTTGATCAACTGAGAGCTGGTTTCATCATTTGAGGCTAGAAAGAACACCTATGTGAATTTTGTGTGATCATCTACTATGACTAAATACTTCTTTCCTCCAAGGCTGACAGTAGGAATAGGACCAAACAGATCCATATGGAGTAAATGTAGTGGCCTATTGTTGGAATTAACTGTCTTAGTTTTGAATGAGACTTTGGTTTGTTTTTCCAGTTGGCATGCTTTGCAAGGCTTGTCTTTAATGAAGTTCAGCTTGGGCAAACCAAAAACCAAATCTTTGGAAACGAACTTGGACACATTCCTGAAGTTTAGATGTGATAATCTTATGTTTTATAAACAACTAACATCTTTTGAAGTTTTGGCAAAGAAGCAAGATATCTCTCTAGAGCTTAGCTTAGCTAAATTTACCACATACACATTATTATCTCTAGTTCCAGTTAGCTTGATTGAGTTTGTCTCTAGGTCTCTTACTTGACATTAGTTATTGAGGAAGATAACTTGATGCCCTTTATCACATAATTGGCTGATGATCAGTAGGTTGTGCTTCAATCCTTCAACAAATACAACTTTGCTGAAAGAGACTATACCATTTCCTATTATGCTATATCCTCTAGTATTTTCAGAGTTGTTATCTCCAAAAATAATTGCAGGACAATCTTTCTCTTTTGAAATTAGATAGTAATGCGTTATTGTCTGTCATATGTCTTGCGCATCTTATATTTAAATACCATGTTGAGTTAGTGGAGCTGTTATCCTGCAAGAGAAATTAGACTTTACTTTGGTACCTAGACTTGCAGTATTTTTAGGAACCCAGACCTGCCTAACTCTAGGCCTCACATGCACACGATAAGCATTGAAATCATACGTAGCAGCAAAATGACCATAATGATGACAGTTATAGCATTTAATATGATGCATGTTTGTGTGTGTATGAATTCCTTCTCTTTAAGGACATGTGTGGACCAAAAGAACCTCCAGCCTTTCTTCGGGGCTCAAACTCCTTTTGCCTCCACATTGTTCTACGATTTTGGGAGTTCGTAGGCAAGAACCAACTACGTTTCTTGCCCGGTTGGTTCGTAGAGTGATTGTGAACTGACTCTACGATCCTTCGAGGCTTGAAGATAGCTTTGGCTTTATCCTGTGATTTCTTAAATCTTAGGCCAGTGTGTGATCTATTATTCGCAGGGATCACAATCTGATTAGCAGAAATTGTAGAGTTTTGAATAATTGGCTCTACAACCTGTATAGATTTCACAAACATAATGCATGTACGGGAAGTAAAAGCACTATCATTGTTAGTCTCTAAATCTGTATCCACACTACGATCTGAGGATAAGTCCCCTAATCATAAACCTTATCAGACTGAGCTGCAACTCTGACTTGTGATCAGGGAGTCCACAGAAGATGAAAACTTATTTCATGTTGAGAATGTCTTCTCTAGTGCCATAATCTTAGAAATCAGAGTTAACTCTCAATGTGTAGACTGCTTAGTGATTTTTCTCGATCTCATTCTCAGCCTCAAGCTTGGAAAGAGAATTAGTAGTTTCTTGAACTATTTCCAACTCAAGTTGTACTTTTTCTTTTTCCCCTTGAAGAAGAGAATGATCCATTGATAAAACTTTGAACCACTTCATGTATTTATGCAATTCTGATATAATATCACATAAAGCTGTTCTAAGATCAGAAATGTAAATATCAGGGGAATTAAAATTAAATACCTCACTGATATCAATCTCTTGATGATCAGTGGTGCTGCATGCAGGAGCTTCCATTGCGATGAGATATGGATTGGCCATCTGAGGTCTTTTATCATCACTTGACTCATAATTTGAGTCATTATCACTATCACTCCAAGAACCCTTAACTATAAGGCCTTTTTCCTTCTTATGATGCTTCTTGAAAGCTCTCTGATCTTTCTTGAAGAACTCCTTTTTGTCCTTCTTGAGTTCCTCTCCCAAGGGTTTGGTGCACTCAATAATGTAGTGACCTGACTTTTTGCAGTTGTAGCATAGATCTTTAGAGGAATCTATCTTGCTGTTGTATTTGTTGTTGTTATTGTTGTTGTTATATCTTCTGTTGTTGCTTCTGCCATTTCTTATGAACTTCTTTAGTTTTCTTACATGCAGGGCTAGATCTTCATCATCATCCATATTAGTATCATCTTCTATATGTGTGACAACCCAAAAATTTATAAGATTTATTGATAAAATCTTGAATGATTAATTAAAGGTTAAAGAATAAAACCTAGATGGGAATTTGAGGATTTACTTAAAAATCTTAAGAAAAACCTATATGGTTTACTACTTAAAAGAGAATAAAAAAAATATGGGTTACAAAATTTTCAAAACCCTATAATGGAATTATATGTACACTTGAAGGTGTATTAAGGTTAATGTATTATGATACCTTTAAATTTTCGTGAAAGAAATATTATAAGGTTAAAGAAAAGGGGTATATGTATAGATACATATATATACTCAAGGTTGTGCTATTTATATTTTAGCAAGAGAAATGATTAATTAAACTAATCATACAAGAATAAATGAAAGGCTTAATGATTTTAGCAAACTGTATTAAGAGGTTTTAATAGACATTGAATTAAACGTCTAGCCTAATATATGAGAATATAAATTATTTATCAATGAAATGAATACTTATGACTGATGTAGAGAATGTGCATGATGGAATGAGTAATTATTTAAAGTCCAAAGTAAGTGGACTAGAACCTCTAATTGAATAATTAGGGTAATGTAAAATTTATGAGTCATATCCCAAACAATTTATTGAATAACCCAAACTTGGGAGGAAATTCTAGAAACAAGTTAAAACTTAAAATTTGAGTCAGAGATAGAATTTTGAAGTACGGATTGCTCGGTTGAATCTGGAACGTCATGTTTAGTTAGAAAAGACTGTAAACACAAAATGTGTCAGGGTTGAATTTTTGGTCAAAGTCAACAGTAGACTTTTCTGGGAGAAAAGTCAAAATTAGAGTTAGGAGTAGAATTTGAAGACGCGGACGAGATATTTGAGTCCAGAACGTTAAAATTAGTGACAATATACTCTAAACACGAAATGTGCTGGGATTGACTTTTTGATCAAAGTCAACAGTTGACTTTTTTGGAAAAAAGTCAAACTTAAAATTAGGAGATGAATTTGAAGAAACGGATGTGCCCATGACGTTGGGAGCGTCAAATTTAGTATGAATCGACTATAACCTCGAAAAATTAATTTTTCGGGTCTGAAAGTTAAAGACGGTATTAAATTCGCAAATCGAGGAATTAAAAATGGGACCCACAAGGACCAAAATTTGCTAAGATTTCAGTCCATGTGCAACCCACCTACTCCTCACCAACTCTCACCTAATTCTACCTAACCCCAACCACTCTCTCTCTCTCTAATATCCAAATTCATTTCACTAAAAGGAAAGAATAAGGAAACGAACTCTCTCCTTATTCCCACCCTTCTTGTCCGACCAAATAGAGGAAATGAGAGAGATGGATCAGCCATGAAAAAGGGAGGAAGAAGAGAGGAAAGGAAAAAGAAAGAAGAAGAAGAAATCAAAAAGGTATAACTCCAAACTTTAAGCTATTTTAATGTGTTTGGACATAGAACCTTGAAGTTTTATGTTCTTGATGGCTAGAACCTTATGATAAGGTTAGATCTTGAATATATAATGTTTAGCTTGTTCATATGTGTGAGTTTATGTTGGAAAAATTTAGAAGAAAGGAAGTAAAGGAGATTTCCGAAAATTTTGTTTGAAAAAGGTTCTTATATGCTTGTCATTTTGAAATCTATGAAGGGATCTTGTGATTTTCTTTCTTGATATGCTAGATCCATAGGTTAGGGACAAAAGTCCTTTTGAATTACTCAAATATGTTGAAAAATGAGCAAACCATGAATTTATTACCAAAGCATGCCAACTGTTGAATAACCTTGCTGACCCCTGACTTTGAGCCTGTTTTTCGAGACCTAAACAGAACCAAATTTGATGTTTGATAAATGAAAAGTGTAGTTCAGGAAGATACAAATCCAACAAAATCGACGGATCGTAAATCGAAGTTGTAGATTTTGTTTTATGATAGTTTTGGTGAAGGACCCCAAATCTCAAAATCAAGAACGAAAATTAGAAAAAAAAATTAACTATTTGTTATTTAATTATGTTTAAATAATAAATAAAGTTAAGTAATTGATTAATTATTATTAAATAATGATTAAAGAATGTTTAAGTAAGATTAAGTAATAAAATATTAATTACTTACTTACATTAACATAATGTGAATAAACTAATTATTTATTATTTAATATTAAATAATAAATAAGAACAAATGATTAATTAATTATTATTTAGTTAATGTTAAATAATGATTAATTAATTATTATTTAGTTAATGTTAAATAATAATTAAAGACTAAAGAAGTAAATGAATTAATTATTTATTATTTAATTAATATTAAGTAATAAATAAAGAATAAATGTTAATTAATTAATTATTTATTATTTAATTAATAAATAAAGGACAAATGTTAATTAATTATTCTTTCATTAATAGTAAAGAATAATTAAAGACTAATGAAGTAAAAAAAAGTAATTATTTATTAATCAAGGATACGTAATTAATTAATTATTATTTAATTAATATTAAATAATAATTAAAGACATATAAGATTAATAATTTGATTATCCATTATTTAATTAACATTAAATAATAAGTATATGTAATTAGTTATTATTTATTATTAAATAATAACTAAATGTAATTAATTAATTACTATTTAACTAATATTAAATGGTAATTAAATGAAGATTGAGTTATTAAATAAAGAGAATTTAACTAACTCATTAATTAAACAATTATAATAAATTGTTTAAGGGTCCAATAAGTGTTTATCACTTAAGAAAAATATTATTAATTAATTAAATCATTAACCTAAGATCAATTAAATGTCTTATAGGATTAATGATAGTACATTATATTATGTGTGTCTTATGATTGATTTAATTGCTAGGTCATTCAAAGAGTATTAATTAAAGCTATGTATTAGCTGTTTAAACTCCGAATTTGCGAGTAAAAATATTTCTGAAATGGAATAAGTTTAAGTTTCAAGATGTAAAATATTTATATCTTAAATTATGTGAGATCTTTATTAGTTATATTAGATAATGATTTAAAATATTATTAAATGATTAATAATATTGGATAATGATTAAAATATTATTAAATGATTAATAATATTAGATAATGATTAATATTCTATTGAAGGTTTATTAATGTTTAGAAGTGATTAATATTAGACGAGAGTTTAAGGTGATGGTTATGTGATAGCAATATTATCAAAGGACTATAATATTACTAAAGGTTTAAGATGATATCTAATGTTTAATAATGTAGCTAAATGTTAGCTAAATTATTATTCAAGTAATAGTATTGTGATATAAAGTGCATTATGCTAATTGGAGGATCAATCTTATAAATGATAGGTCTTTCATAAGAGATTAAATTAGATTGCTTAGCGGTAATCAGCGATACAGGCAAGTTTCCTAACTCAAACTGGAGTTAATATTTTTCAAGCATGTTAGTGGTTTAATTATTGACGATTATTCCACATCAATGAAATTTATTGTTAATCGCACTTAGTGCAAGTTGTATATGTTTATTAGGTATGAACGGTTGATCACCTTCATTACCATAAGGTTCAGTTAAATTGTTCATGGTCATTGTTGGCCTCTCAATGTTATTGATTCAGTCATTCAATTATTGAAATTTTGATTCATGTTCTTTCACAATTATTATACATTGTTAAGAACTTGAAAGCTTATTTCTCTTCAATCATGATATATCTTCATTGTATTTAAACTTGCTGAGCAAAGTAGTTGCTCACTCTTGCTATATCATGATAAAACATTTCAGATTAAGACGAATGTTCGAGGAAGGAAAGAGGCAAAACCAAAGGATAAGATTAGATTGTTATGCACGTTAACTATTTAGTTATCTGATACAAGTTATATTTGTAAACCTTTTGTGAATTTAAAGGTATGTATGTAAATTAAGGTTAAAGACCATGGGATATGTTGTAGAATGTATTGTATAAACAATTTATGTTTATATCTTCCGCATTAGTTACAGAATATGAATGTAGATGATGTATCGTGACGTACTAGATCCGAGGTTCAAGGGACCCGGATTTGGGGGTGTCACAATATGAGCCTTTGTAGACGTCTCAGTAGCTTTAAAGGCTACACCCTTGTCTTTCCTTCTGGTCTCTGAGGTTGTTTTTGCTCTCTGATTCACCTCAAGCTCATAGGTCAGAAGATTACCATAGAGCTTCTGTACAGTTATTTCATGTAAATTCTTTGATTCTTTGATGGTAGTGTTCTTTGCATCCCACTTGCTTGGAAGAGCTCTCAGGAATTTAATATTGAGGTCCTTATAGGGATAGACTTTCTCAAATGCTCTAAGTGAATTAAGCAGGATATTAAACCTTTCATAAGTTGCAGTTATATCTTCTCCAGGAATATGAGAGAGCATCTCATACTGTTGGGTGAGCAGAGATTGCTTGTTCTCCCTTACTTCTTTTGTTCCTTCGTGCATCACTAGTAAAGTTTCCCAGACTTTTTTTGTTGTCTTACAGTTGACAATATTTTTGAATATTTAATTTTCAAGAGTCATGAACAAAATGTTCTTAGCTCTTTTATCTAGAGCCACCAGTTTCTTCTCGTTATCAGTCAACTTTATTCTCTGTTTAATAGTAACTTTGTTGGGATCATCAAGAGTTGTTACGAGCTTTATAAGAATATAGGGGTCATTAAGTACACCATCAAATAGTTCATCATCAATAACATCTATATATACCTGTATATGAACTTTTTAATTAGCAAATTTATCCTTATTACACAAGGGCGGCTTGTTTCCATCACCAAGCTCCGAACTGGTTTTAGTTAGTATCATGGATCTACTCAAGCTGTAAAGCTAGTTCAAGAGAACACAACTCTGATACCACTTGTTATTCCAAAGGCATAAAGATATCTAGAAAGGGGTTGAATAGAATCTTTAAATTTTCTTTTAAAGAGTTATTACCAAAACAGTTAAGCAAGTTAATTGATTAATTTAACACAACGAAATTATACTTTGAATAACCCCTTCAAAGATTATATGAAAACGCACAGCTCTAAATTTAGTGAACAATTACATAAATACGTCACTGTAGCAGTTCGTAAAGTAACAGAATATGAATGTGCAGAAAATAAAGAACATAAGTATTCTTAAGAGGTTCGGAGCACAAAAGTCTCCTCGTCCTCTCTTCTACTCCACGACTAGGGATATTCTACTAAGGAGGGTAATCAGAGAGATTACAGTTTACAAAGAACTATTACACAAGTGATTCACAAAGAATCCTTCAAGTCACATAGACTTGGATTACAAATGATCACTGAGATCTTATCAATCACAAAGAATAGATGTTTATTGTGAGATGCTACTAAGTTGATTTAAGTTCCTTTTTAAATGATTTAGCAACATGAGTTGTATCTTATAATCATAGAGTGAAGCTTATATGAATTCATAGTTTGAGCACTTGGACTTGATCGATTCGTTTTTTTATACACTGCTTGAAATTGTTGTCCTTATATAGAGTTCTCTGGGATCTTACCGTTGGAAAGTTACTGTTGCTCCATTCTAACTTGGACATTTGTCATTCTTCAATTGTTTGACTTCGAATTGATGTTTGCTTGGACCACCTCAAGTCACTTTTTCCAGTACTGTGAACAGTGCAGTTACAACCACGTGTCTTTTGACCTTGCTAATATAGTTGTTAGATAGAATCTTTGTCGACTTGTCTCTATTCTAAACACATCGAGGATAACTTCGAAGGATCGAGTGTTTAAGATTTATGACCCTTGTCATAACCTGTCACTGACTTGTCAGAAGTCTGTACTTTACGATTTTGACTTCTATACACTACAAGGAAAAGCCTTATTTCTAACGGAATTTTACGTCAGAAATAGCCTTATTTTGTCAGAACAAGTATATTTTCGGCGGAATATTCCGTCCGAAATTTAGTCGAATATATATCGGTTGGGGATAAGTCCGTTGAGATTTCCATCGGAAATACATAGTATCGACAGAATTATGTTTGACGGAATTTCAGTCGACATTGGTCAATAAATCTCAATAGAATATAATTCTGACAGAAATTCTGTCGGTAATATATTGTCACGAGTTGGCTTTTAGCTAAATCTGGAAACATAATTTCCGACGGAATTTCCGTCGGAATTATATTATTCCGTCGAAAATATCTTGCCACATGTTTGCTTTAAACTGAATTTGGAAAGATAATTTTCGACGAAAATTCAGTCGGAATTAACTTATTCCGT
The DNA here is from genome assembly GCA_034770075.1 of Aralia elata. Lineage (NCBI taxonomy): Eukaryota > Viridiplantae > Streptophyta > Magnoliopsida > Apiales > Araliaceae > Aralia > Aralia elata. Next base: position 61,648,319 of record CM068387.1, read on the forward strand.
TGGAAATAAACCCTTTTAAAAAAAAATATTTTTTTTGGTTTTACAATTTTCAGGTTTTTAAACCACAATTTGTACCTGTACCTATTTTCAACCAATTTTTCCCGACAACAACACATACAAATAAATCGCAACGACTAACATACACGTCAAAATAGCTAATCCTCCAAACAATTCACAACAATAACATATACATATAAACATAACTACCTTTTTACACCACATACATGGCTATCCTCCAAACAAGACCGAGCTTCATACTTAAACTTTAAATTAAGACAGAAAATAAATATGTACAAACCACATGTAATGTTATGCAAAAATACATATAACAATAGCTAAGCTAAGAAAGAAAACAAATATAAATTATATTTTGTACAAATATAAGTTAAACTAAAACTGTACTCAACAATGATATACAACGTAAGTAAGCCTAACTACAATTGACAATATAACTAAGTATAGCTAGGTATCATCGGGGCAAGGGTCGATGGTGCTGCTCTGGTGTTTGAAAATCATTGTCATCATCCCACCGCTCGACATCGCCACCCTGTTGATACAATTAAAAATATAACTTATTAGTCCATAATTGAGAATTAAAAAGACATCTAAATAATAATTAAATAACATGCAAAATATATAACTTAAAATGAATAAAATACCTCAATAGTCAGGGGTTGACTCAACATCGGTCCAAAAGCCTCCAACAGTAGGGTAACCACCATCCGTACCACCTCGTTGTGTATCGCGGCGAACTACTACGGAGGGATACCCGTACTTCGGCAGTGGCCCCTGCTGCAATGTCCTGAGCAAGCTAATGAAGGTGAGCACGGCTAGGCAAGTCCTGACGACGGAATATCAAATATGTACTAAACGTCTCCGACACCGCCATCATAACCCTCTGGAATAGCTCGTCATCCAAGCCAGCGCCTATATGAGATGATCCAACAGGTGCTCTCGAACGCTGACGCTGGCTAAAGCCTGCGAAAAACTTTACTAAGAATTTATGAAGCGATATAAATTATGAAATAACGAGAAACATAATAAAATGAATACCTCTAGGTAATGTATATGCTAGAACCCTTGGCAGACCCAACACTCGATATATGCTAGTAGTGCTAGTGGGAGATCCTTAGACGCGACCCAAACAGTTATTTCCTCATCCCGAGATAAGCTAATCTTGGGCGATAGGGTGGTGGAATTTAACAACTCAGAATCTCCCCTAGCAGCCCCCAACTTAGCTACACGCTAATCCCGGAGCTTCTGAAATCGGTCCTGTAATTTATTATGTATATGTTAGTTAACTAAATTATTTTATTAACTACATAATATTAATAATTATTTATGACAATAACAATTGTTACCCGTATAGCTAATGTTGCAGGAGATATAGTAGAGTCTTTCGGCATATGGGCTTTATCCCAAAACTCGACCATGTTTATGACAATATTAAACTAAACAACTAAACACATACATACCGACTTCAACTCCTCAACTGCGAGCCAGTAGTATGTACTACTCGGAGCTGGCTATGATTCTTCTTCATCTGCTCAGACTTCTTCTTGAAGTTATCAGCATCCTAGTACGTACACATGGCCTCCCACGCTGCATCAGAAACAATATGGGACTGATGATCATGTATCGTAGTCTCGGGCTGGTCCATAACAGCTCGGGCGGCCCTCTGTCTGATCTCGTATAACAAGCAAACATAGTTCTTCGCGACATGAGCAATAATAACAGTCGTCAGCCAGCTGAGATATGCCCCCCTTATATCTACAATAAATCTATAAAAAAATAATAACATATTAGAAAAAAGTAGAACATTGTGTAACTACTATTTTTGTATACAGTTTAATTTATGTAAATTAACTTATGTGAAACTCGTGCAACACAATCTCCATAAAGGAGGCATCATACTGCGCATACTGGATATAACGCGTGCAACCAGTGGGGAGGTGTGTCAAGCATATGACGTGAATGGTCGACTTAGCCACAAGGTCCAAAATACTACAATAAAAACAAAACACTTGTGTTATACATTGTGCCATCAAATAAATTATTTTAATTTTATGTTCTCTGGCACATACTGAGCAGAGTTGACATCTACACGACAAGTGAGTGGAACTGCCGGTGGATAGCTAAATGAACCGAGGTTAGTCCCTCGGTGATGTCGACGACCAGTATATGTAAGTATAATACATACATTGTGTAAATATAATATTTACATAAATTATAAAAAAAAAAGTAAAGAAAACGAAATCAAATTAATGACGATGGAAACTTACTAGATGATGATGACCCGCCCTGACTATCGTCAGCGGATCCTATACGACCACCACCGTGTGGACCACCACCGCTATGTCTAGCCATATATATACTACTGAAATAACCAAGGAAAATGTAAATATGTATAGTTAATTTAATTAAATAACCGTTGTTAATAGTGCGAATTATAAATAATACATAAATAAGGTTACACTTACTACATTGATATGAGAAGATATTTTAAACTACGTCATCAAACCCGTCAGAATCAACATCATTGTCATCCTTTGATTTTATCTCTTCCTCATCATTATCGATTTCTTCGTTATCATTTTCAACGACGATATAGTCATTAACGACCACGTATTCTTTGACTTTCTCATCATCGGGTACGTCAATGACATTATATACCAGCACATCGTCATTATTTAGCACTATTTCCCTGGGATTGCTAATATTTTCTTGCAACGGCTCATCAGTCCTAGATAAATGAGCACCATCAAATGTCCGAGTCTTCATTCTGACAACTGTATACCATGAGTTTCTACAATTGACGACATTAGGCACGCACTACACTTGAGTCGCTTGACTGGCTAACACGAATACATCATCAGACTATAGCTTTGACTTTATATCTACTGTGATGATTCTATTACGATCAACTTTAACACCCTTTTCAGTATCAAACCAACGATACTTAAATGTAATTACCTTTTTACCCCTAGAATAATTGAGCACAACCATTTCCTCTAAGCGTCCATAATAATTTGACTCGAAATCTTGGTAACAGCTTCCCAACACGACAATGCTCGAATTGACTAATGTTAGTTCATTCACGCCATCGACCTTGAATCTATACCTATTCACGATGCATCCGGGAAATAAACTAATAAGTTTGTAAGGACTTTGAATGACATCTCTAAAATGCTCATAAACGTTATCTTGGTCAACCCTTCTCCTAAACCTCTATTGAAAATTTTTAGTAGTGAATGCTTCTAACTGTGCTGTATTTAATCCCAGGTTAGAAGCATACGCTTCGTGTTTGAATGAACTGAAAAATTAATAACATGGTTTAATAACATATACGCTTTTAAATCTTAAATTTTTACAAATAATAATACATACTTTATGTATAACGATACTTCGGGCATATTTAGAAGCATGTATGTAGATACAATCTTCAAATCTTTGTCGCTTAAGTAAGTTATCGTCTCACGACCAAATAGTTTAGCCGGATAAGTGAATACAAGTAACTCATCACCACGAGATTGGAGTCCAACGATCTCATTCCGACTTAAACGGTTGTGCTTCGTTAAGACAACATCCTCAAAGTATAAGGAGCAGAAGTTGACAAGCTCTTCCTTCATATAGCGTTCAGCAATAGAACCCTCTACACGAGCTTTGTTTTTAACTTTCTGTTTTAATCGACGAATATACCTAAAATACGATAACTGGATGGAATTAATTTAAATAATGAGTTATAAATATCATCAAAATGAAGATATAGATGATATTACCTCTCAAAAAGATACATCCACCGATATTGTACCGGTCCTCCAAGCTTAAGTTCATATGCTAGATGAATAGACAAATGCTCTATCGAGTCAAAGAACCGTGGAGCAAAGATCATTTCGAGCTTACATATTGTAGCACTATGTTTTTCTCCATCTGCTCCACATTACTATACTTTATAACTGTTGAACATAGATCCCGATAGAAATTTGAAAGTTCGGTCTAGGCATCTACAACTTTTCTGAGTTACATCTCACAAAATACTATTGACATCAACTTCTGCATGAATACATGATAATCGTGACTCTTGAACCCATTAATTTTCAACTGCTCAACCTTACTGCAATGAGATATGTTAGAAGCATATCCATCTAGTAGCTTCAACGCACTTACTCACTTTCAAATGTTTTCAACCTGTTGCTTGGTAAGAGAAAATGAAGCTTTAGGTTTTGACTTGTCAGGTCGGACCCATAATTCTCGCCTTATGTTCAATGCCTCCAAATTTAATCGTGCCTTGTCATTGTCTTTTATTTTACCACTTGTATCTAGTACAGTGTAAAACAAGTTTTGAAATACATTCATTTTTGTATGCATGACATCTATACAATAACATACTATTAGCGTGACCCAGTATGACAACTCAAACCACATGGGTGAGTGTGTCCAGTTATGAGTCTTCTTGTAACCTATTGCTCTTAACTTACTGTGCTCCTTTCCTGTTGGTGAAAATTTCAGATCGTTCAACCAGCCCAAGACCTCACTGCCCGACAATCAACCAATAACCCCCTTCTTCTCTATCTCTTTATTGAACTATGCAGACATCTTTTTGTAACTGTGATCAACATGTAAGAATCTACAAGTAGTTCCAAAGAAACTAACTTTCCCACCATGCTTCAGTTGTGTGCCTTGAATATCCCCCATACAAACTAGACATGACAGCTTCTCGTGTGTCGAACGTTCACTGATCATCCCAAGTGCCGGAAAGTCAGCGATAGTCGACAACAAGGCTGTCTTCATCATAAAATTTTTGGTGATCGATTTATTATAAGTCTGGACCCCCGTCTCCCACAACATTTTAAATTCATCGACTAACGGCCTTAAATACACGTTTATATCTTTCGTAGGACTCTTATCTCCCGGTATGAATAAAGTCAAGATCAAATATAGACCCCTCATACACATTGACGGTGATAAATTGTAAGCTACCGTGATCATTGGCGAAACAGAGTAGGGTTAGCTAAAACTATTAAATGGGCAAAAGCCATTAGTAGCCATGTCAAGCTTGACATTCCTAACCTCTTCAGCAAATTATGGAAAATTTTCATCAACTTCTTCCATTCATCTCCATCTGCAGGGTGAGTCAGCTGACTAGGCGTGACATCCTTTGTTTTATGCTAACTCATATGCTCAGCAGTGTGCGATGACATGTGTGACACCCCCAAATTCAGGTACTCTTAGCTCGAACTTGGTGCTCACGATCCAAACATCTAACATACAATCTAACTACCTTTACGATACATAAAAGCATAAATAAATACATTACATAATAATGTCTAACTTACATTACAATCCCAGGTCTCATCAACCTTTAATCTTATATACCAAGTCTTAATACAATAACATTAATATTGTTCTTACACAAACGTTCTCACAAAATTAACATAATCTGAAGCTATTCGGCTGCCTTAGCCTTGCCTTTATCCTTGTCAGAACCACTGGCCTTATCCGTCTTAACTGTAAGATAGGTTATAAAGCAAGAATGAGTAACGACTTTGCTCAGCAAGTATATGACAATACTGGCTAACAATCGTTGATAAGGGTTTATCGCTTCAATGAGTATAACAATATCAAATAAGGTAGGATACGCTACCAATGAATCAATCATGAATAACTTTTCAAGAGTTATGATTTGAACAATTTCAAAGCTTAGATATTTCATGAATAATCAATCATTAGATAATTGAATAAGAGTAATTCTGACAATTCAAAATATAAGTATATTTTATGGTTGAGGGTCACTAAGGACCGCTGAACTCTGAGAAGGTTAACAGTATAGTTGCTGAAAAACCTTTGAATAAACAGGTACATGAGGTGATCAGTCCCGTCATACCTTACGTTATACATAACATTTAATCTTCTGTGCGTGCAAGTCGAATCCACGACTTATATATAATGTTCATCTTAGCATACAAGAATTCCGCACCAAAGCGTTTGGATAGTTCTTTCAAAAGATCTTAACCGGCAGTTCATGTCGTTATTAGCCTAACCGAATCAAATGGCATAGACTTATTCTCTCAATAATGGATATGAATCCGGGTTCTCAATATTTAATAATCTTGTTTGGGAAATCTTCTTAAGCATAGGTATAAGAATAATCTTATTTAATCAATAATAATTCAAGTTTAACAATTTTCTTTAACTACAAACTTGTACGAAATAATAAGAGTGTACAAGTAAGAAGTATTTGCAATTGATATAACATCTAGTTTACTTGTACAAAACAATGAATGTACAAGTTAAGAAACTTGCAATATGTATGATTTCATAACAATAATCAGGAAGTTGCACAATATACAAAGTTGTGTAAGTTAGGGAACTTGCTTGAGTAGTCGACTAATTTTCGACCTTGACTTCTTATCGTTTGAATAACCTATGATTATCATAATCATTCTAACAGTTAATCTCTATAATTCCCTCATATAACTCTAATCAATCTATCCTCATACAATTAGGACTCACAAATCCATCTACTCACATTCTAGTTAACTCATTATGCCATTATTCATTCCTCCTTTTATCGCATTCACTAGCCTTCACTTACAAATAAAATGATCTTTCATTAATCTGCTTGTTTAATACATAATGAGAGTTATCTCTCCATTCCATTAATCAACAATTAAATAAAATTTAATATTATTCAATCGTTCATTCTTCATTATTACGTAGTTAATACCCAATTATCCTTCACGTGAGATAACCTTTACAAAAAAATAATCTTTGATACAATTTCTCAATTAGAAAATTATTAACTCACAATTAAAATAATCTTTATTGTTATTCTAATTGTTTAATCATAGGTAAAGTAACCTTTAATGTATAATTAAAAAATTTCTTAATATTATTTATTATAAAAAAAATTCTTTTCTGATCCGGTTTAACCCGACCCGGTCAAACCCAACACGACCCGGTTTGACCCGAATACGGTCAACTAAGAAACCGGTCCAGCACCCCGGCGCTGGGTTTATGCCTTGGGCCAGCGCCGGGCAGAGTGCTCAAGTTGAGTTTTCTTTTTAACATTTTTGATTTCTACCTCTTTTGATTCAATCTTGCATAACTTGTTCATTTCACATCTAAATGAGTTCAAACCACTTTCATTATCTCATAAGCTTGTATATATTTAATATTTGATCTCTTAAACAATTTTTCAAAATATTTACCTGTCCAAACTTATTGCTTTTCCAAGCTAGAGTTCCATTTTGACACGTGTTACTAAATGTTTAGTAAGAGTTCATTATAACCTTGATTTTGATGATTCCATTTGGAGTGTTCTCGTATTTTATAGAGGTTCAACATAAGATTTTTAGATCAAGCACATAGCTCACACATTTATGCCATTTAACATCAAATCTCATGTTTTCAAGTATTATAACTTAAATCTCATTCTTACATGCATTCTTATGGTTCATTTAAACCTAAAACACATATAAAGTATACAAATCATATATTCTCCTTTCAATACCCATCTTTATACCTTCGGATCCTTCATGATCCCATAACAAATAAAACTCCTACAACCAAGCATACAAGATTATCTACATACTTAACTATACTTATAAACTTAAATATATTTTAGTGAGAAAGCATTATATCTTCTATGAGCTCTTTTTCTCTTGGAGATAAACTTGTAGAAGGTCTCTACTTTCTTTTTGAACCACCAACTAGAAAGAACTCTCTCTAGATTTTTTTTTCTTTTTCTCTCCCTCTCTCACTATTTTCTCTCTAGCAAGCAACTTAACCAATTTCAGGCAACTTCACTTATGAATTGGGAACTCCTATTTATAGGAGAATTCCCATACGTATAATATTCATATACATATATAATACACGTATTTAACTGCCATAAGATCGCTTTGTCCAATGGTCATCCATGGTTAGGTAAAACCTAACATAAGACTATGCTTAGGCCATATCCTACCCAAGATTTCCCCCACATGGCTAATTCTCAATAAAAAAAAAATTTGGGCATCATGGCTATTCTAGGCCCTTTGGCTGAATTTGGGGGAAGAGAGAGTACTATGTTTCTCTGTTTTTTTCATATGGGACCTTCTAGAACTTGGGCCTCCTTATTAGATTATGATTGGGCCATGTACATAGACTCATTTAATTTCATATTGGGCTTCCCACACTTATGTATAGGATGAAATCATTGGGCCAAGAGTCATCCTATTAATTTCATTAGTAAATAAAGTTTTGGGCTATTTAATTCTCATGCATTCATTAGTACACCCAATATTAATTCACATTGGGCCAATACACATAGTCAATAGGACTTAATCATTCTTTATTATAAACTTAATTAACTATCATCATAGATTTTATTACCCATCATCTTTCATGAATTAATCACACACTTTATTAATCAAACATCTCAATTATTCATCAAGCCACACACAAGGCTTATTCTACCAAGCTTAGTTAATTCTTAACTTAATTTTGTCACATATTCTCATAATTTATAATCTCATATTTAATTCATTCTCAATTCATACACACATAAGTATACACAACATTTTTAAATAATTCTTCATTTCTATTAATAATTCATAATACAAAATTCTAGGTCATTACAACATGAATAGACGTTAAAGCCTCGACGCAAGAGGAAAGTATCGTAAGATCGTCTTAGGCACATGTTTCTCCTTCCCTCCACGGTTTGTTGTCTTATACTGAGGTAAGTTACAGATATCACACCGATGCTTATCTTTGTCCTCCCCATAGTATAACATGCAATCCTATTCACAAGCATCGATCTTCTCATAACCCAGATTCAACCCATTTACCATATTATTCACTTCATAGTAATTCGAAGGCAATGTATGATTCTTAGGTAAGAACTCGCTGATAAGAGCAAGCAAATCATTGAAGTCTCTCTCACTACAGTCATGCTCATTCTTGAAGTGTAAAAGTTTCGTCACTGTAGATAGTCTGATGTGCTTACCATTTCTATTGTACAATGGGACTCCAAATTCAGATAGCATCTTGTAAAAGGCAGCAGTTGTGTCATTTGGCTTTTGCTGAGCACTACTTGACGAATGCTCATTTGTACCCCAATCAATATTGTTAGATCCATAAGCATCGACCAACATCTCAACGGCATCATAGTTATCGCCATATAAATTCCCATGAACTGGTTGGTCTGCATTGTCGGTCATTTCCCTCAACTGAGCTGATTCCCCGTGATAAATCCATACGGAATACCCTTTCATAAACCTACGTGAAAACAAGTCAAATTTAATGTCGTCGGCTTTCTTCCAAATCAGGTTTTTACACTTGACATGTGGGCATCTCATCTTTCCGTTCGGATTATCAACATTTTCATTTGCAAATCAAAAATTTGCACACCCCATTGCGGTACTCATTAACTAACACTCCCATCAAACGGTATCCTATGGTACATTCAATTTCGGTCGTCTAACATCTTTAATTAAACAAAAGACACAATCAGACCAGGATTAGTGTATGTACTTCATGCATGAATCCTATATATGTTCATCTTTAGTCTACAGGGGTTAGGCTTCTATCCCGTTCCTAGATACGTCTCGTCACTAGTGTCAACAACTTGAGCATGTTTCTTCTGTTTGAAGAGAATTTTGGTAGCATCTTCCCATGGTCTCCAAGTACACAAAATAGACTAAGACAACTTAGTCTAAGTATGCACTCAGAGAACATGTATAGATATCAGTAGAGAAATTCTTAAAACAAAAAAACGTACTCAAGCCATTGACACCGGACTAAGTGAGAGACGTAACATCTACGAACAATCCTAGACTGAGTGAATGTCGAACGAGTTTCTAAGCTCCTACGTATACTACATATTATAACAATGTTATTATATTATATTATATTATATTATATTTTAATTTATTATATTATATTATATTACTTTAAAATATTTTAATTTAATATATTATTTTATTTTATTTTAGTTTGATTTAACTTATTGTTTAATATTATATAATTTAAATTTTATTTATTTATTTAATATTATATTATTTTAATTTAATTTAATATATAATATTATATTACTTTATTTAATTATAATTTATTATTATATTATATTATATTTATTTTATTTAGAAGTTGGAAACTAATTAAGTATTAGTTACTTAATTAGTTGATTTTAGTAGTAGAAAACTAAGTAAATGCTACTTAGTTTATTATATTATATTTATCTTATTTTAATTATCTTATTTAATTTAATTTAATTTTAATTTTAATTTATTTTATTTACTCATATTATTTAATTTAATTTAAATCGATTTAAATTTATTTTATACCATTATTTTATTTATTTATTTATTTTTATTTTGTTTTGTTATATTATATTATATTAATGAGAAACTAAATAAATGATACTTAGTTGTGAAGTAAGTCCCTAATTTAGTTAAATTAGATTTTTTGTTATATTTTAGATTTCTTTTATTATCTTCTATAATTTCCACACCAAATTCATTCGGGAATTCCGTCGAAAATAATTTTCACACCCACAATCTAATCAATCAACCAAAGCAGTTTATACCATTATTGAAAACCCAAATCAGTTTATACAACATCTCAAATCAAATTATAACTCTTTAAGCATCAAGTATAACATTATTGAAAGCCCAAATCTCATATTTGTAAACAAAAAAAATCTCAGATTAGCATACAGTTTATATATAACGTCCCACATCAGATTATATACAATTCACATCAATATAACCCACAATTCAGTTTATACCATCAATCAACACAAGTATCCAATTTAATTAGAACATTATAAAGCAATTTATACCAATAAATTGCTAACACCCTTCAAATAACACAAATATCCAATAACAATCTAATTATACTACTATAAAGAGGCTAATTAACACCATTTGGGGTTCAATTCGTGTGGGCAATGTTCAATTCATGTGGACAGTGTTCAACTCTTGCACCATTTGGTGTTTGTAGTAGTAAAAGTCTAAGAGAGAGAAAGAGAGTGTGTACCTGAGAAATTGGGGGTGTGTTGCCTTTGTTGTCGCTGCTAGTAGTTAAAGTTGTCGCCGTCGCTAGGTGTTTTTGTTGGCGCTTGAATAAATAGGAGGTGTCTCGACCGTTAGCTCTTAATTAATTTTTTAGATAAGCTTGAAGTGTGGGGAGGTGTGGGGAGGTTGGGAATGGAAGAGGAGGATCAGAGGTGTGGGGCGGAGGTCGGGCAGGATGTGGGGAACGATGGGGAGCGCCACAGCCGCAGAGAGAGAGAGGGAGAGTGAAATGTTACTAGAACTAGTAGCGATTTTAGGTTATGAAATAGACTATTTTCGACGGAATTTCATCGCAATTAATTTTCTGAAAAATAATATAATTTCGACGGAATTTTCGTTGAAAATATTGTAAGTTCCGTCGAGAATTTGGTATGCGTTGGCGGGAAATCTTAGTGCCCATGGCAATTAGTAATTCTGACGAAATTCCGTTGAAATTATATTTTTTTCGACAAAATTATTTCTGAGGGAATATTCTGTCGAAAATAGTACTTTTTTCTTGTAGTGATAGAGTGAATTTGTAGAATGACATCTCTGATAGTAGAGCGACTTACTCTACTATTTGGGCTCTACAAATTTGAGTGGCTCTGTGATTCTTGCTCTACGAATAGGCTTGTACTTTACGATCTCTGACTATCTTCAGTTCACTTGTAATATCCCAAATTTTTTCAAACATTTGAAATAAAAATTAATAAATAAAAAGTTAATTTTTAAAAAGTCAAAGGAAGAGGAAAAGTTTTTGGGAAAATAAAAGAAAAGAATAGTTAATAAATACTCCACCCATTTGCCATCCTCTTGACTGAAACAAAGAAGAGAGAGAGTCTGATTAGAGACAAGGAGAGAGAAAACGAAAGGTTGCTGAAAATAATAATAATAATAATTAATTAATTAAACATAAACCTTTTATCTTCCTATTTCTTTTCTCTTTCTTACATATACCCTCCCAACAAGAACAGAAAGAAAGAAAAGGGGAGAGAACAGAATGGGAGTGGCGAAGGAGAACAACTTATATTTTAGTTGCTGATTATTTTCAGGTAATCTGTTCCTTTAGTTTATGGCTGTTGTGATTGGATTGCTAATAGAGATAATTGAGATTAATAACAATAAAAGGAGTGCATGTGATAAGGAAAACATAAAAGTTTTATTCTAATTTTTATACTTATGATGGGCAGCACATGGAATGATAAGAATTTATTTTATATATATAAGGAATGAGCATGCGGTCTAGAATATGGTTGCCTATTGTTAGTATTATTATATTTGTGTATATATGTAGATATCAGGTGTATACATTATATATGTTCATATGAATTGATTATTCACTTGTTTGGAACGGAGGGTGAAGGATTGCAAAGTGAGATTTTAATTATAGTATTTTGTCAGATTATGAACTTTACTTATATTGATTTGAACGGAGGTGCCGTAAATAGATGCGTAGAATCTGAAACTTTAACAGTTTTAAAAGTTTACTTATATTATGATAATAATATAACACTAATAAAAAGGAATTTTATAAAAAGATAATTAAGGATTAATGATTTAACCTTCAAATATATATTATTTATTTATTTTGGTAATTAGTTCGGATGGAGGAAAATTATATTATGAGCAGACACATATAGTTAAATTATGGTCACTTTAAAGTTTTGCATAATAATAACAACAAATCTTGGGAAAAGAAAATTATTGATTACTAATTTAACATATGATTTATTAATTTATTCTATTAATTTGAGTGATTAGCTCGGACAAAAGGAATTTAAGGAGTTATATTTGGAATATAAATTTTTGGAGTATTAATAATTAATCTAAGACGATAATTAAAGGCACCTTGAATGCATTACGAATTATTTTGGAATTATTAGTTTGAATTATATTTAATTCGAGGTGAATATGTTTAGGTGAAGAATAACATTTCGTATTTGATATCGTTGACATTTGAGAGTAAGATTTTGTGGAGTGTGCTATAAGTGGTTTTGCGTATCAGGTACGGATTCCGTACTCCTTCAGCGATATTCTTGTGAAAGTTAATTAATTCGTTTTGTTCCTTGTTTCGAATTTCGTTATTATTTCATATAATTGTTTCTTGTGAAATTCATATGATGGTCACCTTTTGGCGTTTAGAATTCGTATTTGTACTCTTTAAATTATTTTAATCGTTGGTATCTTGTGATAGTGAAGCATGTTCGTATTTGAAATAATTCGATATCATTTGGAGATGGTCATGTAAGCCTTGTGATTTGAACCCCTTTTGGCTTATATTTTATAGTTTGATCCTTAGGGTATACTTGAGCTAACTACATGTGGGGGTACCACAGACATGTCCTCTTGACACCAGGGCATGACACCTTCCGTGGCGGTGTGATCAGTCCACGGCGTATCCTTTTGTATGCTCTGATGTGTGAGCTTTGGCCATTTGATTTGTTTGTTCAGGATACGTATGGGTCGACTCAGTATTTATTTTGATTTGATTGGTTTGAACGGATTAGTGACATATGTGTCGTGCGTACTATCCGGTTTGATATGCATACATCATGGTACCGATATATTTTGTTAACCTTTGACTATTTGTATTTGAGCTCAATATGAAATTATAATACTCAGCCATTTGATTCAACCTATTAATTCATTGTGTTAGTTTCGTTCGTTTCTGTTCAGTTCAATTAATTAAGTTAGTTATTTCAGTTCATTATTTTATACTCTATCTGTTTGTCTCGTTAATTCAGTTGATTCAGATATATTCCACTCAGACTTTAGAGATCATATTTTCGTTGGTATTTAAGCTTGAGGCTTTGTTTAGTATTTTGTCTCAATTGATTCGTATTTCAGTTGTGCATCTTTTGTATATCTATATCCGTACTGGGCATTTGGCTCATACTGTGTTTTTCTTCTAGTAGGTTTGCATGGGTGATTCAGGGCTAGTGTGATGAGAGAGTTGCCTTTGACCATCTAGGTTTACTTGATTTTAGATTTTGATTATTCTACCTTGATATTGGAAAATTGTATTTAATTCGACATTGATGGATTGTCACTATTAAATTTATTGGAGTTATTAGTGCTCTGTTTTATTATTTTGAGGTTAGTTATACTTTGCACGTGACCTTCCTTTCCCCTTATTATATATTTTTCGGGAGAAGGGGTGTTACATCACTCTGCGATCTAAGAATAACTTTGTCTTTAGCTCTACGAACGTCTTATGGCCAGGGACAACTTAGCTAATATAAGGGTTTAACTCTACAAATTGGATCAACCTAACAACTTTAATCCCTAAACTAAGTCCTTTTACGTAAAATTCTTTCACAAGGACTTTACAAAAGCTACTTATTTTACAAATATATATTATAATTGAATCATCGTCAAATCAAACAGGTTCAACATAAATGCAAGTACTTACAAAAATTACACTCAAAAATGAGTTTAAGATACTTGAAAATGCCAAAACGGGTTTTTGAAAAGTTACCGACGGTAACAATTAATATTAACTAAGAAGATTAATAAATCGATCCTTATGAATGATGTAGGTCGCCATTCGGCGTGAATAATCAAAGTGATCGAGGAAAATCCAAATAAATCAGGCAAGTTCCTACACTACGTGCTTTCGCATTCATTCAATTGTTAAAATTGCATTTTTATTCATATTTTCATTCTGGAAGTTCATATATGACCAGATGATGTTTTAAGTAAACTGTTTATGCCATTTGTTTCGGCTAACCTCTGTTGTTATAAGATTCCTTATTGTATTCCCTAAATTATTATAATGTTGTGAATTCTTGAAGGTAGTTAATCTGATCCAAACCAAATTGCTCTGGTGCGGATTCTTGATGTTATAACTAAGGTGAACAACCCTAAATATAGGGGATTGTTATGATAGTGTCAAGTAACCGACATTTTGCTGTGAAATGCAACTTATGGAGAATGTTACGCTTAACCTGTGGTGTTATTAGATTGATCACCTAATAATACTCTTTGGAGAGTTCGTAATTTTTCGGATTGTTGAACATTTTGGAGAGCTCTCAGTCTATGACTAATGAACATTATAGATAGTTCCCGGTCAATACGACCACTCAGTTATCCCCCAAAAGTTAACGAGACCCTTGAAATGATGAGATTTTGAAGTCCCATAAAACTTCGTGAATTAAAGAATTTAGAGAAAGATAAAGAATACATGGAACAAAGTATATTTTTCATTCACATTAATCTGCAAAGCAAGACTTTACATCCTATTAATACCAAGGTAAAGGCATAAAAGACTATTCCTAATATTCCTACCACTGGCCCTATTAAAAGTCGTAACATTTTCTACCCCTTCAAAACATCCTTGTCCTTAAGGATAGCTGTAATGACTAACAAACCACAACTCAAATATAACAAAACAAGTAAAAGAAAGGAAAAGAAAATCTCCAACTTGACTTCAATTGATGATCTATGTAGGAACTTCTTGTAGTTAGCAGCATTATGCCTCCCAGATTAAATACCAATCTCAAAGACTTGAATAATGCTATTATCTCAGCCACATTTTCATCTTGAGCTTCAATGCAGATCTCTCATTTCCTCTCAAAGACTTGAATAGTGCTATTATCTCAGCCACATTTTCATCTTGAGCTTCAATGCAGATCTCTCATTTCCTCACTAGTCGTATTCCAAATCTCACTGTAGCATCACTCAAATTTTGCCAAATGAATGTTCCTATATTGTATTTTTCTCCAACCAGATTTGCTTCCATAAGTAACTTGATACAATCCTGATCAGGCTCACATCAAATCTTAATAACTCAACTCAAGTCTCAGGGATTTATCAAGCGATTTTTAATATTTGGGCTGAAGTTTATTCAAAGATGCTTAAAATGGAGTTTAATTCAATGTCAATTTAAATCAATTCATGTGGCAATTTACATTCTAGCAAATTTGCATGTGGGCAATGCACATTCCAATTCTAATCAGCCAATCACACAGGTTTCCTAGCATATTCAGGACTTAACATATTAGCTTCTTATATCATGTGGGTCACGCGGTTTCCAAGTAGACAACTGGCTGATTTTGTTCTCCACGGATTAATGAGTTCCTAACAATTAATGAATTTCTAATTCCAAATGGAGGAAGGTTTCGGATTTCTAATTCAAATTTGGACACGAATTTCCTTAATTATTAGGTATTTTCAGCATGTTTTAGATTCCTAATGTAATTAGAATGTTTGATAAGTAGGATTTAATTTTCTTATTGTTTATTAGTTAGGATTTGGTTTCCAAATTAATTTGGTAAGTTAGGATTTGGTTTCCAAATTAATTTGTTAAGCTAGGATTGTGTTTCTAGTTGATTTTATAATTCCTATTAGGATTAGAATTACTTTTGAGTAGTATAAATAGGGGACATAGATGATGTACTTGATACACTTCAATCAGATTTATTCAATACAATTATTTGTGAGGTTTTCTTATCTTTTAGTTCTTTGAGAATTTCTAAGTTATTTCTTAGTTTTCTTTGAGATTCAATTTTGACTTATCATACAACAATACATAGTTGTGTGTGGCGTCTTCTACCGCATTAATCATCGATTGTACCGAGATTACCGCTTACATATAAGCGAGGGGTCAAGGTGTCGTTGGTGTCCATTCAACGCAGATTTCCAAGGCGAGCAATTGTACCAAGATTACCGTCTACATATAGGCGAGGGGTTAAGGTCTTGCAAGCTATCCACCATTCAGCTTTGCTAGAAACGATCCGGGCAACGACCACCTCACGCAAGCGTGCCGTGGAGTCTATCATAACTCAAACTTGTGATCAATGCTCAATTGATGAGCAGCCAAAATTACATGCTCTGCCTCATTGCTAAAATGAATTTTGTTCATGTCTAATTTAGTTACAGCTATCACTAAGCCATGATTAACAAAGCAAAACTTCCAATCATGAAGCTCATCAAGAAAACGGGATAATACAGAATTAAGCTTTTTGAAAAATATATGCCATGTTATAGTCCAAACACCTTTAGCCCCTTTATGATTATGAGCATTACTCTGACTTCTCAATTCGAAATCGTTCCCCAACTCCACAACAATATCACCAAGCCCCATTAGTTCAGCCATATTCAATTGCTTGCCCAGATCAGTTATTTTATAGTATTTTATTGGACTACACACGATAATCCCATCATGTATGAGTGGTGCCTCAACATGAATGAACTGTGAGTTAAATTTTTCCAAAAACAAAACAATTCGCAACTTTTTAACATCCAGAATGGGATTAAAATTCTCATGTAACATCCATTGATATTCTAAATAGTATAAATACCAAGAATTCACTGTTTTCACTAGTGTCCATTTAATTTTGTTTGCAGTGGTAGTCATACCAATCATAACACCACAATCCATCATTTCAACATATTGTTTCCAAATGACCAACTTGAATTAAACCCAATATAGTCGTATTCCATGTCAGCAATGAAAGACAACCGCCATTATATTTCAATTGATCAAACACATTTAGTGTTTCTTCACTTCCCACATTTCCACACAAGCAGCGCATATATATCTCTAAAGAACCTGGTTATAGATTATATTTGGTAACTGAGTATTGACAGTCTTGTGGCAAGTATGGGATAAAAATTCGGGTAAAGAAGAATTCAATGCTCTCAATTTCTGATTGCTTGCCTGCTGCTGCCCAAACATTGCTACAAGGACTCCTTTTGAACTTCTCTGCAACTGATAACAACAACTCTAGGTACTTGTTCCTTCCCACAGCCTTGGAGTCCAAAATGTCTGGAAGAAAGACAACAAAACAAATGGCAGCTGAACCCAAGAAGATGATCTCCACATTCAACCAAAGAAAGAGAATGATGAAATTCTGAGTCAATAGCCCCAGAGATTGATGAACAACTTCCATATACTTTTCTCCCTCAAGGCATAATTTTTGAAGTCCCAATTCATTAATATCATCCAAACACAAGAAATTACAGCCAATTAGTATTGTGCAACCATCATAATACAACAAAAATGGTTTCAAGAAATTGCTAAAATAAAATTCAGTGCTCTCAATTTTTCCTCTTTCACCCCAGTACAAGCCATCTTTCTTCAATTCAAATTTCCAAGTGTATTCATTTCTTTTGGGTATTTCATCAAAGACCTTTAACCCATATCCAAAACAACCAAATGCAGAGGAGATAACAGAAGCAAAGATATAGACATGGTCAGAGGAAATCGGTGGAAGAGAGAAAATGAAATTAACCTTCATGTTTGGCTCTCGTTCCGTTGTCTCAGTGTTTAGGGCTTCCTTTTCATTTCCAAATTGAGCTCTAGTTTTTTGGATCACTTTCCTAGACAGATTTCCATCTGGTGGCTTTGGTTTGAGTTTAATATTGTAGTCATCTTGCTCTACAAATTTATACAGTTGATCACCACCATTAAGCTCTCCAGCAAAAGCAACACCATCTATACGTAGATTCTGGTTGATTGGTAAAAAATTGCAATTGAAGTCGTGCACATTTTCAATCACAAAATCAGCCTCTTGTGTGTTTGAACAAGCCCGAAGAACTCTGTTCCTAGAGCCTCATATGCGGAAGACCTAAGCAGAGTCTGAATTTGCAACACAATAGGTTCACCAGTTTGTTGATTATCATCGATCCCTTTGTCGGTTGGTTAACGTTTATAACCCAATTCTAGTTCAATAACTTTGCCAAACACCTTATGTGCGGGGTACACCTCTTGCCACTTTGCTGAATTGATTGCTTGATTTAATGATCTTGGATAACTCCTCTCCACATTGGATCTAATTTCTTTTTCCTTATCTGAATCTTCCAGTTTCGCTAGCAAGCCCTCGTGATCTCCTACCTCGTGAACAAATAATTCATCATTTGGTTGTGTCTGCAATTAATTTTGAAAGCCCTTTTCCACTTCAAACGCCACAACCGCACCATCAAGATCGTCATATTCCACGTTCACCGCACCATCAAGATCGTCATTTTCTGACACCATGGCCTTCGGTGATATACAAAAGCAGTCCTCTTCTTGGGTATAACCCCTAATTAGGACTTTTTGATGATGCTTCTGCTCTGGATTTGGGGAAGATTTTTTTGTATCCTGAAAGTACTGATCGGACCACATCTTCATAGAATTAGAAAATTCCTTTGTATATTTATCGAGAGCTGCCTTGATAGGATCAGGATGAACCACTCTCAATGAAAGCACCATTGAAGCAAGATTTTAGAGTCTCTTACAATAACTTCAGAAATTATAGAGTAAGAGAGAAGAATTTAGAGAAAGATAAAGAATACAGGGAACAAAGTATATTTTTCATTCATTAATTAATCTGCAAAGCAAGACTTTACATTCTATTAATAGCAAGGTAAAGGGCATAAAAGACTATTTCTAATATTCCTACCACTAACCCTATTAAAGTCATAACATTATGTGTTGGGTAGATTAAGATTATTTGTACTAAATTATTACCACTTTATACTATTTTATTCCATGAATAATCTATTATTTAATCTTATAAAATATGTTTTATAATTTTTAAGACCATTGGGTGAGAGATTATAATCTCAATTGTAAAGTGGTATTACATAATCTCCCTTTTAAAGTATCAAATGATCTTAAAAATAATTTAAAATAATTTAAGAATTAAATAACAGATTAATTATAAAATAAAATAATTTAAAATAATAATAATAATTTAGTACAAATAATTATAACTCACTCATTATTTTTTCAAACAAACGAAGCGACAAGTCAATGCGTGAACTGGAGAAAAAGCTTAGCACGCAGTTAATTACTATGCTTTTGTCAAGCTCTTCCGTCTTGTTTCCTACCTAGTTCCTTTTTCGGCATCACATAACCGATTTTCTCGTTGGTACATCACGGTGATTTGATATACCATAGATCATAGTGGTTTTACTATTAATCAATAGTAGCTTGACATGTGGAAGAACCGGACAATGAACTTGGTTAGAATGGCTTATTAATTAAATCATGAGTCGTAAAAAATTTCAGAATTATGATTATGATATATGTGTATATATGAGATAAATAAAAATTAAGAAAAAATTAATTTTAATTTATTTTATTTTATCGTACACACTTTCACGTTAGTCATAATTTAACTTTGTCAAATATTTATTGACATGTATATCATTTTCCTTAATTTATTTAGTATTATGTAGGTAAGAGTGAATATTAATTATTATAATTAAAACCTTCAACAACTAATTTTAATTTTAGAAAATAAACTCCAAGTATTCATTTTATCATCAAAAGTCTCACTCTTTTCATATTACTCTCTCTCATTTATACAAGTTAGTGAAATGAAGAAAAATCAAACAAGTTGGTGAAATAGACAAAAATCAAGTAAGCGTTTTTGTCTTATTAAAAATAACTAGGTTGGTAGCCGTGCAAAGCACGGCCCTGTTTGATAATTTCGGGGTTAAGTAAATTAAGTTGTATAAGAAGATTATAAAAATGGATGGAGACTCTTATATGGATTAAGATTAATAATCTTTTAAAATATAATTTAAATTTTATATTAAATACATCGTATTAAGTAGGCTATTGATCATTTTATTTTAATGACTGATATATATATATATATATATATATATATATATATGAACCTTTTATTTTTTGTAAAAGGCTAAAATATTACTGAAAATATATCCCAAAATCTATAAGAATTAAATAATGGGATATAAGATTACAAATCTATCTGCTGCATATAACCAAAAACTACTCTAAAACTGATTATGAGAAAAGAAGCTTACTTCCGCTTCTTCCTGCAAGCTTTCTTCTTGCCTCTAGTGGCACACCTTTTGTGCATTGAATCCAAAAAAGTACCTACAACGTAATATGAATTTCATTAAGAAACAACATTCTAAAGAGGATAACCTAGAAGAAAAAAACATCACATACAATTTCGCAAAAGTTTAACATCAGAAATGATGGGAGAGAAATGAGTTTCAGAGATGATAATGAAGATGGGAGAGATCTGCAGAAGCCATTTTTACACACAGTTAGTTGGTATCGAATGGGTTCAAGGCAGTGGAGTATGATGGGTGTTTGGAATATGAAACAAAAATATGTGAATATAAGTTGTATATGCATATTGGTGTTTGGAATATGAAACAAAAGGCAATTAATTTATCATGGGTGTTTGGAATATGAAACAAAAGTATGTGAATATAAGTTGTATATGCATGTTGGTGTTTGGAATATGAAACAAAAGGAAGTTTAATTATGATGGGTGTTTGGAAGATGAAACAAAAGACAGTTAATTTGCTGTATATAAATGTATCCACATGATAGTTTTGAGAATTTAAATCGAGTTAATTGACAATTAAACCGAGTTAATTGACAATTGAACCGAGTCAATTTGTAAATTAACCGAGTTAATTGACAATTGAACCGAGTCAATTTCCAAATTGATTCTAAATTAATTTCAATTGATTTCAAATTGAAAGTGGATAAGATAGCTTGTCCTGCTTTTATATATAATAATAGATTAGATAAAATTTATGTATTCTCATAGCGGAGGAGAACCAAATAAATTGTTGATAGTTAGAACAATTCTTATATAATTAGTGTATGTAGAAAGTATATATAAAATTAAAAGGTATGTGTTTTTGGTTTACCTTTATTTTGTATAATTGATAAATAATAAAATCATAAATATGATTATCTATAAAAAAAATATTTTAATAATTTAAAAGCCTAAATAAGTGTAAGGTAAAATATTTAAAGAAAACACCAACTACAAGTGGTTTTACATCTTTAATAATATTTATATAAAATTAATAATATTTATGTTTTGCTACTTAAATAATTTTAAATAAAATTTGTAAATTGTTGACTTGAATAAACAAATTGGATAAAAAAATATGTATAAATATATAATAAGACAAAACTTAGTTTTTTTGTCTTGATCTGTAATTTTTGGTATATGCCTAGAATTTCATTACAACTGAAACCCTTTTTAAAGTCTCCATAATTTTATTTTATTTATTTTAAAGCAATCCAAATAAGTATTAATAAAACCCAAACTTAATAGGGCTCTTTTCCTTATACATTCTCCATGACGATTTGGATTAATTCTTGTAATTGTCTTTGTCTTCCAACCCCAATAGAACATAATGATGGCGTAATATCAAAATATTTAATTAATAAACTATGAAACAACAAAACTAAATTATATGCAATTTGTAAGTTAAGTTGGGAAATTATTAACTATTAAGAATAATTAATATTGTGACACCCCCAAATCCGGGTACTTCAATTCCACAGATTTGGTGCTCACTATACATCACACTCACATATAACTCCCAAAATAACGGAAAATAACATTAAACTGAATAAATCATCTTCCCACAAAAGGGGTTATAACTTAAATCTCTTAAGCAAATAAATCTCAGGTCATCTAACCTTTATTACATCAATGCAGAATTAAAACATAACATTAAATAAGTCTTATTACAAAAACTCCATAATCAAATAACAGTTTGCGAGCTACTTCTGCATCTTGCCTTTGCCTTTACTAGTGGACGGCTCATCTGACTTCTCAGTCTTAGCTGCAATGTTTTATGCAAGGGTGAGCAAACAATTGCCCACAAGTATAATAACATTAATAATTAAATAATCAATGAAGTAGATTTTAACTGAGATGTAATAGCCTTTCCGAAGTCAATCAACAACAATCAGAGAACTGAAAGCTTAATAGAAAACTCGGCTTAAGAATTGAATATAGATTTTAAGATCAAAAGTATATCTGAGGGTCATAAGACCTCGAACTATGTCCTAGGTTAACAAGTATCTCTACTGTAACCTTTAACAGTCTTGTAAACTATGGACTATCCATCTCGTACTCCGGGGGATCAGCCATTCGTATAATGTATTGTGCACAAACATTTTAACGAAAAGAAACTTGGTTTGGAATAACTTCAAGAAATTCTAAGTCTTTAGAACGCTCATCAACTATGGACTAGCTAAATCAACAAGAGTTTGCTAGTCGCTAAAGCATTTGATTCATCAATAAGGTTGTACAATGATATTTATATTTGAAGTGTGAACAGCAACGGACTACAATCGAATAACAAATGACTTAAACGAAACATAATTAATATAAACCTTGCTTGAATAATAAGGTAAGGTTGATAAGCTTGCTCAATGAAAGTAAAGTTAAGAAAGTTGCGACATTTATAATCAAGACAGGGATAAAAGAACTTGCCTTGAGCGCTTGCTACAATTAATATTATCTACTTGCTCTTTGAGTGACCTATACATTTAAGTCACGTTGAACAATTAACAATCATGGTTCAACTAACTACTTCCTAAATTAAGCAATTAATCACTTTCAAAAGCATAACTCAAACCAATATTCTTAAACTCTTACTATAGTAACACATCTTTATCATGTTGCTCCATATATGAAAAAATTATTAAATTACAGAATCTGGAGAAAAAAAATATAATTTTCAGGGTTTTTGACCCGACCCGGTTTTAACCTGGACAGGCTCTGCGGCGCCAGGTTTTGGCTTTGAGTCGACGCTACAGTGCAGCCCTTGACTCGTTTCCATTGGACCCGGCGCTGCGGCGCCCGTTTAACGTTATATGAGCGGCGCTGCGGCGCTGGTCCACTGCAGCGCGCAGACAAGCCTGCTGAATGGCGCTGCAGCGTGGCGCTGCAGATTCAGTTGCTTTGCTTCGCAAACGGCGAACTTTCAGACCAAATTTTTCCAATTTCTTTACTCAGTTAACAAATTAAACATACTCAGACATCAAACATGTTGTAAAACCAAAACCCAACATGTTTCTAACAACTCTAATAACACAAAACACACAAACAACCAATTTAAGAGATTAAATATTTACTGTTCATGTTCTTTTTCTATACTTTTGACATATTAACAAAATTAAACAGCATGAATCTGTTTCTTAACCAAGTTAATCCATTCCACTCGCATTCTTTTCGTTTCTTAACGAATTAACATAATCAACAATCAATTTCAGATTCTAAGTGTGAATTGACACTCAACTTTTATACATATAAGCCATACTCGTTATATTTCACTATAAAAACTAAAACTCCATTTAAAAACATAATTTCATCGATTAATTCAACTAAGACATGTTTATAAACATCATACAGTGATTATACATGCCTATCAACACATATAAACAATTACCACATGCATTTGTCATAAAAATTTATTTACAGAGAAGTAAAAATTAGTTTTCAGTGAAGAAGTTAAAAAATACAATTATAGAAGTTTGAATGAATTATACCTCTTGGTTACTACCTAGAAATCCTCCTTTTCCTTCTCTGTTCTTCTCAAAATTTCTCTAACTCTCAATTCTCAGCTTTTTCTCTATCTCTTAATTTCACAGACTCTGTAACTTTCTTTCTCAAAATAAACTGACCACTAAGAAATAAAAACTGATAATCAACGTATTTTGATTTTAATGTTGCAGTTACAAAATTCAAAAGTCATAAGGCTTTTTTGGCAAATCTAATTTAAAAATAGAATTTCAAAAGCCACAAGGTCTTGTTTGGTAACTAAATTAAACTTCTTTTAATTATTTAAATAATTTATTTACTATATAGTTTAATCGTCACACCATTAGACAATTAAATGTAATCATATAAATTCGATTAAAATTTTATAATAAAATTTCTATTTAATCACATAGAATTACTAAACAAATTAATAAAACTTCTAATTAATCCGTCACACTTAATACAAATACTCCACAACAATTCCATCAATTATTTATTCAACTCAATAAATAAATCAACTAAAATATTTATTCAATTAAATAAATATTTTAAATAAAATATAAAATTCCTGATCGTTACAAATATCCTTTAATTACTTATTCATATAATAATTAAATTTTGAATTTAAAAACATTTTTATAATTTTACATTACTCAAATTTGGACTCTAAATAACTAAATATTAAAAATATAAAAAAATATATTATGATTACATAATAATTAATATTTAAAAATATGTTATATATTATAAAATATATTAATAATTAAACTTTAATTACCAAGTTTATTTCATATAGTAGACATTTATTTAATTATTTTTAAAAATAATTATGGCTTGTATATTTGTGAGTAACATTTAGCTAATTTTTATATCTAAAAGACATAATAGTAGTTTATTATTTTACAACAATTTTATTCCTAAAAAACTATATATTAAAAGTATAGGAAAAATATTTGAAGATAATAATTAGTACAAAAAAGTGTAATATATATTACGAAATATATTAATAATTAAAATTTAGCTACCAATTTTATTTCAGAGAAGAGATCTTTAGTTAAATAATGTTAAAAAAAACTTCCTCACTTATATATTAGTTATTAAGATTTAGTTACCTTTTAAAACTAAAAACCATAATAGTAAGTTATTATTCTACAACAATTTTATTTCATTTATAAATCCTAAAACATAAAGTTTAAGCTTTTAGGTTCTACTCATTTATGGAACTCAATATTAAGTATTAAATTTAAAAATTATATAAAAACTTAATATTAAATTAAAAATAACTAAATAATGAAAATGCATATTACAAACACTCAATTGTGAGTCTTTGAATTCGTCAATTATGTAATTTATTGGGTGTTAATGAAATTTCGTTTTATCAATAAAAAAAATTTCATAGGCCCCATCTCCACATATTGAGTGTTACACTTGTGGACGTCCATCTTTCTTTCTTCTTTCTTTGAATTTGACTCCAAGTTAAGTCTCTTTTCACCTTTCGATCTTCTAAATTTTTGGACTAGAATTCCCTTCATTACAATTATTCTACAACTCCCCATTCAACGATATAAAAATCGCTGCAACTGAAGGTAGCAAAGACACATTATTTGCGATGAATTTTTTTTTATCGTTAAATATTTACGACGAATTTTATTATGTCACTAAATATAATATTATAATATTTGTGTCATTGAGTACATATTGGAAGAAACTAAATAATAGATATAATGAAGATGATCATAATCTGAACTTTCTTTTGCAATTTCAGTTGTAATTAGTTCATATTTACTAAGATTATAGGTTATGTGATGGGTAGAATAGGACAATTTGTACTAATTTATTATCATTATATTATTTTAACTCATGAGTATTCTGTTATTTAATTTTATGAAATATGTTTTTATCATTTTTAAAGTCATTGAATGAGAGATTATAATCCCAATTAAAAGTGTGATATTACATAATCCCTTTTTAAAGTATCAAATAATTTTAAAAATAATAACAGATTAATCATAAAATAAAATAATAATAATTTAATATAAATAATTTTATCTGACTCATTATTTTTACAAACAAACATAGTCGAAAGTCAATGTGTGAACATGGAGAAAAAGCTTAGCACAAAAATAATTCCTATGCTTTTGTCAAGTTCTTCATAACCGAATCTCTCTTTGGTACGTCATGGTGATTTGATATATCAAACGTCATAGAGGTTTTATTATTAATCAATAGGAGCTTGACATGTGGCTAAAATAAAGTGGTATCTTATCCTAATAAATGATATAGGGATCACACAAAACAACTTTGAATAAAAGAAAGAGGGGAAGAACAGGTCAAGGAACTTCGTTGGAAGAAAAGAAAGTAAGAGAAAAAAGAAGAAAAGAAAGTTAGAGAAAACGAGATAGTTTTTTTTAATTTTGTCTGGAAGTTTGTGAAGAGAAAAAAAATGAGCTGATATATTTTCTCCAGTTTTATCTAGAGATGAGAAGGGAAAAAAAAGAAAATGTACATTTTTATTAAATTAGTATGTTAGTATTCTTATGACATGAATAGAAATAAATTGTGGTTAGTTAAAATTTAAAGGTAAAGTTGATATTATGAAAATATTACTAAATTAAGTTTTTATTTCTCTCTCAATATTTTCAATTTTGAGAAGAAAATTTTAAGAGAAGCGGTCTATATTTCTCATAACTTTCTTTTCTTTTCTCTCATTAAAAAACTCCAAGACACCCGGTTAGAATTAAATTTGTACCACTTTATAAATAATCCATAGATATATTTATAAAGTGATACAAATTTATGTGATTAAATAATCCATAGATATATTAAGTGACTTTAATTTATGCGATTAAATAATCCATAGATATATTAACTGATTAAATTTCTAATATTATATGGGCAGCAATTCCATCACGGTCTCTATCTACTTTCTTACGCATTGCATTATCACCATTCACCAACTTCCTATAAAAGTAGTACGTATATATCAAGTGGCAGTATATTAATTTGTTTTTTTAGCACTTATAAGGACAAGCACATGCTTTTACTTGTACACACTTTTAACGTGTCACTCTATAAAGCTCTTCTTCATATAATTGGATTAGGGAAAACAACTGCACCACCCTTCAAACCGCAAATAAGCCAACCATTAACCACAACATTTGGCGCATGGTACAAGCCGTTTTGAAAAAGAACCGTAAACCCGGACGACTCAGGATCGACTTTCACTAGCAACATTTGGAAGACACTAAAAATGCTCTACTGTGGCCACGGTATCCCTGACGCAAGTCGGGTAGCAAACCGCTCTAGTATCAGGTTAGGGAGATTAGTCGACCCGCGAGTCGAAAACTCCACATTAACCAAAAAAAAAAAAATAAGCCAACCAAGAAAAGCACTTGTTGCAAGTACTCTATTTCACACACTTACAAATACATACAATAGATTAAACAATAATTAAAGCACCCATTTACCCTTATAACCTTGAGTCAAAAATATAAATTTATTTGAAGATAATAATTAGTACAAAAAAGTGTAATATATATTACGAAATATATTAATAATTAAAATTTAGCTACCAATTTTATTTCAAAAAAGGGATCTTTAGTTAATTAATGTTAAAAAAATTCCTCACTTATATATTAGTTATTAAGATTTAGTTACCTTTTAAAACTAAAAATCATGATAGTAAGTTATTCTACAACAATTTTATTTCATATATAAATTCTTAAACAGAAAGTTTAGGTTTTTAAGTTCTACTTATTTTTGGAACTCTAAAAAATTATAAATGAATTCCACAGATTGAAAAATAAAAATTAAATATTAAATTTAAAAACTATATAAAAATTTAAGAATAACAAAAAGATATGCACATTACAAACAGTCATTTATGAGTCTTGGAATTCGTCAACTATGTAATTTATTGAAATTTCTTTTTGTCGATAAAAAAAAAATCTCATATGCCCCATCCGTACATATTGAATGCGACACTTGTGGAGGATTCTCTTTGTTATGTTAATTGTATTAAATAATTTGTTTTTATCGATAAAAAAAAATCTCATATGCCCCATCCGTACATATTGAATGCGACACTTGTGGAGGATTCTCTTTGTTATGTTAATTGTATTAAATAATTTGTTTTTATCGATAAAAAAAAATCTCATATGCCCCATCCGTACATATCGAGTGCTACACTTGTGGAGGATTCTCTTTGTTATGTTAATTGTATTAAATAATTTGTTTTTATCGATAAAAAAAATCTCATATGCCCCATCCGTACATATCGAGTGCTACACTTGTGGATGTCCACGTTATTAGTTCCTCTTTCCTATTTCCTATCTACTTCTGCTTTGGGCTTCCACACAATTATCCTCCAACACCCCTCAGTAGACATTCAGCCATATAAAATTACTTTTCTTGAAGGTAGCTACGACAAGGTGAATTTTATTTCATCACTAATTATTTGTGACAAATTTTATTGTGTTACTAAATATAATATTTGTGTCGTTAAGTTTATATTGAAAGAAATTAAATGATAAGTATAATGGAGGTGATTTTAATCTGAACTTTCTTTTTTAATTTAAGCTGTAATTTACTTCTTAAGTAAGTTCGTATTTATTAAGATTATAGGTTAAGAGGGACTATAATCCCAAGTGGAAAAGTGGTAGTGGCCAACCCAAAACTTTTAATGAGTGGGGTCAAAATCGTCGTAAAAAAATAAATAAAAATAAAATAAAATAAAATAAAATAAAATAAACAACACTTAAACTTAATATCACCATCCAGACTTCCACACAAATCGTATAATCTTGTAAATCTTTCCTACTTGAGTGACTCATGCAGAGAAAAGAGATGTTATACAAATAACCTAATTTCAATTATAGGTAGTTCATAATTGGGACTACATTTAAGATTTTTAGTACCTCTTGTAATATTAAAATTGCAAAATTTTAAATTAAAATTGATGTTAATCAGTACTTTTCAAGAATGAAATTTTGTTATAATTAGTAGTGTTTCTTATATAATTTATAATAAATATGATTATATTAACTAAATAAATTACTTTTAGAATTTTAAAATTTAAAATTTTACAATTAAATCAAGAAAATAAAAAGTCTCTTCTCTTGAACCATAACAATAATTACTCAAAACATGAATCATGGATGATCATTTAATTTAATCTCTTTTAGTTACCATAATATAGTATATAAAACTTAACTATACAATATATAATATATTATATAAATCTTAGATACACAATATCTAACCAGGAATAAGGTAACAATATATAGCCTAATCTGCAAGACTGCAACCGTATATGATCGGTATCTATCTAAAATCTAATCCTATAATAGTAAGGGGTAAAAGGAAAAAAAATAAAATTAGTGACTACATTTGCTGTCAGTGGCAGATATGTGGGTCCGTCACTAAAATGTAGTATTACCTAATCCCTTTTGAGATATCAAATTACCTTAAAAATAATCAAAATAATACAAAAATTAAATAACGAATTAATCATAGAATAAAATAATCTAAAATACTATTAATTTAGTATAAATAATTCTATCTCACTTATTATTTTTACAAACAAACATAGCCACAAGCCAATGCGTGAACTTGGAGAAAAAGCTTAGCACACATTAATTACTATTCTTGTGTCAAGTTCTTCCATCTTGTTTCCTAGCTGGTTCATTTTTCGACATCACATAACAAGGACAACTGTTGAATAATTTAAGGTTAGTATAGTTTTTCTATGCTTTCGCCATTTACAGACTAGGATAGGCTAAGCACTCCGTCCCATAATGGATCCAGACTTTAAGCAGTTGTAAACTATTACTTAGTAAATTAAAATTATTTTTAAAATAATACTCTCTTTGTCCCAAGATAAAAGTCTCACATTGACTTTTGTGATCAAATTGACCATTTTTAAAATTACCAATTAAACATATATATTTAGATTTTTAAAAAAACAAACACTGAGATTAGTACTAAATTGTATGTAGTTTATAATGTTTATAGGTTTTTTACATATATATAAAAAAATAATAAGATATATTGATTTGAAAAATGGTCAATTTGACCATAAAAGTCAATGGAAGACTTTTATCTTGGGACGAAGAGAGTAATTATTTTAAAAATAATTTTAAAACTTTTTAATTTTTTTGTAAAAAAAAAAAATTGTTGAAATTGGGTCGGGTCGGGTTGGGTCAAAATTTGGTTAAAATGGGCCGAGTTAGAGTCAAATTGAGTAAAAGGAACGAAAACGCTAGAAAAATATCACTTTAAGGACCCAACTGACGAAAAATGAACTTTAAGGATGACTTTGAAAGTGAATGGCAACTTGTCTGCCATTCAACCCATTTTCTATATCAAAATCCAATAGTTTAATGCATAGATGGCCTATATATACCTAGCTAGTCTATACATACGTTAAATCAATAACAACTTGCTTGCTTGCCATTTAAAAGCACTTATATATAGGATTATGGAATTGCCTAGTGATAGTAATGAGTTGCTTCATGCTCAAGCTCACATATGGAACCACATATTCAACTTCATAAACTCCATGTCACTCAAATGTGCTGTTCAACTCAATATACCAGATATCATCAACAACCATGGTGAACCAATCAAACTCTCGGACTTAGTTCGGGCTCTGCCAATTGACAAGGCAAAATCGCATTGCATTTACCGTCTAATGCGCATTTTAATTCATTCCGGATTTTTTCAAAAGCAAAAGATCTCCAAAAATGAAAACGAAGAAGAAGAAGAAGAAGAAGAAGGTTATTTGCTTACCCCGCCATCTCGTCTCTTGCTTAAGAAGGAACCCTTAAGCGTGACACCATTTTTGCTAGCCATGCTTGATCCTATCTTGACAGAACCATGGCACCATGTGAGCGAGTGGTTCCAAAATGATGTTCCCAGCCCATTTCATACTGCTCATAAGACAACATTATGGGACTACGCGGGGCATGAACCAAACCTTAACACTTTCTTTAATGATGCCATGGCTAGTGATGCCCGGTTGATATCAAGTGTGGTGATTAAAGAGTGTAAAGGAGTGTTTGAGGAGATTAAGTCATTGGTAGATGTTGGGGGCGGAATAGGGACCATGGTGAAGGCCATTGCAGATGCATTCCCACGGTTGCAATGCATTGATTTTGATCTCCCACATGTGGTTGCTGGTTTGGAAGGGAGTAACAACTTGAGCTATGTTGGGGGCGACATGTTTGAAGTTATTCCTCCTGCTAATGCTGTTTTACTAAAGGTATAATTATAAATTTCTTTGACCACTTTATTTTTGTTTATTATTTCCCTTTAGTTGATGCATATTAATATGGCAATGAAAATGACAGTGGATACTGCATGATTGGAATGATGAAGAGTGCATAAAAATATTGAAGCGATGCAAAGAAGCAATTCCAAGCAAGGAAAACGGAGGAAAGGTGATTATCATAGACATGGTGGTCGACAATCGGAAAGGAAGCCATGAATCAATCGAAACACAATTATTCTTTGATATGTTGATGATGATTTTACTCACGGGAAAAGAAAGAGAAGAGAAAGATTGGGCAAAACTCTTCTCTGATGCTGGCTTTAGTGATTACAAGGTAACTCCCATACTCGATTTGAGATCTCTTATTGAGGTTTATCCTTGATCGATGTCTGCTTGTTGAATGATGCCTTAGGAGCTGGTGACATGGAGGGGGCTGCTGATGTTTGAGTTATTGGGGTTTAATAAAACAGATGCTGAGTTAAAGTTGTCAAAGTCTATTAGGCTTGACCTTTTCTTCTGCTATTTTGTTAGAAGTTTCTGTTATGTAACGTGCAGCAGATTTAGTTGCATTCATTCTTTATGTTTTTTTTTGTTTTGATAAGTTGTATAAATAAGTGCTTTGATGATCAATAAAAGGTGTGCTTAAGAAGTCTCAAAATTAAGTTTGTTTTTGTCAGCTTTTACATTTTATTTCTATCATAAACCATCACTGCTCAAGTACTCTCAGCATATAGAGATAATCGTGACCTTTAGGTTTCAAGTTCAATTCTCATTTTTATGTGAGTTTAATTTTTCTTTTATGTG
The DNA here is from genome assembly GCA_034770075.1 of Aralia elata. NCBI lineage: Eukaryota > Viridiplantae > Streptophyta > Magnoliopsida > Apiales > Araliaceae > Aralia > Aralia elata. The sequence continues at coordinate 61,680,703 of CM068387.1, forward strand.
AAATTTGATGAACTTTATTGATTAATATTAATGTAATTTTTCATTATTAGTCACTACAAGAAAAAGGGTTAAGTCCGATGGATTTATTTTCGACAGAGTACATTCCGTCGAGCATAACGTAATTCCGACGGAATTATTCGTCGAAGATAAGAACCGTCGAACTTAAGCCTTTCTCAACAGAATTTCGTCAGAAGCTCATCTTTGGCGCCAAGTTTCCCGCTAGTACGAAACCTAATGTCGACGGAATTGTGGTATTTTCGACGGAATGTCCGTCGAGGATTAGCTAATTCGGAGGGAACTATTTCCGACGGACGTTCCGTCGAAAATAAGTTATAAAACCTAATCTGTTCATTTTTTGCAGCGCCTCAACTCTCACTTTCTCTCTCATCGCTGCTTCATCTCTCTCTCTCAGTTACTCTCTCTCACTCTCATCTTGCACTCACTCTCTTATCTCACTCTCATCTCTTTCGACAGTCCGTCTCAGTCCACCACCTCCATCGCAGCTGGTGGCTTGGACCATCTCATATCAGTAGATAGATTTATTCATCTTGTTTCCTAGCTAGTTCCTTTTTCGGCATCATATAACCGAATTTCTCTTTGGTACATCACGGTGATTTGATATACCAAACATCATAGAGGTTTTACTATTAATCAATAGGAGCTTGACATGTGGCTAAAATAAAATGATAGTTTATCCTAATAAATGACATAGGGATCACACAAAACAACTTCGAATAAAAGAAAGAGGGGAAGAACAGGTCAAGGAACTTGGTTGGAATGACTTATTAATTTATTTATTTAGTATTATGTAGTTAAGAGTGAACATCAAATATTATAATTAAAACCTGCAACATCTAATTTCAATTTTAGAAAATAAACTCTAAGTATTCATTTTATCATCACAAGTCTCACTCATTTCATATTATTCTCTCATCAATTATTATATATAAAGGGACGGAAGACGATCCAAAAACGGAGTCAACTCTCAATTGATTGGAAAACTCGCTGAGTTGATCCTTGATTAATTGTTGGCAATTGATTCAAAAAAATTAATCGACGAAAAATTAAACGACTCCTCTTCTTCAACCTCGATCGCATCTCTTCATCTCCTCCTCAATAATAAATCCCATCTCGGTTTAATCTCCTCCTCCTCCCCTGTAAATCTTCTCAAATCGTCTCCAATCAATCTACACTCCTTAAAGGTATGTTTTGTATCTCTCCCTCCTCCCCACACACATCTCAAATCTCTCCTCTATCTCTGATTTACTCTTTAAGGTTTCGATCTAGGTAGCAATCATGTCTCTAAGACCCAACGATCTAGAACCGACGTTGGGGCGAAGAAGGTACCTAGATTCCTCATCTCCACTCTTCTGTTTCTCTGTCTGCATATTCTCTCTTCTCCTATTTCAATTGCAGTTGGGGAACCAAATCAACACACACAAGAGCGACGACAACGATGAGCCCTAAAACTCTGGACATGAGAAATCAGGTGACGGCAAGTCTTGGCGATGGTAAGACTTCATTCTATACATATGTTGTAGATTCAATTCTCAATTTCACACTTCCCTCTCCTTAATCAACTTCTTATGTTGAGGATTATAGTTTCTTTATCTTGAATGTGATGCGAACATTTTATCAATATTGGGTATTATAACTGTTACTTACTTTGGCTGACTTGGTGCACTTCAAGTGTTTGAAATAATTCCACATAGAGTTTGTTCTAAATGGCACATAATTGTGAATCTGCAGGCCTGTATTATTTGCTGATTTTTTTTTATACTTTATTTATTTCAGTTATGTCAATATAATTCCTAACTTTGCATCGCTGACAATTTTGTTGTTGGCATGTTGGAGCATGTTTAATTGTGGCAAACGATACTCTTCATAAATGCAAACTGATGCTATTCATAAATGCAAGTGCAATTTACAAAATTTTAGAGGTAATACTGTTTGTACTCTCATATCTACATATAGAAAATGGAAATAATCTAATGCCATGTTTTTGGAATGTTGAATTTTTGTGTAAATTCCTTAGACAATTGGTTGGATTTGTAGGTTTTCTATTGGGTACCAGGCAAATTATTATGGAGACTAAAGATGGGCGGAACACTTGGCCTCCACGTTCAATACCTTCTGCAGAAGATGAAGATTTCAATTACAAGTTTAACTGTATAAGCTTTAAAGGGAAGGAAGAATGGATTGTGGGAAAACCTGCAATTCTACTGCACACTTCAGATGATGGAGATAGCTGGGAAAGGATACCTTTAAGTGCTGAACTTCCTGGTGATATGGTAGGCCTATATGAGCTTACACATTTATCTTTGTTCTTGGTATATCAAAGCATTTACATGATGACTATGCCATTTGAGCAGAAAGTTATTTGCCTGCAATATGATGCTTTTATACGATTAGATATAAGATTAACTACTTACAAAGAAAGGTAAAAGCCTGAAAAACCTAGCAAAAGAGGAAGGCAATATTAAAATGATTAACTGTAGAAAATATAACTATGTCATGCAATGGTTTTCCAGTTAGATTATATTTTCTGCATTGAAATTAAAATTTTTTTTTGCAGTGAAATTTATCGCAAATGTAACTTAAAATGTTTTTGCTTTTCCCCCAAAAATATAAGGGTAGGAAGAAAGATAAAAAAGATTCATAAAAATTAACTTTTTTGATCATTTTGAATGCAAAAATAAAACCAAATTGTGAAATATGATTGTATATATGTAGCACTGATGTTAGTATAATTGTTAATATTGTTCATGCAGGTTTGCAAAGGTGTGAAAAGAGTTGTAGACTGAGATGGATAAACTACTTGAGGCCTGATCTTAAGAGAGGAATGTTCTCACAACAGGAAGAGGATCTCATACTTGGTCTCCACCAAGTTCTTGGAAATAGGTAAGAATTGATCAAATCTTGATGAATAGTAATTAAAGTTTGAATTTTTGGTGGAAAATTGGAATTGGATGTTCATAAATTTCAGGTGGGCTCAAATCGCAGTACAATTACCCGGAAGAACAGATAATGAGATAAAGAATTTCTGAAACTCATGTTTGAAAAAGAAGCTAATGAAGCAAGGTATTGATCCCAACACCGACAAGCCATTAAGTGAAACAGAAGTTAGAGTCAACAGTGAGAAGAATTTTGCTGATAAAGGTTCACTGCAATCACCACAGCCACAAACTAATAAAACTGCATCAACTTCAACTGAAAATGAGCAACCATATATGCCCATTTAAATTTGAGAAATTTTTATTCAATTTTCAACTATTAAATTTTAGCTGTTATAATGCCACATGAATTGCATCCTTAGAATCTCATTTTTATTTGTTTATTTGCTTGCTTTGCATGTTGCAGGTGGTTGCATTTGCTACATTTGAAAATCATCAATCAGCAATAACAGCTTTGCACTCACTAAATGTGAGTAACCATCAGTATTTTACGTTTTCAATATATCTGTCATTTTGTGAACTTTATGTAAATAGTAAATGCATTCATTAGGTTTTTTGCCGCAGTCAGCGTATGTATTGTTTACTTCATTTGATTATCTTAGATAACTCAATTATGATGGATTTGCTTCACCCAAAGAAGTGTCATGTGTTGCACCAGTGGTCATATGTTCAAACTTCATCAATGCCTCTACCATGCCCTTAATCTTGGACTTAGGTTTATTATAACTATTTTTTTTTTTATTTGTTGAATTCTGTAATTTTTAATGTTACCCTTTTTATTTTTGAATGAAATTTAGCTTTAATTTTTGAAAAAAATTAACTTTTTACAATCCATAACAGGGTTTAATTAACCTTTCATTCTCCGCTCAGTAATATCTGGCTTCGAAGCTCGCCGAAGGTATGCCAAAATTCAACACTCTTTACTTTTTTGTATTACTACTTTGAGGTTTCATAAATTGAGTGAAATGATTTTACAGAGCTTAAGCATTGCAACTTAATTCATTTGGGTAGTGTAGTTGAAGTGTTTGATGAAATGAGGCTAAAAAAATGTTCATATGCCTTAATGTTCATCTGTCCTAATTAATATATCAATGAAGATGAAAATTGTCTATCTCTATACATTATAAAATTCAAGAGTGAAAACATGCAAAGATGAACATTACTATTTGGGGTTTCAGAATGCTTGGAATGATATGAATATATGCACACTGTGTGATTAATTGTGTGTTAAAAATTTCCAAATTTGTGCTTTATTTGATATTTTAAGGAATTATGTCTACCTTTCATATTTGGGAAAAATGATTGCATTTTGATTTCTATGGTATCAATGATTGAGTATTATTGTGCTTTGGAAAGGCTTGGCAAATGTAGCATTTTTATTGGGAATTTTGGTTTGGTTTAGAAAGTTTGAATTTTTATTGAGTATGCTTGGTTGTCTGGTAAGTGGTATGATTTGAATTTTACCATTTGGAACAATGCCGCCATCTATAACCATGGAAAACTTTCCCCTGATTGATCATATGGTGATATTTATATTTATGGAATTTGTCATATGAAGACTTTGTTATTGCCAGATTGGCTTTGCAACTATTTATTGCATTCTACCAGTACTGAGTTCTGGCACCAGTATGAGTAAAGAGAGTGAACTCAATAATATATATATATATATATATATAATAAAATAGAAATGAGAGAAAAGGTAAAAGGTCACTTGACTACTTGACACGTAAAGATGTTAAACAATCTTTCCATTGTATTTCTGATATGTAAACTGTTTCCATTAAAATGCTTAAGCTGATTAGAATGCAATACGAACTGTTATGGTATGGAACCATAGAAGTTCTATAGATTAACTAAATATAAATCAATTGGTTTGGATTGCAGTTGGCTTAAGTTCTTCTTTTAAGGTAGGACTGTAGGTGTAGCTCAATAATGCCAGGGGTAGTTTGAGCAGTATACGTTCATATGTTGTCTTCAGTAATCGAAAATATGGGCTCACTCTTTTGCAAACACTGACATAATCCAACTGATTCTGAAGAAAATGCTTAGGTATAGATGTTTGATATTTTCATTGTTTACATTGTTTTTTGTAGTCTCTGTTATAGAAACTCAGCAAATCTATTACACTATATGTTCATCTTCTCATTTTATATACCATATAGAGGCTTAACTTTGCTTTTTAATCTAAACTTTCAGACTGCAAAGATAGAAAGGGGAATTGAGCTACAAACAAAGGCAGAGAAACACATACAAAAACTTCTATTACTTGGTGTATGTTCCTCAAGTTGGGGTTTTCATTGAGTTTTACTTTTTATTATTGTATTCTTATTTATTTTCATCGAGTTCAATGTACTGACGTGGATAGCACAAAGGCGCCACTCCTGCTTCCATTTGTCGTGTTCTTTAAAACTGTGAAAGTTGCAGATTGATGTTTACTAAATCTCGCTTGCTTCATGTTGCACGAATCCTTCTCAGACTTGTCGTTGAACTTCATGGTTTTCATGTCCATGCTGTTGGCAATTCAACAAATAGTTGTATGTCAAGTAGTAAATTTCATTTTGCATCTCATTGTGTTTTTACCTCCTTGAAAAAATTTCATTACTTTGTTAGGTTAAATGAATCTTATATATTTGATTGAGAGGGAGAGGATGTTGCTATCATAGTATTTGGAATCATTTAAATCCTTCTATCCACATTGTCTCATGTTCAATCCATATATGCCCATTTCATTTTGAGAATTTTTTATTCAATTTTCAACTATTAAATTTTAGATGTTATAATGCCATATGAATTGCATCCTTAGAATCTCATTTTAATTTGTTTATTTGCTTGCTTTGCATGTTGCAGGTGGTTGCATTTGCTACATTTGAAAATCATCAATCAGCAATAGCAGCGTTGCATTCACTAAATGAGAGCAACAATCAGTCTGTCATTTTGTCAACTTTACGTAAATAGTAAATGCATTCACTAGGTTTTTTACCGCAGTCAGCGAATGTATTGTTTACTTCATTTTATTATCTAAGATAACTCAATTGTGATGGATTTGCTTCACCAAGGAATACAATTGAAAGGTCTATATAAAAAAAATATTGAAAAAAAAAACGATATCATTCTCCTTGCATATTTGACAAATTATTCAATTTATTCTTCAAACTAGCCCCGTGCATTGCACGGGTTATCAACTAGTTTATATAAGTTGGTGAAATGAAAAAAAATCGAACAAGTTGGTTGAATAGACAAAAATTAACCAAGTGTTTTTGTCCTACTAAAAAAATTAGATAAAATTTCTGTATTTTATAGCAGAGGAGAACCACTAATAGTTAGAACAATCTCTTTATATAGTTAGTGTATGTAGTAAAAATACATAAAATTAAAAGGTAAGTGCTTTTAGTTTATCTTTATTTTATATAATTGATATATAATAAAACCGTCGATATGATTATCTATGAAAATTATCTAATAACTTAAAAGCCTAAATAAGTGTAAGGTAAAATAATTTTTAAAAAATTAAAAAAGCTCACCAACTACAAGTAGTTTTACATCTTTAATAATATTTATATAAAATAAATAATATTTATGTTTTGCTATTTAAAAATTTTAAATAACTTTGTAAATTGTCGACTTGAAAAAACAAATTGGATAAAAAAAACTGTATAAATATATAATAAGACAAAACTTAATTTTTTGGTCTTAAGTCTGTAATTTTTAGTATATGACTAAAATTTCAGTACAACTGAACACTTTTTCAACTCTTCATAATTTTATTTTGTTTATTTTAAAGCAATCCAAATAAGTACTAATAAAAGCCAAACTAATAGGGCTCTTTTTCTTATACATTCTCCATGATGATTTGAATTAATTCTTGTAATTGTCTTCCAACCCCAACAGAACATAATGATGGCATAATATTAAAATATTTAATTCATAAACTATGAAACAACAAAACTAAATTATATGCAATTTGTAAGTTAAGTTGTGAAATTATTAACTATTAAGAATAATTAATATCCCTTAATTACGTAGTCATACAATAATTAAATTTTGAATTTAAAAATATTTTTATAATTTTACATTACTCAAATTTGGAATCTAAATAACTAAATATTAAAAATATAGAAAAATATATTATGATTACATAATAATTAATATTTATAAATATGTTATCTATTATAAAATATATTAATAATTAAACTTTAATTACCAAGTTTATTTCATATAGTAGACATTTAGTTAATTATTTTTAAAAATAATTATGACTTATATATGTGTGAGTAAAATTTAGTTAATTTTTATATCTAAAAGACATAATAGTATATAGTTTATTATTTTACAACAATTTTATTTCAAAATAACTATATATTAAAAGTATAGGAAAAACATTTGATGATAATAATTACTACAACAAAGTGTAATATATATTACAAAATATATTAATAATTAAAAGGGTTGAATACACTTCCGTTACATCAAGTATCACCATATTCATGATTCGGCCCCCAAAGAATTTGGGCTTACAATTTACTACATCAAGTCCTAATTGCATACAATTTAGCCCCCAATTTCAGAATCTGACCAAAATTGGCCGGAATACCCGACCCGTCCAAAAATCCGATCGGGTCTTAAATATTTAATACAAGTTGACTGTATAAATATACGAATTGACTTAATTTTAAAAAGGGCTAAATACAGTTCTGTTGCATCAAGTACTACCATATTCATGATTCGACCCCCAAAGAAAAAAAATTAAAATTATAAAAAAAATTATAAATACAATTTATAAAATTTAAGACGTAAAATTTATAATTTGTGATATAATTTATAATTTGTAAGATTTAAGTTATAAATTTTATACATACAATTTGTTAAATTATAGATATAATTTTAAAATTAAAAAAAAATTATAAATACAATATATATATTAACTACTGTTTGTTTGAAGAATAAAATAAAAAACGGATGGAAAGAAAGTGTTGTTAGATAAACTAATTAACTACTGTTTGTTTGAAGAATCTTTTAACTAAATAAAAATAACTCACTTTCCAAATGAAAAATACATTACGTATGTCGTCTTATGCACCTTCTCTCTCCTCCTTTTTGCAACTCACTTTTTACACACCATCTCTCTCCTCCTCTTTTAATGGCGATAATCAGACTTTTTCCGTTAGAAAAGTCTCTGAATTAACATAAAATTTTAAGTTATTTTCTGCTTAAGTCGATCAAAGCTACTGGACAGAATCCAAGATCTGGAATTTTTAAATTTAAAGGAACAGAACAATTTGAAGGATTAGGGAAGAGGGGGAGAGGAGAAAGAACAAATGGGTCATTTTTTTCTTTTTTCTTTTTCAATTTCCCCCCCTCCTTTTGTATGTTCTTCCAATATAAAAAAGTATTATTTAATTAATTAAATTTTGGATATTTTTGTCAATTGTTTAAAAGTTTAATGTTATTTGTGTTAAAAATATAATTTGTATGTTTAAAAGTTTATTGATTTTTTTGGTAATTAAGTCCTTTTTTTTAATTTTAAAATTAAAAAATTGCATTTGGTAATCTTTGTATTAATATTTAATTTTAATAATTTAACATATAATAATTATTTATAAGGATTTATACAGATTTAATATGTCAAAATAAGTATTTATACAAATTTTATACGAATTAGGTACTTGATGTAGTAAATTGTGAATTTAGTGGTACTTGATGTAACATAAGTGGTATTAGCCCGTATTCTATACGGTCAAACGGTATACAATTCCTATTTGGCCGAAAAATTAGGTATTCCGGCCAATTTTGGCGCCATTCTGAAATTGGGGGCTAAATTGTATGCAATTAGGACTTGATGTAGTAAATTGGAAGCCCAAATTCTTTGGGGGCCGAATCATGAATATGGTGGTACTTGGTGTAACGGAAGTGTATTTAGCCTTAATTAAAATTTAGCTACCAATTTTGTTTCAGAGGAGATCTTTAGTTAATTAATGTTAAAAAAAAATTCCTCACTTATATTTTTGTTATTAAGATTTTGTTACCTTTAAAAACTAAAAATAATGATAGTAAGTTATTATTCTATAACAATTTTATTTCATATATAAATCCTTAAACAAAAAGTTTAGGTTTTTAGGTTCTACTCATTTTTAGAACTCTAAAAAACTATAAATGAATTATAAAGTTTGAAAAATAAAAATTAAATATTAAATTTAAAAACTATTTAAAATTTTAATATTAAATTAAAAATAACAAAAAAAAATGCACATTACAAACAGTCATTTATGAGTCTTGGAATTCGTCAACTATGTAATTTATTGGTTGTTAATGAAATTTCTTTTTATCGGTAAAAAAAAATCTCATATGCCCCATCTCTACAAATTGAGTGCGACACTTGTGGATGTCCAACTTTCTTTCTTCTTTTTTCGAATTTGACTTTTCTTTGTTATGCTTATTGCATTAAATAATTGTCCCAGTTATGACTACGTGTTAAAATCAGTTTCTATATATGCTTACCACATTTTTAGTTCCTATCTAGTTCTGCTTTGGGCATCCATACAATTATCCTCCAACACCCCTAAATAGACATTCAACGATATAAAATTACTTTTAGTGAAGGTAGTAATGACACGAGCTAATTATTTGCGATGAATTTTATTGTGTTATTAAATATAATATTTGTGTCGTTAAATTTATATTGAGAGAAATTAAAGAATAAATATAATAAAGGGGATCTTAATCCGAACTCTTTTTTTTTTCAATTTCAGTTGTAATTTACTTCCTAAGTAAGTTCGTATTTATTAATATTATAGGTTAGGAGAGACTATAATCTGAAGTGGAAAGGTAGCAGTGGCGGACTCAAAACGTTTAACGAGTGAGTTCACAATCGTCGTAAAAATTAAAATAAAAATAAAATAAAATAAAATAAAATAAACAACACTTAAACTTAATATCACCATCCGGACTTCTAAATCTTTCCTAGTTGAGTGACTCATGTATTGAAAAGAGATGTTATACAAATAACCTAATTTCAAGTTCATAGTTGGGACTACATTTAAGATTTTTAGTACCTCTTGTAATATTAAAATTGCAAATTCTTAAATTAAAACTGATGTTATTTAAGAATTAAATTTGTTATAATTAGTAGTAACTAAATAAATTACTTTTTGAATTTTAAAATTTAAAATTTTACAATTAATTCAAGAAAATAAAAACTTTCTTCTCTTGAAACATAACAGTAATTACTCGATAAATCATGGATAGTCATCTAATTTAATCTGTTTTAGTTGCCATAATATAGTATGTAAAACTTAACTATACAATATATAATATATTATATAAATCTTAGCTATACAATATCTAACAAGCTAATCTGAATAAGGTAACCATATAAAGCCTAATCTCCAAGACTGCAACCATATATTGGTCGGTATCCAGGGGCGGAGCCGCATAGGGGGCAACGGAGGCAGCTACCTCTGCTAAAGTTTTTGGTGCGTTGATTTGACGATGCCGTTCACGGCGGCGAGTTGGGCGATTCCGGAGCCCATTTGGCCACCACCCCTAGTGTCTTGATTTCTGCCATTATGTCGTCGACCTCCACCACTGCCACAACCAGAGAATTGTAATCTTTCAGTTCTCAATGATAAATACATTAAACCAAACTCGTGATTGTACGGGTTGGGCCTATTTGTAGACTTACCCAAATCTTTTTTTTAGCCCCTCAAAAGATTATGACCAGGCCCCGTATAAGCTTAAGGTCCAGCCCTGAATGACGATACCACTTTTTTAGGCTTTTTGCTGTTTTTGCAGTTCAATAATATTTTTCTCTTTTTTTTTCAAGCCCACCTCAATAATACTTGGTAACAAGAAAGCTACCGTTATTTTGGGGGTATTTGTAGACATACCCGATTGTTATTTTGTTGAATGATATGAATCCTAGAATGGTATTCCTGGCCCTTATAAGGGGACAATTATATTTATTAGTACAATTTTATAAAAAATTGCAACAAAAGTGCATAAATAAAATATTTACAAATTAGTGCATATGCAATATTTTATTTATAAAATTAGTGCATTCTTATCTCTTTAGTTTAGGTGAGTGTTTTAATAGGTTGCAATTAATTACTTTCTCTCTCCTCCCTTCTATCCCTTTAATTCATCACTTTCTCTCACTCGCCTCTGTTTTAAGCATCAATATTATGGGTCTATTTGGTTTAAATGGCGTTGTCTTCACCATATTGCTTAATACTCCCTCCATCCCTTTTTATTTGACGTTTTAAAGATTTTCACATAGATTAAGAATAGATGCAATTTTACTATTTTACCCTTAATTAATACTTTGATCTCATTTAATTCTTCATCAACACCAGACTTGATTTCACACTTTCTCTCCCAATTAAGGACGTTTCACATCCTGATAAAAAAAATTTATCTCTTCGCCAAAAAAAAAAAATTCCGCCAAATTTTTTCCTGCTAAATTTTGTCTCCGGCTAAACACAACTAAAAGAGGCATATGCAGCATAAAGGATTTTATTCTCAATAGACTTCAAATGAGATTGCAATTTTGAACTTCTAAGGATTATTTTGATCGTTACTTTGACATGGCTCCACGACAGAAAAATCGAGCTCCTTTATCTGAAATCAATCTCAATGTCGATTTTGTTGATCATAGAGATAAAGAAGATGAAGAAGAAATTCAATCGTTTGATTTTAACAATGAAGCAGAGGAATCAATTTTTCATTCGTTTGATCTTAACAATGAAGCAGATGAATCAATTTTTCATTCGTTTGATCTTAACAATGAAGCAGAGGAATCCGTTTTTGATGATGAAGAGGCTATGGAAGATGATGAACTGGATATGGAAGATGATGAAGTTCCAATGGAAGATGATGAACACATACAAGTAGGATCGCAATTGCAACAAACAAACTTCAATCCAGGTATTGTATTTTCTTCTTTCAATCTGAACAGAGCCAATATTGAATAAATGTAAACGATGATGGAATCCTATTTTTCTCCAGATATCAAATAGGTGTCAAGAGGCAAGGGAAAGAAAGGAAAATCACTTGTGCCTATCTTATTTACTCTATAAATAATTAGACGGGTCTATCACCAGGCCATAGCTAATATTGAGCTAAGATCTAGATTCTAAGTAAATTAACTTCTTGGCAACTGACATGAAACTTTTTTTGCTAAGTAAATTAATTACTTGACTAGAGTATTCTAGGCCAAGATATGTAGTCATTTAAATAGGTACCTGAATCAAACGATAAGAATTAAAACTGAAAAAGTTTAGTTAGATCAAGCTCAGCTTGAATCCCCCTTGATAAGTTTTGATGCATTAAAAGTATTTCTAATTTGCAGCATCTACTGAGAAGTTACCTTATAAACTGATCTCAAGCCAATAGTTGCAATTTTTTCTACTGGCTTGATAACAAGAAAAATAACAGAACAATGTACAGGGATCTGTTTGCTCAACTCTCAACAACTACTTGAAAAAATACTTTCAGAAACAATGCAGCAAGAACTATAAAAAATTTCAATTTTGTTAATTTTTTCTTTGATAAGTCAAAAGTTTAGGTCTTATTACTACAATATAAACACAACAAGCTGACTACCGCAGCAGCTGATGTTTGATCACAGAAGTTGGACAATGTGGGTACCCTTTAAACAGGATTTCCTTAATGAGCCACATGGAGGTAGAACCTTTACCACTTCAATACCAATTTGAATGATGTCAAGTGCAACTACAATTTGTTGTGATTTTAAAGATTTAGATGCTTTATGTGTTCTGATCCCCAACTACAATTTGTTGTTTCTAACACACTTAAGTTTACTGCAGATGTTGAATTATCATCAAGTCACCATACGAAGCTGAGAAATTTAAGTAATGATGAACGCTGAGCTATATATGATATGCTACTACAGAAAAGTGTTGATGGAAAATTGAAAAAAGGGACGACTAAATTGGTGGCATCATTATTTTCAATTGGTATTCGTACCGTTCAACGGATTTGGAAAAAAGCAAAAGCTAATGATGCATATGTTGATGTTTCTCATAAAAGGACAAAAAATTGTGGTCGTAAAGGAATTCAGATTGACTTGGGTCGATTTCGTGAGGTTCCTTTGCATCAACGAACAACTATTTGCTCTTTAGCTTATGCCATGAATATGAAAAAGAGCACTTTGTTTAGGCGTGTACAAGACGGAGAAATACGGCGTCATACAAATGCTCTAAAGCCTTTTCTGAAGGAAGAACATAAAATATCGAGGTTACGATTCTGCATATCAATGCTTGAGCAAAGTAGCATACCACATGATCCTATATTCAATGGAATGTTTAATGTTATTCATATTGATGAGAAGTGGTTCAACATGACCAAGAAAACCAAAAATTTCTACTTGCTGCCGGATGAAGAAGATCCGTTGCGATCGTGTAAAAGCAAAAACTTCATTGGGAAAGTTATGTTTTTAGCTGCTATAGCGCGTCCAAGGTTTGATAATCAAGGAAACGAATTATTTTCAGGGAAAATTGGTCTTTTCCCCCTTGTTACACAAGAACCGGCTAGAAGAAGTAGCATTAACAGAGCTACTGGGACAATTGAAACAAAGCCTATAACTTCAGTAACAAGAGAAGTTATAAGGTCTTGCATGATAGAGAAGGTTCTACCTGCAATTAAAGAGAAATGGCCAAGAGAGGATTTTGGATATCCGATATATATTCAACAAGACAATGCAAGAACACATATTAATTTGACCGATTCTGATTTTTGTCGAGCTGCTATACAGGATGGGTTTGATATTCGTTTGACATATCAACCTGCGAATTCTCCAGATTTAAATGTTTTAGATCTTGGCTTTTTTAATTCCATTCAACAATTACAGTACAAAGAAGCTCCAAAAAGTTTTGATGAGCTATTACAAGCTGTGGTGAAGTCATTCGATGAGTATCCTACACGGAAGTCTAACCGCATATTTCTATCATTGCAATCGTGTATGATAGAAATCATGAAAGGCAAAGGTCACAACAAATACAAAATTCCGCATATTAGAAAAGAAATGTTGGAGAGACGAGGTGAACTTCTAACTCAGATGAAATGTGATCTTGAACTAGTACAAGAAGTTCAAAATTATTTGAATCAATTGGATGAAGGTATTTGTGATGAATTTTCGTTTACAATATCATTAATGTGGTATATGCTAAATCTGATGTGAATATATCTTGGTTGTGCAGATTAGCTGTTGATTGAGTTTATGGGGCTTGAGTTGAGGATTTTTCTCTTTGCCTGAATCTGAGCCTACTGATGAAAGAGTAGTTTTTCTGTTTATGGGGTTTGAGTTGAGGATTTTTCTGTTTTGAGTTTTAGCTTACAGCAGGAGCTATAAAAATTGGCCCAATAGACACTACTCTGTCAAAGTTTTTCTCAAAACATGTCATTTTGTTTCTTCTCATGAGGGGCTGGAGAAGTGGCACAATTATCTTGCTTTTATCGTTTAACACCAACTCTATTTCATTACTTTTTGTTAACAGCAAATCATGTGTTCGTGATGAAGTTCTTGCTTGCAAAATTTATCTGGATCCTTAAATATTTCTCTCTCTACCTTTTTCATTTTAGTTTTGTGTGCTAAGATTTGGTCCTGTTTTGATAAAGCCAATTTGTTTTAAGATCTCATTCCTCTCATAGGACCATAATGAAACGAACTCAGCCAGTTAATGGAAGTCTGTTGAGTGTCAAATCAGATTATTCTTTGGTTTTCCCTTAATTTATTGAGTAAGATAAACAATTTGGTGTGGCAGGCTAGCACAGGCCTATCCACAAATAGCATCCTGTAATCTTGTGATAGGAAACTTAATTCATTCTAAATTTTATGCAAGATGATCATGATCACCATCTTTTACTTGTTGATAATGATACTTGAAGGATAGTTATGACTCTGTCACTGAGCATTGGTGTAAGTCAATTATACACGGGGAGTTCTTTGTATTCATTGGTTTTCTGTTTATATTAGAATGATGCACTTGCAGCACTTTTTGAATTTGAAGAGAAAATATAGGAATATTACTTTTAAGAAAAAGGTAGAAACAGGAAGTGTAATACATCTTGAAGCTAATGCATGAATGAGAGCTCACAATTCATATGCCGAGTCTTGTTCCCGTTATGGAATTCCTACTTGAGATGGATATTTCTTAATTTATGGGTTGCTTATGGAAATGTGTTTCTTAATTTGGTGTCCAAATAGCATACTCTGGATCAGCAACTACCCAGTGGCTAGTCCGGACTTGGGCCACTTGAACTGTGAAAATGTTGTGATCACTTGCATGATGTAGTAGGTGTTTCTCATCTAGTCAAATGAAACTTCCATAGAAAGATCATTGACAGCTTTATACGGCTGGGCAACAGAAAAACTATCTGCTTGTAAGTCCATGCAAGGTTTTGGTTAATGTTTGGCTTGGACCAATGCTTTGGCGTCACTACACAAGTAAACTTGGACCATCTACTCTTTTGCATCCATTTTATGAAGGCATTGGAAATTTGGGCAGAGTAGGCATAAAGTCATTATCCTTGCAAGCAAGGATAACCTGTCAATTTTGTTCAGCACACACCTGTTGCCACTACTACCAGTACCAACATTTTCTATGGATTATTAAGTAGTATCACTTCACCCACTCAGATCTACTCAATATGAATTACCTAAAGTTGTTTATGTTTAGCTTTTTTATGTTGATATGGTGATGAAATAGGCCTTTTCTGTGACCCCAAGAAATATTCAGAAGAGTTATGAGCTATTAGTGAGATCAAGCAGGGAACTTATAAATAAAGATGAAAAAGGAGCAAAAGTAGGAATGCATGAATAAGTTCCTTGGCTGAACCGCTGAGCTAACATTGCCTACAGAAATAATGGATTCTTTGTTCTGTACTCCTTAATTCACGACTAACCTCTAACAGCGAACATAACTCCAAGTGACAACAAATTTTCATGAATCAGACGTTGCACTGACGTTTCCACATTTTTTTTAAAAAGTTGATGTTGTATATACATGTATAAACAGAAGAGGCATTGACCGAGAACATATACAACAATAATGGACATATGCACAACCCTGCTTTAAACATATAATGATATAAGAAGGCATAAGAAAGACCAAACATAAATAATGGTTCCATCCTTCTGGTCCAAAAAAGGGAAGTTCTTACTTCTCTACTCAAAATGATGATTTTCAACAAACTTACATGGTTAATAAAATTTTGAAAGATACACTTTCAACATAATCCTTACTACTTTTTGCAATTCTTCTTCTTCAAAAGTTTCTTCCCCTTCATCTGGAAATTTGTTCAAATCAAATCCTCCATGTTCATTCAAATCAACGAGCAAAGCTTCTTCCCCCTCATCTGGAAATTTGTTCAAATCAAATCCCCTAGGTTCATTCAAATCAACGAGCAAAGCTTCTTCCCCTTCATCCGGAAATTTGTTCAAATCAACGAGCAAAGCTTCGAACTCAGACTTCATGAAATCTCCATCATTCTTCATCTTCAACGGTAATTTCTTCTTTTCGGATTCAGACTCCATAAAATCTTCATCCTTCATCTTCAATGAAACCTAGGGTTTGCTCTCAACTATTGAAACTATAATTTTGTCGTAAAAGAAATTATCACCTGATAACTTTATCATTGCAGTAGAGTTTTGAAGACTTCTCATAAATGTATCCTTGGAAATCAAAGAATAGAATTTGATCTGTCTCTTGAAAACAGAGAAAATAGCCATTAATGGTGGTGGAGAAGGAAGGGCAGAGAAGGAAAACAAATAGGCAAAATATTCTTGGTTTTGTAGAACGTCAAATATTTTGGAAAGAAAAATACTCTAAAACGTCAGATAAAAAGGGATGGAGGGAGTATTTGTTTCAGTAGATTACAGATCTCAATGTTTTAGAGATTTTCCTATTTTATGTTGTCTGTTTAAAATATATAATAATGATTAATGTGGTTCAAGGAAGAGTTATTGGAAGGTCACATATGAAATCTATATTGTTGACATTGATGAAGACCCCTTGCAATCTGTTGGATCTATGAAACTTGGGTTTTCTTTGGAACATCATGTTGCTGATATCTAGGTGGACACATTGGCTATATACTTCAACTTCATATTTATTATAGGCGTGGATTTCCTAATTTTGTTATTTTCTATCTTCTGTTATTACCTTTTGCAACATTTTTGGTTACTCATACTACCCTTTAATTTGGTGTGTATTTCCTGTATAAGGAAAGGAAAATGCTAGGGATCTTATTCTTCTCCCGCCCCTCCCCCCTGTCTCACCTCATTCCTCATGCCTTCTTCGTCTTCATATCAAGGTAACCAAACCTTCATACCAAGGTAACCAAATCGTCATACCAAGGTAACCAATCCACCTCTACACATGCAGTTTTTTCATAGTGCAGTTGGTAACCAAACCTTCATACCAAAATAACCAATCCTCCTCTACACCTGCAGTTTTTTCATAATGCAATTGGTAGCCAAACTTCATACTAAGGTAACCAATTCAGTTTTATTAGGTTACCAATTTATTTTGAATGTGATGCAGTTGGTAGCCAAACTTTCATACCAATGTAACCAATCCAGTTTTATTAGGTTACCTTTATAGTGCAGTTGGTAACCAAATCTTCATATCAAGGTAACCAAATATTCATACCAAGGTAACCAAACCTTCATACCAAAGTAACTAATCCACCTCAACACTTGTAGTTTTTTCATAGTGTAGTTGGTAACCAAACATTCATACCAATGTAACCAAACTTTCATACCAAGGTAACCAAACTTGCATCCTCTTATAGAGCGACATTAGAGAAAGAGCAAGTTTGTAGATGCGACCATTGTTGCATGTGACACCTTAGAGGTCGTAGGTGAAGCCCAGACAAGGGGTGGCGAAGGTTGATTTAGTTCATGAATCAAAAAGAGAAGAAGAGAAATTTCAGTGCAGTTGGTAGCCAAACCTTCATATAAAAGTAACCATTTTAGTTTTTGTGGGTAACCAAATCTCGTCGAACAGCAGAATCCAACCTGTAATGTTTGTTGCCTAGATATGTTATGTTTGTTGCTGTTGTTTGTTAGATCTATTGTGAAATATAGCAGCCTTGTGTTGTTAATTTTGGCAAAAAAATATGGAGTTTTCGGTCGGTGATGCTTGACCGGAAAATATGGTGATTATAGGTGATGGTTGGTGACGGTCGGTGATGGTTGGTCGGAAAATATGGAGTCACTGTCGGTGATGGTTAGCCTTTTAAAATTTGAATTTTGAAAAATATTTGAATTTGAATTATTAATTATAACAGTTACTTCTCCTTGATTTAAGGAATTCTTTATTTTTAGGAAACTGAATGATTTAATGAGTTTATCTTGTTGCACTCTTTTTGTAATTATTTTGTTAGTGCACTATTCTTGTAATATTTTACTAATTATTGTATATTTCTGTAAATGACCCTATAATAAGCTCATGGTTCAACCCTGATTGACGACTCACAAGTTTTGGGGTCCAATAATTTTTCAAGCCCACGACAACAATACTTGGTAATATAATCCAACCATCCTAAAAAAGATGACCTAATTATATTTTTCATACAAATTAATAAAAATAAGATAAAGGAAAGAGAGTAAAAAAAAATTCAAATTTATCCTTAATAGTCTCCACAAAATTACATAAAGTCATGTGTCCTTTTATTCTTTTATACTAATAAAATGACATATTTACTCCCTTACTTTTTGTATCTTAGCACTATTTTGAAGACAAATAAAATTGTACATTAAATCATCTTTTTGAAGACGGGAAAATATATGTTATGAAACAAGTAGTTGATGAATGCAATAGTTAAAGACCAGAATTATCCTTTCGGGAGATAATTCTAGTCTTTAACATTATACTCCATCCGTCCCAAATTAATTGCTCAGTTTTGACTTTTTAAGTCAAATTGACTATTTTTAGAATTAATAATTTAGCATATATAAATATATTTTTAAAATTATAAAAATTGGGGTTAGTAATAAATTGTATATACTTTCTTTTGGTTATAATCTCTTCACCTATATTTTAGCAAAAATAGTAAAAAGATTAGTTTTAAAAATGATCAATTTGACTTTAAAAAGTCAAAACTGAACAATTAATTTGGGACGGAGGGAGTATAATATTAGTATCCTACATGTATTGCTGTATAGATAACGTGATTATTATAAAATAATTTTTTTTATAAAATTTATAGAACTAAATAGAAAGATATATAAATTTTAAATTTAAAAAAATTAAAATAATAATATAACTAAACATGCAAGAACAAAAGAGATAAAAAGTATTGTCTCCTAATTACATCAACGAAGTCGGTGGCTCTTGAGAGCCCCTTTATTAACAGAGATAAATAGATAGAGAATAGATAAATTGATGAGTTTTTTTTATTTTTTTATTTTTTTATGATCGATGAATAAGTAATAAATATTTGGGCTGAGGTTTCTGCAGTAGGATAGCCTCAAGCCCAGTTATCATGGACACTTGTAGTCAGTTTGCAGTCTACTTTAATGTCTGGTGGGCTAATTTTAGTTTCTATTCCGTGAGCTAATTTTTCTTCAAATTTAAGTCATGTGCAATGCACGGGAAGCATGATGCACGTGAGTTTCATGAATTCTTGTGAAACATTTAAATGTCAATAGACCAATATAACCAAATTTCTATTATGTTTGCGTCAAAACCCACAAATAGAATTAAATTCCCTTTATTTTTCTGTCACTCGGATTCAGAGATGACTTCAAGCTCGTTGATGAATGATCTTGCATGTGTTGTAGTATCACTCGTTGAGCTGAAAGGATTTGGCGGCATGGCTGGACAATCTTCTCCTTGTAACATCTGAATCACACGAGTTATGGAAGGCCGGTCTATGAGATGCCATCCAATGCACCAAAGACCCACAATTGTTAACTTCTTTGCTATCGCAGCATCATCTTCTTTCTCAATTTGGATTACCAATTCTCCTCTTTGCTCCATCCTACGGAAAATCCATTCCGGAAAGTATACATCACTTGTGTTTTGTTCTCCATCAACAGGAGGAGGATTGTTCTTTCCTCCAACCATATCAAGCAACAACATTCCGAAACTATAAACATCTGATTTAGATGATACATTTCCGAAATTTCTAGAAAATACCTCTGGCGCAATATAGCCTATGGTCCCCCTAGCCACAGTTATTGACACAATACTTTTTTCTTTGGAACACAACTTTGCCAAACCAAAATCAGATATTTTGGGACTGAAATTTTGATCCAATAAGATATTATGAGGTTTGATATCAAAGTGGAGGATTTGTTGGGCGCATCCTTGGTGAAGATATTCGATTCCTTTGGCAATGCCTAGAGCAATTTGTTGCATTTTTTCCCAACCAAGGAAATTGCCGTTGTTAAATTTTCCGGAATATACAAACTTTTCGAGTGAATTATTAGGTAGAAACTCATAAACAAGAGCTCGATGACATCCGTCAGCACAATATCCCACCAATCGAACCACGTTGACATGGTGAATTTGTCCGATAGTACCCACCTCTGTGATGAAATCTTCACCATTTCCTCTCGAATCATTATTAAGAACTTTGACCGCAACAAAAATATCATTAGAAATTTGTCCCTTGTATACTGATCCAAAACCTCCCTGACCTAATTTATCCTTGAAGTGATTAGAAATCTTCTTAATGTCATTATAAGAATATCTTGTTGGTTTGAGAGCTTTGTAGTCCTCCATAAACATTTTGATCTTTAGTTGATCCTCCTTCTTTATTCTATTTGACCGGATAAAATAATACAGGGAAATAAGAACAAGCACAGTGAGAAAGATACTTGGGGGTATTATACCTGCATATATGTTACAAATCAAGTCAAATTATCCGTTCATGAAGATATTAATTACACTCTAACAAGCAAACATGTATATGATCAACTGGTTCTAAATCAAAATACACTCTTCGTTTCAAATGATGATATTATTATTGACTTTGAAAGTTAATTCCAAACATTTTCAAAGTCGAAACTGATATGATTCATTAAAAATTTTGAAACAATAAACTTTACTTTTGATTAGTAATTTTTAAATAGTTATAGTATTCATCATTGTATTGACTAAACTTAAAAAAAAAATTCATATCAATTTTGAATTTAAAAACATTGACTTCAAAAAATAAATAATAATTTTATATTTCAGAAAAGAGGGAGTATGAAAAATTGGCATATCAACTTCACCTGCTACAAGTCGTTTATTTGTTTTATGGCCTGCAAAATATTAAGAGAAAGAAAGTTAGATCTTCGGAAATATTATATATATTCCTTGCTTTGTTTTCGGAAAGTTAATTTAATTTCAACTAAAATGTAAAATTGTCCCTCATTTTATCTACTTATTATGTTTCTGTTCTTGAATTTAATTATCAAGCAAAATCAATTAGTAATACAAAACTGTGTTATTTAGCACAGATTTTCACTACTAACCCCTAAGCAGTTTTGCACTAATAATATATAATTATAACTTGAGGGAGGGATTTGTTAATTAGTTGAACTCAAAAATGAAAACATTACACCAACACAAACAGAGGAGACAATTTTATAAGTATTTGTCTTATTCGTTTGTTAAAGTCCCATTTCATAGAATACAATGTATTTTCATAATCACCTAGTATACAACACTAGTATAATATCAATAATCAATCAACTAACACATAATAGATTGATATAAATAGGAAGAAAAATGTCTCTCCAAGTTACTACTTAATTTCATTGGTCCTTTAAGCGATAAAAATCTCAATCGAGTCTTTCAAGTGGTCAATTTGATTCAATTGAGTCCTTCATGGCATAAATCTCAACTGAGCCGAAGTCAACATCAGGAGTCAATTGAATCAAATTGACCAAATTAAAATTGAATGAAAACTTGGCGAAACACTTTGCAATTAGGCCAATAAAAATAGAAAAAGAGGTGTACCTGAACCCCCTGTAAATGGTTTAGGAATGGGGAAGCATGTAGTATTACTAGTGCTATTATCTCTGAGCTTACAATACTCCCCTATAGCTTCACAACTAAAACAATTCGGCATGGACCAACTCAACCGCAAGCTTTTAGTGTTGTAGAAACCAGGGTACAAGTCATCTGCCGACGAAAGAATATTATACATCTTGGTGCAAGATATTATCGGGGCGTCGAATGTGGACGCGGACGAACGGATGGCATAAACTTTGAAATCATTGTTGCTAAGTGAATGGATAATCGAATCATAGTAATCAGATGTCAAGTCTCTTTGAGACGTTGTTGATGAACAATTGAAAAAGGCTGTACTATAACCAGAAATGGTGAAGTAGATATGATCATATTTTATTTCAAATTCAAACGAAGGAGAATTTGAATGTAATAGCGTTGACAGAGGGACGATGTCCAGTTCAAGGAGTTCAATGTATAGATGTTGATATGCATAGTCGATAAAACTGACAGTTGCCTTGGCATAATACGAGAGATGGAGTCCGTTGATCGATGTGTTAAAACCGTATCGGAGCTCCAATACGGTGTCTTTGTGGCGTCCACTGCAAGAAAGTTCGAAACCAGGGTAGCCACAGTGATCTGGCTGCTGGTCTTTAAGTCGGAACGGGAACCGGATGGTTGGGCCATTGTGGTTGCACTGTGTTACCCTACAGGACTCATCATTAGCTTGGCCTGTAACAACAGCTGATGGTAATGTAAACTCTATCAAGACTAGTAGTACCAAGGAAAAGAAATGAACCATGAAAGAACCCATTTTTTTCTTTCATGATCCTCTGGAATGCTATAAACTTTAGGAGTTATATCTAAGATCTTTCCTTTTACGTGTTGGATTAAGGGTATGTTTGGAAAAGAAATAAAATGAACTTTTAGATTATATAATATTACATCCCTTTTAAAATTAGAGATACAATTTGACTTTTGAGATCAAATGACGACATATTAAACTTCAAAATTAGTATGACTCATAAATAAAAGTTTAGAATGAAATAAATTTTGTGATTAATAGTCTTTTTTAATATATTATACAATTATAATAATTGTATTATATCAGCTAAAATTATTTAAATTCAAATCAATTTAAAGTTTAATATGTCGTCGTTTGATTTCAAAAGTCAAATTATATTTTTAATTTTGGAAGGGAGGGACTTAGGGAGTACCTTCTAGGTTTTAAGTTAATTTTTTCGCCTTATTGGGAGGCTTTTTAAGAAACTCTATCTGTATTTATAGGAGTATTTTTAGGCAGACATAAAAATTGGACATTAGTGTATTTGAATTTTATCTATTTGT
Organism: Aralia elata; assembly: GCA_034770075.1. Lineage (NCBI taxonomy): Eukaryota > Viridiplantae > Streptophyta > Magnoliopsida > Apiales > Araliaceae > Aralia > Aralia elata. The sequence goes on from CM068387.1 coordinate 61,703,966, forward strand.
ATTTTTACTCACCATTGGGGGTCAAAATACAAATAAGTGAAATTCAAATACATTAATGTCCAATTTTTATGTTCACATAGAATTTTTGGTATTTATAGTGCTATCCCTCCAAATTAAGGGCGTTCAAAAAAAATATTGCTTTTGATATTTATGCTTTTTTAAGTATATTTCTCTTTATATATTTGTACTTTTAACTCCATAATTTTCAAAATATAAACATGCTATAATTATTATATTTGCTATTGAATAATTTATGAGACACTGATGTGTCCATGTCACATCTCTCTCCTATGCGTGTCAGATTTAAATTCTATGAAATTGGCACATTACTTTTAATGCTAATTGCATTAAATCTCATACGCCCCAACTTTCTTTTTACCAATTTTGACTTTTTTTAGTTATGCTAATTGCATTAAATAATTGTCCCAGTTATTGGTACGCGTCAAAATCAGTTTCTATATATGTTTACCATGTTATTAGTTCCTCTTTCCTATTTCCGCCTTCGGCATCCATACAAGTCTCTATCCACCTCTCTCGTCCTTGGAAATGTCTAGATGAAGATCCCCTTTATGACAATTATCCTCCAACTCACCAACTCCCCGTAGTAGATATTCAATGATATAAAAATTGCTTTTTATGAAGGGAGCAAAGATGCATTATTTGCGATGAATTTTATTTTATTTTTAATCATTTACAATAAATTTTATTATATTGCTAGATGTAATATTTGTGACGCTGAGTGTATATTGAGAGAAATTAAAAGATGAATACAATGACGGAGATCTTAATCCGAACTTGCTTTTGCAATTTCAGTTGTAATTTACTTCCTAAGTAAGTTCATTTTTATTAAGATTATAGGTTATGTGATGGGTAGATTACGATTATTTGTATTAATTTATTATCACTTTATATTATTTTATTCCGTAAGTAGTCTGTTATTTAATCTTATAAAATATTGGGTTCTTTACATAAGTATACAACAATTAGTAAAAAATTACAAGAATAGTGCACTAACAAAATAATTACATGCACTAACAAAATAATTACAAAAAGAGTGCAACAAGAATAAACCCATTAAATCATTATCCCTTAAATCAAGGAGAACTATAACCACCCTATTTATTCCTCTCTATTTAATGGCACCCATTATTTATTTTCGGCATCCTCCTTCTTTCTCTACTTTCTCTCACCATTATTTCCGGCATCCTTCTCTCTTTACTCTCTCTCTCCTTCATGTCAGATATATATTGCCAGTCTACATAGAAGCGGATGAGAAGAAGTCTTCATCGAAGGAACCAGTTCATCCAAGTACGGGTCAAGAAGTCTTCAGCGGATGAGAAGAAGTCTTCAAAAGCTTAATACGGGTCAAGTCATAATATATGGTAGCCAAGTCTTCGTCGGAGGAACCAGTCTGCCATGTTTTTATTAACTTTAAGGAATGAATAGAAGAAATTTCATTGGGAATGTAATGTTTGGATCAGTAATCTAATGTTTGGAATCATTCCTATTATTGTATTATTTTTAATGTTTCAGTTGTCAGACAATGGAGATGATTTCAAATTAATTGGTAACCTAATAAAACTGAATTTGTTACCTTTGTATTAAGATTTTTTGCTACCAACTGCACTATGAAAAAATATTCTATAATAGATTTTTTTATAATTAATTGGTAACTCAATAAAACTGAATTGGTTACCTTTGTATGAAGGTTTGGCTACCAATTGCACTAATTATAAAAAATCTATAATAAATTTTTTATAATTAATTGGTAACCCAATAAAACTGAATTGGTTACCTTCGTGTTAAGGTTTGACTACCAACTGCACTATGAAAAAAAATATTTTATAATAGATTTTTTATAATTAATTGATAACCCAATAAAATTGAATTGGTTACCTTTGTGTTAAGGTTTGACTACCAACTGCATTATGAAAAAAAAAATCTATAATAGATTTTTTATAATTAATTGGTAACCCAATAAAACTGAATTGGTTACCTTTGTGTTAAGATTTGTCTACCAACTGCAGTATGTTAAAAAAAATCTATAATAGATTTTTTTTAATTAATTGGTAACCTAATAAAACTGAATTGGTTACCTTTGTATAAAGATTTGGCTACCAACTGCACTATGAAAAAAAAAATATGGTAACTGTACCATAATCAAAATAATTTTAAAGAATATGGTAACTGTTCTGAATTTTTTTTATGACTATTTAGTTACCCACAAAACTAAAATGATTGTCATTTTAGTTTTTGTGGGTAAACAAATAATCATAAAAAAATTAGGACCAAGCGACAACTCGTTAATTAGGACCAAAGTAAAATTATATCTTCAAAACATTTAAATGTTGGCATCAACTTTAGCTACTGAATCATCAATCCACTGAATCTGAAATGGAGTTTTAATATTTTGGTATCACTTTTTCGACTTAGACACCAAGCTTTGCTACTTTGTGACACCAATGAGGGCGAAGGGAGGGAGGGAGGCGGAGGGGCGGCGGGGAGAGGTGGTGGGGCGGTGGGAGGGAGGGAGGGGAGAGAGAGAATGGGTATTTTATTTTTTTAAAAAAAATTGATATGGAACTAAATTAAAGGGATAAAATGGAGGAGATAGAAAGTGATATTATCCCCTAAATTAAGGAATCCTAATTGCACTAATATTGTAAATAAATATGGAAGAGTGTATTATTTTTGTAATTATTTTATCTATGCACCATTATTGTAATTATTTCTAAAAATGTACTACTAAATGTAAATGTCCATAAAATATTTTTTTATCATTTTTAAAATCATTGGATAGAGATTATAATCCCAATTGTAAAGTAATATTACGTGATCTTTTTTTAAAGTATCAAATAACTTTAAAAATAATTCAAAAATTAAATAACAAATTAATTATAAAATAAAATAATTTAAAATAATAATAATAATTTAATATAAATAATCCTATCTCACTCGTTATTTTTTTCAATGAACCTGGAGAAAAAGCTTAGCACACAGTTAATTACTATGCTTTTGTCAAGCTCTTCCATGACTATTAATCAATAGTAGCTTGACATGTGGCTAAAAGTAAAGTGGTATTTTATTCTAATAAATGACATAAGGACCACACAAAACGACTTTGAATAAAAGAAAGAAGGGAAGAACCGGTCAATAAACTTGGTTGGAATGACTTATTAATTAATTTATCAGTCATGTTATATACACTAAAAATTTCTAATCGAATTATAATTACAATATATATATATATATATAAAATAGATAAAAAATTAAAAAAAATTTATTTTAGTTTATTCTATCTTATTATACACAATTTTACGTTAGTCATAATTTAACTTGGTGATTTGATATACCATAGATCATAGTGGTTTTACTATTAATCAATAGTAGCTTGACATGTGGAAGAACCGATCAAGAAACTTGGTTGGAATGGCTTATTAATTAAATTATGAGTTGTAAAAATTTTCAACCGAATTATGATTATGATATATGCGTATATATGAGATAAATAGAAATTAAGAAAAATTCTATTTTAATTTATTTTATCTTATCGCACACATTTCTACGTTAGTCGCAATCTAACTTTGTCAAATATTTATCGACACGTATATCGTTTTCCTTAATTTATTTAGTATTATGTAGGTAAGAGTGAATATTAATTATTATAATTAAAACCTTCAACACCTAATTTTAATTTTAGAAAATAAACTCCAAGTATTCATTTTCTCATCAAAAGTCTCACTCTTTTCGTACAAATTGGTAAAATGAAGAAAAATCTAACAAGTCGGTGAAATAGACAAAAATCAAGTAAGTGTATTTGTCATATTAAAAATAATTAGATAAAATTAATATAATTAAATAAAATTTATGTATTATCGTAGCGGAGGAGAACTAAATAAGTTGTTGATAGTTAGAACAATTCTTATATAGTTAATGTATGTAGAAATAATAGATAAAATTAAAATGTAAGTGTTTTTAGTTAACTTTTATTTTATATAATTGATAAATAATAAAATCATAAATACGATTATCTATAAAAATTATTTTAATAACTTAAAAGCCTAAATAAGTGTAAGGTAAAATATTAAAAAAAACACCAACTACAAGTGGTTATTTTACATCTTTAATAATATTTATATAAAATTAATAATATTTATGTTTTGCTACTTAAATAATTTTAAATAAAATTTGTAAATTGTTGACCTGAATAAACAAATTAGATAAAAAAAATTGTATAAATATATAATAAAACAAAACTTAGTATTTTGGTCTTAGTATGTAATTGTTGGTATATGCCTAGAATTTAATTACAACTGAAACACTTTTTAAAGTCTCCATAATTTTATTTTATTTATTTTAAAGCAATTCAAATAAGTACTAATAAAATCCAAACTTAATAGGGCTCTTTTTCTTATACATTCTCCATGACGATTTGGATTAATTCTTGTAATTGTCCTCCAACCCCAACAGAACATGATGATGGCGTAATATCAAAAGATTTAATTAATAAACTATGAAACAATAAAAAAAACTAAATTATATGCAATTTGTAAGTTAAGTTGTGAAACTATTGAGTATTAAGAATAATTAATATCCTTTAATTACTTAGTCATACAAGAATTAAATTTTGAAATTAAAAACAATTTTATAATTTTACATTACACAAATTTGAACTATAAATAACTAAATATTAAAAATATAGAAAAATATATTATGATTACATAATAAATAATATTTAAAAATATGTTATATATTATAAAATATATTAATAATTAAACTTTAATTACCAAGTTTATTTCATATAGTAGACATTTAGTTAATTATTTTTAAAAATAATTATGACTTATATATTTGTGAGTAAAATTTAGTTAATTTTGATATCTAAAAGACATAATAGTAGTTTATTGTTTTACAACAATTTTATTCCTAAATAATTATCTATTAAAAGCATAGGAAAAATATTTGAAGATAATAATTACCACAAAAAAACGTAATATATATTACGAAATATATTAATAATTAAAATTTAGCCACCAATTTTATTTTAGAGTAGAGATCTTTAGTTAATTCATGTTAAAAAAAAATTTCTTAATTATATATTAGTCAGTAAGATTTAGTTACTAAAAATCATGATAGTAAGTTATTATTCTACAATAATTTTATTTTATATATAAATCCTTAATCAGAAAGTTTAAACTTTTAGGTTCTACTAATTTATAAAACTCAATATTAAATATTAAATTTAAAAACTATATAAAACTTAATATTAAATTACAAGCACTCAATTATGAGTCTTTGAATTCGTCAATTATATGGAGTAATTTATTAGGTGTTAATGAAATTTCTTTTTGTCCATAAAAAAAATCTCATATGCCCCGTCTCCACATATTGAGTGTACTTGTGGATGTCCAGCTTTCTTTCTTCTTTCTTTGAATTTGACTCCGTGTTATGCTAATTATATTGCATTAAATAATTGTTCCAGTTATGGGTACCCGTTAAAATCATTTTCCATATATGCTTACAATATTATTAGTTCATCTTTCCTATTTTCTATATCCTACCCACTTCATCTTTCGGCATCCATTCAAGTCTATCCACCTCTAGTTCTTCGAAATTTCTGGATGAGAATTCCCTTGGTTACAATTATCCTGTTTGATTGAAGTTATAAAAATAAAAATAAAAATTTCTCACTTATATATTAGTTATTAAGATTTAATAACTTTTTAAAATTAAAAACCGTGATAATAAATTAGTATTTTACAATAATATTATTTCATATATAAATCCTTAAACAGAAAGTTTAGGTTTTTAAGTTCTACTTATTTATGCAGTATTAAATATTAAATTTAAAAATTATATAAAAATTTAATATTAAATTAAAAATAACAAAATAAAAAAAATGCACATCACAAGCACTCAAGTTTGAGTTTTTGAATTAGTCAATTATATAATTTATTGGTTGTTAATGAAATTTCTTTTTGTCGGTGAAAAAATCTTATATGGGCCCCATCTCCACATATTGAGTGTGACACTTGTGGATGTCCAATTTTCTCTCTTCTTTGAATTTGACTCCGTGTTATGCTGATTGCTTTAAATAAGTGGATGTCCCACTTATGGGTACGCGTTAAAATCAGTTTCCATAAATGCTTACCATCTTATTAGTTCCTCTTTCCTATTTTCTACTTCCTACCTACTGCTTTCAGCATCCATTCAAGTCTCTATCGACCTCTTGTTCTTCGAAATTTCTGGATGAGGATTCACTTCCCCCCCCCAGCCCCCCTCCCCGCACACACAAATAAAAATTGCTTTTTGTGAAGGTAGCAAAGATACATTATTTGCGATAAATTTTATTGTCGTTAAATATTTGCGACAAATTTTATTATGTTGCTAAATATAATATTTATGTCGCATAGTGCATATTGGGATAAACTAAATAATAGATACAATGAAAGGGATCATAATCTAAATTTTCTTTTGCAATTTTAGTTGTAATTACTTCCTAAGTAAGTTTATATTTATTAAAGATTATAGGTTATGTGATGGGAAGATTAGGACAATTTGTACTAATTTATTATCACTTTATACTATTTTATCCCATTAGTTGTCCGTTATTTAATCCAATAAAATATGTTTTTATCATTTTTAAAGTCATTGAATGAGAGATTTATAATCCCAATTGGAAAGGTGGTATTACATAATTCTCTTTTAAGGTATTAAATAACCTTAGAAATAATAACATAATAATTTAAAAACATTTTTATAATTTTACATTACTCAAATTTGGACTCTAAATAATGTCATAACTCATAAACATAATCTCCAAAACGGAAAAAACAAAAGCTTACAAGAGATATTGATAATGAAATCCTCTCAAAAAAAGGAAAAAAAAAGAAAGAAAAAGAAATCAATCATCTTATGAAGAAAACAAGTCACACGAAAGGTAAAAACAAGTTACACGAGAAGGGATAATAAATTATTATTAGGCGATAAAGACTAAAATAAAAGAGATTTAGGGAAGCGTACTCTCTTCAAAAATTGAAAAGTCCTCCATAGATTTAAGATAGATGGTAGAGTATTTGACTAGAAAGAAAAACAATAGAGGTTGAGAATAGAGAGGAAAAATAGAAGGAAAAAAAATTAGAACGTTATAGAGTAGAAAATTAAATTTGCATAATATTTGCATAACACTTGTATAGTTGAGAGTTACAAAATTCAACAGTCTAAATGAAGAGCCCATTTACATTTGGAATCAGGATTCAAAACTAATTTTGTACTTTACTCGTAAAAGATCCCATGTAAGTAGATTTAAGATCCTCTCTTTTTTTTGCTTAAAAATAGTGCACCATACTTAAATACTTCTTGAGAATAATATAGACTTCATATAAAATTTTACATTTAAATTTTGTACTTTCCACATCTTTTATAGGTCAATTTTTTTTAAGGTAAAGTTAAAGTGCAGACTCCATGTAATATGATTATAATTAAGATGATCATGTGATGCATATAAGGCCAAGTATTGAATTACCTTAGTCTCAGACTCGGCATACATTTCTAGTCTTTTACCATCAGTTCTTCTTTCCCATTTCTTAGCTACTTCTTCTTTTGGCATCAGTTCCTAACCGAGTCGAAGAAGATGCTTGATGATTGCCGCTGCAAGCTCCACATCTATTTGTTCTATTCAATAATCTTACTACTACAATTATTACTATTATCTTCTTCAACCTACGGCAAAGCCACCATTCCTTCTTCTTGTGGCAATATTTCTAACATAAGTTGCCCCTTCCGTTTGAAAGGCGATCATCAGAAATGTGATAAAACCCCCTTTAGTTATGAGCTCGTTTGCAACCACAATCGTACCACCATATATTTACCTAACGACGGATACTACTATTACGTGCTAGATATCGACTACAGAAACTACACCATTCGGGTTGCTGATCCGGGGCTAGAAAAAAATAACTGTTCTTCTCGTCCGCTTCACTCTATCCAAGAAACAATTTCTTTCGACTATTATTTGCAATATTCGGGAATATTTTCGGAAAGTAAAACCCTACTTACATTTATCGAGTGTCCATCTCCTATAAGTTCTTCTCGATACATAAATATTACTACTAGTACTACCACCACGACTGCCTGCAATAACAATGATAATACAAGTCCTCTCGAATTATCTTCGAGAGAAAAGTATTTTTATTATAATTATTATTATTATGTTGTGGCTGGCTATATGACGTTATTAGAAGTGGAGGATGGTTGCAAAGTTAGCAAGACAACTTGGGTGTCATCTTTCAATGTCACGAGTTACACTTCAAATTTCTCGGACATTCATGATGGGATGGTTTATGGATTTCACATTTCGTGGGCTGACATCTTCTGCAGGACTTGTAAATCGGAAAATTGTCATGTCGATCCTTTTAACAATTATTATGGTTGCTACCACTACAACTGCAGCTTGCGACACCAAAACTCGTATAAAGTTTCGATTTATTGTGAGTACAGAAGGGACTAATCATTTCTATGCATGTCAATTGACTATTCTGTCTCTTAATCGCCCATATAATTTGCACATGATTGACTAATTTTGATTAAAATTGATCGGATGATAAAAGTCTTTCAAAAAATTGAAACATTAATTAGTATTTATATTGCAATTAATGTCAACATGAGGGAATAGTTTTACGATTTAACCATAAATATTTTTATTTGTATATTTTATTTTCATTTTCTTCGTATTAATATTTGTTTTCGTATTCATAGGCATACGCAAGAACTTGAGTGACATGCTCGCGACCTTCATCCGTGAGTATTCACATCTATTGTGTTCTCAACAGAGCTGATTAACTTTTTATTATGACAAATTTGTTTTCGCATTAATTTTCTGTCTGATTTATTGTCCTGCCCCATGCTCTTCAAGTAATCCTTAGTAGTTACAAACTTAACTTATAAATAAATAGATAAGGATTATTTGGCTATCGAGAGTAATATATGGTGTGGGATAGCAAATTGGACTCCCCTTATTTGTGAAATATATATCCGTGTGTGGGAGCTGATCATCCATAGCAAATTGTTGCAATAAAATTTTATATAGCCACCACATGTGCATCTTTCATTATAAGATTTGATGACCACAATTTAAAAATACAACTCCTCTACCACAACACTGTGTTGTAGTAGGCAAGTCTCCTACTGCAACATTGTGATGTAGTAAGGAGTAATTGATCCATAGCAACCATTTTCATTTTAGGATTTTTTTTAAAAAAAACTCTTTAGTTTTAAATTTTATACAAAAGTACGTCATTTTATTAAATAGTCTTAGTCAACTTTGACCAAGACATACCTTAGATTATCTTTCTATATATATATATACATTTGAAATATTGATGTGCTTCCTTTGATTTCTCTTTTTTTGGTTGACCAAACAGGTTTGGATCATGTTATAGCCACTATCACTGGTAAGATTTTATAGTTGCCAATATTTTTCTATCCTTGTGGTTTTCTTTTTTTATCAATCTTAGTAAGAAAATTAGTGAGTCAAATCTCATGTAAATGCGATTTTATCTGATGATTTTAAAATTTTAAAATGGAACCCTAAAATATAAACGATAAAATGTAAACGATTCAAACGGCTGATAGACCCCAACCAAGAGTAGCTAGGTGGGGAAGTAAAATTAATCCTTGTTCGTACATAGGCTTCTCTAGTACGAAATGAGCTACTTTAAATAGGTCCATTCCTCCGGCTATTAATTACCTAATTGAACCATTAACAATTTAATATGTATTTCATTAGATATATTCCATAATAAAGTACTACAAAAAATTGCTATTTTTCTGACGAAAATTTTCGTCTGAAATAAGCCTATTTTGTCGGACTTAACTTATTTCCGACAAAAAATTTTATCGGTAATTCCCTCAAAAATAATTATGTTAGGAATTTCATCAGAATTAACTATTACCGAAGAAATTATTTTCGACAAAATTTCTCTCGAAAATAATCTAATTTCGACGGAAATTTTCGTCGGTAAAAGTATGCCACGTGTCGCTTTTTAATTTATTAAATTTAGCTAATTTTTGACGGAAATTCCGTCGGAAATTGATAACTTCGTCGGAAATAAGCATTTTTTTTTTGCATTTTTCAACTTTTTAAACCACAAAGTTGTGCATGTTCCTGTTGGAAAATCACAACAACACAATATACATATATATTTTCCAACAACCTGTTTTCAATCCCAACAAAATAATATATATACATACATGTTTTCGAACAACACAACAACATTAAACGCAACTAACTTACATTGAATAACATACACATTCTCAATAATGACTACAATAAATACTAAAAGTTCTAATAAACTACAATTTACAATGTAAATTAAGTAAAAATACAAAATTACAACATAAACCAAGTAAAACTACCATTTACAACATAAACTAAGTAAAACTATAAGTGACAGCTAGTACTACCATCAGCATGGGGAAGATTATCGGGCGAAGGTCGACGCGACTGCTTCGGTGTCTGAAAATCATTGTCATCATCCCTCTGCTCGTTATTGCCACCCTAGTCGACATCGCCACCCTATTAATTCAATAGAAAATTAAATAACCTATTAGTAAACATGAGAATTAAAAAAATAGCTAGATGATGATTAAGTAACAAACAAAATATACAACTTAAAAAGAATAAAATGCCTGAAGAGGAGTCTAGGTCTGGGTCAGCAGCGGCCCAAAAGCCTCTGTCACGAGGGTAACCACCATCCATATAACCTCATTACGTATCGTGGCGAAGGACTCCAGAGGGATACCCGTACACTCAGTGGTCGCCTCTGCTGCAATGTCCTAAGCAAGCTGATGCAAATGAGCATGGGTAGGCAATACCTGATCTCGGAATATTGGATCAGTAGCATATGGCTCTGACACCCGCATCATCGCCCTATGAAATAGCTCATCGTCCAAGCCAGCGTTCGTATGAGATGGTCTAACAGGTGCTCTAGGACGCTAATGTTGGCTAGAGCTTGCGAAAATACAAATAACTTTAGAATAAATACAAGCAAATATAAATCACGAAATAATGAGAAACATAAAAGAATAAATATACCTTCATGTAATGTATAAGCTAGTATCAGAGGCTGACCCAACACTCAATATTTGCTGGTAGTACGACTGAGGAGATCCTGAGACGCGATCCAAAGAACCATCTCGTCCTCCTGAGATAACTTAATCTTAGGCGGTGGGACGGTAGAATCTAATGGTTAAGGATCTCTCATAAAACTCGCAACTCAGCTATACGCTAGTCTTGGATCTTTTAAAATCGGTCCTGTAAGTTATTATTTATATGTTAGTTATTTAAAAAAAATTAATTAACAACAACTAATATTTAAAAGTACTTTTCAAAACAGCGATTACCCGTATAGCTAATGACACAGGAGTAATAGTAGATGGTGTCCCCTTCTTCGTATGGGTTCTATCTCAAAACTCGAGAAATGTATAAGGTCAGTCCAACTCCCTCCGCATGACCTAATAAATACATTCATATATTATTTAATTAGTAACTAATAACAACATTAAAACAAACAATTAAACACACTCATACCTCCTTACACTCCTAGAATGACATAGAGTCAGTAGTATGTACTACTCTAAACTCTTCTTCATCTATTCAGACTTCTTCTTGAAAACATCATCATCCCTATAATCATACATCGCTGCCCATGCAGTATTAGCTGCATGCTGTGACTGATGATCACGAATGGTAGTCCCGGGCCACTCCTTAATATCCTTAACAGACATCTCTCTTATTTCGAATAACCAACCAGAGTAGTTCTTCGTGATATAATCCCTAACAACCTCATCGCCAGCCAGCTCATGGACGCCCTCCTCATATGTATAATAAGTCTATATAAAAACAGTAATACATTAGAAACAACATAAGAGTAAACTAATATTTAAGTATATGGTTTAACTTATATATATTTAACTTACGTGAAACTTCTGCAATACATTCTTTATAAAAGAGAGATCGTACAACGCATATTGTGTAATGCGCATGCAGCAGGTGAGAAGAAAGGACAAACAGATGGCGTGCATAGTCCCCTTAGCCATAAGGATCAATATACTACAGTAGAAATAAAAATATTGGGTTATACATTTTCCATCAAACGGAATTAGTAAATAAAACATGTATTTAATTAATGACACATATTGATGAGAGTTGATGGCTATACGACAATTATGTGGAGCTACTGGCGGAAGGCCAAATAAATTGAGGGTAGCCTCGGTTATGTCGACGACCATTATCCTCCGTATAGCGTTCAACAGTTGAACCCTTTACATGAGCTTTGTTTTATACTTTTTCCTTTAATCGACGCATATACCTGAAATACAATGCATTAATAAGAATTTAATATAAATATAAAAATTAAATTTCATCAAAATGAAGAAATAGATGATATTACATCTCAAAGGGATATATCTACAGGATATATCTACCGATATTGCACCAGTCCTCCAAGCTTAAGTTTGCGTGTATGATAGATGAATAGACAAGTGCTCCATCGAATCAAAAAAATCTAGAGGAAAGATCATTTCGAGTTTGCACATTATAACCACTATATATGTTTTTCTCCATCTACTCCATATACATTGTACTTTATAACCATTGAACATAGATCTCAAAAGAAATTTGAATGTTCGTTCAAGACATCTACAACTTTCTTGGATAACATCTCACGAAATATAATTGACATCAACTTTTATATGAATACATGACAGTCGTGACTCTTGAACCCATTAATTTTCAACTACTTAACTTTACTACACTGAGATATATTAGAAGCATGTCCATTTGGGAGCTTCAACGCACTTACCCACTAACAAATGTTTTCAACCTGTTACTTGGTAAGAGAAAATGGAATTTTAGGTTTTGACTTGTCAGGTTGAAGCCACAACTCCCGTCTTATATTCAATGCCTCCAAATCTAATTTTTTCTTGTTATTCTCTTTTGTTTTACTATTCGCATCTACCATGGTGTAAAATAAGTTGTCAAATACATTCTTCTCTATATGCATGATATCTATACAATGACGAACTATCAGCGTGACTTAGTATAATAACTCAAATAATATGCACGAGTGTGTTCAGCTATGAGTCTTCACGTAAGCTATTGCTCTCAACTTATTGGACTCTTTCCCCTGCTGGTGGAAATTTTAACTTGTTTAGCTAGCCTAAGATCTCATTGCCCGACAATCGACCAACAACCCCATTTTTTCTATCTTTCTGTTGAATTGTGCAGTCATCTTTTTGTAACTGTGATCAACAGGTAAGAATCTACGAGCAGTTCCAAAGAAACTAGCTTTCCCACCATGCTTCAGATGTGTGCCTTGAACATCTCCTATACAGACTAGACATGACAACTTCCTGTGAGTTGACCATCCATTGATCATCACTAGTGCCGGAAAGTCAGTGATAGTCCACAACAAGGCTACCTTAATCACAAAGTTTTACTTTACTGATTTATCATAAGTCTGGGCCCCCGTATCTTACAACAACTTCAGTTCATCAACTAACGGCCTGAGATACACGTTTATGTCTTTCGTAGGACTCTTATCTCCCAGTATGAGTAAAGTCAAGAACATATACAGATGGAAGATTGAAAGTTACCATGATCACTGGCCAAATAAAGTAGGGCTAACTAAAATCATTAAACGAGCTAAAGCTATTAGTAGCTATGCCAAGCCTGATATTCCAAACCTCTTCAATAAATTCTAAAACAAATTCATCAAACCTATTCCATTCATCTCCATCTATAGGGTGAGTTAACTGACCAGGCACAATGTCTCTTGTTTTATGCCAACTCATATGCTTAATAGTACGCAACGACATGAATAGTCGTTGAAGTCTCGACGCAAGAGAAAAGTACCGTAAGATCTTCTTAGACACATATTTCTCCTTCCCCCCACGTTTTGTCATTTTGTACTGAGGTAACTTGCATATATCACATCGCACCTTATTTTTGTCTTCCCCGTAGTATAACATGCAATCCTTTTCACAAGCATCGACCTTCTCATAACCTAGATTCAACTCATTCACCATCTTTTTCACTTCATAGTAATTCGGAGGCAAGGTATGGTCCTTAGGTAAGATTTTGTTGATAAGATCAAGCAAATCATTGAAGTCTCTCTCATTGTAGTCATACTCATTCTTGAAGTGTAAGAGTTTCATCATTGCAGATAGTCTGGTGTGCTTCTCATTTTCCTTATACATGTAAAGATACCAGCCGAAAAATCCTCAAAACAAAAAAGACGTACTCAAGCCATTGGCACCGACCTAAGTGAGAGACATAACATTCAGGATCAGTCTCAGATTAAGGACTGTTTGGCATTCACTCCTAATGAGTGAATGTCAAACGAGTTTTTAAGCTCCTAAGGAAACTACATGCACATGTATTAAGTTAATTTTAGTAGTGAGAAGGTAAGCACATGTTACTTACTTTATTATTTTAATTAATTAATTTTATTATATTTTATTATTTTTATTTTTATTTAGTTGTGAAAACTAAGTAAATACTACTTAGTTTATTTTGTTATGTTATGTTATGTTATTTTTTTATTTTATTTTAGAAGTACAAAACTAAAAGAATGCTACTTAGTTTATTTTAGTAGTGGGAAACTAAGTAAATGCTACTTAGTTTATTTTAAAATTTTTATTTTTTTTAAAAACTTTATTATATTATGTTATATCATCATATTTTATTATCTTATTTAATACTCCCGAAAATTCTGTCGAGAATAGCCACCACACCAATTTTGTTGCAAAATTGTGGTAAAGGCAACTATATAAACAAAATTGTGATAAAGGCAACTATATACATGTAAGTCATCAATTTCTATAATGCACAAGTGACTGGATTGTCTACAAAGGTCTTGGGAACAAAATGATAACTATCAAGCACAAATTGGTGGTGAAATGATGCTCATTGACCAATAACATATATACACAACAAAAGAAGGAAATATACTAGCATTAACATCATATTCCTAAACATAATTATGAGTTGTAGAAAACATAGGAACATACATAATTATACCTATTATTTGGATTATAAACACAACTAAAATAGAAGTAGAAATTAAAGCAAAATTAACACAATCACAACATACCAAAAACTACAAAAATAATTTCCAAGCAAAAATCTTTATACCAAGAATGAAAAAAAAAAATCAAATTATATGTCACTGATGCAAATATATATAAATATATTATTTTTCATTCAAACATTTCCTTAAACAGGTTTGGAGCCTAAAAATTCATGGATCAAATAGCTATAAAACTTATACATTAATAACAAAATTTACCCGTTGCCGCTATGAAAACTCGCTTTCATCACCGTCACCGGTATTGATGAGGAGATCTGAGATCTTGATGACTTCCTTATGACGTCGTTGCTGCTATGAGACCCTCTGCCGCTATAAAAGCTCATCGTCGCCGCTGCTTCTGCTATGTAATGAAATTGAGGTTTAGAGTTAGGGCAAGTATGAAGGAGAGAGGAATAGAGCTGAGATGGAAGGAGGTACAGTGGCGGTGGTACGTGGCTGAGATTGGGAGAGATTGGGAGGAGAGATATGACGGCCCCAAACCCGATAATCTTAGGAAAACCCAACCCGGAGTCTAACAATTTACATAACTTCATAACATATATACCTGCAACGTCACTCACAAAACTACACTTTCTTCTTATCTATTTTACAACTTCTATTACTCTTATATATGCTTACCTATGAATCATAAAGAAACACATCCACATGAGCAAAACAATTGCTCAGCAAGTATATACTACTACATTTATTGAGATTCTATAATTATTTATTTATTAGTCTTCTTCTATAAATCACGTTATTCAAAAATTCAACTACATTCATTTTGAATAATCACATAAGTTCCAGAACGTTAATAACGTATATTATAATTCATGTTCCACAATGTTAATGAATGTTTTAATTCATTTTCACATAAACACTACACATTATTACCGATTGATCATCTCGACAGATCTATTTCAAGCCGTCCACTGTCTGTATTTCTATAGTATCGAATTGATTTATTAATCTGATATCCACAACCATCATGATCGATGGGTCCACCACAAGATTTATTTAAGTATAAATCAAATCTACACGATAACTATAAAATCACATAACTACATGATTGAGCCAACTATCTCAACCTACCCACATATATACCACTTTTAGTGTTCTATTGCACATGATTTATATACGATCATAAATCTAAATCGATTCACATATAACTAAATCACAGTTATGTCAACACACAGTAACTATCCACATATACACGTAATTCAATTTTAATTACGTAAATCAACAATCAATACGTATAAAATGTATAATGTATAAAAGTATAACCACACTTTTACGGTCAACTCTCAACCCTCGTGAGCAAAGAACGTTACGTCCATTGGCTAGTCAACACACGATCCACAACGTCCCGACACTTCATAAGTCCACTAACCCTTTCAAAGTCTTTAAAATATTATTTTAGACTTTTCGACCAATTTTCACATTTTTTGTATTATCCGACACTTTTCTATAAATATTTCTATTTATAATACTATCGTTTAATAGTTTGAAAATAGAAATAATACCTCCACATATTTTTCTATCCTCAAAATACCCCAAATATTTATCTTATATTATTATAAGATTTTTACGAATTTTCATAATTTTTCACCATTCACTTAATTTTCTGTGAATTTTTACTATTTTTAAACTAACTTTAAATAGCTTTAAAATACGATAAATACTTCTTCACTTCAATAATTTACCAAACTTTGTCAGTAATTCTTAAATAATACTATCAGATTATTGTAAAAGTTTTAGCTCAAAAACATTTCCCAATATATATTTAATTATAATTTTCTATAGTTTTTAGCTTAGAAAATGCATAACCAATTCATTGTATTTCATGGACTCACCAAAACAATCCGACAATTAGTAAAGCATCAAATGGAAGCTCCTCACACTAATTTTACCTCAAACCGATCTCCAAAAATTTAATTATAAATTTCCAAATTTCTAAAACTTCAAAAATTCATAGTAATTAATTTGTTTATCCAAAAATTACAAATAATATGTCCATTTCACATGAAATTTAATTCTTTAATGTTACTCCAAAGTCAATCTATTTCAATATCGGTGGGTTTGGACAGTTGTCTTTTCTTTCTTTAACATAGAGAAATGCCTCTAACATAGAGAAATGGGCTTGGCCAAAAAGTTGACCGGAAAATATTTTTCGGTCATCTTCTCCGGCGAGACCCTTGATTTTCCCGCGGGTTTTTTGGAATTTCGTACCTAGATCAGTTATATAATAGCCTAGGAGTTTAACCATTTGATTTGTTTTAAAAATCAATCACGTTTTCACGTCGAATCATCGGTTCAAAATTATTTTTCAGCGAGTTAAACGTTATCGGTTCTACCATATTTCTCCGCCCTTTTCTTTCAACCTTAAATCTCAAATTCTTTCGTGTTTGTTATGTACAGATTCCTAAAAGTTTTTATCGTTAAAAATAGTTAACGCCAAAATTCGTCCATGCGTCCAATCACCAAACTACGCGTTAGATCCTGTACAGAAACAAGATCACACTGAGGAGACTGACGGCCTGGGCCGCTGGGAGATAGCTCCGGTGTGAGAATAAATACAGGCTGAAAAATATGTTAATAATGGAGGCTTAATGCTTTAGTGCTCAAAGTAATGTTACATGTGAATTAGGTTATAACATTGTATTTATAGCTGATCACACCTCCTTTAACGTCCTATCCCCGAATTAGACTAGGAGTCCTTATCATGGTAGTTACCATAATAGGATAAAAATCAATCTCCTTAAAGAAAGGAAGTCGAAACTAATCCTAACTGTTTCCTTAAGAGTTGGAAGTTGGATAAAATCAGGACTGAAGATTCCTTGACACCCAAGCTTTTAACTAGAATATACTGCCACGTGAGAAAAAATCATCCATGTGGAATGGGACCTACCGAACCACCTGGGACCCACAAAATCACGCCCCAGCATTGCCTCCCACTCTCTTACTTTAAAAAATTTAAAATAAGAGAGTAGTACTAGAAATGTAATACTAACTGGATGAACCAAAACTGCTGAAACTACTGAAGTCGCCGAAGCTTTCTTTACTACTGCCGAAGTCGTCAAACCTCATCCTGAACCATCTCAGTCTATTACAGAAATCCAAACAAAACACATCCACCAACACTGCCAATCTTCAAAATACTAATAAGAGAGATGTCTTCGAAATGTCTGAGGCCGAAAAACATAAAGTCCGAAAAACTAAACGCTGAAAGTTTGCAAAAGCTACTTCCCAAACATAATCAAAACCTGTTCCACTAACTCAACCGACCCCATCCGAACTACTTCCTGAACACCAAACCAAAGAAAAATTTCCAACTCTCGAATTGCAAGCCGAACATGCCTCCCTTCCTCCTACCATTGTCGATCCCCAACCTGAACATTGTTCAATAAATCTGAATTGAGCCGAATATATCTCCCTAAAGTGATTCATTCGAACTACACCGATATAAGAGCCTCTTTTATTGTTTCATGTCTATAACCATCAAGAGCTACCCGAACATTGAATCTATAATCAGTTATCCACTGTCCAACGTCATTATCATCGGAATCCTGAACTGAAAACACCACTAACTTCCTATGTAATCGACGAACCGTCAAGGTACAAAATCCAAAATGATAACAATTATTGCCCTCTAACTATTCCTGAACCCGATCCTCCCTTCAGATTCCTCTTCGAAAAATATTCATTTTATGACAAAGCACACTAATGTCTGCCCTTCGATTGCCATTCGTATCCGACCACCCACGATGAACCGATTCAACTCCACTACTCAAGTAACCACCCTACCAATGCCTCATTGAACCTCTGCACAAACCTCTGACTCTAACTCAGACATGTCGTAACCTCCTCAATTGCTATGAAATTTTCTACTCGCTCATAGGCGTATAACAAGTCTTTTAGTGGATTGATCAGGATATCCTTCATGAGCTTTTGTGAACAACCAATGCTACTGTACCGACCGCCAAGTGAGGATTTGGTATGCCGATGTCGAGTGAGTTCTAAGTAAATTGTTTCCTGATCTCTATAAGATGCCTGCCTTTTATCTCTCATCTCCTTATATCATTATTGTTTATCTGCTTTATTTCTTTCTGTTATGTCCATTCCTGCCTTATCATACCGAAAGAATGCTACTGAACGCTAGGGAGGCTTTGATCCGACCTTATATCATCATCCGACCTTATATCGCCATAATAGTCGTCCCGACCCCTGTGGGAGGCATTGATCTGATCTTATATCACCATAATAGTCATCTCGATCTTGATGGGAGACTTTTGTCCGACCTTATATCTTCATAATAGCTATCCCGACCCCGGTAGGAGGCTTCGATCCGACCTTATATCACCATCCAACCTTATATCACCATAAAAGCTGTCCCGACCCCTGTGAGAGGCTTCGATCCGTCCTTATATCACCATCCAATCTTATATCGCCATAATAGTCGTCCCGATCCCTGTGAGAGGCTTTGATCCATCCTTGTATCACTATCCGACCTTATATCGCCATAATAGTCATCCCGGCCCATGTGGGAGGCTTCGATCCGACCTTATATCACCATCCGACCTTATATTGCCATAATAGCTATCCCGACCCTTGTGGGAGGCTTCGATCCGACCTTATATCACCATCCGACCTTATATTGCCATAATAGAAAACCCGGTCCCTGTAGGAGGCTTCGATCCTACCTTATACCACCATCAGACCTTATATCGCCATAATAGTCGTCCCAATCCCTATGGGAGGCTTCGATCCGAACTTATATCGCCATAATAGTCGTCCAAATCCCTGTGGGAGGTACATAAAGCAAGCGCCAAAGGTGCAGAGTGATGTTAAGTAAAACCCTTAAAAACTTTGATGTTATGCAAAGTAATTAACATTCCTTCTGACAATTGTGCAATAGTCGGTCGTAATAAAAGTTTCAGCAGAGCTTCAATTCACGACTTCCCCACAAATGTCACCTTTAGAAATTGAATCTGCTTTGTTTTTATGCTAGGATTCTGCAACAGTATTGTTGTTATTTCGGCGAAACTCCTATCTATGGCGTCAATCTGTTTCTACAGCTTGTGTTGCTCTTAATATCCACTATTGCTTCGAAATCGCGATCTGTTTTGTTGCAACCTATTGTCGCGCTTCCTTCTCGTTAATATCTACCAAAATTTGAACCTATAGAACTTGAATTGGTTTCCGAAGATCAAATCTCCCCAAATGGACAATAAAAGTTCTCAAGTTGTCAAAGTTTATATCATGTCATATCATAACTATGTGAATTGTTTAACTCTATATTCCGTGTGAGCAACTAGCTAGTATATTAACGACAAGAACTTCGATGCTAAGTCATATGACATGAATATAAAAACATTACCAACTATATGATATAATTTGAAACTTATATGAGCTTTCGAGGACAGATAACAAATTTAACGCCGAAATTGATGCACAAATTTTGCCTATTCAAATAAGTCCGAAGTTGGAAGCTAACGTAACATGTCCCACTCTAAGTGTTCGATCCAATAATTGATCTGGTACGCTGCTTCTCCATTATTCGCCATGTACTCCAATTAAAAACTCCGATTAAATACTTCGATTAAAAACTCCGATTAAATAATCCAATTAAATACTCTGATTGAATACTCCGATTAAAAACTCCGACTTGGTCAAAAACTGTATTTGCCTTACTCGCCATATCTACCGTTGAATACACAAGTGATTGAAAAATAAAGTAGCACTAAAGTGCCCACCTTCTAGCGCTAATGTTAACGCCAAGATTCGTTAATGCGTTCAATCACCAAACTACGCACTAAATCTTACACAAAAATAAGATCACACTGAGGAGACGGACGCCCTGGGCCGCGGGGGGATAGATCCAGTGTGAGAATAAGTACATGCTGGAAAATAAGTTAACAATGGAGGCTTAATGCTTTAGAGCTCAAAGTAATGTTACTTATGAATTACTCTTGTATTTATAGTTGATCACACCTCCTTTAACGCCTTGTCCTTGAATTAGATTAGAAGTCCTTATCATGGTAGTTACCATAATAGGATAAAAATTAATCTCCTTAAAGAAAGGAAATCGAAACTAATCCTAACTGTTTCCTTAGGAGTTAGAATTTGGATAAAATTAGGACTGAAGATTTCTTTACACCCACGCTTTTAACTAGAATATACTGCCACGTGAGGAAAAATCCTCCACGTGGAATGGGACCCACCGAACCACCTGGGATGCACAAAATCACGCCCCAACATTGCCCCCACTCATTTACTTTAAAGAATTTAAAATAAGAGAGTAGCACTAGAGATGTAATACTAACTAGATGAACCAAAACTGCTGAAACTACTGAAGTCGCCGAAGCTTTCTTTACTACTGCTGGAGTCGTCAAACCTCATCCTGAACCATCTCAGTCTATTTCAGAAATCCAAACAAAACACGTCCACCAACACTGCCGATCTTTAAAATACTAATAAGAGATATGCCTTCGAAATGTCTGAGGCCGAAAAATATAAACTCCGTAAAACCAAACGCTGAAAGTTTGTAAAAGCTACTTCCCAAACATAATCAAAACTTGTTCCACTAACTCAGCCGACCCCATCCGAACTACTTCCTAAACACCAAACCAAAGAAAAATTTTCAACTCCCGAATTGCAAGCTGAACACGCCTCCCTTCTTCCAACCACTGTCGATCCCCAACCTGAACATTATTCAATAAAACTTAATTGAGCCGAATATATCTCCCTAAAGTGATTCATCTGAACTCCACTAATATAAGAGCTACTTGAACTTTGAATCTATAATCAGTTATCTACTGTCCGACGTCATTACCATCGGAATCCTGAACTGAAAACACCACTAACTTTCTCCGCAATCGACGAACTGTCTAGGTACAAAATCCAAAATGATAACAATTATTTCCCCCCATCTACTCCTAAACCCGATCCTCCCTTCGGATCCTCTTCGAAAAATATTCATTCTATCACAAAGCACAAAAGTCAAGACGACTATTTTGGCGATATAAGGTCGAATTGTGATATAAGATCGAATTGGAGCCTCCCATAGGGTTCGGGACAACTATTATGGCGATATAAGGTCAGATCGAAGCCGCCCACAGGGGTGGGATGGCTATTATGGCGATATAAGGTCAGATCGAAGCCGCCCACAGGGGTCGGGACGGCTATTATGGCGATATAAGGTCGGATAATGATATAAGGATGGATCGAAGCCTCCCACAGGGGTCGGGACAACTATTATGGCGATATAAGGTAGGATGGTGATATAAGGACGGATCGAAGCCTCCCACAGGGGTCGAGACGGCTATTATGGCGATATAAGGTCGGATGGTGATATAAGGTCAGATCGAAGTCTCCCACTGGGGTCGGGACAACTATTATAAAGATATAAGGTCAGAGAAAAGTCTCCCATCGAGATCGAGATGGCTATTATGGTGATATAAGGTCAGATGAATGCCTCCTATAGGGGTCGGGACGACTATTATGGCGATATAAAGTCGGATGATGATATAAGGTCGGATCAAAGCCTCCTTAGCATTCGGGAGCATTCTTTCGGTGTGATAAGGTAGGAATGAACATAACAGAAAGAAATAAGGCAGGTAAACAATGATGATATAAGGAAAGGGGAGACAAAAGCCAGGCATCTTATAGAGATCGGGAAACAGTTTACTTAAAACTCACTCGACATTGGCAGACCAAATCCTCACTTGGCGGTCGGTACAGTAACATCAGTTGTTCACAAAAGCTCATGAAGGATATCCTGATCAATCCACTAAAAGACTTGTCTATGAGCAGGCATATAATTTCATAGCAATTGAGGAGGTTACGACATGTCTGAGTTAAAGTCAGAGTTTTGTGCAGAGGTTCAATGAGGCATTGGTAAAGTGGTTGCTTGAGTAATGGAGTTGAGTCGGTTTGTCTTAGGTTGTCGGCTGCGAATGGCAATTGAAGGACAAACATTGGGAGGCTTCGATCTAACCTTATATCACCATCCGACCTTATATCACCATAATAGTCGTCCCAACCCATGTGGGAAGCTTCGATCCGACTTTATATCACCATGCGACCTTATATCGCCATAATAGTCGTCCCGACCCTTATGGGAGGTACAGAAAACAAGCGCCAAAGGTCCAGAGTGATGTTGAGTAAAACCCTTAGAAACCTTGGTGTTATGCAAAGCAATTAACATTCCTTCTGACGACTGCGCAATACTCGGTCGTAATAGAAGTTTCAGAAAAGCTTTAATTCACTACTTCCCCAGAAATGTCACCTTTAGAAATTGAATCTACTTTGTTTTTATGCTAGGGTTCCGCACAGTACTATTGTTATTTCGTTGAAACTCCTATCTACAACGTCAATCTGTTTCTACAGCTTATGTTGTTCTTAATATCCACCATTGCTTCGAAACTGCGATCTATTTTGTTGCAGCCTGTTGTCCCGCCTCTTTCTCGTTACAATCTACTAAGAATCGAACCAATAGAACTTGAATTGGTTTCCGAAGATCAAATCTCCCCAAGTGGACAGTGGAGGTTCTCAAGTTGTCAAAGTTTCTATCACGTCATATCATAACCATGTGAATTGTTTAACTCTATATTCCGTGTGAGCAGCTAACTAGTATATTAACCACATGAACTTCGATTCCAAGTCATATGACATGAATATAAAAACATTACCAGCTATATGATATAATTTGAAACTTATCTGAGCTTTCGAGGATGGATAACAAATTTAACGCCAAAATTGATGCCCAAATTTTGCCAATTCAAACAAGTCCAAAGTTGGAAGCTAACGTAACTTGCCCCACTCTAAATGTCTGATCCAATAATTGATCTGGTGCTTCTCCATTATTCTCTATGTACTCCGATTAAAAACTTCGATTAAATACTCCAATTAAATACTCTGATTAAATACTCCGATTAAAAACTCTGACCTACTCAAAAACTGTATTCGCTTTACTCGCCATATCTATCGTTGAATACACAGGTGATTGAAAAATAAAGTAGCACTAAAGTGCCCTCCTTCTAGCGCCAATATTAACGCCAAGATTCGTTCACGCGTCCAATCACCAAATTACGCGCTAAAGCCTGTACAGAAATAAGATCACACTGAGGAAACTGACGGTCTGGGCCGCCGGGGGATAGCTCCGGTGTAAGAATAAGTACATGATAGAAAATAAGTTAACAATGGAGGCTTAATGCTTTAGTGCTCAAAGTAATGTTACCTGTGAATTAGGGTATAACCTTGTATTTATAACTGATCACACCTCCTTTAACGCTATGTCCCCGAATTGGATTAGGAGTCTTATCATGGTAGTTACCATAATAGAATAAAAATCAATCTCCTTAAATTAAGGAAATCGAAACTAATCCTGATTGTTTCCTTAAGAGTTAGAAGTTAGATAAAATCAGGACTGAAAATTCCTCGACACCCAAGCTTTTAACTGGAATATACTGTCACGTGAGGAAAAATCCTCCACGTGAAATGGGACTCACCAAACCGCCTAGAACCCACAAAATCACGCCCCAACAAAAACCATCCAAACAATTAAATCCGTCCCCGATGCCTTCCATGGCTGACGGTCGACACCATAGCCAAACTCAAGTTTTCTAAGTATATTTCTTATCAAGGATCATTCTAAACTCATATATAATCATATATATATAGCCACAATGTAAGTTTGCAAAATCACAATCTAATTGTAATACGCAACGGAAAATGGAAATTAAAATTTTTGCAACTTATCCATGAATCACCTTATGCATAACTATTAATTGATGAAGATTAACAAGAGATAATACCTTTGATGATTCAACTCTTGAACCGCTACAAGATCTACTCCTCTCTTGATTTCTTCAAGCTCTTCCAATCTACAATCCTTTGTTGATTTCTTCAAGCTCCTCCAATCTTTGTTCCTTGAATTAAACACTAGCTACAAAGTGTATGTAGCACTCTAGAGGTAATCCACCAAGAATGATTATACAAGAAACAATATTTGATTTCCTAGAAATCTTGGATGGCTAATCCAATTAAATCTTTTATTCCTAACTCTTAAGAATAATAAGAAACCCTTCATCAAGAACTCTTTCATTAGATGGAGGCTAGCACTTCTCTAAGTGCAATAAATGCTAGGTTAGATGAATTAGGAAAACCCTAATTCAATTTAGTATACTACCAAGAATAATACTTACATAATATGTAAGTAACATTATTCTCCTAACCACATGTTTTGCATTTAAGCAACTAACACATGTTATTAGCTCTTAGCCCACCTTTTGCATTTAATTTAAATGATATTTACATTTCATTAAATTTAATTCTTAATCTAATTAAGAATTAAATGATAATAATAATAATAAGATTTCTCTTATTAATTTATAATTCAATATTTCTCCAAATATATCATTATAAATATTAAGCATTTCAATTTATTCAACTAATAAATTAAATACTTAATTTATTATCATTAAGCCAATTTCTTCTAATATAATATTATTCTTTTTGCGGTGTGACCCTTTAGGTTCAATATTATGCCGGTAGTAGAATAAATAAAATTAGAACAATTCTAATATTATTTATTAATGAATTAAACTCCTTTAATTCAAACATAAATAAATAATATTTATTTTATACATCATGAGGGACACCTTACGGATAATGTATCATGATTATCCGAATAATTATGAAATCAATGTTTAATCACATAGAACCTATTCAGTAGTAGTTACCGTACAATTCAATCCTTCTACCATACAATGTCCCGATTAAATATAAGACATGGATTTACTGACAAGTCTTATTTTATTTAATCATATGCATTTCGATTTTAAGAATGCACAACTCCGATTAATGTAAATTAGAAACTCCTTTCTAATTTTCATTCAACCCTGGCCAGGGATTTTTGAGCTGTCATTTATCAAATCGCATAGGACATTCTCTCCCTTTATCAGAAGTGGTAGATCCTTTGTCGATCATTCACCTACCTCCGTGTATACTTTATTATACCCGTACATACCCTATGACATACCCTAAGGTATTAAGGAATATGACAAAGTATAACTTAACATACACAAGGTACTATGATGATCTCAAGTCCAAGGATCACTTGTACAACTATCACTTAAGAACTTCCCTATTGACAGGTGAATAAAACTCCATTAGGGTTCTTTAAGCGAGTCACGTTCAGTGAACTTATTCTCTAATAAGCACCTACATACTTGCTTTAGTGTCTTCACACAAATGATTTATGAGATCAATCATTATCTTCTAAAGATCAAGCATAGTATGTACTAATCTATCCGGATCAGTAATCCCAATATTAGTGATCCAACGATTAGGAACATTTTTAGTTTTGAGCTTTCTTGAATTTAGATCTCACTAGCATGATCTCATCATGATTCTAAAAGCATTGCTCGAAAACTATGGGTTCATCACATTTTATTAATTTCAACCAATTAACATGGATAAAATATGCCTTTTATTCTATTATTAATATTTGAATAAGATTACAAAGTAAATACTTATTACATCAAATATAATTGGCTTGAGGGCATATTACTTTCAATCTCCCACTTGCACTAAAGCCAATCACCTTGGTATCTAAATACCCATTTTATCGAAATGGCGATTGAATTGATCTTGCGATAATGCTTTAGTAAATGGATCTGCAATGTTGTTCTGGGAGTCCACTCTTTCTAAGGTGACATCTCCTCTTTCAATTATTTCTCTAATTAAATGAAATCGCCGCAAAACACGTGTTTGGATCTCTGATGAGACCTGGGTTCCTTAGCCTGTGCAACAGCTCCAGTGTTGTCACAATGAACCGGAACGGGTTCAATAATGCTAGGAACTACCCCGAGTTCAGAAATGAACTTCTTCATCCAAACAGCTTCCTTTGCAGCTTCACTTGCAGCTATATACTCTGCCTCTGTCACTGAGTCAGCAACTGTTTGCTGTTTGGAACTCTTCCAACTCACTGCTCCACCGTTCAAGGTAAATATATACCCTGACATGGATTTACTGTCATCTTGGTCAGTTTGAAAACTTGAGTCTGTAAAGCCCTCTAGTTTCAAATCAGACCCACCATATACTAGAAACACATCTTTAGTTCTTCTCAAGTACTTCAAGATGTTTTTCACAGCTTTCCAGTGTTCTTCTCCAGGATTAGACTGATATCTACTTGTTACACTAAGTGCATAAGCAACATCTGGTCTGGTACATATCATTCCATACCATTATGGATCCTATTGCCGAAGCATAAGGTATTTGATTCATGCGTTCTCTCTCTTCAGGTGTCTTTGGGGACAATTTTCTTAGAGAGATTTACTCCATGACTCATCGGTATGAGCCCTCTCTTGGTGTCTTGCATGCTAAACCTCTTTAGCATCGAATCTATGTATGCACCTTGGGTCAAGCCGAGCATCCTCTTTGATCTATCTCTATAGATCTTTATCCCCAATTTGTAGGATGCTTCTCCCAAGTCCTTCATGGAGAAGTGTTTAGATAACCAAATTTTTAACTGATTGTAGCATCGGTATGTCATTCCCTATAAGTAATATATCATCAACATATAATACCAGGAATGTCACAGCACTCCCACTAACTTTCTTGTACACACATGGTTCATCCTCATTTTTGATAAAATCAAACTCTTTGATTGTCTCATCAATAACGGATGTTCCAACTTCGAGAAGCTTGCTTCAATCCATAAATGGATCTTTGTAACTTACACACTTGATTTGTTCCAACCTTTGAAACAAAACCCTCTGGCTGTATCATATATTACATCCTCATCTAGTTTCCCATTGAGGAAGGCCGTTTTCACGTCCATTTGCCAGATTTCGTAGTCATAGTAAGCTGCAATCGCAAGTAAAATCCGGATGGGACTTGAGCATGGCTACTGGTGAGAAGGTTTCATCATAGTCAACTCCTTGTCTTTGTTTGAAACCTTTTGCAACCAGTCTGGCCTTATAGGTCTCCACCTTGCCATCTGCTCAGTCTTTTTCTTAAAGACCCATTTACACCCTATAGGCACAATGCCTTCAGGTGGAGTAACCAAAGTCCATACTTGGTTTTCATACATGGAGTTCCATTTCGGATTTCATGGCTATTTGCCATTTCTCAGAGTGTTTACTACTCATAGCCTCATCGTATGTTACTGGATCATCATCAGTTATGATGCGTACCTCATCATCATCTTCTATGATGAGTGTATACCTTTTAGGTATTTTCGGCACTCTTTCCAGATTTACGGACTCGGTTGTGGGTTACATAAGTTATATCTACTTGAACATGTTTCATCCACTTGATCTGTAGTGATTTGTGGTTCTTGAACTTCTTCAAGATCTATTTTCCTCCCACTAGCCCCTTCAAGGATAAACTCCTTTTCCAAGAAGGTAGCGTGTTTGGCAACAAACACCTTTTGCTCGGTAGGATTATAGAAATAATATCCTAAACTTTCTTTTAGGATACCCCACAAATTTGCACTTGTCAGATCTAGCCTCAAGTTTGTCACTTTGTAACTTCTTTACATAAGCGTTACAACCCCAAATCTTAACATGCTTAAGACTGGGTTTCCTCCCTGTCCACATCTCATATGGAGTCTTAGGGACGGATTTTGAGGGAATCTTGTTAAGTAGATATGCAGCCGTTTCTAGGGATGACCCCAGAATGATATTGGAAGGTCGGTGAAACTCATCATGGACCGCCACCATGTCTAACAAGGTACGATTCCTCCTTTCAGATACACCATTTAATTGTGGCATTACCAGGATGGCGTCCATTGAGAGAGAATACCATTTTCTTTGAGATGATTAAGAAACTCATTGCTCAAAGTATTCTCCTCCTCGATCTGATCGAAGAATCTTAACACTTTTGCCAGTTTGTTTCTCTACTTCACTTCTGAATTCTTTGAACTTTTCAAATGATTCGGATTTTATATTTCATTTAAATACACTTATCCAAATCTTGAATGATCATCAGTGAATGTAATGAAATACGAATAACCCTCCTCTAGCATTTGTTGTCATAGGTCCACATACATCTGTGTGTTACCAACTCTAACAACCCTGCAACTCTCTCTCCATGTCCACTAAATGGAGATTTAGTCATTTTACCCATGAGACATGATTCACAAGTTGGATATGATTCAAAAATCGAATGGTTCTAAAAGACCATCAATATGCAACTTGTTTAATCTTGTTTCATTGATGTGACCGAGTCTACAGTGCCAAATGAAAGTATGATTTACTTCATCTCTTTTTCTTTTACAAGTTTGTTCAATTTGAAAAATATTTTCATGTAAGTCAAGTAAGTAAAGTCCATCAATTAATCTACCAGTTCCAAACAAAACATTATTATTATAAATAGAACAACCATTGTTCTTAAATATAACATCGAATCCTTCTTTGTCCAACATAGAAATAGATATAATGTTTCTAATGAGAACAGGTACATAATAACAATTTATTAAATTGATAGACTTTCCCGTAGGCAATGCTAAACAATAAGTCCCCACAGCTAAATGCAGCAACCTTTGCTCCATTTCCCACTCGTAGAGTTACTTCTCCCTTGTTTAGGCCTTCTACTTCTGCTTATTCCCTGCAATGAATTGCATTATGTGAGAACCACAGCCTGGTATCTAATACCCAAGTAGAATTTTGACTTACAGAAAGATTTATTTCAATCATGAATAAACCTGTATCCGTAGCTGAAGCTTCAACAAGCTTTTTCTGCTTTGCCTCTACAAGGTAATCCTTGCAGTTTCTCTTCCAATGTCCAGGCTTATTGCAGGTGGAAGCAAAACTCCTTTTCTATCCGCATTTGTTTTATTCTTATTACCTTTATCAACTGTCTTTCCTTTTGCCTTCTTAGAATTTTTCTTCTTAGCAGAAGCTCCTTTGGGCCACTTCCTTTTCTTGGAAGCGTCACCTATCAGTATAAGACTTGGTCTTTCTTGGATGGAAAGTGGACTCTCTGCAGTTTTCAACATGTTAAGCAATTCAGGCAAGCTGACATCAAGCTTGTTCATGTGAAAATTCACAACCAAATTGTGAGTAGGAGTCCGGGAGTGACTGCAAGATCAAATCTTGGCTCAACTCTCCATCCATTATAAAAACCCAGTTGTCCCAATTGTTCAATCAAATTGATCATTTTAAGGACATGTGTCTGTACTGTAGTGCCATCGGTCATTCTAGATCGGAAGAGCTCCTTAGATATCTCATATCTAGCAGACCTACTTTGTTCACCATACAACTCATGAAGGTGAAGCAATATAGTAGGTGCATCCATTTTCTCATGTTGACGCTGTAACTCGTTACTCATGGATGCGAGCATGATGCATTGAGCTACCATAGCATCATCTTGCCATTTTTTAAAAGTAGCAATCTCTTCCTCAGAGGCATTTTCTGCAACAGTTGCAGGGACATGTGTATTAAGGACATAAGATAATTTTTCAGCGGTGAGAACAATTCTCAAATTCCTTAACCAATCCGTGTAGTTCGGTCCGGTTAGTTTATTAGCATCCAATATGCTCCGCAGTGATAGTGAATGAGCCATTTGTAAAAATCTGTAAATGAATTTTTATTTAAACAACATTAGCATATATTCATTTTATTAATCACCAATTTATTATAGGACTTTATTAAAAGGGTGTCTCCCACTATTTTGTACAAACTATATGACCCTCCATATATAGTTCGACAAATTTTTCAAAAAATCTGTTTTAGTGTGTAAGGATCCTATTGACATAAATATGCAGCTTTGTGTGTGCACAACAAACCATATATTTATTCAAAGGGTAGACAACTCTTGTCAATTACATCAACTATGTAACTCCTTGTATTTTGCCTCTTAGATTATAATAGTCAAGTGTGTGCACATCCGAACTAAAATAATCCAAGTTTAAGTTTCACCTAGCATTTCCATATAATGCGAATAGAAAAATATAGTCCTTGTGTGTGCACAACAAAACTAGTATTGTTCAATTCCTTATAAAACATTTTTAATGTAATAAAGCCAACATCTTAAAAATTTAATATGAGTCTTGTGTGTGCACAACAAACTAATATTAAATAATTAATACTCTATTGCTTTATCATGCTAGAAGGCTACGTTTGATATTTTTGAAATACCTTTAAACGTATTCAACTTAATATTTTTGAAATGAGGGTTTTGTTATTAATGGTCTCATCTTGTTTAGCGCGCATGCAAGTATATATAAATACGCGTCATATTAAACATTCATCAACATGAATAATAATATATTTAATATATATATTATAAGCATGCATTCATAGAATACTATATTCTATATGGGATGATTATGGACTTAATCTAATTTGATTCTCTCGAGCCACCGAGTAAATCAATAGGTCCAAACCTAGGGTGCAAGAATAAATTTGAATATAACTATTACATTCAACCCAGGCTTTCATTACAAATGGGTCTTCAATGCTCCTGCTCTTCGGTTCTAATTTCTCTAGTAACTCTATTAAATCCTATTACACTCTATTTTAACAAAATAGAAACCTTGATCAACAGTCAAGGGGAAGTACATAGGAGAGAGATAGAAATTACATTTAGAAATTTAGATAGGCGAGGTACGCAGACCCCATTATGAATATAAACTATTCATTCAAGCATCCATTCAAATTAAATCCAATCACATTGGTCAATAGTCCTTAATCATCCCCTATATATATCAACATATATAAATACCATTCATCTCATGAATAATAAACCATTCAATATATATTGATATCATTTAATGGGCAATTGACTAGTAAAAATCCAAAATCCAATTAAAATAAACTCCTTTATTTTAATCTATTCCAAATTAATATAAACTCCTTTATAAAAATTTAGAATCTTTGTTCAAAATTGAAATCCAATATTAATTAAAATAAACTCTTTTATTTTAAACCAATTCCAATTCCAAAATAAACATCTTTATTTTTGACATTGAAATTTTAAAATTGGAAAATCAAATTTTTTTTTATTTTAATGAACAGTGCCCAGCTGCCCGATGAACAGTAACGGGCTGACCGGTGAACAGTGTCGCTGCCCGGTGAACAGTGCCGCCGGTGAACAGTGTCGCCGGTGAACAGTTCCGGCGTGAACAGTTCCCGGTGAACAGTTCCGGAGTGAACAGTTCCCGGCGAACAGTTTTTTTTTTTTTTTTTTTTTTTTTTTTTTTGTTTTGTTTTTTGATGTTTTTCCAAAAAACATAATTTCATACTAACAATTATACCCAAAAAAATTGTTCTAAACACATATCAACATATATATGATTGATACAATTAATAGTACGCATAAGGATGGCTCTTGATACCACTGTGAGTTTGCAAAATCACAATCTAATTGTAATACGCAACGGAAAATGGAAATTAAAATTTTTGCAACTTATCCATGAATCACCTTATGCATAACTATTAATTGATGAAGATTAACAAGAGATAATACCTTTGATGATTCAACTCTTGAACCGCTACAAGATCTACTCCTCTCTTGATTTCTTCAAGCTCTTCCAATCTACAATCCTTTGTTGATTTTCTTCAAGCTCCTCCAATCTTTGTTCCTTGAATTAAAACACTAGCTACAAAGTGTATGTAGCACTCTAGAGGTAATCCACCAAGAATGATTATACAAGAAACAATATTTGATTTCCTAGAAATCTTGGATGGCTAATCCAATTAAATCTTTTATTCCTAACTCTTAAGAATAATAAGAACCCTTCATCAAGAACTCTTTCATTAGATGGAGGCTAGCACTTCTCTAAGTGCAATAAATGCTAGGTTAGATGAATTAGTAAAAACCCTAATTCAATTAGTATACTAACAAGAATAATACTTACATAATATGTAAGTAACATTATTCTCCTAACCCACATGTTTTTGCATTTAAGCAACTAACACATGTTATTAGCTTAGCCCACCTTTTGCATTTAATTTAAATGATATTTACATTTCATTTAAATTAATTCTTAATCTAATTAAGAATTAAATGATAATAATAAGAATAAGATTTCTCTTATTAATTTATAATTCAATATTTCTCCAAATATATCATTATAAATATTAAGCATTTCAATTTATTCAACTAATAAATTAAATACTTAATTTATTTTCATTAAGCCAATTTCTTTCTAATATAATATTATTCTTTTTGCGGTGTGACCCTTTAGGTTCAATATTATGCCGGTAGTAGAATAAATAAATTAGAACAATTCTAATATTATTTATAATGAATTAAACTCCTTTAATTCAAACATAAATAAATAATATTTATTTTACATCATGAGGGACACCTTACGATAATGTATCATGATTATCCGAATAATATGAAATCAATGTTTAATCACATAGAACCTATTCAGTAGTAGTTACCGTACAATTCAATCCTTCTACCATCAATGTCCCGATTAAATATAAGACATGGATTTACTGACAAGTCTTATTTTATTTAATCATATGCATTTTCGATTTAAGAATGCACAACTCCGATTAATGTAAATTAGAAACTCCTTTCTAATTTTCATTCAACCCTGGCCAGGGATTTTTGAGCTGTCATTTATCAAATCGCATAGGACATTCTCTCCCTTTATCAGAAGTGGTAGATCCTTTGTCGATCATTCACCTACCTCCGTGTATACTTTATTTATACCCGTACATACCCTATGACATACCCTAAGGTATTAAGGAATATGACAAAGTATAACTTAACATACACAAGGTACTATGATGATCTCAAGTCCAAGGATCACTTGTACAACTATCACTTAAGAACTTCCCTATTGACAGTGTGAATAAAACTCCATTAGGGTTCTTTAAGCGAGTCACGTTCAGTGAACTTATTCTCTAATAAAGCACCTACATACTTGCCTTTAGTGTCTTCACACAATGATGATTATGAGATCAATCATTATCTTCTAAAGATCAAGCATAGTATGTACTAATCTATCCGGATCAGTAATCCCTAATATTAGTGATCCAACGATTAGGAGCATTTTAGTTTTGAGCTTTCTTGAATTTAGATCTCACTAGCATGATCTCATCATGATTCTAAAAGCATTGCTCGAAAACTATGGGTTCATCACATTTATTAATTCAACCAATTAACATGGATAAAATATGCCTTTTATTCTATTATTAATATTTGAATAAGATTACAAAGTAAATGTTTATTACATCAAATATAATTGGCTTGAGGGCATATTACTTTCACACAATAGATAGAAACCGACCCAAAAACATTACCTTTCATTGTCCTCCCCCCCCCCCCCCGTTTCCTTCTTCTTCATGCTCTCTCTCTCATTTTCCATTTTATTTCTCTACAAAAATCTCTTTCTATCTTTGTGTGATTTATATATATATATATATATATATATATATATACACACACACACCACATATGCCAGCACATGTTGCAAGCAAGACTCCACCTTCTGCTACTAACTTCTCTCCATGTCCAACTTCAAGAATTAAGGATAAGAATTAAAATTAAAATATTAAAAAAACACAAGTCAACCATCGTTGACGTTGAATTTATCATCTAGGTTATAATGAGCAGTATAATGTGAATGATAAGTCTAGAATGTGGAATGAATTTGAGAAAATAGATTTAATTGTAAAGCCGAGGTGAAGTTGTGTATATTGATGGACTCCGGATTGAGTTTTTCTGAGATTACCAGGTTCAGAGCCGTCACAAGAGAAGTTTTTTTTGTGTGATGATCTAAGTGGCACGCTAGCTGAGAATGCAATTTAAGTTAAAAAAACACGCACTAGCAAGAACCTTGGCGCCATGGATGGGAGTGCTTTTCGTCGGAATTCCATCGAGAATATTCTTATTCCGACCAAATTATTTATGACAGAATTATCCGTCAGAATTACGTGATTTTTGAGGGAATTCATTCCGTCGGAAATAGGACTTTTTCTTGTAGTGGTATATACTCCCCCAATCCCACAAAAAGAGTTTTATTTGTCAATTTCTTTACATTGATAGTAGCATAAAATGAAAAAAAAAAAAAAATATTCTCACATGTTATTTCAGTTACACTTCATCACTACTACTAAACTAACAACTTATAAACTACACTTTTGTCGTGAAATATTGCAAGATAATTGTAAAGATACAACTATAATATTTCTACCTAGTTTTTTTTAGAAAAAACATTCTCCCTCCATTGCACAAGAAGAGTATTATTTGCAGAATTTATGAACATAGATGTATATTTGTTTCATTATTACCCTAAAAACAGTTTAATTTTAAGTTAGTAGTGGTGTCATGATAACTAAATTATGATGAAAAACTAATTGAGAATATCATGTTATTTTAACTAGTTCTGCCAAACGAGTACTTTTTGTAGGTATGGTTCTTGCTGCACGATTTTTATGTGGAATACCTTTCCTGCTTGCGTTGGTAGTATATAAGTTGAAACGAAGGCATTTGTCAATGTACGATAACATTGAGGATTTCCTGCAAGGTCAAAACAATCTCATGCCTATAAAGTATAGTTATTCTGAGATTAAGAAGATTACCAACGGTTTTAAAGATAAATTGGGTGAAGGAGGCTTTGGTACTGTGTATAAAGGAAAACTCCGAAGTGGCCTTCTTGTAGCAGTAAAAATAATGGGTAATTCCAAAACTACAGGGCAAGATTTCATAAATGAAGTAGCTACCATTGGAAGGATTCATCATGTAAATGTTGTGAAACTCAAGGGATTTTGCTTTACGGGTCCAAAACGTGCTTTAATTTATGAGTTTATGCCTAATGGATCTCTTGAGAGATATATTTTCCCTCAAGAATGTGAAGAAGAAGAAAAAAAAATTATCTCGTTGAGTTACAAAAAGATGTTCGAGATTTCTTATAAAGTGGCTAGTGGGATTGAATATTTACACCGAGGTTGCGACATGCAAATCTTGCACTTCGATATCAAACCTCACAACATTCTTCTTGATGAGAATTTCAATCCAAAAATTTCTGATTTTGGGCTTGCAAAATTATATGCCGTAGATGATAGCATAGTAAATCTGACCGCAGCAAGAGGAACAATGGGTTACATGGCTCCCGAGTTGTTTTACAAAAATATTGGAGGTGTTTCATACAAAGCTGATGTTTATAGTTTTGGAATGTTGCTGATGGAAATGGCGAACCGAAGGAAAAATCTTAATCCATTTGTGGATCAACCGAGCCAAATTTACTTCCCCTCATGGGTTTATGACCAGTATAATAATGGAAATGAGCTTCAAATGGAAGATGCTACTGAGGAAGAAAGGAAGTTGGTAAAGAAGATGATCATGGTGTCATTATGGTGTATACAAATGAAGCCTATTGATCGTCCATCTATAAACAAAGTCAAAGAGATGCTCGAAGGAGATGTTGAACTTTTGGTAATGCCTCCTAAACCATTTTTATGTCTACAAGAGCCCCAAATTGAGGAAGATCAAGAACTCTTGAACCCAACACCTCCAAAGTTAACAGTATCATGGGATGATGGTTCTATAACCCAGTGCAGTGACTAGTCTTCTATCTCCATCAATTAGACCACTACTTTTCTCAACGGCTAATTGTTAGTTATGAAGAACAGTGTAATATGAGTGTCTTTTCGAATGTTATCTGAGAAAAATTATGTAATATCAGTGTGAGCTTTTTATTTTTTATTTTTGATATATTATTTGACATACTCGGTTGGAACATTTTACTTCGCGTCTCTAGTCTCGCCGCATACAAGAGTCATCTAGTGAGCCTATTCAAATCAAAATCATCATAGAGAAAGAAGACTTTTTGGAAAGATTATCAAATTACATATTGGAAAGATTATCAAATTATATAGGAGAAGAAAAGAAAACCGAAGGTTAAAAAGTACTACACTCGATTCACCAGGTTCTACCACTCTAGGGTCAATTATAGTAAAAAAAAAAAAAAAAAAAAAATTTACTCGACGATTTAGCTAGCCAAATGACACTAATGCGATTCATTCACCCTAGTATCCTACAGAGCAATTCAAACTCTTAGTACTAAGACTAGCTAGGGATAGGGAGACGTACTATTTTGTACTCTCTCCATCCCATAAAAAATATTTTAAGTATATTTTTTACATCGATTAAGAAAAATAAAAGTAGAGGAGAGAGTAAAGATAAGTAGCGGACCTACTTCAATGCTTTCGAGGATAAAATAGACTATACATCAACATTTGAATTTAAATTATGTACTTTATATATCTTTTATAAAACACAAAAACTTATATTTTATTGTTCTTTTATGAAACGTACGAGTAATTGATTAGGACACCAAGATTTAGGATTTGGCCCCCCCTCCGATACACTTTAATTTGTAAAATTTCGACCCATGCTGCTCGAAGTTATAGAGCAATTTAAGTTGATGAAAAAAATACATAATGACGATATAATTAATGTGAAAACAAAAGAGAATTTAAATTATATTAAAAATTACATCAATAATGTCTCGTGAGACGAGAATTGCATAGAAAATGAAACATAAATATTCATCAATTAATATACCCAACATTTTATTAATTCACATTTATAAGAATTGGGGAAGAAGGTTATCCACATAATACTGCGAAAGGACACGGTAGGCAGCTTCTGTAGGATGAACTGAATCCCAAAATAAGAACTGTGAGGGATCTGGACATGTTGGGGTGAGTACATTGCAAGTAAGTCCAAATTCCACAAATCCAATCCCACAGCATCCTTTGGCCGATATCAGAAAACCTATTGTGAAAAAATATGACGACTTTTATTATGATAGGGTACAATAGTATATTATATAAATAAATATAGATATACGAATAATTTATTTATGTGTCAAAAATCGAAATAATTTTATTGTAAGATATATAAATTTCCCAATTTTATTGAAGCAAACTTGATATGAACAAGGGTAAAAATTATGGGCATTGGTCAATTGTTTAATTTATTAGAACAAATATGTCATTGACACTAAAGTAATGTTAGGGGTCTCACATTTTAGAGTTTTAAATGTGTCTCAAATACATATATTATTATTATATTAATTGTTTAATATCATTGTGGCTCCTTGACAATTATTACAAATCTATGTAATTATGACATATGTATCTGAAAAGTATTTGAGATCATAAATTTGAGACATCTAACATTATCCGAGACATTGATAATAATTGTGGTGGTCCATTATTTTATTATTAGGGGCATATATGTCCAAATGAAACAATTGCCCAACTTCAAAATCAGGTACGTACAAGTAATTAGAGGAGTTAATATTAACAGCCAAAATATTATGGGCACACCGCATTTTCTCTTGTTTGGACCAATATTCGATTGAGATTAACCTTTCGTTATGGTTGTGGAGGGCCCATACTATTCTAATGTCAAGTGCATATTTATCAAAATAAAAGAAAGAAATAACTAATCAATTTTTTTGCCAGAAATTTTTTCTTAGTCTATATTAGGGTTATTAGGAACGTGTACCGTTTCAATATGAGAAACAAAATTGAGTACGAAAAATGCTATTCCCTCCGTCCCAAATTAATTGCATTTTTAGGACTTTTTAAAGTCAAATTGACTATTTTTAAAACTAATCAAATTGACTATTTTTACTAACATATAGGTGAAGATATTATAACCAAAAGAAAGTATATACAATTTATTACTAATTTCAATTTTTATAATTTTAGAAATATATTTATATATGCTTAATTATTAATTTTAAAAATAGTCAATTTGACTTAAAAAAGTCCTAGAAAAGCAATTAATTTGGGACGGAGGGAGTATTTACTAGTGAATATAAAAGGTATCAACGTTCATGTACTACAATTCGAAATGCGGAATAATAATTCTCAGTTCGCAAATCCTCGGACAAATAGAAAACCTAGTTTATATTCCTTGTTTCAATGTGATACTATAATATATGTTGTCAATCCAAAGGAATGACCACTTATGTAACTTATATAAAATCAAAAAAATTAATTATCCTAAACTAATGATTTTTTGTGCGGTTAGTATCAACTCTCTTATTACCTAGATAAAGGGGAAAAAAATATTTTAGTGGATAAAGTTGAGCTCACCGTATTTTAATGGATTAAGCGCCATATCCGTTAGCGGTGTGAAAAGGTCCGCATAGACAAGCCTGCTGCCTGGAAGTGTTGCCTGTAATTCAGCTAACATGGCTATAAGCTTCCTATTATATACTTGAGAATCCGAATTCTGTTTGTCTAAACATGCTGTGGGCCGTGATATATTTCTGAAGTTGATAAAGCCACAACCAAGGGGAGGCAGTCCAGCTATAGCCATCTTACGGCAGCCACCATCGTATAAAGCCTGTAAATAATGAAAAAAGTAAATAATGAAAAAAGTCGAATTCAGTTGTCAACTCTCTCAGTATTATTAAGAAAAAGCAAGGAATGGTGCATATTTTGTAGCTAACCTTTATGAAAAGTTTCATATTTCCTCCCTCTTAGAATATAAGATTAGTTATGATACTTTAAAGTTTTTTTTGAAATAAATTTAAATTTGAAATTGATATTTATTTATTTAACATTTTTCAATTTTGTATATGAAAATGTTTCATATATATTAACTTCAAAATGTAGAAATTGATATTATATTCTCGATCATGGAATAGTTTAAATGCTTCAAATATTATATGTTAAATGTGTATTTTATCATCATTGATTAAATGAACTTTATTATTTATTTTTTATATAAACTCTATTTTGGGAAGTACAATATAACATATAGAAGGAAAAAATTATATAAAAGAAGAAATAACGCACGGGTAATAATCAACTTGAGACCTAAAGGTTATAGAGACTCAGGTGGTGTTTGATAAAACTGAGTAATTAAGATTGGAATAATTAGTATATCTTAATAAATTAGATAATCTGAGTGAAATAACATCTGAACTTAAAAAATTATTTGGTAACTAAAAAGTATAAAACATTTGAATGACTTTTAAATTTAAAAATATCAATTTTAAATTTAAAAATACCGCAAATTGACTTTTTAAAAATCAATAATGATCTTAAAATTTGGAATGAATAGAGTACAATATTTATAGAGACACCATAGTTTTAAATTTTTCATTAAGAGCGAAACAGCTCTTAATGATTTGAATTTATATATTTTTCTTACTAATTAAGAAACGATAAGAGACAAATAAAATTTTACTAAACAACTTAACCCTCTTACGAATCAGATATGGAGCTGTTAAACTGTATTAAAAAGTAAATAAATATCATCTCAATTTTAATCACTGGATTAAGACTGTACTGATAGATACCAGACTTTATTTCCCGACAAAAAGTTGATTTAATTGTTACTAAAAGAATCTATAGCCTTTATCAAAGAAATAAAAGAAAATACAAAAGAACAATAAAGATAGGGGCACATAAAGATTATCCCAAAAGTTGCTCTATACATTTCGCATAGAAAATTGAATCGGCCGGCAAGATATAATCTTTTCTTTTCTTTTTTGTACGATATCGCAGATTCAACTTTTTATTTCTATACAAGAAAAAAGTCTTTAAACCAAAAAAAAAAAAAAAAAAAGTTGCATTTAAGGTTATTTTTGTCATTTTCTTCATGTGCCCATAATTTTACCATAAAATGAAATTAAGAGGAGAAATAGAAATAACCTTGACAAAGTCGTGAATCCCTTGCAGCAAACGATTTTGGTATCCATCAAGGGTGTATTGTAGAGCCCAAGGTGCTCCAGCATAGAAGTTAAGGGTCATGTCATTACTTCCAGAAGTAGCAAATACAAATGAACTATTAATTATATTTCTAGCTTCCTCTTGCCCTACTATCCCAACAAGCCTCTCCACATAATCCCTAAAATATTTATTGTACTGTTTCGATACCGGTATAACATTGGATGTAACGGTAGTCAAATCGTCGTATCCCGATCCGGCCGACGCAAAGCAAACTCCGGTTCGGATATCGTCGTCGCTTAACTTTGGGTCTAAAAATGGAGGAACAATTTCCTTGATCCTTAGTGCTTCTGCCAACAAATCGGACATCAATTTTCCATCAGAAAATCTCCCAGTGGGGATAGCTCCAGGGAATGATGTACCATATGGCGGATGATTCGCCTGAACCGCAGTAAAAATAAAATTGTTGTTGCCAGTGTCTAGCAAAGAATCACCAAAGATGAGAATACTAGAGAATTTTGGTAGAT
The DNA here is from genome assembly GCA_034770075.1 of Aralia elata. Classification (NCBI taxonomy): domain Eukaryota; kingdom Viridiplantae; phylum Streptophyta; class Magnoliopsida; order Apiales; family Araliaceae; genus Aralia; species Aralia elata. The sequence goes on from CM068387.1 coordinate 61,745,288, forward strand.
TTGTTGCATTACATGTGGAAATAAGAATGCTACAAATTTTGATTAGAAAGAGCAAGGGGAAAAAATGTGCCATATTGAAAATAAAGTGTAAAGTTTGTTTCTTGTACAAATTAGAGGTGTTTATTTCATTTCATTTTATAGCATGTTGCAAAGTGATTAGTTATAAGGTAAAGTTCAATGGTCCAAATGACTCAAATTAATGCAATTGAATTTGATATCCATTAGGGATTATGTTGTTGGATAATGCTAAATTTTATTTTACTAAATTTGCAATGTGAAATGATGTGACATGATTTTGTTCCCGATGAGTACAACCTTTAATGAATAATATTTCTTTTAGCAAGAAAGAATAATGTTACTAAAATAATTGTTAATTTTAATTTTTAATTAAAATTTCAAGACGGCAAAATGAAATGATATTCACTTTGTTTAGAATGAGGACCCTACATAATTGTTGATTTCTTAATTATTATTTTTTAATCTATATTAAGATTTTTATAGACTTGGTGTGGCTCCGCACTAACAGTAACTTCGATGGTCACTAAAAATTGATTATGTAATAATAATAATTCAATATTCATACTGAATTTTCAAATTCAGTGGAATATTTTAAACTCTTAAAATTAATATTTAAATTTGACTTCATTATTTTTCTTATTTGGATTAGTTTAATGAGGATAAGTTCAATTGACTCCAATGGAAAACTCACCATGTGTGACCAAAATGAATATAAACTTCCTTTTTGATAAATTGGATTATACTAAGAATGAGTCTAGAATTTGGGAAATGATGTGTCAATAAATTACCAATATAGCTTAACATGTCACACTACAAATAGGCAATGACACGTCACATATGATTCTAAATATATTATAAAATTTTAGTTTCTTGCCATTATTATTTAAATATATCCTTATAACACGTGGGAAGCATGGGTTATTTTTTTTATATGTTTCTTGATTTTTTTTTCTTTTTTTCTTTTCTTGATAATTGATGATGATGATGATAATGATATTATTATTATATATACATATAGATTTTGATTGATATAGTAATGATATACACGAAGATAAAAAGGTAGTATAACTGATACATTGTTCAAGAAAATTAATTATAATTATATTTATTAAAAAATAATTTGTATTTAAAAATTATAAGTCGATGAGCAAATTACTTTTGAGATGACGAACCAAATTAATTTATCTTCTCTTGACTTGTTATATATTGGTATTGATTGATTCCCTAATTAATTTTCTACTTTTGGGTTATTTATGTTACAAGAATCAATAATTTACAAGACTTGGTAAGGAATTGTTCTATTATCCCACCTGCCTTCTTAATTAACTATTTTAAGGATATGTTTTGAAACATATAAAACTCATAGTGAATAGAAATAAAATAAAAAAGGAAATAAATATAATTTAATCGGAGTTTTCTTAACGAAGTATATTACATTAAAGTCTAACAGTATTCTTGATATCAACTAGAATTAGCTTAATTAAGCTCTAATGAGAAGCATGGATTTAGAAAATAAAACAGAGAAACTCATTGAGAGTTTATATATAAATCGTTGTTGTTAATATATTTACTAAATTTGGATTTTCATGATTTTTAAAATAATTTATAATATTTATAACTGTTCAGGAACCATTGTTATTAGCATAGTTATATTGCACATTTTTTTCCATTATTGGGATATTTTTCAGTAATAAAATTGTTTCGCCTTTTGTAAAGAAAAATATTCTATAAATTTAACGCGGTTAAAACATTGTATTTATTGAATTATGATTCTTAACAAGCTCGATACCTCGTCAAAGTATGGTATCTTGTTGTAATTTGTAAATTGTTACTCCCTCCGTGAACAAAATACATTTTTTATACATATTAAGAAAAGACTATAACAGAAGAAATAGAGTAAAAAAGTTCTAAATTTATCTTTATAAACCCCACAAGATCATAAAAAGTGATGATTACTTTATTTTTTTATATTAGTGAACTCCACTAAATGACATTTTTAACCTTTACTTTATGTATCTTATCTCACCCTTTTACGGACAAAAAAATTATACGTTTAGTCATCCTTTTGAGAACGGGAGAGTATATTATGGATATTTTTTGTTGTAAATTTACAGATATTTTATTGAATAAAGTAATTAAGAGTTATATTCAAACTTCAAAATTGATTTATATGTTTGGTGATAATATTATATTTTTACTTCTTATATCTTATAATAGCAATAGTTTTATGGGAATAAATTATTTACAAATGGCCCATAAAATTAAAATTTCACGTCCTCCAATAATAACATGTCGCGTAAAAAATTTAGGAGAAAATTAAAAAATTAATTATGTTGACACATTTTTTATTTATTATCATGGTAAAACTGTTTAACTAATCATATTGAATTTCCCTTATTTATTTATTTTTTTATAAATTCACTACATGACATATTATTATTAAAGGGTATAAAACTCTAATTTTACGGATCATCCGTATATAATTTATTCTCTAGTTTTATATCCAGTAAGATGATATTCAAAAAGAAGCAGCAATGCATCATCTCCGGTTATTACACCAGTACCAATTGTTGTGCTAGCCTCATTCTGAGTCCCATGAAATTTATCAGCAACTATATGGTACCCCTCAACAGTTTTGGCTTTTTAACATATGTCAAAGCCTTAGAGGTTGCTGGATCAGAAGCATATGCATATACCATCGTGTGTAGTTAGGCAATCCAAGCCCCCTCATCTTTCTAAAGAACTTACGGCTTGCAATTATAGTAAAGGATCCACAAACTAGGCATAAAAGGTCATCGTTATCACCCCCACCGGAATCCAACTTCCACATAAGTGCAATCAGCATGAAACATAACACAACACAGATGGCGATGTACACTGTATAAATGGTAAAATTCTTCATCCTCTGAACGACGGATCTACATGACAGGACAATAATAAAAGTCTCACTCACCCTAGACTTGTTCAGGACTATATAAGATACACCATTGGGTTGCATCAGTTGCAAAAACCACTGTAATACCTATGTCTGTACTCTCTTTCTCTATCAATGGGTTAAGTACATAAAGAAATACCTCATATTCTTCAAGCTTATTTTCTGTCATTAAAAAATCAAACTCCTTCCAAGAGAGTGCTCCTGCTCCATTTCCTTTGCAATCTTCAGCCTTGGTTAGCAAATAAATTTTTCCGGGATCAAAAAAAAATTAAACATTTCCACCATGTTGTGTAAGAAGCCAAGCTCTCCACTTGCAGTGAGTAAATGCCCAACCAATTTTGGTCCTTCACAAGATTATGACAAGTATCCCCCAACCCATCAAGAGTTTCCTTTTTCCTGGCCACCATGTAGGATAAACAAACCATAAAAATTATTTTGAATATACCATAATGGTCTGAACTCTCTGCTCCAACAAGGCCAACACCACCATAAAAATCAAGGAACAAGTTCAGAACATCTTGAATGTCATGCATAGCTTTATTAGTTTCATTGGCTTCACTATTTGATCTGCATGTCATTGAACCATCGAATGAATCAACAGGTACACTAAATAGGCTAATGTGCGTGTAACTGGTATTGAAAGCCAACAGATTTTCAGTTACTTCCATAATGATGGTCCTTTGTACAAACTCAAATCCCGGCAGCTTTCCTCCAACTAAAAGCTCACTTCATGCATCCCAAAGTGATTGCAGCAGCAGTACCATCCACACAATAGATTTTAGAATAAACCATTCATCACAACACCCCATTATGACATAATATAATTGCCAAACGACCTTAGTGTGACCAATTTGCATAGATACCAATAGAGCAGAATGTCATGGCACTAATAAAGGGTAACCAATCATGCAGTTTAATTGATCAAACACATAACATTCATTTAACTTTAAAATACCTGGTGCTTGTGCAATTTTGGTGCAGAGGAGAACTCTTTGCAAACTTCCCATTTTGAATAGCCCAAATGGATTTATAAAGCAAAAGAACATTATCCCAGCTAGAACATTGCTCTGCAACCCCAATACCCACTTTCCTCTTCACAAGAGCATGACATGGAGGTCCCAGTCCATCAACAACCACCTTGTCCCCAAAGTAGAGTTTGACTGCGCCTTTGCATTCTCTATTCCCTTTTAGCACAATTATTTCTCCCAAGTCAAAATTGAATCCTAAAGATTCACTCCCTGTTGTCTTGCCTCTCATAACATCATGATACTCCAATTCTTTTCTAACAAGTTCCCTTCCAAAACACCTATGGAAGCCTGCTTCACGAGGGATTTCACCACCACGGATTCTTAATGTTCCATTCCTACTAGTAAATCCATTGTTAATCTCGTTCCAATACATAATCTGTGTACCATCCTTTTTACCTTTGTTATCCTTGGGTACCAGATAATTTTCATGTTTCACCTTATCTTTTGCTTTAAGTATAGCCATAAAATATTTGGAAGTCTGCCACAAAATTTGAGCCTCTTGCTGTGAAATATCCTCGAATAAAGGACACCATCTGATTGCTCTATATAAAATTTGACATCCGAAAATTGTTGTATTCCCCTCTCTTCATACTCCCTGGTAATACAAATAGGCGTCACATTCAAGGGATCCAATTTGAGCTCTGTTTTCCACCATGGATAAGCTGTCCATAATCATTAGGTGGCTTATATCACTACAAGAAAATAGGGCTATATCTTCTAGCTTAGGAACCCCAGTGATCTTATTTTTCTTTGCTCCATCAGTTTTCTTAAGGTCTTTGCTCTGCTTGAAATCTGCCCATGAGAGCAGACTTTCCACCACTCCAGACTTGGTAACTGCAGTTGAGTTGATAAACAATCAATAAGAATAATGCCAAACCAAGGCTATAATGATTTTTGAATACAAAATGTAAACGCATATTAAATTATAACTACATACCTTTCTTTAGGACTTCCTGTGACAGTTCACATTTTGAACCAAAACTACTGTGGCGAATAGTTAATGTCTCCTTAGTTTGAGAATCAAAAGCAGGGTTATCGATAAGAGAATTAACAAAAACCCACAGCTCATAAGGAGAAAATGAGAAAATGAGAGAATGAGAGTTTTTTCATTTTAGCGTTACCACATATGAACATTTCTACAATCCCTTTCTACAATTATAAATAAGAAGGGAATCAAATAAAAAAGTTATAATAAACAAAACTTCAAAAAAAAAATTGCAGTATACTTAGCATTTAAGACCCAGAGTTCATGAACCAAGTACAATTCAGATACCCAATATATACGTCTAAACAATAAAAATAAAATAAGAAACAAGAAGTATATTTCAATATATGAAACCCCTGTACGAAAAATCTAGATACAGTTATCAATCAATACCTAGAAATGCTATATCTGAGAACATATCCTGCTAACGAATGTAATGTGAAAGAAAAATATGTTTCATTGATTTTAGAATACCACCTGCCATTGAAGTTAAATCAACACACTATTTTGCAAGAAAATATGATGATATAAAAACTTCTTGAGATTAAATAGTTTAGGATGTTGTATTAGTAATCATATTTACAATCAGCAGAATAACCACAAGAAGTTTCAATTCATACCCATCAGGGAAATGGTAGCCTTTGCCTGGCTCTAAATGACTTAACCCCACATTTCTCATACATAAGTTCAGCAAATGCCCAGTTGAGTGTCGTCTGGAAAAATCAATGGCCATTAGCAAGGGAAAGAAGCTAAAACAAACAAGTAACATAAAAATAAAAAAAGACGCGTTGCTTAAGCACAGAAAGTAAGCAATAATTTATGCACGTATACAAACCTAATAACATAATACTTTAGCATCTAACTTATGTAATGGGTACATTTCAGAAGAAAAAAGATAATCAACTCTGAAAGCTCACCAATTTGAGCTGTATTAATACACTTCATTCAGAAAAATTAATGAATGCCTCGGTATTCCTTATTGTATACCTAGAATTGAGCTTTCGCATAGATTCATCCACAGTCAAATATACTTGAACCCCTTCTTCAACTTTGATGGGCTCATAATTCTCAAAGAACCCATAATGCAAAACCTATTTATTATATAACAGTCGCAAAAAATTAAAATAAAAGTAAATAAAATAGAAGAGTGGAATTGGGGGATTAGTAGAAACAAAATGGGAATGAATAAGCAACATACAATTCCATCTTTGGATCGAACATCTTCCACTATAAATTTGAAGTCAGATGAATCAGAAGAAGAAGAATGGGGGGTGGTTGTGATGAACCCAGTATCGTACAGCTGGCCTCCAACTTGGGTGAAAAATGGTGAATTCCAATATCAATACATACAATTCCATCTTTGGATTGAACATCTTCCACTATAAATTTGAAGTCAAATGAATAAGAAGAAGAAGAAGAATGGGGGGTGGTTGTGATGAACCCAGTATCATACAGCTGGCCTCCACCTTGGGTGAAAAATGACGGATTCCAATATCAATACTCGTCTGCCATCCTCGTCATTTCAGTGAGAGATTAAAAGTGTTTTAATTTTAAAAGATTTTATAGCGACGGTACTACCGTCGCCTTATTTTTTTAGCACCAAATAATTGGCGCCAGTCTTCCCGCCTAATCTATATCAACGGGGTATAAATACCCGTCGACTTATGGGTACTATAGCGACGGTACTACCGTCGCCTTATGTTTTTTAGTACCAAATAATTGGTGCCAGTCTTTCCGCCTAAGCTATACCGACGGGGTATAAATACCCGTCGGCTTAAAGGTCATATGGCGACGGGTTTTAGCATTAGTCGCCATATCTCGTCGTCGTATCGCCTTTTTCTTGTAGCTTTGGTTAGGTTCAGCAATGTATCCATCTGGTTTCGGACTTTCGTCGAACACCCTGTTGGCACCAAGAAATCCCTTTCTATTTGCATAAAATATCTCTCCAACATTGTTGTCCATGGTAGAAACACATGAGTTGGTTGTACCCAAATCAATTCCAATGACATGATTACCAGGTTGGACCGAAACGAAATTATCCAGACGAAAGATTTCAACCATTCTCTCATTTACCTCAAGCTGTGAATCTATGAAGTCAAAAATTCAACTCTCACTCTCAACAAACTTATCAAACTTGTACATATTCTCCACATATTCAACAATTACCAACTTATTAGTAACATTGGCAAACTCAATATCATCAATTAGCTCCTTTGGTTTCTTAGTTAACCCACAAATAACACTCATTAGAATTTTAGTCCCACCTCTACTATCATTGTACTTTGGCGGATATTGATTAGTTATAACATACAAATAACTCTCCTTCTTAGCATAGCCAAAATTTAGAACACTCCTAGGCATTTTATCAAATACCTTGCCCGCAATACTAAACTCATTTTGATTTGTACAAAATCTCCCCACCTTTGACTTGATTATTGAGTGGAATTAGGTCTACAATTTTCTTCTTAAAGCCTTCCTCATCTCCATCATCCTTGACAACTGGATTGAGTAGTTGATTCTGCAATAGAATTTGGTTGACCTCTTCCTCTTCAAAATTCAAAACCACCTCACCTAGATCATCATTTTCGTCATACTCTGTCCCCATGGATTCCGTTGCTATACATAGGCAATCATCCTCTTGGTTAGCATCACAAATTAGAACTTTTCGTTGATGCTCTGACTCTGAATTTGGGGAAGGTTGTTTCATGGCTTTAATGAATTGATCAAAACCATCGGGGGGGATCTGGGTTAAGAGCAGTAATGTATCCCCTTCTCTCAGGAATTTTATCGAACACATTGCACGCATCAACTATCTCTATTTTATTTGTGCATAGTCACTGTGTCTTCCACCAAGTTAAGAGAAGAATAATCACATACAGGAAGGGAATTTACCTTGTCATGAATTAATTGATCAGGAAGTTAATGAATTAGTGGGCTTGGACCTTCAATTTTCGTCTGAAAACCTTCATTTTCTCCAACCTCAAAGACAATAAGATCATCATCTTGTTGAATCTGCAAAGGGTTTTGATAGCCCCTTTTATCTTCAAACTCTACAACCGCATCATCTAGATCATATTCCGACTCCGGGAATTATGTAGCTACACAAAAGCAGTCCTCCTCTTCCATCTAGCCACAAATAAGCACTTTCTGATCATAGTCTACCGATTTATAGTCTCAGGTAGACTTTGGAAAAAATTTTAGGGGAGAGGAGAGAACAAAGGAGATTGGAAATTATTTTGTTTGATATTCGATTGATTTCTTTTCTATATGCTCGCAGTACAATATAAAGTAAGGACCATACTAACTATTACACCTCCAAATGAAATTCTAGCCGTAGATTAAGACTATATAAGAGGATTAATCCTAACTTTCCATTACCCCTATACCACTCTAATGAAATAATCCGAAACAATTATCATTATGGCTTTTTTTGTGAAATTTATCTATGTTATAGTTGTAACTTAACTTTGAATTTAATTGTTAGGATTTCAATTATTAATGTGTTAGCAATCAAGTGTTTAGTGCAAGATCATGATTTCATGAATAAAAGTACATTATATCAAGGTATCAACAATAATAATAGAATTCAAAATTTGTGTTTTTACTATAATTTACAAATATATAAAACTATATCATATTAATTTGTTTGTTTCCATGCATTTTCTTGTAGGAACGAAATCGTGTATCCTTTCAATTTGAATGTGCCCATTACCATGATGTCAAGGATGTGGATGTTGGGATGTTGTTCAACACAATTTCTACCTGAAAGTATAGAAGAAAAAAGGATATAAATGTTAGTTTTGGATATAAAACCTTACATATATATATAATGAAAAAAAATTAATCCGCCTAGGGCACCCGCCTAGGAAACCGCCTACAAAGGCCGGGCGGCGCTTGAAGGTCCCTCGACCGCCTAGGTCCGCCTAGCGTTTTTTACAACACTGATTGTACACTCTTAATACTATCACATAAAATCTTTCTACTAAAGCTAAACCATAACAAACTCCAAATTTGCCCGGTTTCTATGTAGAACTACCTGTAACTATATAACATTTTCTTTTATGTTACAATATCAAGTGAATCTTCAATTTATCAAAATCAAAGGCGCTGATATATAAGAGGTAGTATACATGCTACATCCACAGACTCAGGAAAGGCTGTCTGCATAGTTTCAATAGATTCTATAATGGGCTATGGCAGACTGACACAGATCAGCAGGAAGGCACAAAATAGATTACTCTAATTCTGGATATCCAAGTTGGTATGTGGCTGTTAACTCTTTATCATGACTATTAAGAATGTTTTGAAAAATGTCCATCACTGCCAAAAAGAGAGTGGAAAACAAAACTAATAAGAACAACTCCAGTTACCAGCAACATTATGACTAAAAAATTTATATATAAAATAAAATAAAAAAAAACCTAAAACAGTACATGCACAAGTGATCATTATTAGAAAAATAACTTGCAAAACTTGTAAGAAAAAAATGACCAAGTTGTGGCAACAATTCTACTAGCTAAAACTAGATTTACAAAAACAACTGCATCAATAGCCAGGTCAAACCCATTTACAATATTTTTTCTCTCCCTGGTGAACAAGAGTGTAAGAAAATAATCTCTCTTATATTTCCAATATGTGAATTGCTATATTTATACAAGAGGTCTAGGAATTAAAAAATGAAAAAGGAGGAAAACAAGGAAGCTTGTTTTCCTTAATACAAGAAACATGTTCCTGGCCACTATCTTTTAACACTCCCCTTCAAGTTGGTGTGTAGATGTCTCGCATACCCAACTTGAAACACAAAGGATGAAACATCTTACTACTAAGACCCTTTGTCAAAATATCAGCAAGCTGGTGTTCTGATTTTACAAAGGGTAAGCAAATAAGACCACTGGTTAACTTTTCTTTGATAAAGTGTTTGTCAATCTCAATGTGCTTCGTTCTATCGTGCTGCACTGGGTCGTTTGCAATACTAATGGCTGCCTTATTATCACAAAATAACTGCATAGGCCTTTTAGTTGTAACACTCAAATCTTCTAGCAGGGTTCGAAGCCACATTAATTCACATATACCCAAGGCGATAGCTCGATATTCAGCCTCAACACTAGATCTTGCCACCACAGACTGTTTTTTACTACGCCAAGTAACAAGATTACCTCCAACAAATGAACAGTAACCCGTTGTAGACCGACGATCCTCTATAGAACCAGCCCAATCTGAGTCGGAAAAAACTTCAACTTTCATATGACCATGTGGTGCAAACAATAATCCTTTTCTAGGAGAAGACTTGAGATATCTCAGAATTCTGTAAACAGTTTCCATGTGGCAATGTCGAGGGTCATGCATATATTGACTCACTATTCCCACAGCATAAGATATATCGGGTCTCGTATGAGAGAAGTATATCAATCGTCCCACTAAACGTTGATATCTTTCTCTATCAACTGTAGGTCCTGTGCCTCCTACTAGATGATTAACTTCAATAGGAGAATCAGCAGGCTTACATCCTAACAAGCCAGTTTCAGTTAGCAGATCAAGGACATACTTCCTTTGAGATAGAAAGATGTCACTGGAAGATCTTGCAACTTCAATACCAAGAAAATATTTCAAAGGACCAAGATCTTTAATCTCAAACTCACTGGTCAATCTTGCTTTGAGATTAACTATCTCTTCTTTATTATCCCCTGTCACCACAATGTCGTCAACATAAACAATAAGAATGGTAATCTTACCCTTTATTTGTTTGACAAAAAGAGTATGATCTGCTCGACTCTACTTGTACCCAAACCTTATCATTGCTCTGTGGAGTCTACCAAACTAGGCTCTAGGAGATTGCTTCAGACCATACAAAGCCTTTCGTAACTTACAAACCTTCCCCATAGTAACAGATGAAGCAAAACCAGGAGGTATGTCCATGTACACTTCCTCCTCCAAGTTACCGTGAAGGAATGCATTTTTTACGTTTAATTGTTGAAGATCCCAGCTGAAGTTTGCTGCACATGAGATTATGGTACGAACAGAGTTCATCTTTGCTACAGGAGCAAATGTCTCCTAGTAATCAATCCCATGAGTTTGAGTGTACCCTTTTGCCACTAGTCTGGCTTTGAGTCTCTCAACCGTTCCATCAGAATTTTGTTTGACTGTATATACCCACTTGCATCCAACTACTTTTTTTCCGTAAGTAAGAGTGACTAGTTCCTATGTATCATTCTTTTTTAGGGCATTCATCTCCTCGATCATAGCTTGTTTCCAATTCTTATCACTAAATGCTTCTCTCCACCCCTGAGGAACATATGTTGAAGACAAGGAAGAAACAAAGGAGTGATATTGAGAACAAGCTCTAACCCCTTTTCTAAGAGTAATAGGAATGTCAGTATCATCAGAAGAACAAGTAGGAATGTCAGTATTTTTAAAAGAACAAGTATGAATGTCAATATCAACAAGTAGGATTAAGATTCTCACCATTAGCATTATCAAGACTAGGTCCGGAACAAGGTTGGTGTAGTGGTGCAGAAACGGTAACCTTATTCTTGCCTTTTCGAGCATAGGTTCTCAACTCAGGCTCAGACCCATTCTGTTTAGTACACTGTAACTCCTGTGTAGAATTATCAAAACAACAACAGGAACAGGAAAAGTAACAGGAACAGGAAAAGTAGAGCTTGTAATACTAGCCTCAGGAAGCTTCTCCTCATTAATAACATTCTCCCCCTGAGGAGAAGGTGAAGAAGAATAAAAAGGTTCCAATTCCCAAAAAGTGACATCCCGAGTGATAAAGACTTTGTTAGAAGAAGGATGATAACATTTATAACCTTTTTGGGTTGGAGAATAACCAATGAAAACACACCTAATAGCTTTGTGATCTAATTTTCCCCGAGTGGGAGATTTATCATGAACAAAGCACACGCAACCAAAACCTCGAGGTGAAGGAGAAGGACTGGTCGTGTGTTGGAGAAAAGAGATGGGACTCTTGTTCCCAAGATTTTTAGAGGGAAGGCGGTTTATAAGAAATGCAGCAGTCAGAACCGCATCTCCCCAAAGAAATTTAGGGGTTGACATAGTGAACATAAGAATGCGGGCTACCTCTAGTAAGTGTCGATTTTTTCTTTCCGCTACTCCATTTTGTTCTGGGGTTGTGACACATGAGGTTTGAAGAATAATGTCATGCTGAGAGAGATAAGATGCAAAAACATTATTATTACTATATTCACGATCATTATCACTATGGAGAATTCTGACCTTAGCGTCGAATTGGGTTTGAATCATTTTATGAAAGTCTTAAAAACAAGCAAATACCTCATTTTTGGTCCGCAGAAGGTAAATCCAAGTGACACGATAATGACAATCAATAAAGCTAACAAACCATCTATGACCAAAACGGGAGACAACTCGAGAGGATCCCCACACATCAGTATGGATAATGGCAAAAGGTTCAGAATGCCGATAGTTAGTAGCAGAATAAGTAGAACATTTGTGTTTACCTAATTCACATGGTTCACACAAAAACTGAGTTTTGTTACAATGCTTAACTAAAGATAGAAATAAAGACTCCAATACTGAAAAGGAAGGATGCCCCAAACGTCGATGACATTGATAGAGAGGTCAGGCATGGGTGAGAAGTAGAGTGAAGAGCCCGAACCTGAGTAGAGGACATGTTAGACGAGGGAACATCTAAATAATAGAGACCGTTAACTGTACTACCACTGCCAATCCTTTGTCCTGTCACCAAGTCCTGAAAAACACAATAATTTCCAAAAAAGGTTACTGAACAGTGTAAGGATTCACAAAGACGTTGGACAGATAGTAAATTTGCAGTAAATGAAGGGATATGGAGAACAGATGATAATGTTAATAAAGGGGTACAAACGACAGAGCCACTCCAGGAAATAGAAGACAGGGAGTCATTGGCTACTTTAACCTTATCTTTTCCAGAGCGGGGCGTGTATGAAGTAAAGAGATTGGAAGACCCAGTCATATGCGCAGAGTTACCTGTGTCTATAATTCAACTAGGGTAAGTAGATGAGACATTAAGAGCACAAGAGTGTATACCTGATTGTGCGAAATGAGAAATAGTACCAGCACTATTAATGGAACTAGATTCTGCCATGATGAGATAGTAAGAGCAAAAAAATATCCAAGAAAATATCAACAAGGATATTATAAAGGCACAAAAAATTAGCAGAAAGTAATTCTAGAAACTAAAGGGAGTGCATTAATTATACTACACAATAACACCACTTTAATTAGCAGTACAGGAGATGGAGCAACAAGAATTATCCAAGGGAATAACAACAAGGATAATTAACAAGCGCAAAGATAGCAGAAAATTGTATCAAAAAAGACCTGGATTAGACCAAACCTGAGTTTCACTCAAAATAACCACCGTAGATGAAAAGAGGAGAGAGAAAAACCACGCCGGAAAAAGTCGACCACAGCAGATGGAAAGAGAGAGAAAAGCCACGCTGAAAAAAGTCGCCGGAAAAAGTCGTCGGAAAAAGTCGCCGGAAAAAGTCGCCTGATAAAAGATCAGAGCTCTGATACCATGGAAGAATGTAATCTCTCTTATATTTCCAATATGTGAATTGCTATATTTATACAAGAGGTCTAGGAATTAAAAAATGAAAAAGGAGGAAAACAAGAAAGCTTGTTTTCCTTAATACAAGAAACATGTTCCTGGCCACTATCTTCTAACAAAGAGCAATGATTATGATGTGTTAGAAAGAGACACTTGAACTACATTTCATATATTTTGATTACTTAGAAAGCTTACAAGGTTACCTACTTATACAATTGGAAGAAATAATTAAGACAAAACATGTTCCTTAATATAAGGAAACATGCTAGCTAATACAAGGAAGAAAACATGGAGTGGGAAACATGGAATAAAACATAAGGAAGAATATAGGGAAAAGGTGGAGGAATATTGGAATAAAGTGAAGAAAAATATTCTCCATTATTATTTCCAACACTCCCCCTCAAGCTGATAAATAGAAATCTCCTATTTCTCAGCTTGGAAAACGATCGGCAATTGGACAAAACTCCGTTTGTGAATAGCAATTCCGGCAGTTAACAGTACTCCGTCTATGAATAGCAATTCCGGCAGTGAACAGTACTCCGTCTATGAATAGCAATTCTGGTAGTGACCAGTAACTCCGTCTATGAATAGCAATTCCGGCAGTTTGAACAATACTTGTAAAGACCTCCATCTCCTTACTAGCACCAATCGTCATCTTCGTGAGACGATCCTTTACTGTAATAAACTTGGGATGGTTGTGGTGTGTTTGAGTTTTACCCCAATTGCAGATGGGGTTTCTTGTTGAAAAATCATCACTGGAGTAGAATCTGAAGTTTTTGATTTTTCACTTTTTTTTTTTTTTTTAAGAACTTTGGGTAAGTTTCAGAAAAAAACAGACTGTGGGGTACAAACTGTAATAGGCAGTTTCAGAAAACTGCATAGATGGCTGTCGGAAAAAGTCACCGGAAAAAGTCGTCGGAAAAGTCGTCGGAAATATGCAGCTTTCAGAAAACTGCACAGATGGCTGTTGGAAAAAGTCGCCGGAAAGTCACCGGAAAAGTCGCCGGAAAAAGTCGCCGGATAAAAGATCAGGCTTTGATACCATGTTAGAAAGAGACACTTTAACTACATTTCATATATTTTGATTACTTAGAAAGCTTACAAGGTTACCTACTTATACAATTGGAAGAAATAATTAAGACAAAACATGTTCCTTAATATAAGGAAACATGCTAGCTAATACAAGGAAGAAAACATGGAGTGGGAAACATGGAATAAAACATAAGGAAGAATATAGGGAAAAGGTGGAGGAATATTGGAATAAAGTGAAGAAAAATATTCTCCATTATTATTTCCAACATGATGTTAGCAGTCTAAAAAGAAGATCACCACTACAAAAGAGGTTGAAGTTGAAATTGCTTTACTTACAATCAGACTATTTGGCTAGGCATTCAAAAACACAAGGCCTGCCAACTTTCTTAGCCTGCACTAATGGATTTAGCGCAGTGTAACCTGGAACTTGATTCATTCGGTATGTGGGTACACATAAGGTACACGGTACGCTACATAGTAAGTTTTATAGAAGATTTTTTGTTGAACCAACAAGTTAATTGTTTTATAAATAATTTCATATAAATGTAATATTTGAGCATCAAATACTAAGTTATAATACTGATATTTTGTGCAATTATAGATAATCAACAAAGAGTTTTTCGGTTCGCTAAATTTAAATTATTGGTTCGTGAGACTACCATATTTGGGTACGTAAGACTACCATATTTGGGTACGCAAGTACCAATACGCAGTTCGCTATGTAACTAAGAGTAACTGATGACCCTAGCTTAGCTTTAGCAATTTCAATATATGCAAATTTGGCAAGTTAACATCTCAACACCTACCTAAGATCAATTTTCATCCAAGTCCAAGGTAAAGTTATCTTGTTAAAGCCATGAAACCTGTGTCTGTTAAAGCATTAATTAATATAGCCTCAAGTCTGTTTTAGCCTAGGAGAAAATGACTCTATTGTGCACCATTGAAATGCTTTTAATTGATTGAGTTTGCTTAGTTCAGAACTAGGTCTTCTCATGTTTAAGCGTAGACTGTGCCTGGAAAAAGCTACAAAAAAAGCTATATGCGCCTCAGTGAATTTGCACAATCAACAAAGAATATGGCTGTTCTATACTTCTATCAAAAATTTAGAGACAATGTTTTTTAGTTCCACTATTATCAAGGAAAAATCAAATAATTACACAACAACAGTAAAATAAATAATAAAAAACTTATTCAAGGAAATGTTTGACAAAGGATCATTCGTAATATTTTTACCAAATACCTTTGAAAGATAAGATTTTCTGCCTTCTGTTTTCCATTATTACCAGAAACCTTACATTCTTGTAGCAAAATTGATATAGTTGAGGCCTTCACTAAACTCATTTGTGGCTTTCAGACAATAGCTCAATCACTTCTGAATTCTTGACCATATTTAAGTCCTTAAAAATTTTGTTCCTGTTGATAAGAAATGCAGCAAATTATAGATGCGTTTTTTAATAAGGAATTGCAACAATATGTGATTTCCTAGCGGGCCCGGATTGCTACAGAGCAAAACTCACCCAAAAATAAAAATAAAAAAGCCATTCCTCATATTTTCTTACCACAGCATCATTCCATTACGCCCCTTAGGCTCATTTTCTTCTTTTCCTCTTACCGTTGGCTTTCCACTGTTTAGGGACTAACTATTCTATTTTGACATCCCCTGCATCACATTTTTTGTTTTTGGCTTTTTTCCTCTCCATTCCTATTGAGTATTGGATCTTACCGCAAATACTATTGCAACAAGGGTAGAATTGAACATATCACATTGTTTATATCTTCAAAGTACCTGTTTCATATTCAATTTATAACTAGAGCTATAAACGAACCGAGCTGTTCGCAAGCAAAGCTCGGCTCGACTCAATTAAACTTGGGCTCAACTCGAATCGAGTTTGTTTATCGAGTCAAGCTTGAACAAGAAAATTCGTGTTCGTTTAACTAAACGAGCTGAGCTCGAACCATACTATGTTCATTTACAGCTACTTATAGCACATTGGAAATAAACCTTCAATCAATACAAATATTTGGATATGATGAAGAATTGAGTTTAATATCTATTTTGTCTTTTGATATAGCTTGAGTTAGAAGGTCATACAAGTAACAGAAAAGCTAAAAGGCAGCTTCTTTGGGAGTTCCGATGGCTCTCGAATCTTAGCAATGACAAGGACCACTTATGTAATTATCCACCTGCCATTCCTTTTATCATATAGCAGCCTTGATCCTTCTGTAGGGTTTGAAGATAAAGTAGAATAATATTTTTCTGAACTGACCCAATTTAGAATATAAGAGTATTGTCCTTATACTTGTTCTTGCTGTGTGCAGTCTAAAATTATATCGCAGGTCTCATCTATGTGAACTACACAAACCCTATGCAAGTTTCAAGTGTCATGGATTGACTTTAAAGGGATCAAATTACTTATGAGATGGCACCTTTCAACACGATGAAAATTAACCAGCAGATATAAAACCAATAAGTTAAGTGTATTTGATAATATCAATTTCATATAAAGTGTCCTAAAATAGAGAACGTACCTGTCATCTGTCTTACAACAGCCGAGATTTGAATTTAATATCAGGAAAATGGCTTTCATAGCCTGGCTACATCAGCATCAACTATAAATTCTTGCACCTCAATGAAGTTGATTATGCTGCACTCGCGATTTATTGTAAAAGTACAAGATGTAGGCCGAAAAATAGTTTTAAGATCAACTCTTTCATTTACAGAAACAATCTCAGAAATGGTTAATCCTCCTAATCCTTTCATGCACAAATGCATAGAGTAATAGCACAAAACTAGAAATTTACCAACCTTACTTCTTAATAGCTATTATAGTGCATCAAATGAATATAATATTCATTTTGACAAGTATACGCATCTACCAACTGATTGAGTTGGCAGCCCTTGGATCTCTATTTGAATTCAAAGTTTCAGTTACGCAAAGATTTGACTTGAACAAGATAAAATAGAGAACGGAAAATTATATTGACATCCTCTTAAACACTTGATAGTCAACAGAGCAAACAAAATTAATGAGTTTATATACATTAGCATTTTAAAACAAGTCAACATGAGTAAATGATTAAGGTATCTCTATGAGTCTATGTAGCAAATACAACAAAGGAACATAATTCATCTTCTAGATTGATAAGTGTGTTTTATATACACAAATTAGATACTTTTGAGCTTGAGCATTTCTGTATCTTAAAGCTTTTAAGTTGGTTTTTATATCTTTTTATCATATTTGTGTAAAATGTTGTATCGCGTTGCTTTCATGTATCTTCGTGTGGTTCCTATGTGTTTTAACTCTATTTTGTAGGAATTGGAATAAACGGATGCTTGCGGAGTCAAATGGTCCACACGTGCCAAGTATTGGCTTAATGTCCGTGTGTGGAAATCCGTGCTTGATATGTATTATTATGGTAATTAGCGCATGGCGATGCTCAGTATTGAATTTGAAGCCAGTTGGACTTTTCGTGTGCACGACGTGTGTCAGCGTACAGCGGCGTGCGGCGTCGAGCAGCCACGAGCAGCAGTTGACAGTGCACCAGGGGCGCAGGCGCGCACAGGGCAGCAACAGGCAAGCGCGCGAAAGGCGCGCACGCACGAAAGCCAGGCCAGCGTAGCTACGCCCAAAACCAGTGCACTTGCGCCAGCTCACAGGGACCTCAGCGCAGCTGCGCCCAAAACCAGCTCAGTTGCGCCGGTTCGGGCAGCTTGGGCGATTTTTGGGCTAATCTAGGGTTTTGATGGAACCTCTATAAATAGAATATGTTGCCTCCATTTGAAAGCGGCTGGGTACTTGGAAGATCAGATTTTAGAGAGAAGGAAGCTTCAATATATATCACACAAAAGTGTTTTTATCTCTATTATTTTCCTTCAACTTTGTAATCCAAAGCATAATGATGTATAAATTGAATTTGATGTTTATTGTAGCTATCATGAACTAATTTTCTAATCTAAGATTTCAATGGAACCCAACATCTAGTTTGAATTGAATTCTCTCTCTGTTGATATTAGTTAATCAATTGTTAATTGAATATCATAACCTTTGCTTCTAGATTAATTGTTTGGCCTGTAATTACCTTGGGAACCTATATGAACTTGACAAACGGAGTATAGTGTTGAGACCTAGTTATAATATCATGCAAAAATTAGAGATTCTTGTGGGTATACAATAAGATTATAGTGACGTGTCTTATTCATTGTCCTCAAGAATAGATAACTTGCTAGTATTTAAGATAGACATATACCTAGATACCGTGTGCAACCAGTTGAGAATCTTTTCTTAATGACTTCCTATGCGAAAGTTGGTAATTGAAGGAGTAGTTAACGAGATGTGCATATAGGATAGAAATATACCTATGTGTATAGTGACATGTGTTTTGTTAATTATTCTTGCAATTGGTCTCTTGATAGTGTGTAGGATAGACATATACCTACATGTTGTATTAGGAAGATTCATAATTGACCATCGACAGAGGCTCTTATGTAATTGTGATTTTTCGGATGTCAATTCTTGTGATTAATTAGTTAAAAAGAAAGAGTTAGGAGATTCGAATAAAGTGTTGGGGGAAGTTGTAATCTTAGATCTTTCTATCTTGAAATCTTACCGTGTTTCAGTTATTACTTGTTAACTTAATTATTTTTAAACAGCAGATACTCAAATTTTCATTCTTAAATAAGATCGAAGTGATATACGATTGGTACTTGGTATTTATTTGTCATAATTCCCTGTGGGTTCGACTCATATCTTATCATTATATTACTTGTGGACCGCGTATACTTGCGCGTGTTTTCTTTGATTGTTAAATCAATCAACATAGATCTTCATAATGGTATGAAAGACGGGTACATTCATATATAAAAGAAAGTAAATTATCATATCATCTGAATAACATACTTGTATGATTAAAAAACTATAGCAATATCTTCATTTCGCTCCAGTGGTTCAACATAATCTCCTTCACAGCTTCCCCAAAAGCATCCTCTCCCAATTCTAAGCCTTCCAAAATCTCAATCCCATTATCAAAACTACCACCACCACTACTGCCACCACTGCCCATTCCCATTAAAACAAGAGTTGCCCCCTGTACCATGTAGCCTGATACCGGCAACTCCAACACGGGCACACACCACTGCCTTGCACTCACCGGAACCTCAATGCTTTTTAACTCCGACCCAATTGTGTCAAGGTTGAAACCAATCCAATTCCTCACCTCAACCAGCTTTTCATTTCTCAAGGAAAGCATCCCTCGTTTCTTGGAATCAGTAATGCAAACCCTCTCAAGCAAAGGGTGTTGTTCAATGAAGAACAATAACATTCTCTGCCTCACAATCGCCTCTTTCAAGCATTGAAACGCCAAGTGAATTATCCCTTTACCCAATCCTGCTACAACTTCTGGATTTTCATTTAATTGCTCCTTTTGCTGAATTGAACATAGGGAGAGGAACATAAAGGTGTCAATTTTGCTCCCAAATATAGCACTCCATTTGAACAAAAAATTCCGATCAAAATAATCACTATCAAGTTTATCACAAGAAGAGGGAAGCTCCATATCTAAAACCTTAATTTCCTTAAATTTACTTAGAAAACTAACGGCGGATCGGAACGAATCGCCATAAAAAGAGGAAATTGAACGGGGAATCGGCTTAGGGGAGACCAATTGGCGCACAAATTTAAAGGGTTTTGTAACCACACCATTTATCAAAAATCCCAACAGTTTTTTGGGAAAATTGTCGGTGGGGTTTGGATTATCGAGTTGGGTGGAGTTGGGGTTTTGACGAGGGACGATCAAGGAGACATGATCAACGTAAGGGATGATTAAGGCGAATCGGTGGGAGACTAAGGAGCAAAAGTAAAGGGTTTTAAGATCTGGTAATTTGTTGAAGATTTGAAGAACAATTTCGTCTGGCAAAACATTGAAATGATTCTTTTCTTCGTGTATCTGTGATATTGCTGATTGCTCTGGGTTGTGGTTGTTCATATTTGCTTATTCGGGTCTGTTATGCTTCTGTCTATTGGACTGGGAGAGGAAATAGGGAGAAGAGAAAGGTCTCTCTTTTGATTGGAAATTCAAAGAAAGGCCAAAAGAAGGGATTTAATATTATTTTCTTTTCTTTTGTTTGGGATTTTAGAAAGAGAGGGCGAGAGAGTTTTTTTCTATATATATATATATATATATATATATATATATATAGAGCTTTTCTCATATAAAGACCAAAAGAAATGACAAATTTTTTTTTTTTTTTTTTATTTTTTTTTAGAACAACTAAAAATAAATAAATAAATAATTATGAAACTGAAATTTTTACATAATACAGTGTTTTGGGGGGGGTTTGGGTACATATAACAAAACATGTATGTACAGTTTTGTTATGTACAGTAATTATGTTTTGTTATATGTATCCAAATCACGCCCAAAACACTGTATTATGTAAAAATTTCAGTTCCATAATTACTTATTTATTTATTTTTAGTTGTTCAAAAAAAAAAAGCAAAAAAAAAAAAAAAAAAATTTGGTCCTTCCTTTAGGTCCTTACTTTAGGTCCTTATAGGAGAAAAGCTCTATATATATATATATATATATATATATATATATATATATATATATATATATATATATATATACACACACACTTTTGCCACTATATATTTGTATATATATTTCTTTTTATCTTACAAAAATAATCTCATTTGCAGACTAATATATATACATATATAGAAAAAAATTAATTAAAGACATGTAGCCAAATTTAGTTAAGATAACTTAGTAAAACTTTAATAAAACGACGTAGTTTTATCCTTAAGATTAAATTTTTTATTTTTGAATTTTATAAAAAAAAATACTTTAATTATAATTTTTAAACAAAACTACGTCGTTTTGTTAAGTAACCTTAGCCAATTTTGGCCAAGGCATGCCTTAGATTATTTTTTCATATATATATATATATATATATATGTGTGTGTGTGTGTGTGTGTGTGTGTGTGTGTGTGTGTGTGTGTGTGTGTGTGTGTGTGGAGGGGGGTAATGATCCATAACATGTATTTGTTATGGATCATTATAGGGCATACACCATTTATACCATTGAAAACAAAAAGGAACGGTCATGATCGAAAATCGACGTCCGCTACTAATAGTAACAAATGCTAATCAGAATAAGGGTTTGGCTTCAATTAATTAGCTAGGGTTTAAGGTTTATTAACTAGGGTTTAGGTTTATTAACTAAGGTTTAGGTTTTATTAACCAGATGTTAATAAGATTAATAAACCTAAACCCAGTTAAAAAATGAGTTAATAAACCATAAACATTGGTTAATAAACTCTAAACCCTAGTTAATTAATTGAAACTCTAGTTAATAAAGTTAACTCTTATTCTGATCAGTGTACGCTACTATTAATAGCTAATGATATGGGTTTTTTAACTATCCCTACTAATAGTAGCGGATGTCGATTTTCAGTTTATAATCATGTTCATTCCTTCTTGTATTCAATGGTATAGATGATTTATGCCCTATAAGGATCTATAACAAATACATGCTATGGATCATTTCCCTATATATATATATATATATATATATATATATATATATATATATATATATATATGGGCAATGATCCATAGCATGTATTTGTTAAGAATCAAAAATTGGCAAATATCATCTTTACCTTCCATTAAAATGATCAAGGGCTGAGATTTAAAATAAGGATTTGTCGTCCGCTGGAAGTTCTAGCGGACTAGGATTAATGAAATTTTAGGACCATTGTACCCCCATCAAGCTAAGTCACTGAGCGAAAAATTGCCTTTGTCCGCTAGAATTCTAGCGGACGACGATAGCCATAAGGTAAACAGCAACAACCCTAAGGTAATCAACACCCAGCCCTAAGGTAAACAACAGATGTGATCGGCGATTCGAGTCGATTTCGAGCAAACCTTTCGAGCATTCCGAACAAACTCTTTGATTTGATTCTGAGCATTCCGAACAATTGCTTCGGCGATTCCGAGCAAACTTGATTGGGGAAACCCTTCTACCCGATTCTGAACAAACCCTTCAATTGGCAACAAAACTTCAAATTTTGCATACAAGCGTGTTCGACTTGAGTTATTCATCAACTTAATCGGTGAGTATTTTGAATTCAAAGGTTAAGGGGCATTGGTTGAAAGTTGTGACCTTGCTCTGTATTGTTAGAAGTATCCATCTTTCTCTTTTTCTACTTCTAAATTCTTTTATGGACTAACCCATAGAAATTTCTCTTCATGTAAATTGAACGTGTATGTGTTATATTCGGCTAATGAAACTAATTAATCTCAATCAATTACCGAAAGAAAAAGGCATTAAGAAAATGAAGTGCATGTGTCTGCATCACCCTTTAGACTTGTTATTAAGTTTGTGTGGTTTCTATTTCTTTGTATTGCTATGGTTTCATTTGTTCAGTTTGTGTTGCAATCTTTTCATTGATATTCTTTCTGTCTATGGTTTCAGTTTGTGTTGCAATTTTCAAGTCTATGATGCTTTCGGTCTATAGTTGTGGTTGATATTCTTTCTGTCTATGGTTGTGGTGTTGTTCTTAGGATCGATGAAGCCAAGAACCATGTTCATTGTGAAAAATACGGACAAGCTTTTCAAGGAGGAGAGATGGAGAAGCACATGAAAGTCGTTATGATACATACATCAGTTCATTGCATAATTTCAGTTTGTGTTGTAGTAGTTTGTTTTGCATCAGTTCATTGCATACTTTCAGTTTGTTTGTGTTGCCGAGTTTGTGTTGCAGGAGTTTGTTTTGCATCAGTTCATTGCATAATTTCAGTTTTGTTTGTTTTGCATCAGTTCATTCATTGCATCAGTTTTGTTTGTTTTGCATCAGTTCATGGCATATGGCTGATTAGCATTGGAAGGATGACTAGCATAGTTCATGGCATATGGCTGATTAGCATTAGAAGGAAGGCATATGGCATACTTGGCAATGACGCCCGCTAGTAATACTAGCGGACAGGACTGATAAGCAGAGTATAGCTTACTAACAGATTACTAAAGCTTACTAACAGATTAACTAAGCTTACTAACAGATTACTAAATGACTAAATGCACTAAATGACTAAATGCCTAACAGATTACTAAATGACTAAATGTTAATCAGAATACTAAATAACTAAATGCACTAAATGACTAAATGCCTAACAGATTACGAAATAACTAAATGTTAATTTTGAGGCTTGTCAGTATTACTAAATGTTAATTTTGAGGCTTACTAACAAGCGGAGTATGGCTTACTGATTACTAAATGTTAATTTTGATAGATTTTATACTAGCAGATTACTAAATGTTAATTTTGAGGCTTGTCAGTATTACTAAATGTTAATTTTGAGGCTTACTAACAAGCGGAGTATGACTTACTAACAGATTACTAAATGTTAACTGTTTATTTTTTATTTTGAAAATTATGCATCATATCTTTTGCAATTATTAAACAATAAATTTCATCATATTGGCTTTGGCATATCTTTTTGCATGTGGAACTTGGCTTTGGATTTGGAGGCTCCATCTTGGCATCTCTGAGCACATTCCAGCAGGTTTGTCCTATTAACAATCAATGCTAGACTACTTATCATTTGAATATTTTTTACTCATTCCAGTCAAATGTCCAACAGTATGTTACATTTTTGCATAATAAAAACTGCACATATATAGTATGCTTTTGGTTTTGAAGTAGTAAGAGGTCCTGGTGTTACTTCTTGAACTTCCATTTTGCATTGTTGGACTGCTAGGAATGGTATTTGTTTAGTTTCAACATAACATATTTTCCTAATGACAATTTGTTTATATTTTGAACGCAGATGTGGATTGCATTTAAAGTACGTATCATATTTTCGCTACTTTTGAATTTTCTACTACGTAAAAGAGTTGCAAGCCTACTTATATGTATGAATTCTTGTGCACATTAGCGCAATTGGTTCAGTTAAGTTAGATTAGCTCATCCATTAACTGAAATTTGTGCATTTTTCATTCTCTCAATTGGAGTAATGAGCCCAGTACATACCAATTAATTAGAAATGTTATTGAAAATTTGGCAGCATAATGTTTGTTACTGTAACCTTGGGGTGGATATTTTTTTATAGCTTGTAGGTTCTATAAAAATTAGAAACTATAAGACTCATGACATTGTAGCAAATACTATATCCAAATTTTTCTTCTTGTGTTGCAGTTTTGAATGCAGCTATGGGATGGATGTGCAGTTGTTCGTCTGTGTTGCTACTGATGTCTGATGCCCCAGTTGTTCTTCTGTATTGCTACTGATGCGTGATGACAGCGGACTGTGTTTCTACTACTCCGCCGAAATTATATTTTACATGAATATATTTTACATGAATATGTTACTACATTTTGCAATGTATACAATTATGTTACTACATTTTGCAATGTATACATTCATGTTACTATATTTTGTAATGTATACTTATGTACCCGTTCCGCTGGTATTACATTTTACGTGAATATGTTACTTATTTATACTTATGTACCCGCTCCGCTGGAATTACATTTTACATGAATATGTTACTACATTTTGCAATATAAGTTTGCATAGTTTATTTATTTCGAAATATAATGTTAGTAATTAATTATGGTTGCATATTTTTACAAATTTTAACAAATTTACTAATTTTGAATAATTTACAAATTACTTAATTAAAAACATTTTTTATTTAAAAATAATATTTTAGTAATGGATTATTTAGTTTATTACCATATAACTGATTCATGACTGTTATTAAAACACGAGCCATGAGCCATGAGTCATGCTTACTGACTGTTATTAAAACATGATTCATGAGCCGCAGTTTGCTGGAAGCCGTCCGCTAGTCCTTCTAGCGGACCTTTTAAAATTCCTAATTTTGCTTCGATGATATAGGCGTTAGTGGGGGCATAAAAGTCCAAAATTAATTTTAAATCTGTCCACCAAAAGGACTAGCAGACGGTGTTGTCTGGTTTTAAATCCCATCCGTTGGTCTTTGATTTGGAAGGTTAGGATGATATTTGTCAATTTTTGATCCATTGCCCTATATATATATTTGCCACAATTTTGAAGATTATACCCCCATAACTGCAAGTCAACAACGGTCAACGAAGGTTTTTAATCAGTTTGCTAGTAATACTAGCGAACGACTTAATTACCCCAATAGGACCAAAGCACGTGCAAGCAACAACAACAACATTGAAGTAAGCAACAACTAATAGTCCCCTAGTAATACTAGCGGACAAGTCCTTTTAATTCCTATCACAAGTCAAATACATGTTATTTCGAGTCAACCTAAGAAAATTTATCATCATAATTCACTTGCAAATTTGAGTCAACATAAGAAAATTGTGCATCATAATTCCAAATCCGAGTCAACATCAGTTTTGTTCATCATAATTCCACTACAGATTATACTTAATAATTTTTTTGCCCTACCAAGTTAACCAAAATATTATAGCTGCCTTCAATTGACATCAAGGAAGAAAACTACACAATTAAGCAAGCAAGTCTTCGCACCTCAAAATTATCGTGGTAAGATTTCAATTATGGCTAAAGATATGTTTAATTATAGTTCTACAAATTCTTCTCATGATAATATTGACATGGATAACATTGTTGTTCATAACATGAACCAATCACATATTAACAATTCAAAAACTCCATATGAGGGTCAGATTTTTTCTATTATCCTTGAGACAGAAGAATTTTATAGAACCTATGCACGTAGTAGTGGATTTGAAATTTAAATTGAGGCAAGTCATAAATATGCTCGCTCCAACAATTTGTCCAACAGACTTTTTACATGTAACAAAGTTAAAAAACCAATTGAAAGAAAGAAACAAGACATTGATGAAGTTGAGGGTAGTAAGGTCAAAAGAAAAAGGGATTTTATAGGTCGCACGATGTGCAAATTTAGAATGTCTGTTGTTCATCTAAAGAAAGAAGTTACGTGGAAAGTTTCAAAAGTTGAGTTGACTCACAATCATGATTTGGTGACTCCAAGCAAGAAAAATTTCATTCAAACACGAAAAAATATAACTCCTGTTGCTCGAACTTTAATCGAACCTTTAAACAGCGCTAGAGTTGGGCCAAGTAAAATGATGAATGTTTTTAGTGAAATAGAAGGAGGGATGGAAAATGTCAGTTTCAGTGATAAGGATATTTAGAATGTTGTCCGAGATATAAGACGGGACACAATAGATTCAAACGATGCCCAGACAGTATTGTAGTACCTGAAAAACTTTCGCCAGAAAATCCTCTATTTTTTCGATATCAAACGAGATGAAGATAATGGCATCGCATACATCTTGTGGATAGATTATCGATTAATGATAGCTTACAAAAATTTTGGGAATGTAGTGACATTTGATACAACTTATCGGATGAATAAGTATTACATGTCGTTTGTTCCGTTCATGGGGGTAAATCATCATTATCATTCCATCTTGTTTGATTTTGCACTGATTAAGGATGAAACAAAGGATATTTTTGTATGGGTTTTTGAACCTTGGCTTTAAGCGATGAACAACAAGGCATCGGTTACCATTATAACTGATCTAGACAAAGTTATGAGCAATGTGATTTCTAGGGTTCTTCCTGATACACACCATGCACTTTGCACATGGCATATTTAGTAACAAATTTCTAGAGAAATTACATATATTGGATGATGAGTACCCAACATTTAAACATGATTTTAACTGGTGTGTGTATAAATCATTAATTGCTGCGGATTTTGAGGAGCGATGGAAGAAGCTGATGATAGATTACAAACTACATGACTGTGATTGGCTCCAATCAGTTTATGAGGTTAAGCACAAATGGATCAAGGCGTACACAAAGAATTTTTTGTAGCGGGAATGACGACTACATCCAGGAGTGAAGGAATGAACAGTTTATTCGATGACTATGTGAATGCGACAATGAGTATCAAGGAATTTATCATAAACTCACAAAAATCCCTTGAGAAGCAGGTTATAAGAGAGAGAAAAGCTGACTACGCAAGTTGTCATCGGACACGAACATTGACTCTTGAATCACCGTTGGAAACGCATAGAGCAATTGTTGATGTTTAGACACTTTCACATTGAGATTGTAAAATCTCATAAGTACATAATGCAGAAGCTTCAACATCAAACAACACCGGATACGAAGTCGTATGCAGTGTATTAGGCAAACACCATCAAATAATCAAATAGGTACTTTAACGTTGTCAATAATGTTCAAAATGGAGATATAAATTATAATTGTCAAAAATTTGAACATTTTGGTATGCTTTGTAGACACATTCTAAGACATATAATTGCCAAAAGTACTAAAACGATACATGATAAATAATTTTAAGTCGGTGGTGTAGAGATGGTAATAAAGTGAACGCTGAATTACCAAAGATTTTGACTGAAATGTCTAATTACGAGGAATCTCAGACGATGTGTTATAATTATTTGGTGACGTTGCTCTTACGATTAGCTTCTACAAGATCATGCTTAATTAATGGTTTTAAGCGTGTCGTACAGTTGTGCATTGACAATCAACCTATCCTTGAGAAATTTGACCCTGATGAAATTGATGTAAAAGAGGTTCCAGAAATTCGAGTAGAAGATGATGAGTCCGTTAAAGATGAGCCGTTATTGGATCCTATTTGTTCGCAAACAAAGGGGCACAAAAAAGCTACAAGAATAAAGAGTGAGATCGAAAAGGCTGTGAGTCGTAAACAATTGAGAAAGTGTGCAATATGCAATATGATGACCAATCATGATAAACGGAACCACTACAAAGTTTTGGATCAAGAAAAGTCGGGTGTTTGAAATAATATTTATATAAGGTTGTATGTTTATTTAATTGCAAAACTATTTGATTTTGGCCATATAATTTGATTTATCACAATGGTTTATTTATTTTTGGTTGTATAATATTTTAATTTTTCAGTTCTATGGTAAATAAACTAAATAATCCATTACGAAAATATTTTTTATAAAAAAAAAATATTTTTAATTAGTAATTTGTAAATTATTCAAAATTAGTAAATTTGTAAAAATTTGTAAGATATGAAACCATAATTAATTAATAACATTATATTTCAAAATAAATAAACTATGCAAAATTACATTGCAAAATGTAGTAACAAATTCATGTAAAATCAGTAAAATCTATCTTAAGTTTTTGACAAATAAATTTACTTAGTGTCATGCATGTAAATATGAAAAGTTAGTTTAAGATAAGTAATTGAAGGTAGTTGAATAGTTCCAAAAAAAAGAAAAGCATACTAATAAGTAATCTTGTTTTACAAATTATATGTATGTACTAATTAATTGTTCTTTTACATTTTATTGTATATGACGTGTTGTTTTATAAAGTATACCTATTTACTAATTATTTGTACTTTTACATTTTATTGTATATGATGTGTGCTATGTACTAATTAATTGTACATTTACAGTTTAATTTACATTATATTGTATATGTTATGTACTAATTAATTGTACTTTTACATTTTATTGTATATGTTTTGTACTTTTACATTTTATTGTATATGTTATGTGCAGTGGCCATCCTGTCAGCTAGTATTACGGTGTTAAGTCAGTGTGCAAAGTCAATGTTCACATATCAAGAAGTCAGTGGACGCCCTGTCCGCTAGTATTACTAGCGGACTATCTTCAGTAGCTATCCAATCCGCTAGTAATACTAGCGGACTATCTTCAGTAGCCTTTATGTCCGCTAGTATTACTAGCAGATGCTATTCATACTGCTAACAACCCTGCCCTGCTGAACATATAACCCTGCCCTGCTGAACACATATGTACTACTGCTGAACACAACAACAAACCTCCCTACTGAACACATATTTACTACTATTGAACACAACAACAACCCTGCTGAACATAACAACCCTACGCTGTTAAACACATTTATTACTGCTGAACACAACAACCCTGCTAAACACATGAATATGATAGAAACCATAGCAACTAAAGTGGCATAGAAACAGTGTAAATCATAGCCATCATAACAACTAAAGTGGCGCAAAAACAGTGTAAATCATAGCAACATATGAACATGAATATGCTAGAAATCATAGCAACTTAAATGGTGCAGAAACAATGTAAATCTGAAAACCTTTGGAGAGAAAGGGCCCTGCAACCACTCACCATTTAGAGATACAATGGGCTTCATCAACCACTACAAGTGATACAAGTGCACTGACAGAAAAAATGGATGTAAATTATAAATTCAAAAATCTCTCTGGTGAAATAAAAAGGACCTGATGCAAAAGTATTAAACCCCACGATATGTATAGTTAGTGACTGTTAAAAAGTAGAAGTGATATATGTTACAGCTTCAACATAAGATACATAAGAACAAAATGAGTATATGATGGTGAAATAACATACTCCTGTAAGACTTGAACTTTTACAGAAATACATAAGTTAAATAAATATGAGGATACCATAGACTGAAAAACTTTTTGCTGCAACACAAACTGTAACCAAGCATACCATAGGGCTAAAACTTTTTGTTGCAACATAAACTGAACCATAACAATATAAAATAAAACACGTATTCATGCCCTGTATAGCAATACAACACAAACTGAACCACAACAATACAAAGCAATACAAACCACACAAACTTAAATACATAATGCTTAGAACGACATCCACTTTTACATAAATACAAAAATGGAATCATTTTAAAACTATTAACCCGAGTTACTATAATAATGTATTACGAAAGTTAGTCAAATATACATTCACTAGTCTTCATTTGAATCTGAATCTAAAGTTTGGTCGTTACAAATATATTTTGTAGGAATTTCCTTAGCTTTGCACATCCTAAGCTCATGTGTTATTCTAAATCTAAAGTTATAAACCTCGTTAGGAGTCTACCTCGGTTCCTTCATGTTATTTATCTGATGCAAAAAGAAATCTACATACTTTGTAACATATACGCCACAATTGTCTGAATTCCATTGCCTCGGCTTATTCACACAGACTTCAACTTTCGACTTCGATCTTGGGCACTTTGCTGTAGGAATTGTTTGACGAAGCAGCAAAGGAATTAACTCCACCTATAAACCACAAAACCATCATTTAATACCCAATATATAATATATGTCTGTGTGATGACATGAAAAATAATTAATATATTAATGAACTCACCACAACCACAAAGAAGTTTTGGTATAATTGTGACAATGACATTAATGGTTTGTCATCATAAAATGGGCCAATAACATTATTTTCCACTTGTTGACATTCCAACTAAATAAGTAGAAATGACTGTTGCTTTTGTTGAATACTGGAACGAATATGTAATTACACTCATGTACTGGGGCACCAACTGGAGGATTGATGTAACTTCTTAGAAATTTGAGTGTGATTGCCTTGCTTACTCTGACACTTGGTAAGTTTTGGATGCCCAACTCCGCAAAGTACGTTGGCATGAAATAAAACAGAGCCTATCTTTGGATACCTTCATTCCACATCTTAGCTTTTATGTCTCTCAACATCAACAAATATGCATCCAAGACATGTGCCCATAACCAACCATTGGGTCTCAGACAGTTCACATCCTTAAACTCTAACTTGTATAAACTACCTGGATGGATATGAGGAAAGTCTGATGGGTCGTGAGTTAGACTAAGCCAATGGGATTTAACCAAGTGATTTTCTCAATCTTTAAGTACTTAACAAAGTGAGTGTGCTTTGTTCCCTCTCTCCTTCTAACCGATAATTTCCTACTATGTCGAGTAGAAGGGTCAACGCTAGGCTGAGTCTCTTAAACCGTAGGTTGGGATACCGTCATGTCAATCTTCATTTGTCTAACTTGAGGTTGTGTTGGATTTATATTGATTGGAACCCCTCTGTAATCATTCATGAACGGCTGGTACAATGTATTGAACCATGTCTCATATATGGTTCTTAACTCAGGTGGCTGTTCAATTGACAAAAACTTATCAAATATAGCTTTTGCAGTCTCGATCTAGAATTAAAAAAAATAACAAAAGTTATATTAGTAAAACAAAGTTATCAATTTAAAACATAAAACATTAATAAATATTATAAATTGAATAACTTACAATGTTTACAGCCACATATTGGTCAATGAATGTTCGTGGCTCATAATCTTTCCCTTGACGCCTAAAGGGTCGAGGATGGTATATCCGTCTCTAAGTAATTTCTCTGTACCATTTTATATAATCCTCGGTAGATCTTTTACTGCAAAACCTCCAATACTTGCCCTTCTAAACTCTCCATATAGGCCTCTCATAATCGAATATAATAGGCCCTATGGTTTTCATAATTTATTCTCTCAAAAAATTTATGTTCCTCCCTCAATTTCACCATGTTTTCAGGATTAGATGGATAAGACTACAAGTATCCAAATTGCCTCATAAATCTATCAGGCATTTGAAACTCAACAATGTTGTAATGTATCAAAGGTATACGAGCAGCTCCACCTAACCTTTCCTCAAAAAAGTCCCAAGATGGTGATGTGGATTTTTTCAGCGTTGATAATGTTTTGAATTAAGATCAAAAGAGGAATATGGCCAAGATAATGCCCTAGGTATCAACTTCTGGGACTTAGGCCTAAGGGTAGGACGCCCAATGTTGAACTTTTCATGAGCCCACATCATAAGAAGGGTTGTACATCCTGCAGTTTTTTTCGCTGTTTTGCAAGTAACATCATGCAAACCTATATACAAATGCCCTAAAACTGCTGCCCCCAAGCATATGTAACTATGTCTTCCTATCTTTCTAATAACACCAAATATATAGGATGCACAATATTTTTACTCTTGGTTGGAAACAAAATAGCGCCACACAAGTACAACAGATATGCCTTAATGTGTTCTCCACATCATCTAGAGTAGCATCATCAGGTACTTGTCCATATCTATGTCTTAACCAAGACAAAGTTATGACCTCCCTTTTATAACATTGTTCACAGTCATCTACTGCAGCTTGTTGCCCAAAAACCCTTATAAAATAGCTTTTGGGATTTTCTAGTTCTCCGTAAGTCAAAATTCTTCTTAATATGGGCAACCCAAATAAAAATCCCACATCCTCTATAGTAATGCTAATCTCTCCACAATTTAAGTGAAAAGTATTTGTTTCATTTCTCCAACGCTCAACTAAAGCAGATATAAGAGATGCATCAATCTTTGACACTACAACTTGATGACAAAATATACCAAAACCTAATTATTCCAGTAGATATTCTTGTTATTCAGTCAAGTTCCATTCAATTAATTTTGCAGACATTTGACAAATTTCTAACACACCCCTATTCTACAAGTAAAACAACATAAGAACATAAATGGTCACAACATGAATGTTTCTAACAAAAGTTTAAGAAAGTGAAAGTTGTTATACATTAATAAACTTGTAATATTTTGCCATAAGTCTGAGGATACATGATTTTCTTGGTCCCATAAGATAATAGGATTAAAAGGTTCGGGATCAATATCCATAGCTTACCTAAACATTCATCACAATGTCAAGTATTAAACAATTTATAAAAATTCCCATCAAACTTGGATATGAGCAAAATGACAAATATACTTTGTCAATTATTAACACCTAAAATCAATCGTGCTAGTTGGCTGCATTAGTTTATTGAAGTACATGATGTACAAATAAACATAGATATCGCACATTTTGGGGGCGAAATGGAAGACAGTCACTGTAGAAGAGAAAAATCCTTACGAGAAAAAGTATCAAGATGAGAAAGAACCCTATTTGAAGATAATTGGGAACGAAAAGCGAGAGAATGAAGCAATGAATCTCTTGGAGGAAGAGCAAAAATAGAGGACAAGTATGGAGTTGCATAAACAATATATGCAGTTTAAAGATGAAACAGAAAAGGATAAGAAGATAAAATAAACAAAGTAAATCTCAGTACCCTTTCTCTTTCTCTGTCCCACTCTTCATTTTTAAGCTGACAATTAATTAATTCTCAAATGGGATTTGGTTTGTTTGGCTATGTAGGAAATAAGCGAAGAAGAAAAGTAAAGTTCGAACCAGAAAGCTGTAGGAGCTATGGATGCATACAAGAAGGAATTGGAAGAATACAACAAATCTGCAGCAGAAGCAGAGATCACAAGTTCAAACAACCACCAGCAGTGAAAAAACTCTATTGATGTTCAAGTTGTTCTGTTGAACATCTGGGACTTCTCCTGCTCATTTTCATCAGCCAGTTCTGTGGCTTAAAGTTCCAGTCTTTTTTAAACTAGTTTTCATAATTTTTATCACAATTTGCACCACTCTCAAGAGATATCTTCAGCTATAAAATGAGTACTAGAAATTGATCAAGTATGTTTTAAATTTCTATTTTTGTTTCACAAATTTATTCGGCTCCAAATAATGTTAACCACAGATTTGTCCCCAACTTACACAAGATAATGGTTTGATAATCTTTTCAATTTAGATTGATCAAAGAAAACTAATTATCATATAGAGATTAAAAACCCTCTAAAAACCAAGTACAAATATTAAAAGCCCTCTGAAAGCAGATGATCTACCAAAATCCAATAATTAATTATAAGTAAAACTATGACAATTGGCACAAATTTTGAAGGTCTAAATCAAACTGGCATGTGAAAGTTCAGTTTTGTTTCTTGTTAAACAAAACTATCCAACTCCATAAATTTTACACAAAGCAACAGAAAAGTAGAGAGATAAAGTAAACTACAGTATAAAACAAAAATCAAACAAAAATCCAAAATAAAATAGGGTATATATATACAATAGTGGATTAATTTGGTCATATACCGATCAAAATAATAATACCCATATATGAGAAAACTAATCTAGTGGGTAAGATAAATTTAAAAAACTTACTGATTAAAATAAAAATTTAGCGATTAAATGCTGATTAGGTTGATGTAGAACACAAATTTCGGACGCACGACATCAAATTTGCACAACTTGTTACCGATCTGCCTTCAATTACAAACTAGGGTGCATGAAATCGCAGCAGCTTTGGGAGTTCTGTTACCAGTATTTTTGCCCCAATTCCTTTTCACAGCGGGGTTAAAAATAACAGTTTTGGATAATATGCGTCCGCTAGAATTACTAGCGGCCGAGGTATTTTTTTAACTACTCACGTGGTGTTATGGGGGGTATAATCGTTAGAATTATGACAATTATCCGTCCGCTAGAATTACTAACATACGTCGTGTCTCCCTTTTTAATCCGAGCCATTGATCATTGGAACGGACGATTATGATGTTATTTGCCCATTTTTGATCCATAGCAAATGCATGTTATGAATCATTGCCCATATATATATATATATATATATATGAGATCGACCTAAGATAAGTTATCTTAGGTCACTTTCAATATAACATCATATGATTGTCAACTTAATAATTTAACCGTACGGGTGTAACGCGCATGTAAAAATATAAGATTATGTAAAATTTCGTTTGATTTGAGTTTATGCATCAGTAACTTTATAACAATACAAGTTACTAAAATATGCGCTGTCGAAATATATACTTACATACAAATTATTTATACTATTATAAAAATAATATTCCGATACCTCAAACCAATCGAAATTTTACATAATCTCATATTTTTGCATGCTCATTACATATGTACAGTTAAATTATTAAGTTGACGATCAAATGTGCTGTATTGGAAGTGATCTAAGATAATTTATCTTAGGTCGATCTAAGATGCCTTTGACTCTCCCTCTCCCTCCCTCTCTTTCTCTCTCTCTCTCTATATATATCATCTATAGATATAATAGGTAATTAATTTAATAATAATGGCGTGATATTGAAATTATGTCATTAAATTTAAGGATCTTTTTGTGAAATAAAACTCTTTTACAAATGGAAATACAATTCAAAAACTCCAAATGCACCATACCATGAAGGTCCACTTCTATACTATCATTGGTATGATATGTAACGATTTGGTCTTTTATTCAAGACCGGACTAAACCTCATATTATTGTCCCAAAAATACCATTTGTACCTATTGGTCATCTTTTCCCATGATAGAGCCACCTAAAAGATCATAACATTGGTACACTTGATAGTAACTTTATGTCTTATTTACAATATAACATATGCATTTTTTTTCACGTGTTTCGATGTGAAATTGAAGTATCATAATTTATGTTAGTTGCATGCTTGAGAGTCACCGACCCTTCCTTTCACCAAATGTTGTAAATGGAGTTCGAGATATCCGATATATATATATGTATATATATATATATATATATATATATATATATATGTATATATGGGACATGATTCATAGCCACTGCTGGCTATAGCTCATGTCCCAACAAACCCATCGTATGTCGTTCAATCCAATCATGAATGACCCAGATTAGAGATTTTGAATTACTATCCACAAGAAGTTCTTGCAGATTGTAATGCCACCTGAAATTCCTCATTTGCCCCTCATGTCAGCGGGTTTGAAAAAATTTTCACTCGTATCTGCAAGAAGTTCTTGCGGATAGTATACATAAAATACTCTGTTAACTATCCGCGAGAAATTCTTACGGATAGCAAGTCTCCCCATATATAAACTTGCAAATCCTGTTTGCCTTCATAGTAACTAAACCTTTAAAATCAAGAGCAGCAGTCACGCTAGCTTATGCGATTTTGGCCATCTCATCCAATTATGAAGATTCTACCATGTTTTGAAGAATAACAACACATATATAAGGTTAGATTTACATTAATGTTCAAATTTTTACAATTTATAAGGTAGTTTGGTCATTTGCAATTTCTAGGGCTTAATCTTCAAATTTGTATATTGTATAGCCTAGTTTGTTCATTGTTAAAATTTATTTGTTAATTATAAGTTAATGTGGGTTAGTTTTACATTAATATTAAAATATGCTTTGGTCATTTTTTTCTATTTTTTTAATTGTAGGTTGATATGAATTTTAATCCTGGCCCAGTTAATCCTAGTGTTCTTTATGATCAACCTAACCATGTTCATGAAGATATTTGGAATAGTAAGGTTAGAATGTGTTTTATTTTTTACTCCTAATTTTAAAGTTAAGTGATTAAATAATATTGTTGATAAATAATACAAATTGTGATATTATTTTGTATTTGTTGTATTTTTATTTAATGATTATAGGAAAGGAATGTATTATCTACTCATGAAAGTGAGAGTAAATTGGTAGAATGGAATTTAAATGATGTGCAAATAGAAATTTTGGAAGAATTACATTTTCAAGTTTTCTCTAATTCATTTGTTGCCCTTAAAAGTGATGTATGTTTTGTATCTACCCTAGTTGAACGGTGGAAGAGTGAAACTAATTCGTTTCACTTCAATTGCGATGAAATGACTATCACATTAGAAGATGTAGGTTTGATTCTAGGTCTTCTTGTTATTAGAAAGCCAATAACTTGTGGACTTGTACCCCACCTGAAATCATTATTCCTAAAACATTTTGGCGCACATGGCGACAATGAAGAGGGAGCCTATATCACCCGTTGAGGAATTAGTTTGCCACAGTTGAGAGATAGATTTGGTCAATTACCTAAGGATTATACGTATGTTCAACTTATGTTACATACAAAAGCCTATGTTTTATATTTGTGTGGCACAATGTTGTTTTTTATTTCGAATAAAAAAATTATACACCCTAAATACTTGATGTTATTAGACAAAGTTGAGGATATTCAATTATATGCCTAGGGGCAGGCGTGTTGGCATATTTGTAGAGAGCTTTGCACAAGGCAACTAGGAAAAAGACTAAGTTCATATATACATGCACAACACTTTTGTATGTATGAGATTATAAGAGGATAAGGCCCGGTCGACCACTACAAAGACCGAGATCTGGCCGTCTTATTCCTAGGGCTCGTGCATGGGCTTATTCCGTGGACGATGGCTATAAGGATCGACGTGACAATCCTAATCACCATTTAATTTTTTATTGGGGTGAGATGGAAGGAATGGAAGAAGGGGAGGTCAATTGGAGGCCTTATGATAAGTTTGATGAGCATTTGGGATGAGACTTTTTTGAGGTAAGATTAGCTGAATCTGATAGGATACCGTTAATTCATTTTGATATAGTAGAATTCTAAATGTCTGATAGAGTCATGAGATAATTTGGACTACTATAATCAATACTAGAATCGTCTGAAAATATGGTGGCTCTAAGGGGGCAGAAGTAAAAGAAATATGACACATTAGATTATGAGCATTTGAGGGCGTCATATATTGCTTTGTGGGATTTAAACCAAGCAGATCTACAAGCTTCTGTAACTGAGGTACTTCAAATGATTTCTATCGAGTACTACATGGTGTGGTACAAGAAGATAACCCACTTGTGTATTCAAAGGCCTCAGTTGCAATGTGGTGAACGATATGCACCGAAAGCATACTATCCACAAATGAGACCAATGAATCTTGTAAGAGTTTTGTATTTTAATTGCTGAAATTTCTATTTAATTTACTAATGGATATTAATGATATGAAACAACTAATTATATGTTTTTCTTTTATATATTAGCTTGAAAGTGCAAAGTCCATATTTGAGAAATTCTTCACTATTGAGCAGCCACCTGAATTCCAGACCATGTATGACACATGGAAAAGTGAAAAAGATAATTTTATGGTAGATTTCAAAGGCATATTCATTAACGACCTAGAACCGTCATCATCTAGCCAAGTTGTTCTTACCTTGCAAGGATCCCAATACCCATGCTCTCAATATTATGAGGATCCAGACCCAAATATAACCTTAAGGCATAAACTCCCAGTTAAACGTAGAGATGGTGGAACAAGTTCAAGCAGGGCAGGTAAGAGGCAAAAGGTGGGTTGTAAGGGTTCCATATTCAAGTCATTAAAAGCTCACAAGATTAAGTGGTTGTACGAGAACTGGTGGGGACAAAATTGAAATCCAGAAGAATTCCCCCTCGAGCATCCAGATAGTTACTATGCTTTACAATGTTCACATCTCACATGTTTGATGCCTACTTGTTGGGTTGAAGATCATGTGCTCGATAATTATCTCACACTACTATGAGGAAGAGAAATAGATATGCGAGCAAATGGTATTGAGAGGTTTGCTAAATTCTTCTTTATGCCTTTTTTATGCAATTAGCACAAAATCATTACTATAACTATCACGCACTAACTTCTAAACAAAAAAAGTCATATCGTGCTCCATAATGGCTCTTAAGGGTTTCACAATTTGTGTGGGGTCCAAATATTGTCGATACGGACTATGCATTTTTTTTGACCATAAACTTGGATAATAAGCACTTCATCTTATTCATTTGGTCGATAAAAAAATAAAAAATCACTTTAATTGATCCCCTTCTGGATGACGCCCCCCCGAAATGAATATTAGACAATTGTACAAACATTTTGTAGGTATTATGGTATATATTTTCTGAATACTTATATTAGTCAATTTGGTATATAATTTATTGCATATATTTTATTAATATTTACTTGTTTTTGACCTTTTGTAGACTGAGATTGTCCCGCTCATGCTTTGTGCTGTTAGGCCAGATCAAAAGTGGCCAAATAAGTTACTTGTATCCCACTGATAGTAATTGTATCGTAGGGAGATTATAGTTTGAAACCTTGGTGTTAGATGTTGTCAAGATGGTAGGATTATATTTTGGTTTTAATTGAAGCGGGGGTAGTCATTTGTTCAAGTTTGGGGGAATTATGGTTTTAATAAAAAGAAAATGTCATTCTTCCTAGAGTTATGATATATGGTGGAGTGAAAATAAGCTTAAAGAATACTCCTTGGTAAAAAATAAAATAAACGCACTCGTTCATTTGAATGTGAGAAGGAGCGTAAAACGCACTCATTATGGGAATTATATATGAGAGAATGTTGAAAATGTATCAAGGAAGAATAGCTAAGTAATAGTAAAACTGTATTTTCCTTGACTTGAATGATGTTTACCCTGACTGAGATTACTATCGTGATATGTTCCTAAGGATTGATGATTCATTTGTACTAGGTGTTCATTGTATAATCTTTCTAAGGTATGATTGATTGGGGTAGAGGTAGGACACACACACACACACACTATGGGATCATAATTATTATGAATTGATAACTAAGTTGATTGATGAGCTTATGTATGATTTAATTGTTGTTATGAGTTAGTTATGTATGATCTTGGAGACTATATCCAGATTTATGTTTATTTCATTAGTAGTTTGCATTTTAGAAATTTTTAGAATTGATGTTGTTGTTAGGTTTTGCTTAAGGGCAAGCAAAGTTTAAGTTTTGCGGTATTTGATGAGTGGATTTTATATTTACTAATTAGGTAGTCTTGACTTAATTATCTTGCTTTTTCTTAAGTATTTTTAGTTTATTCTATTGCGTTTTTGTGCATATAGTTAAATTCAGCCTATGATAGTGTAAATAATATTAATTGTTATGAATTTAGCCTTAATTAGAAGCTACAGGTTATAAAGATCGTTGGGTGAAAGCTTGACAAGGTCAAAATGCAAGTAGCTGGAATTATGCAGTAAGAGTGGACAAAACAGGTGCGTAAAAGGGAAAAGGAGAAAATGGCCAGGGAGTTAAGGGTCGCGACGCCTGATGGCTTGAGCCACGACGCTTACACCTTCATGTGCAGAGAGCCGCGATGCTGGTGGCTTTTTTCTGAGGCTCGTATGGGTCACGCGCTTGACATGTGTTGAAGATTAATTTGATTATTTTAATTCCTGATTACTTTGGACGCTTGCTAATTGAAGTTGGGAGGTTTTCAAACTCTTAAGGCTGACGATTTTGATTTATTTACACTTATGTTGTATGGGTTAAAGATTATTATTAGATACTCAGTAGAAGACTAATAAAATAATTATCAGGCTATCAGTTTTGAAGGGAGCTTAGACAGAGAACTAGGTAGTTTCTGAAGAATAAGGGTTTTATCAGATATTGTTCAAGGCTGTAGGAGGGAGCTGAGAAGTAAAGGTTGGATTCATCAGAGTTTAATTCTTCTTTCTTTTACTCTTTATTCTTGTGTTCTAGAATGGCTTTTGATAAACTGTTGATGTTTTTAGTTCTTAGTATGAACTAAATTCTTATTTAAGAATTCAATGGAACCCGATGATAATTTAATTTAATATTTATTCTCTCTTTGATTTAAATTGATTATGGGTTGGATTGTTTATTATATCTTGTGTTTAATAACATAATTACCTGATCAATAATTATTGGATGGATTTAGATGAATTTTGACAATGAAGTCTAAATTAAGATCTAGGTATAGTAACTTGTGATTAGTAATTCTTCCTAGGAGTGAATACTAATTTGTATATGGGATATGAATATACTCGTAGACCGCACGCAACATATTGAGAATGATACTTAATGAATTTATTATTATTGTTTCTCATAGGAATATAGTGAAATTAATAATAATAAGTATTTTATATAATTATTTGGAAAATGATTATATAAACTATTAGTGATTTTTTTTGGCAATTCTAAATAATCAATTTAATGAAAGAAGAATGATATTAATTAAATGATTCATGAGGGGAAATTGAGTTCTTAATATTTTTATTCATTGAATTCATATTTCTTTAGTTGTTTATTTTCTTAATTAATTCACCTAAGATCTTATTTGTCTAGATAAAATTAAACTGATGCATGGTTAGTTATTAGGTTTTTAAGGTTATTAATTGCTCTTTGTGGGAACGATACTCTATTTGCCGCTATATTGCATAAGTGATCATGTATACTTGCGTGTAATTGCTAGTAGTATTTTTAGGCAAACAGTTAGCGATCCTCTGTCTCAAATATTGTCTTTCAATTGCTTTCTGGGAATTTACAACAAACTCTTTCATAGTTGTTGTGCTATTAATATACTCTTCAAATAAGCTATTCATTCCTTCACTCCTTGACGTTGTCGTCATCCCAGCTGCAAAATACCTCTTCGAGTAGGCCCTGGTCAACTTTTCTTTAACTTCGTAAAAGGAACGTAGCCAATCATGTCTATGCAACTTATATTATGTCATTAAATACTCCCAACACTCCACAAATTCACCAATCGTCAATGATTTATAAACACACGTGTTAAAATCATCTTTGAACATATGATATTCAACATACACAGAATGTAATTATTCAGGGTACTTGTTATTAATATGTTAAGAGCAAACGATATGGTGTGTATTCAGTAGAACCCTAGCAATCGCATTGGACATTGTTTTATCTTGATATATTATAATCGTTATAGGTGCCTTATTTTCGATTGCTTCTAGCCAAATTTGGAATGCCCATTCAAAAGTGCCTTATGTCTCATCTTTCAACAAGACAAACCTAAACAATATAGAATTATAATGGTGATTCACACCGATGAAAGGGGAAAATGACATCAAATACTTATTTGTGCGATATGTAGTGCCAAATGTAACTACATTGCCAAAATTTCGATATATAATAATAGATCGGTAATCTACCTAAATAATACTCCTAATACGATTGTCAACCTCAAGATCAGTCTTAACATGGAAAAAAACTTGCTAGGACTTCCACGTTGTATCTCCATCAAATAATCTATTGTAGCTTGTGAATCATGCTCCTTCATTGTTTCATGTCTTATATTTCTTACAATATTTCGGATATCATAGAAGTAAAACCTACATTGCCCCTCCCTCCACTAATTTAACTAAGAACATTAATCATCATACTTGCACCAACCCCAGATTTATTTAATGTTTCAATTAATTGTTTTACAACAAAGGTTATATTTCTATGTGTCTCAATGAGATTTACCTTATTTGGACTAACTAATTCATTATTATGACTCAACTCCAAGGTCAAAGTCACCCAATTATTTTCTTTTTTTCAATGGACAAAAAACATTCTATGTTGACACAAAGCACGACCTATATGGTCTATTTGCCTCTTTCCCTTACTTTCATCACATTCATCACCATCAATCCGATGAATTTTAATTTATAGTTTTTCGGCTTTTCGACATTGATATAACCTAGAACAACTATCATTCGAACCCACATGTTTTCTAGTAGTCATAATTTTAATTTCAAAGCCATTTTTTTGTCATAACCTATATAAAAATCTTCAACATCTTCAAGTGTGGCAAAACTTTGACCAGCATAAGGAATTATCTCATTACTATTAAATGAATCTTGAACATTAACACTTTCATCTTGAATTTGCATACTATATGATGAAGAAGACATATCAGAAATCAAATTAAACCTATTCTCAGCCATAGTAGAATCTTACCAACAAAAGTTGATGAGTGTAGCAATTGAAATGTTGATTAATGGCCCCAAAACTCACTTCTTCAATTTCAACTGCTGAACTTGTTTCCTGCTGCTAGGGTTTGTAATGGTTGTAATGGAAGATGTTCTTGCCCAAATCTAAAACTCTGGATTTTATTTGTTGCGAATAAGAGTGAATTTTTTTTCAAAACTGCTGATATGAGGGGAAAATGAGGAATTTTAGGTGACAATTACTATCCGCAGGAACTTCTTGTGGATAATAATTCAAAATCTCTAATCTAGGCCGTTCATGATTGGAATGGACATCATACAATGGGTTGGTTGGGATATGAGCCATAGCTAGCAGTGGCTATGAATCATGTCCATATATATATATATATATGTATATACACACAAATACATATTACATGTATAAATATCTCATTTAATATTAGAATATCATATAACAAAGTATTAACATCAATTGATTATACATCTTTTATGGTTATTTTATGATATACGATGTAAACAAATTTATATATGAATATTATATCTAATTTTATTTTGGAATTGATTGGGAATTAGTATATCATATAAAAAATTACAAATTTAAAAATATTTCGGCAATGATTGGGAATTCAACCAAGCAAATAAGTTTGATTTTTTTTCCACCAGTTATTGGGTACTTAGGTTTCAATCTAATCTTTTGAATAAGGTAAAGATAATTTTTGAAATGAGAGCATATACTACTGCACAATGGGTATGCTAGTTTATATTAAGGAGAGACTCAGAGAAATAAGTACCAGAAGATGCAGATGACAATGATTTTGATACAAAGAAAAAGTAAAGGGTAAAACAAAGATATGTCAGTAGTACAAAGGTAAGAAAATTGTGGTCGAGTTAATTTGTAGATTGGGGTTGATTAGTGAAGATATAAAGTAATATAAATGTAGATGGCAGAGTCATGAGTGCGGCTTAAAAGAATAATTAGAGGTAAGAAAAAGAGAAGTTCATTAGAGAAAAGCATAAGCAATAGGACAACAACATGCTCTCCAATCCCAATGTAAATTAGATTCTAGAAGGGCTAAATGCTTTTTTAATCATTGTTCTTTAGGTTAACTTACAAACGACTAACTAAATTTTTTTTCTTACAATAAACTCACTGAACTTTAGTTTTCTTATAAAAATTTGAATATTCATCATGTGCGTTAATTATTTTAACGGGAGATTGACGTGTCAGCGCCACGT
The DNA here is from genome assembly GCA_034770075.1 of Aralia elata. NCBI lineage: Eukaryota > Viridiplantae > Streptophyta > Magnoliopsida > Apiales > Araliaceae > Aralia > Aralia elata. Next base: position 61,789,319 of record CM068387.1, read on the forward strand.
CCCACTTAATCCTAGCTAGATCCAAGGTAAAGTTGAAGGCTCATACATTGAAGGTAAAGTCAAAGGTATAAAACTCAGAAGGGGCCAAAATTTAGGGTCCAACGTGGTGAATCAATTAAGTCGACTAATTTGAAGCAATTGATACTAACGGTCCATTACATAGCTGTGTTTAGAAGATATGAGTACCTCAAGTGGAGTAGAGATTTCTTAGAAAAGGAATTCGGTGACCAAATATGCAGATTCTGAGTGCGACTTCTCGTCATTAAATCTAATCGTTTGCGGCTATGGAATTGTTGCACCCATGTGGGAAGCTTGGAAAGAAGGAACCCTAGATCCAGGTAGAAGATTCATTGGTCATAGCAGGTACAATGTATGTTAATTTGCAATATGTTTATTTATTTTGGATTGAAAGAAAAATGTTGATTTTTCCTCACAAATCTTGTTCTATTGTTTTGTTGACAATAATAAAAATATGTATTGTCGATTTTTAAGTGGTGTGACCCTCCATTCACTGAAAGATCAAGAGAAGATATCAAAAAATTGAGGGATGAGCTCATAGCTGCTAATGAAGAAATACAAAGGCTTAGCTTGATTGAGGATGGAAGTGAGTCAAGAGTGGTCAAAGAGTTGAAGATGGAAAATGTCCAATCAGCTAAAAAACTCAAGAAATGTGGATTATTTTAATTTGTTCATGGTTGATTTTCTGTTTGTTCTAGTAATAGTAGTATAAAACAACATTAGAGAAACACCTTTTGTTTTGTTATTTGGGAGTCAAGAGTGGTCTAAGAGTTGATGATTGTAATTGACTAATGGTTGTTGTATTTATGTATTGAATGAAATGAAATAGCAGAACATTTAGTTCTTTTTGTTTTGTCATTTGTGAGTTGTGTATTTGAAATAAAAATAGCATGTCAAAAAACAAAGCATAATACCAATACAATGACCCCCTGCATTAATGCATAAAATAGAGCAATAGTGACTAACCTAAACCAACCCACACCTTGCACCCTGCAATGAGTTATTATTCACAAACCCACAACCTGCATTTGCAGAAAGAATAATGAATTACTAGCAACCATCACACATGCAACAATAAATGTCAGCCAACATTAAATTAATGTTAGAAACTGAAATTAGTAGCCCCAAAAAGCAAAGCATCCTTGTTATAACATAATTTCCATAGTACCAATACAATTTACCCCCTGTATTGCTTGTTTCACTAATCCAAAAAACCAAGCAAGTTTTACCATAACATTAACCAAAAGTATTCAAGCTATACCAAATCACAAGCTACACCAAATTAGAAGGTATACCAAAAGATTACAAATTTTCATCCAAAATACTAGAAGAAGCTATACCAAAACATAGTTATACCAAATAGATTCTAAATAATGTTCCCATGAACTACTACTTAAATAAAATAACCTAAATGCTATTGTTTGGTAGTCCTTCCACCCTTTTTCCTTGGTGATTTAAATGGCCTGCAGATTGAATTCTGTGAAGTTTGTTGACTTGATTGCCTTTTCCTTGTATTCACCTAGATTAGTTGTGTAGAAGCTGGTGGAGTGCATCCTTGGACAGTTGTTTGTGAACACTTCTTCTTCCTTACAAGTGTTGGAGTTGGCATCTATTTTTCAGTACACAACAACAAATATATATACTTACAATGACCTCCAATATAAATAAAAATAGACTTATACTTACAAATATAAGCAGTTATTGTTTGCCTAAATCTATACTAACAAAATACGCAAGTATACACAGTCCACAAGTAATATAATGATAAGAGAGTGTTGAACCCACAGAAAATTATTTAATAATAATTACCAAGTACTAACTCATAATCAAATTAATTTTGTTTAAACAATTCGATAAAAGTTGTTGAATTTTAAAAATAAAGTACTAAACTAACTAATCACTAACTACCAATAATTGAATTTAGAAGAAAACAAAAACTTAAGATTACAATTTTCCTTAATGTTTCACTTGAATTAATACACTTCCTGTTAAGTTATGCTAACTATTTCAGATTGTTAATCAAGAACTCATCAATATTTATAACAATCTCTAGATGTATCATAAACGAATCAACTTAAATCTACAGATGATAGAATTAAGGTGAACACCCTAGTTAACTAATTCACTATATCTCTATGTGAATTACAATTAGAAATGATTTAAAGCTCATGTTCTCTTTCAAACTACATGCGACATATAGGTATATCTCTATCCTAGACACAAATTATGAATTTCATTACCATGCAGAAAACACAATCACATACTATTATGATTAGGTCTAAATCTATAATCCATCTCTCGAGTTCATATAGATTACCACGGAAATTGTTGATCAGACAATTAACCAATTAATCATAAATCATAATAGACAATCCCATAATAGTCAACAATAATTAATAAGGAAGTATATCAATAAAAGCGACGCAATAAGTTCCATTGTAATCTTAAAAAGAAATTAGTTCATGATTGAATTAATAACCACAATCCACAAGTAAACCATCATCCAATAATTATAAAATAAAAAGATAAAAGAAGAAAGGAAAAACTCTTTTGAAGCAATCCTTAATATCCTCTTTAGCCTCCTATCTTGATCTTCATCCGTGATAATCTCTTGCTTCAAGCCTCCAATCCTTCTTCAAATCTAGGGTTAGCAAAAATTAGCAAGATCTCATTTATTCTATGCCTCACATCATGTATTTATATGTTCTAGTTAAAGTCCTAAACCAATTAGAAGTTACAATTCTTGTTCCATTCGAATTGGAGCAAAAATAAACTTTTTAGTATTTTTTCCTAGCTCTGCCGTGCCCAAATTTGGCCTAGAAAGCGTCGTTGCCGCGCCTAAATGGCAGAAACTATGTTTTTCCTTCTGCACACCAGCGCGACCGCACCCATAATATACTAGAAACTGGCGCGGTCGCGCCCGTCAAAATTCTACTGCGATATCTGTTAGTAAAATGGTCATAACTTTTGATCTGGGAGGAGTTACGTGGCCTGCCACCTATCAAATCGAAGATCTCGACGAGATCTACAACTTTTATTCTTTGCGAATTTAGAGATACCGGTTGGATCAAGGTCAAAATTGGGCTTCAAGTGGCTGCTATGTAAATTTAAACATGACAACTTCAAACTTTGATCTCTGTTAATATCAAGGCCATAACTCTCGCATCTGAACTCCGATTGGGACGATTCAAGATGTTCTGAAAAGATAAAAAAATAGATCTACAATAAAATTTAAGTTCCAAACTAAAAACATGCATCCAACTTAGTGTTAAAAGCCCTGCAATCTTCCCTTCTTGCATTTGCTTGCATATTTTATTTCAATAGATGTCCGGATTGCGTTTTCATGCTTCTTCCTACAAAATAACATAAAATGTATGAAATACATATAAAACAATAGAGATTAGCAATAATACACGTCTAATGAGATCCGATTCGTAGGTATAAAACTCACTCATCAGTTACCATTAATGAAATTAATACAGTTAGTAGGAGTGAAATTATACTTACAAATATATATTTTTCCTTTTCCTTTCCACAGACAACCACTTTCTTTTTTCCCTTGGCAATGTCAATAACCTTTTCTTTGCCATTTCTAATGCCATTAGCCAATAAAAAATAGTTTGGAAACAGAGTTAATAAAAATGAACTTATATATACTTGTGCATATATTTAAAAAAACATTTACCCTTACATCATCTTTCTCTTTTCCCTTGCCAGTGTCAATAACCTTCTCATTGCCCTTTCCAATGTCATTAACCTATAAAAACAATTTAGAAATAGAGCTAATAAAATGAACTTATATGTACTTGTGCATATATTTTAAAAAGCTTGCCCTTTCTCTTTTCCCTTACCAGTTTCAATGACCTTCTCTTTGCCCTTTCCAATGTTATTAGCCTATAAAAAATAATTTAGAAATATAGTTAATAAAATGAACTTATATGTACTTGTGCATATATTTAAAAAAACTTACCCCTACACCATCTTTCTCTTTTCCCTTGCCAGTGTCAATGGTCTTCTCTTTGCCAATGAAATATAAATAGGCACACTTAGAAGGGGGAGGGGAGTTGAATAAGTGTGAGAACAAACTAAGACCAACTTTTTTATTTTATGTTAAACAAACTAATTCAGCTTACCAGATTATCGTATTCAGCTTACTGGATTGACGTGTTCAACTTACTGAGTTAATCTACCCAGCTTACTGGATTAATGTATTCGACTTACTGAATTAATCTACTCAGCTTACTAGATAAAAATCACACTTTAATCAACTATGCAGTTTTTATGTATTAATTTGCTTGACTAGTTACAAAGAATTAATATCTTTTATACAATATCCAATTTTAGTTATTAATATAAAGAAATAATTTTCTTATGAAATAATGACAAAATAGTGCAAGCAATAAATGAACACCAGGATTTTTTACGTGGTTCAGCTATTACCCTCTATAATAATAGCCTACTCCACGTCCAATACCAACTAGTATTGGAGACTCACTTTATATATATCTTTCAATTACAAAGTGACACCTTTTACAAAGAGGTTAATTGAATTCTCAAATTTCTTGAGCACTTTTGCTCCATGTGCACCTATGCACTTCTTAAGCACTTATGCTTCCTTAAACCTGTTTGTAAACAAATCTTAATCCACACTTGGATTAAATTCCTTTAGACAATTCCTTAGTCTAAATACACAATAAATAAAGAATTACAAATATAGAGGTCTAATGATCAAAGCAAATAATTAATTTAACAAAGCAAGGCTCAACTAATGTATGCAATGATCAATTAACAATAGAAAGATATTACCGATTTTAAAGCTCACGGATGTATGCTGAAATTGTAATTGGAATTATATTATCACAACAACAAATTTTTAATTGCACCAAAAAATATCTTTTCTAGTAAGTAATCGATGCACTGTAGGAATTGTATCTTGAAACTGGGATGACTTCATGCAATTTATAACCTTAAAAAATATATCCGTTGTAGCCCAGAATTATTTCCGTTGCATAAAAGTCTCTTATTTTGTTGCAAAACAAACCTTATCTCGCTAAGCAAAATAACCGGAAATAACTCTTAATATCATATATCTTCTAAACAGATATATAGAAAAGATATTGTAACCAAATCAAGTCAAAGGCGAATAATGATTATTCTTTAAAAGATATCCTTATCAAGTACAAAGGTATCTGTAATCAAAATTTTTCAACTGATCATAATATCCGGCTTATAGTAGAGATAATGATTACATAGCTTATTCCCTTTTTCAAAAGCTATAAACAGTTTTCCAAAGATCTACTGCCACACGTTACCTTCTTTTAATTAATAACTATGACCCATCTGATATATCTCAAATATCAAGATAATCATGCATGATTAAATACACTAATTTAATCAAAACGAAAATATGCACGTATAGAATATGTACCACCAATTAATTCACATGTGCATGTATAAAATATGCATATGAATGACCTAGAGCCTTGAATTGAAAAATCAAATATTTGCAATGACCTTACAATAAAAAAATTCTTAAGACTCAAATAATCTTCCATCTTCTTGAATCCCATCAAACAATTCCTGAAACAATTTTCTGAAATTCATAATAAAGAATTTAGTACCAATTAATAAGTCATCATCAAAACATTAGGTTTAGAATATGACAAAGTCAACATTCTCCCCCTTTTTGATGATGACAATATAAATAATTGAAGCTCCCCCTAAATTCATGCATAGCTAATTTCAAAAAAAAATTCATATGACCTGCATGTGTTAGTATCATATCATGTTCAAATAACAATATGTTTAAAACTAAATACCATAAGCAAATTTAACCATCAGTCTTAACATGCAGACATTCAAAACAACATGCCTATCAAAAACCAACAGAAATCACAGTTTTTAAAATCATCACAAGAAATAAATTTTAACTAATGTCTCCCCCTTTGTCATCAGGCAAAAAGAAGGAGCAAAATCAGTCAATAACCTCAATATTAACTTTTTGTTCAGCACGAGTAGTAAAGTAAGAACGGTGATGAAGACGATGAAGACGTTCTGCTAGAGTTAGATCTGTTGTAAAATGAGGTGGTCGGGGAATAAAAGTTGAAGGAGGAACTCCCATGTCAAGAAAATCATCCTTGTACTCTGCAGTCCAATTGCACATTGGCCATTCTGGGATTGTGGAGTACGTTATCTAAAAATGTAACTTCTTGCCCACATCATTGAATCTTGTTGCCATAAAATCTGCAAGTTCTCCAATTTGATAACTTATAAACTTAATTTCTGGACTCAGCTGGTAGGTGTTCCTATTGAATTTTTGTTGGAGCGCCTCAACCATAGCCAGTGTTTGTATCTCAAAACCTGCTTGGAGATCGATAAATTCATCTTCAACACGATGATACAGTTTATTAATTTCTGGCGCATCCAACGGCAGTTTTCCTTTCTCAAGAATCACAACTCGATTTCTAATATCAGCCAAGTCAGCTTTCAGAGAATTTTGATTTTGTAAAATCTCATTTAGAATATTCATAACATCAGGCCCATGAGAATTTGTCGGAGAAGATGAAGAAGATTCTGGAATAGGAGAAATAGGAGGAGGATCGGGATGAAGACGAACAAACTCACCAGTGAGAAAAGTGATATGTGATTGTGTCAGATTAGCAGTATCTATGAACTCATTGTTTGAAACAGAGATTTCATCATCAAAAGATATTTTGAAATGTTTGAAAAGTTTTGTCAAAAACTTGCTATAAGGAAGACACTTTTTAGTTTGACGAATATAACTAAGCATATGAGACAACATCATTTGAGAAAGATTGAAAGTTTTTCCCTTAAGAATCATAGCCACAACCACTAAATCTTGATAGGTAAAATCTGCTCCACCACCAAGTCGTGGAAACAAATTATACCTAACTACTTTATGTAACACACAAGCAGTTGGACACACATTCACAGTTTTTGGAAGAAACAGAGTTGTAAGAGAAAAATCATTCATGACAATATGAAGTTGTTCCAATGGTGGATAAGGAATATTAGCAGCACCTTTCAGAGTAAAAGGACAAGGTCCAGCAGAAGATATACCAAGAATGCTCCCAAAATCAACACTAGTGAAAAATAAAGATTTGCCCTGAACATATGTTGTATAACAATCTCCATTGCACTCAAGATTAGTGTAAAACTGTTGAACTAATCTAGGATAAGCAATAGTAGGAGGAAACAACATAGATGATATTTCACAAGAGTTGAAAAGTTTTTCCAAAACAGAGTTTTTGAAATAAAATAAATCCAGAGATTTTTCATAGACAAATTGCTTTATAGCAATTGAATTTTTAAAACGAGTTTTAAAGCTATAACCTCTGATGAAATTTTCTGGCACCTCAGGGGAGGATGAAAATAGATTTACCAGATTTAAAGGGGTTTCTGGCTGTGAAGTGATATGGTCTTCATGCACTGGTTGTTTCAACTTCCTTTGTTGAGATGGTTCTGCTTCTGAACCCTTTAAGAAAGAAAAACTTGAATCCGAGTCGTCGGATAATATGGTGGCATCAGATGATACATGCACATAAGATTTCTTTTGCTTTCGCTTGGATTTCATCTTTAATCCAGAAACATTCTTCAAAGAGGATCCTTCATCAGTTGATTTACCAGACGATCGCTTGCTAGCCCTAGTTTTCATGGCTTTAAGGGTTTGTGAAGAGAGAACCAAGGGTTTTGATCTGGTTTATGGAAGGAGAGAACTGAAGATATAAAGAAAAAGAAAATAGAAATCAAGTAGGAGTCTGATACCGAAAGACGTGCATCTTTTCAAATTCAATGACTGTTCGGCTATTTTTTCGGTTTTCAAAATTGTGACTTTACGTTATCCAATTAATCTTGATAACCGACAATTAATCCTTGGTTATTAATAGATACGTGTATCTAGAAAATAATTTAAACAAATATATTTCAGTAGATATCATGCAGAAAATATTAACTGAATATGATAAGATTTCAAATATGTTAACCACAATTATACCATGCACATTCCAAGTTCTCTTCTAAGCATACAAAACCTTTCCTCACTCAAAGGTTTAGTAAAAATATCAGCTAATTGTCTTTCTGTAGGAATAAAAACTAGTTTGACTAGCCCTTTTGAAACATTATCCCTTAAAAAATGGTGCCTTACCTCTATATGTTTTGTACGTGAATGCAGAACAGGATTTTTTGATATATCAATAGCACTTGAATTATCGCAATATATAGGCACATTATTGCATATTATATCAAAATCACATAAAGTTTGTCTCATCCATAATATTTGAGAACAACAACTCCCTGCAGCTAAATATTCACCCTCGGTGGTTGATAAAGTAACTGAAGTTTGCTTTTTACTATGCCATGAAACAAGACTTTGTCCCAAAAATGTACAAGCACCACTTGTACTTTTTCTATCAACTTGAAACCTTGCATAGTCTGCATCTGAATAACCCATTAGCTCAAAATAATTACTTATTGGATAAAATAACCTTAAATTGATAGTACCACTTAAATATTTAAAAATTCTTTTGACCGCTTGTAAGTGGGATTCTTTGGGTTTTGCTTGAAATCGAGCACAAAGACATGTACTATACATTATATCAGGTCTAGATGCAGTCAAATATAATAAAGACCCAATCATACCTTGAAATTTAGTTAACTCTACATCTATACCTTTATCATCCGATGTAAGTTTTATTGATGTACTCATTGATGTAGCCTTTGGGTTGGATCCTTCAAAACCAAATCTTTTGAGGAGCTCTTTTGTGTACTTGGTTTGATGAATATAGATCCCTTCCTTAGTTTGCTTGATTTGAAGTCCCAAAAAGTAATTTAGTTCTCCCATTAGGCTCATATCAAATTCCTTATGCATACATTTTGAAAACCACTCACAAAGGAAATCATTAGTAGCACCAAATATTATGTCATCCACATATATTTGAACAATAATTATATCATTTTTATCATGCATAATAAATAATGTGGAATCAATTTTACCTCTAGCGAATCCACGGGAAAGAAGATACTTACTCAACCTCTCGTACCAAGCTCTTGGAGCTTGTTTGAGACCATAAAGAGCTTTCTTTAACTTTAAAACATGATTTGGGTACTTCTCATGTTCGAATCCAGGAGGATGTTTGACATAGACTTCTTCATTAATGTATCCATTTAGGAACGCGCTTTTTACATCCATTTGATAAAGCTTAAATTTCTTGTAACATGCAAAGGCTAATAAAATTCGGATAAATTCCAGTCTTACAACTGGAGCGTAAGTTTCTTCGTAGTCAATCCCTTCTTGTTGATTATATCCTTGAGCCACTAGCGTTGCTTTGTTACGAGTGATTGTCCCATGTTCATCCAGCTTGTTTTTAAATACCCATTTTGTTCCAATGACAGAAATATCTTTAGGAGGAGGCATCAATTCCCAAACTTGACATCGTTCAAATTGTTGAAGTTCCTCTTGCATTGCCATTAGCCAACTTTCATCAAGAATAGCTTCCTTAGCATTCTTTGGCTCAACTTGTGATAAGAACGCAGAGAATGCACATTGATTTTGTAAACCCCTTCGTGTGGTGATTCCTTTGTTTATATCTCCGATGATATTTTCAGGTGGATGATTCTTTAGATATCTTGCAGTATTTGGCATTTGGACTTCATGAATCACTTCTTCTTGTTGAGGAAAATCTTCTTCAAGATCTTGTGTTGCTTCTTGTTCACTTTCATGCATACTGTTCAATTCAGTCTGTTGAATTTGTTCATTCGGTCTGCTGACTGGTTCCTTTTGGTTTACTGGATTTGTGAAAATCTCCAAATTTCCTGCATCCTCTTCTCTTTCTTTTGGAAGATCATTGTTAGTTTCATTAAAAGTTATATGAATAGATTCTTCAACACATAACTTATATATATTAAATACACGATATGCCTTGCTATTATGTGAGTAACCGATGAAAATACCTTCATAGGATTTAGCATCAAATTTTCCCAAGTTATAACTAGTATTTAATATATAACATCTAGATCCAAATACTTTGAAATAACTTATATTAGGAATTTTGTTATTCAAAAGTTCATAAGGAGTTTTCAAAATAATAGGACGAATAAGAACTCTATTTAACATATAACAAGAAGTATTCACAGTCTCTGCCCAAAACTTCTTTGGAAGTTTGCTTTCTTGTAAAAGAGTTCTAGCTGTTTCTTGAAGTGTTCTATTCTTTCTTTCTACTACTCCATTTTGCTGAGGTGTTCTTGGAGCTGAAAACTCATGGCTTATACCTTTTTTATCACAAAATATAATGAAGTCCTTTTGAAATTCGGAACCATGATCACTACGAATTTTTATAAGTTTGAGACTATACTTAGTCTCTAAATTTCTTATCAATTTCTCAAATTCTTTAAATGCTTCATCTTTGGTTCTTAAGAACAATACCCAAGTATATCTAGAAAAATCATCCACTATCACAAATGCATAGAATTTACCATTAACACTAGCATGCCTTTCTGGACTAAATAAATCAAGATGGAGTAATTGTAAAGGAGAAGAAGTTGATACCATGTTCTTTGCTGTAAATGAAGTTCTTACTTGTTTCCCGAGTTGGCACAGAACATATATTCCTTTCTTTTCATACTTTATCTTTGGCATCCCTTTGACAAGATTCTTTGAGGATAATTTCTTGATTAAATCCATGTGAACATGTCCCATCCTCTTATGCCATAGGTTAGCCTCATCTTGCACAGTTGCTAGACATAGTTCTTCATCCTGTTGCTCAAAATCAATAGTATATATGTTTCCTTCCCTTTGTGCAACTAAAGTAGCTTTGTTAGTACCATGAGAAATTGTACACCTTTCTTTTTCAAAACTAACTTGATGACCATTATCCATTAATTGACTAACACTTATAAGGTTAAATTCAAGTCCACTAACAAGATGAACATTATCAATATTAACCTTGCCATTACCAATTTTACCTTTTCCAATAATCTCACAGGTTTGATTATCTCCAAAGGTGACCGTTCCATTTTTCTTCTTGATTTTTAGTTCCACGAACTTCGATTTATCACCAGTCATGTGACGAGAGCATCCACTATCAAGAATCCATTTTTGAGATGGAACTTTTGCCTTGAAGCATACCTGTCAAGAAAAATTAATTCATCCTTTTGGTACCCACATCATTTTGGGTCCATTTGTGTTAGTTGCATATAAATCTCCCTTCTTAATCCACACCTTTTTAATCTTCTTTTTCTTAAAACAATTTATATCCAAGTGACCTTTAATACCACAATTTTTGCACGTAGTGAAAGGAGAACAATAATTCAATTTGAAACGTGACTTGGATTTAAGCATTTGCACATTCCGGGTTTTACGAGTGGAATTATAACCTATCCCTTGTCTATCAAAACTAGGTCTTTGCTTTCCCAACATAACAGTTAGGTTTTCTTCACCTTGGACAAATCTAGCAATAGATAGTTTTAATGAATCTACTTCCTTTTGAAGTTCATTAGTAGGAACAGATTTACACAAAGATGTATCACTAAAAGCATTAATACATACGTCTCGCATTTTTAGTTCATTAGTCAATTTCCCAACTTCATTGTTCAAGTAAGTCACCTTGTTAAAAAGAATCTTGTTGTAATTTTCAAGATAATCATTTTTTGCAATCAAAACTTTTTCTTCTTTACAAGATGACTCCTTTTCAATTTCCTTCTTTTCATCTATTAAAGAATCAACTTCACACATCAAATTATTTACCAAATCTTTCAAACATGCATTCTTTTCTTTTAATCTCAAATTTTCTTGTTTCAAGGAATTAAACTCATAAATAGATACCTCATTTGATTCACCTTCTATTCCTATGAAGCATACTTGAGCTATTTCATCATTGGCGTTTATCTCGACTTCGGATTCTTCATTATCACTCCATGTTACAAGGGCTTTGTTTCTTTTGTTATCTTTGTAGCTTGTTTTTTTCTTTGTTCTTTAGTTGAAAACAATCCTTCTTGAAGTGACCTGGATGTCCACATTCAAAACAATTCTCATCTGTTTGCTTTCCTTTGATCTTAGTAGGATTGAAACTGTTCTTTCTCTTGTTCTTTCTTTGTAGTAGTCCTTTGAGTCTTCTTGACATCATTGCTATTTCTTCATCCGAGTCATCATCAAGTTCTTCATTTCCTGCATTAAGAGCTAAAACCTTTCTTCGAGGGGTTTCCTCCTCATCATCATATCTTTTTAACTGATGTTCATATTCCTCAAGTTCACCAAAAAGTGTTAGAGTGTCCATAGTAGAAATAGTAGAAGAATCTTGAAGAGTAGTAATCTTAGAAGCAAACCTTTTGGGCATTGCCCGAAGTAACTTACGGTTAATCTCACTTTGTGGAATATATTTGTCGAGTAGCTTCAATGAGTTTAGAAGAACTAGAAACCTTTCTTGTGCCATCTTTATGGTTTCGTCTTTCTCGAGTTTAAACATTTCATAGTCATGCATGAGCATGCTAAGTTTGACTTCTCGCACCTTGGATGTCCCTTCATGGCTTACTGCTAGTGTGTCCCAAATTTCTTTAGCTGTATTGCATGAGGAGACTTTATCTATCTCTAATTGTACCATGCCACTAAGTAATGTATTCATAGCCCTTGAATCATAAGAAACCATGAAAGTTTCAGTTGAGTCTATCTCTAGCAAAGTCTTTGGAGTACCATCATCTCTACGACCCACCATTCCCAAGGATCCCTTTTTAGGTAGATCCTCATTCGGAATTTCCAGAAGTTGTAATTTTCTGTTCCATACAGCAGTGGAGGTCTATTGGTTGATTGACCTTCTTGATTGTTGTTCCCGAACTGTGCCATATTAGAATCTTTCCCTACAAGTCACCTTTAAGACCAAGATAAGTAGAGCGAAGTTCTGATACCAAGTGAAATATAAATAGGCACACTTAGAAGGGGGGTTGAATAAATGTGAGAACAAACTAAGACCAACTTTTTTATTTTATGTTAAACAGACTAATTGAGCTTACCAGATTATCGTATTCAGCTTACTGGATTGACGTGTTCAACTTACTGAGTTAATCTACCCAGCTTACTGGATTAATGTATTCGACTTAATGAATTAATCTACTCAGCTTACTAGATAAAAATCACACTTTAATCAACTATGCAGTTTTTATGTATTAATTTGCTTGACTAGTTACAAAGAATTAATATCTTTTATACAATATCCAATTTTAGTTATCAATATAAAGAAATAATTTTCTTATGAAATAATGACAAAATAATGCAAGCAATAAATGAACACCAGGATTTTTTACGTGGTTCAACTATTACCCTCTATAATAATAGCATACTCCATGTCCAATACCAACTAGTATTGGAGACTCACTTTATATATATCTTTCAATTACAAAGTGACACCTTTTACAAAGCAGGTTAATTGAATTCTCAAATTTCCTTGAGCACTTTTGCTCCCTGTGCACCTATGCACTCCTTAAGCACTTATGCTTCCTTAAACCTGTTTGTAAACAAATCTTAATCCACACTTGGATTAAATTCCTTTAGACAATTCCTTAGTCTAAATACACAATAAACAAAGAATTATAAATATAGAGGTCTAATGATCAAAGCAAATAATTAATTTAACAAAGCAAGGCTCAACTAATGTATGCAATGATCAATTAACAATAGAAAGATATTACCGATTTTAAAGCTCACGGATGTATGCTGAAATTGTAATTGGAATTATATTATCACAGCAGCAAATTTTTAATTGCACCAAAAAATATCTTTTCTAGTAAGTAATCGATGCACTGTAGGAATTGTATCTTGAAACTGGGATGACTTCATGCAATTTATAACCTTAAAAAATATATCCGTTGTAGCCCAGAATTATTTCCGTTGCATAAAAGTCTCTGATTTTGTTACAAAACAAACCTTATCTCGCTAAGCAAAATAACCGGAAATAACTCTTAATATCATATATCTTCTAAATAGATATATAGAAAAGATATTGTAACCAAATCAAGTCAAAAGCGGATAATGATTATTCTTTAAAAGATATCCTTATCAAGTACAAAGGTATCTGTTATCAAAAATTTTCAACTGATCATAATATCCGGCTTATAGTAGAGATAATGATTACATAGCTTATTCCCTTTTTCAAAAGCTATAAACAGTTTTCCAAAGATCTACTGCCACACGTTACCTTCTTTTAATTAATAAGTATGGCCCATCTGATATATCTCAAATATCAAGATAATCATGCATGATTAAATACACTAATTTAATCAAAACGAAAATATGCACGTATAGAATATGTACCACCAATTAATTCACCTGTGCATGTATAAAATATGCATATGAATGACCTAGAGCCTTGAATTGAAAAATCAAATATTTGCAATGACCTTACAATAAAAAATTCTTAAGACTCAAATAATCTTCCATCTTCTTGAATCCCATCAAATAATTCCTGAAACAATTTCCTGAAATTCACAATAAAGAATTTAGTACCAATTAATAAGTCATCATCAAAACATTAGGTTTAGAATATGACAAAGTCAACACTTTCTAATGTCGTTAGCCTATAAAAAATAGTTAGAAGTAGAGTTAATCAAAAAACTTACCCTTACACCATCTTGAGTTGATGGCACATCCCTAATCACCAAAATAGGTGTCCTCCCTCTTGTAATTTGAGTCATCTTCTTTTTTGGGGTAGGTTGAGCATATGGCACAACTCTTTTCTTTCTTCGGGACTTGGGCTTATGCTTTGAATGTCCGGGTAGAGTTGGGTGCTTTGGACATTTGACTCGGTTGTGACCCTCTTCCTTGCATATGGTGCAGTGCATCTTCCTCCCTTTCCTTGACACCCTAGTTACCTTGTTGCTATTTGCCCCATCTTCCCACTGCTCCTTCCTTCTTAATCTTTGTGGCATTCCCTTTAACTTTTTCTTCATTGGTGGAGGCAGCATGATATCACACTTAGTAAAATCCCAAAATTCTTCACCATTCAGTACTTATAGGGTGTGAGAATAAGTGTTAATATAAGTATCCCAAGTGTACCAATGAGCTATATATTCTAGAGGGTTTCCATAGATGGAATGAATGGCTCTAACTGGATGAGAACAAGGGAATCCTGTTAAATCTCACACCCTACATGTATAACTTCTCTGATCTAGGTTCACAATGTAGCCTTTTTTTCCTCTCTCCTTCACTTGGAACTTTGATTGTCCATTCCATAGAGCTTCACAATGTGCAGAATCTAAAATAGTTGCATCCAATTTCTTTTTAATCCTTGTGCATATTAAGTCTTCAGTCTTCATCATTGCATCTTTATTTTGGTGCAACCTCACCATTATTTGATCATAAATTCCAGCTAACATGTGAAGAACTGACATATATCTTGCCTTAATTATTCATGCATTAAAGCACTCAGACATGTTGTTCTCTAAATTGTTAGTTTTTGAGTGAGTCTCAAAGAATGCTTTGGACCATACCTTTAGATCTTGCTCTATTAGCTTGTCATGTTTAGGAGTAGATAACCTTTTTACCTCCCCCATTGCCCTTTTATAATCTACAAGGTGTGTAGCCATGGATGCCTCCCAGAATGCTCCTTTTAGTGCTTGTAAGGGAAATTTCTTTCTCTAATTTGCATAGATGTGCCTTACACAATTTATATGCTCTACATGAAGAAGAAGCTCCTGAATAGCTCTTTTCAGTCCTTGCAACACACATAAGTTAGTTAACAATATGCCAACAGTTTCATAGAAAACAATAAGGTAGTAAACATATATTAAATATTGATAAAGTCCTGACCTTTTGTTGATCAAATATTAGAGTAATCCCATAGCCATCTCCCAAAGCCAGGTTAGTCACAAACAATTGGAGGAACCAAGTCCAGCCATCAAAATTTTCACTTTCCACCACCCCCATAGCTATTGAAAATATTTGATTGTTCCCATCCCTACCAACTACAGATAAAAGTTGACCACCACATACTATTTTCAGAACGCAACCATCCAACCCAAGAACATGTTTGCATCCTTCTATCCAAGCCTTTTTCAAAGCATCATAACATACATAAAACCTTTTAAATCTAGGCCCACCTTCTGGATTCAATCGAGTTATCTTTATATCAACTGTATTATTTTTATTACTCTTCATTATCTCACCACTAAAGTCCACACCCTTGCATAATGATCCTTCATTGCATGTTGAATCCCTTGTAATGCTAACTGTCTAACCCTCATACACTTAACCTCTGTAACATCTAACTTTAGTTTCACTTCTATTTCGTCTTGCATCTCCCTTAGTTTCCAAGTAGGATTCCTCCTAATCCTATTGTCATAGTACTCAACTAAGTACTTTATTGTAGCCAACTTGTTTTTGAAGTTCCTGGTGCAATTGTGAATGTCCAAAATAGACTTCACTTGCCATGTATCACACCCTTGCATGTAACTGGCCCACAGTTTCCATAGACATCCTTTGTCACACCTCACTTATCATCTTTTGGAGTCATTAACTGAATACCACAACTTCCTCCCATTAACAATAAAGTGGTCTCTTATGACATCTTTAAACTCCCTAATGTTGCAAAATGTCAAGTACTGTTTGAACTTAATCAACTTCTTTTTTATCGTAAGGTTGTAAACCTCAACAGTATTCTCTTTTTTCTTACTAGGGAGAGGCCCTACATAGAACACATCCTTTTCTTCTTCACTGCTCTTAGAATGCGACCTAAGAACATCACTATTGTTATACTCACTCTGCCATTTTGCATCATTTGAATTAGTATCTGCACTTGTTCTTTCACTGTTAGTTTCATTACTAGTTTCTTCTCCCTACCTTTCATTGCCCCTAGAAGTTTCTTCTCCCACAGTTTCAGCTTCCTCTCCCTGAATTTCAGTTTCCTCTCCCTCATTTTCAGTTTTATCTCCTACATCTGCGTTATTTCCTCCTTCCTTTCCCTCAGTTCCACCTTCCTCCTCCTCATCCACATTTTTTCTCATATCCTTCTTAAATTCCCTACATTTCCTCCTAGCCTTTACCAATTCTTCATCATTGCACTCTTTATCATTATCATCATCAGCACTATTCTGTCTCTGAAATATCCTCCTCAACTACCCTCTTGGACCTCCTTTTACCCCTGCTTTTCACACACTCATTTTTTTAGTTCTATTTTGATCTCTAACATTCTCAATTTCCATATTATCCTTATTATCACCTTCATTATCCACCTGATTATCCCCTTCATTGTTACACTCATTATCACCCACATTATCCATATTATCAGCAACATTTTCCACATTATCACCCACATTATCTTTCAATGCATCACTAACACCCCCTGTTTGTCAACCCTTGATTGTAAACTATTATTCTCATCTAATATGGAGGTTTGATCAGTATTATATGGTAAGACATAGTCTATATAGACATCAATTACACCATGTGACAAATAAATATTAACCACATCTCTTATACTAGCATCATCATAACCAAGTCTAACCCCATTTTATCTACTCCATCACTTATAAAATAAACAGTTGATTTAGGATGATAACTAAGTTCAATAGCTAAGTCATCTATAGCACCTATACATATATAATCAACATCCAAGTGTGGCAGGTGATGAACATTACCTCCCACATAGTCACATAAAGGAGCATAGATGAAATTTCTACCATAGTGTACATTAAATTGCACAATAGTATCCATCTGTAACAAATAAATAAATAAAACAAATGCAAAACAGAGCATAAACTGTAAAAGATTAAACAAATGAAAATACAGAGCATACATGTGGGGTATTTTATGTCAGAACTCAATCTTGCTCAAGTAATAAGATTCAGTAACGAAGGATTTTATAAATCTTAAAAGAAGAATCAGTAAAAAAAAAGACAAAGAAGAAGAAATATTTCAGATCAATCTAGGGTTTATAAACAAAAGGACAATACGACAACAAGTAACAAAAAAATTCATCGACGAAAGGGGACCAAAATAGGACATACATGTCGATCGTTACTCTCAATCGAGCATCAATCGAGTTTAACCAATGTGAATCACACCCATGAATCGATTTTGTTTAGGGATGCAACATATAATCACACTGTTCACACTATTCGTTCTTTGCTTAGCTTAGGGTTCAATTAATCAATCAACTTTAGAACGGCTGGCTTAGGGTTCAATTTGCTTAAACGATTAAAACTGGAACAACTGACTCTTGATATGGCTTCCAACAGACATGTGGGGTCCATCAAATGGTATTTGGGAGGGAGTTTTTCCCTCCACATCCACATAATGAAGGCCACATAGGATGATTTGTGCCACATAAGGATATTTTTACACGTCTGCAACTGATGTGTTCATTTCCGTTTAAAGTCAAAAGATTTAACGGATTTTCTAACGTTTTGTAGGAAAACTAAAGTTTAGTGAGTTAATTGTAAGAAAAAAAAATTAATTAGTCGTTTATAAGTTAACTTAAAGTACAGTGATGAAAAAAACATTAACCCGATTCTGGAACCACTCTAAAAGCATCCATAGGCCCAAGAATTTAGAAATATTGTTCTTTTTATGCTCTTATCTATGTTAGTATCAGTTAATACTTATTCATTTAAAAAGTTAAATGTAAGTAAGTGTGCTACGCACACTTGGCGACAAAAGATGAGACTGAGGATGAGAAAAAGATTTGGACTCTAGGCCCAAAGGGCACCTAATCTTGAATAAATTACACCTAGCCCTAAACGATTAGTGCAATTATCGTTGATTAGCAGCTAATGTAAAACAAAGTAGCTAGCTTAATGAACATCACTTGTTTAGGACTACCAACTTATATTAGGTTCTTGTAGAATCTACAGACAGCTGCCACAAATATGTCCCAAATGACAGACTCCTACTCAATGTTTTCTTTTCCCTCATGAAGAAGAGCATGTGATAAAAGCCAATAATTAACAGATAGGTACAGGACTTTTATAAGGAAGCATTATTGCATTACATCCAAATAGTTTGTCCATACAATTTTATTGATACAAAGAAAGTAACATCAAGCACCAAAAACAACAACAAAGCAAATAGCACACCATGTATAGTACATAATGTCTTACCAATCTTTAGGGGGTGGACTTGAAGTAACATCTTCAATTAATGTTCTACACCTTTATTATCAAACACTTTGGTTTTCATGGCATCAACAAGGAATGCTCATGAAAGGTCTTACTTAATAAACACTGCATCCAACGGTTGCCTCGTGCTGGCAGAGAGGCCTAACTACGAAAGCTCCTGACCTGGCGGGGGGGTTGAGCCTCGCTTTCTCCAAGCTTCACTGATGTGTAGATGGCTGCCCCTGTCACGGCACCTAGTGTTGGTGCCACCATGTAAATCCAAATTGCCTTGTAGTTCCCTGCTGCAACGGCTGGTCCGAGTGTCCTCACAGGGTTCATTGAGCCGCCGCTTGATGGCCTACATGTCAGGAAAAGAATAAATTTATTGATTGTTATACCATGTTATTAAATTCTTAATCTCCTCCATTATGTGTCCTGATTGAAAATTAAAAAATTAATCCATTTGAGTGAAGCAGTCATAGCTATTGTTGAGAAATGAAACAATCATAGCTCTGTTCCTAACTAGAGGTTAGGGACAGGAGGTCGGCTCCATTACTATTTGCTTAGTTAAAAATAGAAGAAAATTCCATGACCAACTGCAACAAGTAAGCTAATTAGCCTTATTTTATGACAGCACTCATTAAAGTAGTAATCATGGTAATCTTACTCTATTTCATAGACTTTTAGAAAGGAACAAACACTATCAACCCTTTTATTTACTAGCAACAAAAGAAGATTTCACCCAAGAAGTGCTCTCCGAACCAAGTTATTGGACTTATTGTTTATGATTGTATGCCTAGTAAAATGCGCAGTTTCCTTTGAGAAAATCGAGGGGCACAAAAGGGTGGGAGCAGATCACAAAACTACAACAAGAATAATTAAAAAAGCTGTAAAGGATGATTAGGTACAACAAGATCACTTACCCTGCAATAAGAATGTTAACCATAACAACAGCTCCCACTGCTATCCCTGCCAGCTCTCCTACCTGTCAAAGGTAGATATGCAGTGAGAGATAGCAAAATGCCATTAAAAAAATATAAAAATTATTACTGGCAACCATTTTAGAGTATAAATGAAATGGAAATGATAAAAATGCACCCCACTTTTCACCATTTACGCTCCACTAATAGTTTAAAACAGAGAATTTTGTTCTACAGTGGAGTGCAACTGGAAGAATAAAAAGTGCACTTGTCATTTATAAAAACAAGTTACCATTTATCTATATTTAGTTGATCTCCAAAAATATTTTGAGTTTTGTTTGGCTTAAAAGCACTTTAAACCTTCTGCATTTTCGATTTTTTAAGGTAAACCCCAACAAAAAATGTTCAGTCAAATTGAACCCAAAAGTCACTGAATATTTAGAATTTCGTAACATGTGATACCATAGGACATAGGGAAAAAGACTAGATACATTAGAGTGAGAACGTTTACTTACCGCACGGGTATCAGTGGCGACTGCAGTAACAACAAACAAAAGATTAAACGTTATGACGAACTCGAGAGCAAACGCTTGGCCATGGCCTATAGAAGGGGTCGTAACGCCACCAGACATGAAGGGATGGAAGACACCCTTAAGAGCAAATGAAGCACAAATGGAAGCTGAAACCTGAGCTGCAATGTAAGCTGGAACTTGGACCCATGGAAAGTGGCGAAGGGCCGCAAAGGCAATGGTGAGTGAGGGGTTAAGATGAGCTCCAGAGATATGGCCTGTGGAGAGAATCACCACCATAACAGCCAGCCCAGCACATGCGGCATTGCCTATCAGTGTTTCGGCTCCATGGTACTTTTGGTTCACAATAGGCCCTGCTGTTGCCACAAATATTAGGATGAATGTCCCTACAAACTCGGCTCCAAGCTGCATCCAAAGGACAAAATAAAGTTGCTGCTTATTTCTTTATTAAATTTTGTACTTGGAAGTTGGAGGGAACAAAGTACAATTTAGTTAATAGTTAGTGGCACTAAATTGAAATTTGCACTACGCGCTTTTTCCATTTTCAGCACAAATGCTGCAACACGTAGTTGTATCATGTGTTAAATATTGTAAGCTTGTGTTAGAGAATAAATATAAGCATTGTAATATTAATTAATTTATGAGTTAATTTAACTAATCCTTTAAAAAAATAATTAATTTATGTACGAATTATAGCTTAGTCCCCCAAAGTAGGCACTCAGTTACACTTTGGACACTCAACTACGGAGTTGAATAAAAGAGTCACCGAATCATGATTTACTAAAACTTTAATCTCTTAGATAAGCTTCACATAAGGGTTTACAAGATCATATTCTAGGGAATCTTTTGATTTTTTTTACTTGAGGAACAAAATATATTCAAAAAAATAGATTAAGGTTTTTTATTTAATTTTGCAAAATACTTGGACCTAGCTAGAGGGACCAAAATACAATTTTGCGCACATCTTAGTGAAACAAAACTCATTTGCAGGATGTTTTGTAAAGCTAATATTCCTTTCAATAAAGCATATAATTCTGACCTTTTATGATGAAGGAAGATTACCAAAGAGCCCTCAAGTTCTAATACAGTCCAAACATGATTAAATAATTAAAAACAGGCCTGTCAAATCTAAATACATAATACTTCCAAAATAAGGTCCACGTACTTAAGCTAAAAAAGGATAGGCAATAGGATGTAATATAAACCGAACATGTTTGTCCATTATGTAGACCTATCGAATAAATATGTGTTTTTCAATGTGTTTTATTAATAATTAATTTTCCTCTTGGCCAATAAAAAAATATTAATCAATTTTATTTGATTTCGCTTTGAGGACCGCTGAAAAATTATCTTCATGCATAGATAATAATATATAATTCACATTTTTTACACGATTATTGACCGTTATTTTTTTTATTATGTTAAATATTGCTAAATTTATATTAAAAAATGTTAAATATTATTAAATTTATAAGACGCAACTCTATACCTCATTTTAAAGATAATCATCCTGATTTGTCATAGATAATCAATATTATCATGGTATTAATAAATATTAGTATATCTATGTTGATGTTACAAATTTTGACCTAATCGGGGCTGTCAATTTTGAATTTAGAATTTAGAATTAGATTAATTAAGAGAAGATGAGGTTGACTTGAACTTATTATAATAAATTAAAATAGAAAAAATTCACATTTCTGTTTATTTAAAATAGACTAATTGATAATTTTGTATTTTTTTCTTAAAGTTTATCAGATAATAAACAAATAGATAACGAAAAAGACAAATAGAGGGGCACATAAAAAAATATTAAAAAAATACGAAAAATAATTTGGAAAACTCGAAAAAATAATTCATGAATTCATCGGTGAAAGCCTAATCAAATGGTCATGGATGACTGACTATTCCTAGTCCTATTTTTCATTTTTTTATTTTTTACTTTTATTTTTATAAATAAAATTATAAAAAATATAAAAACAACCGAAAGCAAAAGTAAGAAAAGATTTTAAAAACAGACAACTTACCTACCCAAAATAAAAAGAGCCACGTAAACTACGGCAGTACCCTACCACCCTTTTATAAAGTAATTTGTTAGCTTTGTAACATGAAATGAAATGAAATTCATGTGAGTCTTATTATTTCAAATTGATCTGCCAATTTTATATCGAATTAAATAAAAATAAATTTCCCTTTCTTGTGGCTCGCGGCTCAAGTCTTGCCACCCTCTCGTTTGGAACCTAAAATTCTAACCTAGGAAAAACTGATAAATTTACGGACTTACCCGTATTCCATTAACTGCACCATAGTCTAAGATAAATTTTGACTATATTTTAATCATAATAAAATACAAAATGCATTTATCATCACCTTTGAAAATAAAAATAAGAGTAAAATACACTGACATTTCCTATAAATAATCATAATAACACTTATCATCTTTTTAATTTTTCAAGTAACAGTTAGTACTGATCTAGTCTACAATATTATAATATTCACTATCCCTAGTGTAGTTGCCAACTAATATCCAAAAATATTTTTAATATAATATTGTCTAATATACCCTTCAAGTTATAATGTTTAATATATCTACTAAATATAAATTTATATATTATATTTTTTACATAACTTGACCTAATTAATTAAATTATGAACTTGTGCAATAAATAACATAAATGTCAAAAAATAATAAATATTCATTTTATCAGGAAAATAAAGTCATAAACTTTTTACTAATTAAATTTCTCAAAGATTAAAATTTACGTAATATACATTCAAATATATTTTTTATAATTAAAAAGTAAAATATTAATACCCATAAAAAGTACAAATTAACGCAAAAAAAATTATAATTATTTTTTTCAAATATTAAATTTGCGTAAAACAAACTTACTATTACAGAACGAATTTTATTATTCATATAAAAAAGTATTAAAAATTATATTAATTATTTTTCACAAATATTAAACTAAACATAAGTCACACTTAGGCATTATTATTTACAGTAAAAATGACAAATGTTGTTACTCAAAAAAATAAAAAATATATTAAAAGAAAAATCTTTTTACAAGATAGCGGTAGTAATAAATATTATTATATTTTTTTTATTCAACATTGCACAAAAAAATACCAACTGGATACTAAAAAATATAATCAAAATCATAAACATCCCAAATTTTGACATATACTCAAGAAAA
Source organism: Aralia elata (assembly GCA_034770075.1). Classification (NCBI taxonomy): domain Eukaryota; kingdom Viridiplantae; phylum Streptophyta; class Magnoliopsida; order Apiales; family Araliaceae; genus Aralia; species Aralia elata. The sequence goes on from CM068387.1 coordinate 61,813,079, forward strand.
TTTAACATATAAAAATTATAATTTGAAACTAAGAATTCAAATAATAATTTTTGTTGTTAAACACCAAAAACTAAACTATCAACATACTCGATAATTCTAATTAGAATAGCACCATTAATAATTTAATTTAAAATTCTCAATATATGTACTACTTATCCAAAAATATGTGTTAATTAAACTAAATTAATTTTTTTATGAGTTACCAACAATTTGAATGAGACAGTTTTAATTATAAATAAAACTATAATTAAAATGTATTGTATTAAAAATAATAATTAAACATATAAATATTATTTAAGCATTAAAATTTGATAATATACAAGGATAAATATGTAACTTTATCTATTTAATCAACCCAAAAAACTTGCAGGGTTACTAGTTGTTACTTAAAAACTAGCGGGAATGTGATTGTTATTATAGTTATCTAGAGAGGGTGTCATTGTATTTTATTTTAAAAATAAAAGAAGACGCACGTATTCCTATATATTTTAAAAAAAATTATAACATATTATTATGGTATCTAAAAGAAAAAAATAAGACGATAATTTACGTAATAAAGGAAAGATTAAATCAAAAATTGCACCCAATAATTTAAGGTCGAATTCGAATTCCATCTAAAATTTTATTTTTAATTAAAAACTATTTAATTTAAATACTAAAACAATTTGAAACTTGTATAACTTTCGCATCAAATCAATTTACACCCTAATATTCAATACAGATGGTGCAAATTGATTGATACTCAAAATTTAAGATTCTTTAAACAATGTTCTTCACATCAAAACACTTCGCACCCTAAAATTTAGTAGGGAGGGTGCAAATTGATTGATACTCAAAATTTAAGATTCTTTAAGTAAAAATAATATATACTTAGGGTTAAAATTGATTTTAAATTTAAACTTAAATTGTAGATAAAATAAAAGAAAATAGAATTGAAAATTTTACCTTCCTAGTGAGAGAAACATCTGGTACAGGAATACTGGTGAAGCAAGTATGAGGTGCACCTGCACCCCATGTGGATGCAGTAACTGGGAAGCACTTGCATAGGGGCATTGACTTCCGATCACTACGTTCATAACTCAGTGAGTCAACTCGGAGCGAAGTGAACAGCGGAGCTCCCGGTGTTCCCGGCGTCCCTGGTGTCGCCGGCATTGTCGGCGTACCGACCTCCGATTCAGCCATTTTCCTTCTTCTCTTCAAATTAGAAAAGAAAATAACACTTTTTTTGGGGTTTTTTTTTTGGGAGAGAATTGAGAAAAAAAGATAAATGTTATTCCATTAGAAAAAAATAAAATAAAAATTTTTTTTGGGTTTTTTTTTGAGAGGAAAAGGTGGTTTGGATTGGATTTGGATTACATAATTCGATGATTTTTATAAATATGGAGTTACGTAACAGATAGGGTGGAAATTTCCAGCTTCAAAACTAGAAAGATCGCTAAAAAAGTACTATGTTACTCTTCATAAGAAAAACTGAATATTTTTTTTTTGTTTTTTTTGGGTGGAATTGGAGGATTAGAAATAAGGAAGGTGAAGATTACATGATCAAGAAATTTTTATAAAAATTTGATTAAGGAAGAGAGAAGATCATGAACTGATCCAGATTCAAATTTTGATGATTAGTAGAGTTCAACACAAAATGATAGCATCAAAATCAACAAGAAAATAAGTAAACTTGAATCAGAGACCAAAGAAATGAGTAGAAACTGGAAATGGGTTCAAGGCAGTGAGATTGTTTGATGAATGTAACGGGGTGTGTGTGTGTGTGTGTATATATATATATATATGAAAATGTAGAGAGAAAAAAAGGAAGAGAGAGAAAGTCAATGCCAAGGCTATCACACATTCACAGCTATTAGTGACGCCTACACTTTTTCTGTATTCGAATAATTCCATCACTGTCCAATAATGCATTAATTAAACAAGCACACAGTTCTATATAAAATTAAATTAAATAATGCAAAAGTAGTAATTATTTCTTTATTTGAAAATTGGAAAAGAAACTAACGTTACGTGCATCGTCATGGAAAGAGGGGTGTTTTAGAATTTTGGCAATATGTTAAATATACCTTTTGTGATGCTCGTTATATATGTGAGATTTACTGTATTATATAGTGGTATTACATATGTGACATATGTCATGATTTTTTTGAAAGAATTTGTAAAATGTCTTAATAATACTTTTGAAACATTAAATTTGAACCTTGATACCAACTTAATTGGAGCCGGATTGATACACTTTTTTTTTGTTTTTTTGGTTTTTATCCAACAGTCTAAAAAACAAAAATATATATAAATTGTAATCTGTTACAAAAGATGAACGAATTACAAAAAATAAACTCTAGTAATTTTTTTTTAAATATCCGGGGTCCCGAGCCATTAGTGAGATTCCACTCTGAAAGAGCTAGAATTCTAACCTTGTGTCAGGACCTACGGGCCAAGGGACAGTCTCAGGTAGACAATTTCTATGGGGCGTAGGCCTCCCAAAAGGTAATGGAGACGTGCAAAGATTTCCTCGAAAAAAAGGGTCAATTGTAACAACAACGCTAGTGGATACCAAATAAACTTCTGAAATACAATTATATTCCCAAAATAATAATAGAATACGCAGATGCGGACCGTTGTTCAGCACGAGCAACGGAAGAACAAGCCTCAATGGAAGTACCACATCCAAATCTGAATAATTTATCTTTAATAATTCATGCACTGAAAAAAGTCTCACGAACAAAAAAAAATACCAAACGGAGAAAGTAAAATATCCCAATAGATGATAATGAAATCTCCTCACAAAAGAGAAAGAAATCAGTCATCTCATTAAAAAAACAAGTCACACAAAAGGGGAAAGCAAACTCTACAAGAAAGGAACAATAGATCAAAATAAGAGAGATCTAGGAGAAGGTATCTCCAAAAGGAGAGCTCTCCCCCAGATCTAAAATAGAGGTTAGGGTTCTTGACTAGAGAGAAAAAAAAAGAGAGGAAAAAGATTGATACACTTTTGATGTACCATTTAATCAACTAGTCTCTCTTGACGTAATAATTTAGTTCGTCATTGTAACACCTCAATTCTACATCGAAAGATAAGGGAAAAGTTTGTCTATATATAAGGAATTGAGTTGCTATCAATAGTACCTTCAGTCATGACCTTTTGGGTGAGCCTGTGGTGGGCTAAGATGACCCAAGAAGATACTATTGGGCCAGTAATTTAAGGCTTTGTTTGGATGGATTTGATTTGTTCCGGACTCAGGATTTGACCCGGGTTGTTACAGTCATTTTAGTTTGCCATAGGTTCGCTTAAAAAGTCATAGATGAAATTACTCCCCATTTTCTCTTTACCTTTTAAGTCATCGTAAGATAATATTAACGACATTCGTGTTTCTACATCCGAAATTTTATCTGTTATGAAATAATATCGGTCGTCTTTAAATCCAACCACTAACAGATCAATCGGATGATTTGACCAAGTTTTTGAAAGTAGTCTCATAAAATATGTTGTTGCTAAGTTAAATCTCAAATCTAACACGTTTTGGAGTTTTAATTTAGAGAGCAAAGTAAAGAGAATGAAAAAAACAAAAAGAGAGGTTTATATTGGAGTTTTAAAATAGAATAGAAAATAAGAAAAAACTAGATGAAAGAGTGTCTTGGAATTTAAGTTGGAAGAAAAAAAAAGTTAGAGAAAGTACGTGCTTTTGGGGCAAAAAAAAAATTTCTCGCTTTTTAGTAGAAAGTGAAAAAAAAATCATTCTCTTCTCCTCCAAGCTCTTTTTTTTCTTTTCTTGAACTAAAAAACTCTCAAACACAGTGTAAATCAAATCATAACATAGTAAGATCCAATTCACAGTCTCAAAATAACATTTTCTAGATCATCTAAGTCCCCTACAAGTTACCCACAAACTCATAATCAGATGTACTACTATTGAAACTAGAGTGTTACACTAGATATATCTCCATATATTTTAATTATAAACTTTAAAGATCTCTAATGATGGAATTCTTTTCTTTTCTTTTTCTTTTTCTTTTTGTATTTTTTTTATTTTAAAAAAATGCATCATTCAAATTTGGAATCATCCTCCAAAAAAATAAAGAAGCAATATTAAAAAAAACATTCTTAAATTTTTTTAGTTCACCCAAAAACTATGACGCTCCTAAATCCGGGTTTACCTTCAAACTCGGGTCCGGTACTCCATGGTACTACCCATTCCACATAATCTTAACGATATGATTGTAATTGCTATATTATTACAACATAACTCGTTCTAATCCCAAGTTTTAAAACCTTTACTCGCATACGATCTAATATTACAAATTTAATATAATATTACATCCCAACATGTATTTCAATACATTTAAATCTTCTTCCTTAACATATTCTTGTCTCTTAACATCTTTTAACCATTCAGGTCCTTTTGCTCTAGCTGTAAAAATTTTAGAATTTGCAAGGACATTTAATTACTCAGCAAGTATAAACTGTTGAATAAACAACAACCTACGATCAGAATAACAATCTTCTAAAAACCTTCAACCATTGAACAATAATTGTGAAGCAGTTCAAATAAATAGGAATAACAATTTAGATTCCTTCTTATTTTAAACACCATTAACATTATTGTTGAGTGGTCATAAAGACCTTAATCTTTTTCTTTCTTCTTTCTTAGGTTTGACATTACCCGTGTTTGCTTCATTATTATAACACAATATGTGTCTATTTTATTATTATGACATAACCTGCGTCTATTTCGACTCCTGATTCTTAAATCCCCAATATTAGGGTTTCTCTTCTCATACTTATACTAGAATCTGCACTAATGTAATCTAGTTTGGATTAGTTTTACTTAACTTCAATGAATTTTTAACAATTCAGTTTAACACCTTAACATTTGTCCGACCGAAACAATTAGCATAAACACATCCTTAACGCAATTCATGAATAAACAGAACTTTGAAAGTTTGAATAGTTCAACAAAACAGTTCATCTCAATAGCACATAAGTATAAATATTGGCACACAACACAATCAATAGCTAAACATCTTATACAAATATAAAATATTTGCACAAAGATAAAAAACTTGTTCAATTACGAAAATTAAACAAGAGTTTAAAACTTGCACAAAATAATAATTTGCACAGGTTAAAAAACTTGCCTGAAGCACTCTTAATAAAATACGCTAAGTCTTCTTTCAGTTGTCCTACACAATTTAATTATCACCAATGCACCAATTAGCCACATAATGACTCCAAATATTGGTTTACGTTAACTTTATTTAGCTTTATTCAGAATCTAGACTCCTATTCTGAAGTCCTTCGATGTTCGCGTTTTATAACCCGAAACATCTTAGATCATACATTAATCAACCTCCACGATGTTTGACTTTTATAAGTTGGAACAATGTATCACAACAAACGTCGCACAACGACTCGACATTCGGAAGTCCGCACGCATTAGATTACTTCTCGTTTAGCCTAATTTATAATTTAGACTCACACTTCAAAGTCTCTCGATGTACATATTTTGGAAATCGGAACACTTGACATGACCAACACGTGACACGACGTTCAGAAACGACACGTTCAGCACGCCTGACATGCATAACGTCACTCAGCGTCGCTCAACACGCCTCGACGTGCATAACGTCGCTCGGTGTCGCTCGGCGTCGCACGATGTTTGAAAACAACACGGCGACACGCCCGTGCACAGCCAACCCAACCAGAATCCCAGCAGTCGCAACCCAGCGTGCCCCATCTGCCTGTGGCCCCAACGCCCCACACTGCTGTGCCCCAGCGCGCCCCACGCCCAGCGCGCCCGTAGCCACTACTATGCAGTGTGTTTTCTAGCCTTTTCCAACTTTGACGTTACTACTTCCAAACTTCATAACTCGCTCATCTGAAGTCAGAATGAGTTCGTTTTTAAGCTTACGACTCACTTATTTAATGTACTACAAAATTCCCAGAAAATCAAAATTTTCCGGAAGCATCAACTACCCATAAAAATGACCCGAAAGTCATTAAATGACCTAGTTTCTACCATTTTACATGTTTTAATATAAAATCCGCCATAACTTCATTGCAACAAATTTTCTCGTTGTTCCAATTGTGTTTTCTACGTGACTCATAAGAGCACAAACCCAACTTTTCAGATTTTAATTTCGAGCTATAGTCCAATAGTTATACTAGTCCAAAAAATTAGTTTTAAACTAGATCATTGTCCATCCTCATGCTTGGGTCTTAGATCATTTTTATTCATTCTTGTTCATTTATTACCATGGTTCATCATCATATAACCCACCTTTTTCCTCTAGATCCTTCATGATCCCCATAAACAACCCAACAATCCAATAAAGAAATATATATAGAAACATAAAGCTTTGAAATGAATTTAAAGGTAGGGTTCATGGTTTACCTTCTTTGTTCACTTCTTATTCTTGCTAGATGATAGATTAAGCTTGCTAGACTCCTCTTCCTTGGTCCTTTAATATCCGAAACCCTCTCTCTCTCTCTCTCTCTTAACTCACAAGCTCTTGCCTTATATCTTTTCTTGCTTACTTTGTTGCAAATGAACAAGGGCTAATAAGGAAGATGTAATGGAAGTATATATATAGAATTTCTCATTCTTACTAACCACCCTTAAATTAACTTAACCATCTTACCAAGTTAGGCTAACCAAGGGTTAATTGGTGGACACAAATGAGTGCATAAAAGACTTTTTGGTTAAGATGGGATGGAGGGTGGTTGGGGGCATTAAGTGTTTGCTAACAAATGGATGAAACTTTCCATAAGTGGAAAGTTTTGGCCATGGCTTCCCCCACAATGGAAGCCATTGTGGCCGGGTCCCCTCATTCTTCCCCTCTTTTGCTTTCCTTTTTCATCCTTTAGCATAGTTGTTCCCTAAAACAACTAACACATTGACCATTGTTGACTTTTAAATTTGGGCTTGTTTTGGACTTTGCATTGGGCTTGCTTATTATTTAGGTTGTGTTTCACATATGCTAGTGCACAACTTTTATTACACCTTGATTTGGGCCACAATTAATCCTACACTTGGATTCTCTCATTCTTTATCTTAGACTTTCCTTTAATTCATACTTGAGCTTTTAATTAACTTAGATATTAACTTAGCCAATTAGTCTAATTTCTTAGTTAGCTTTCCTAACTCATCCGATTAGCTAAAAAATTGACTTTTCTTTTCGTACTTTTAAATAAAGATTATGTCTCTATTTTCCGAATAAATGTTATGACGTACTGCAAAAGGTCAAAAAAACTAAAAGGCGTTTTCTGCGTGAATAGTGTTTTAGCGTTTTTTTCTCGGATTTTTTTTTTATTTTCTTACGCAAAACAATAACACATATATTCTAACACATACACATAATCTATGCCATAATTCGACCTTTAATCACATAACACAAAATAATATTCATAAAAACTTCCTTTTATTAAATAATATTTATAAACCTAATTACAAGACTATATGATTTCTCGAGTCATCACAAAAATTTGTCAAACAGACTCTAATACAAAAAGAATAATGCTAGAGATCTCAAACTTTTTGTCTCAAATGACGTGACATTATATATTTTAATGATAATTTATAGCATAATCAATGACATAACATCTACCCAGCCAATGTAAGTGTGACACATCATTTGATACACTTTTTGAAACAAAAAATTTGAGCATCTTCCATACAAAAATCCTAAACAAAGAACAAATGCGCTACCTCAAATAAAGCTTGAACCATAACACAAATTTTAACCCTAATTCTAATCATAACATCTAAACAAACCATAACCATGATAGTACCAGACACTTTTATATTGTATTGTTATCTGAGTTAAGAAATTAATGTTGGGTTACTCCTCGAATTTTATTGAGAAAATGATTGCTAATATGGAAAAGGAAGAACTCATATTTTTAATAAGAGTATTATTTTGGAAAGGAGTATATTTGTGGTAAGAGTTTTATTTTAGAAGGTCCTATTTTGAATACGAAGAGGATAATTGTGGGTACTCTATAAATAGAGTCTTATGTTTAATTATTGAAGTGTAAGATAATTTGTAAGACACCAACTTTTAATAAATAAAACTTAATTTTCTTTATAAATATTATTCTAAATAGTAAGATGTTAAATTGATAAAAAAGTTAAAGTTAAGGACGATATGTGTAAATTATAAGAAACAAAAAGAATGTCGGGAAATATTCAGTAAAGTACGACGACGACGAAACAACCAAATATTGGTAGACCCCACAACAAAATAATTGTCGGATACAGAAAATGATATAAATAACATTTTTAATAAAAAATTATCGGCGAAACTGTTGCCTTTAACTGTTAAAATACCCAGTGATAAAAGAACAGTAACACACGGTGTTTCACAGTAGCACGCGGTATTCCACAGTAACACGCGGTATTCCATAATATTTCATATTATTGAACCAATAATTGTCACAGTAATAAATGCACAATATTTTATATTATTGAATCAATAATTGTCACACTAGCAAATGTATAGTATTTCATATTATCGAACCACTAATTGTCACAGTAACAAATGCACAATATTTCACATTATTAAATCGATAATTGTCACCATAGCAAGGGTAGTAATGAAAAGTTACATAACTAAAAGTCACGGGTATTAAATAGTTAGAAAGACTCATTATTTAAAGAACATTGTATACTTAAATATTTGTGATATTAATATATTAAGTCAATAATGCAGAAGATGAATAATATAATAATAATAATAATTGTGAATAGTAAAAAAAATGTAATCTTGAAATGTGAAAATTGTGGATAATTAATAGGTGGTAGATTAAATATAATCTTGAAATGTAAAAAGTGTGGTTAATTGATGAATGGTGTAGAATAAAGATAATCTTGAAATGTGAAAATTGTGGTTAATTGATGAATGATGTAGATTGAAGATAATCTTGAAATATGAAAAGTATAGATAATTGATGAATGATATAGATTAAAGATAATATTAAAATATGAAAAAGTGTGGTTAATTTATGTGTGGTAGATGCTGGTTAAGTTTTGGCTATAAATAGAGAGCTTAGCATAAAATATTTCATAACTTTCTTGTTTATTATTCATTATACTCTCTAAAAATTTTATAGTGCAAGTGTCTCTCTGAGTGTGCTAAGGTTACCTTAAATATTGATGAATATTAATAAAAGTGCAAGAATTGTTCAGGTTGATCAACTACATAGAAAGCATTATCTAATCACATGCTAAGGTGTTGTCCAATTTGGTAATTGACAATTACACGCAAGTATAAGCGATCAACAAGTAATATAGTAGTAAGTAGAGTATCGACCCCATGAGGAATATGCTAATAATATTAACCAACTACTAACTTTATATCAACTTGACTTTATTTAAGCAATTGAAAATTAAGATATTGAGAATACTAATCTAAAACTAAACTAAATTACTAAGAAAGATTAACACCAGATTAAAATACTAAGATTACAATTTCCCCCAATATTTCTCCTAAATCTTTTCACTCTCTTTTCAATTAACTAAACATACTGAATCGTTAATTGAGAATTTACAATTATTTATAAAACCTCTACCGATGGTTTGATAAAAATATCTTTTCCAATTAAATCACTATATTCCTATGTGAAATAACTTAGAACAAGATTTATTAAGAACATATTCTCATAAAAGTTACATGTGGCATATAGGTATATTCATATCATATACACAAATCATGTTATTCAATCCTAAGAAGAATAATCAAGAACACATGTTATTATATTTAGATCTAACCCTAGAATCCATCTTCCAATTTCATCTAGCTTATATCACAATAATTGCTAGCTAGACAATCATCAATAGGCACCAAATATGATAAACGATTCAAAAATGATCAATAATAACCAAATGTAGAGTAAACTGATTTAAACTAATCATTAGGTTCCATTGCAATCTTAATTAAAATTTAGTTCATAACAAAGTTGGAAAACATCATCACAACATCAAATAGCATCTTAGAGTACAAAAATAAGAGATAGTGATAAGAAAACAAAAACTGTGTCACACAACCTTGCTCTCCGACTCAACCTTCAATCCATGTTCTCCTTTGTGATCCTTCAAATCTGATGAGAAATCCGAGCTTTGATGGTGTATTGTGATGTCTCCTTCCTCTTTGAAAATTAGCTCTTGATTGTGTATTTATAGGCCTCATCCTTAGCTTAGTAGACATTTAATCTAATTAGACCTCAACATAACAAGTCCCAAGTTAATTAGGATAAAAACACAAGTCAGCCCAGCCAAGCCTCGCACTCCAGCACTGCGGTGCCAACCAGCAGCGCAGCGGCGCCCAGAATCTGCTTGCCCAGTGTTGCGTCGCCTATGCCCAGCGCTGCAGAATTGGGTTGCCCGTCCGCACGTGCGCACCTGCCGCACACTACCCCAACGCGCCACACTCTGCCGCACAATGTTGATAACTGACGATGCTGCTGGTGCCTAACGATGCCCTGCACGTCGAGCCAATTCGCCGCACACCTGATGCATGCCGAGCCCCTAATGCTGCATTTTGCTTCTCCTTTATGACTAAAATCCAATAATTTGACGTTCTGAATACCAATGCAAGCTCGGCTTCAATTCTTACACAAAAAAACACTAAAATACATAAAAATGAACTAAAAATACTCAAGAACTCATAATAACATCAAGCCAAGAGTACCCAATTCGCAGGTATAAAACTCACTCATTAAATACCCCCAAACTTAAATCTTTGCTTGCCCTCAAGCAAAACCTCAAACAAAAACTATGAAAACTACTGTAAAAGGCAATAAACTCGAACAATGAATTAATATGAATTTGAAATATGGTCTCAAAGATTTCATATAACTGATAACTCAAACAAAATTTCAAGAGTATGCAAAGCCTAAAATTTTAACCTTTTCATCAGTTCCACATCTACTCATGACCCTTTAAGTGTGTGTGTATATCCAAACTGTTCAAACTAATCATAACTCAGATAAGACCATATAATTAAATACTCAACAAAGGTATTTAATATCAACTCTAGAACCCTACTTTCCACATCAATCTCTGTAAAAGCAAACGTCACAAAAGTTGGGGAAACAAAAGGATATTTCTTTCCTTTTTTTTATTCTTATATTATTTTCCTTCCCAAGTATTCTTCTTTTTTTCAATTCGGTGAGTGCATTTTATGCTCCCTCTCACTAAATTTTATAAATGAGTGCGTGTTACGCTCCATCTCACTTTCTGTCCGTGCTTATGAGTGAATGCGTTTTATACTCCATCTCGACTCAGCACATGATTCATTATTCCAACTCAAGAAGGTCCAATTTTTCAAAAACAATCCAAGATATCAAACAATCCAAGATTTCCCCTAAACTTCTGTAAATGCCTAAATTTCGCTTCAAATGATGTTCAAATAAATTTTTAGAGTTTCAATGATATCTTCCGTAAACATTTAACCATATAAATTTTTTCTAAGTCCCAACTAGCCAAACAGATGGATATATATTTTTAAGTGCAAAGGAATCACAAATAGTATAAAACCAACTAATAAGTCAAAATATAAACTACGCCTACTTCTTAATTTCACAAGAGTTAAAAATTAATCACATTTTTATCCTTAGCCAAAATTAAATCCAATCAAACCAATGCTCAAAATAACCTAAAAACATACTATCTAAAATGCAAATCTAATAACATAGTACGCTCAAGCACCAAATAAAACAAAAAATAAAAACACACCTTCAAATTTAAACTAGACATTATCCTCAATGGTTAAGATAGAAAAAAATTATAGTAGAGGACTTCCTTGAGAACCGGCTGATTGGCCACTTCAGCGTCCTCGTCGTCTGCTAGCGTCTTCCATTTTTTGTTCAATACTCGGACCTAAAAGCAATTGACCTAAGAAATTAAAATGTAATTAAATAAACTAAAATGCAATCAACTAAAAAAAAAAATAAAAATAAAACTTGGGTTGCCTCCCAATAAGCGCTTGTTTTATAGTCGTCAGCCCGACTAATTCAATTTTCTATCATATTCCCTTGCGATAAGTGATTGACATGTCCGCCAATTACAAAGTAACGTTTGTAGGCTCCTTCAAACCCAATTGTTCATTGACATGTTCACCTCTCTTACCCCACCATGGCTTTAAATTTATTATGGCTCTGCAGATGAAATGACTATCAATTGTACATGGGATTATAAAGCTACCCGGATCCTTAAGCTTTGGTGGAAAAGGCACAGAGGGCACTATCGAAATCTGCTTATCATCATTGGAACTCAAGGCTAGATCTTCTCCTGCCTTCTCTTCCTGATCCCCATTCTTTTTCCTTTTTCCGCATCCATATCTTTTTTTATGGCTGGTTTTAGCTTTAGCATAGGTACTCCATTAGTTCCTTGTAGCTCCTCACCATTACTAAGTGAAATTGCCTCACAATGTTCCTGACCTTCCCTCCTAGGGTTGATCTCCGTGTCGCTTGGTAAAGTACCTTGAGGGCGATTATGGCGTTGGCAAGCTATCCCATTTGGTTCTCGAGATTTTGAATCATCATCTCCTGGCTATTCATCCTCGTCTCATTTTGAGCTATGTACTTGGAAAAAAGTTCCTCCAAGTTTAACATCTTCTCTTGTTGAGGAGGAGCTTGAATATCATCGCTCCATATAAAGTTCGGATGATTCCTCTAACCATGATGATAATTGTTCGAATAGTTGTCAAAGTTGCCATCATACTGTACCGACTCGAAACTAAAGGTGCAGTGATGACTTGGATGGTTTCCAGCACAAAAATCACAAATTACTGCCACACTTTGAATTGGTTGCACCCCTAAAGCGTAAATTTTTACCCTAAGCGTCGTAACTTATGCAGCCAACACAGAAACTGCATCGAGTCTATAAATCCCTACCACCCTTGGTTGAGTCATCCTCGCATAAGGCCACTGAAAAATATTAGCACCCATGGTAAAAGATTAAAACAATTAAAACGAAAAAATACGTTTAAACTAAGATCAAATTGATTGAAATTAATATTGAAAAAAATTATTAAAAATATTCCCTAGTAACGGCGCCAAAAACTTATTGTCCAATTTGATAATTGATAATTACACACAAATATACCGGATCAACAAGTAATGTAGTAGTAAGTAAAGCGTCGATCCCACAAGAAATATACTAATAATATTAACCAACTACTAACTTTATATCAACTTGATTTTATTTAAACAATTGAAAATTAAAATGGTGAGAATACTAATATAAAACTAAACTAAATTACTAAGAAAGATTAACACCAGATTAAAATACTAAGATTACAATTTTTCCTAATGTTTCGCCTAAATCTCTTCACTCTCTTTTCAATTAATTAATCATACTGAATCGTTAATTGAGAATTCACAATTATTTATAAAACCTCTTCTCATGGTTTGATAAAAATATCTTTTTTAATTAAATCACTATATTCCTATATGAAATAACTTAGAACAAGATTCATTAAGAACAGATTCTCATAAAAGTTACATGTGGCATATAAGTATATTCCTATCTTATACACAAATCATGTTATTCAATCCTAAAAAGAATAATTATGAACACATGTTATCATATTCAGATCTAACCCTAGAATCCATCTTCCAATATCATATAGGTTATATCATAATAATTGCTAGCTACACAATCATCAATAAGCACAAAATATGATAAACGGTTCAAAAATGATCAATAATAACCAAAACTATAGTAAACTGATTAAAACTAATCATTGGGGTTCATTGCAATCTTAATTAAAATTTAGTTCATAACAAAGTTGAAAAACATCATCACAACATCAAATAGCATCTTAGAGTACAAAATAAAAGGTGGAGATAAGAAAACAAAAACTATGTCACGCAGCCTTGCTCTTCGACTCAGCCTTCAATCCTTGTTCTCCTTTGTACTCCTTCGAATCTGATGAGAAATCTAAGCTTTGATGGTGTATTATGATGTATCCTTCCTCTCTAAAAATCAGCTCTTGATTGTGTATTTATAGGCCTCATCCTTAGCTTAGTAGACAATTAATCCAATTAGACCTCAACAGAACAAGTCCCAAGTTAATTAGGATAAAAACACAAGCTAGCCCAGCTAAGCCTCGCATGCTAGCGTCACGGCGCCAACATGCAGCGCAGCGATGCCAACCAACAACGTAGCGGTGCCCAAAATTTGCTTGCCTAGTGTCGCGACGCCCATGCCCAGCGATGCAACACTGGGTCGCCCATCCACATATGCATGCGTGCGCCTGCCGCCCTAACACGCCGCACTCTGCCACATGATGCTGATAACTGACGATGCCCGCTGATGCCTGACTATGCTTGACGCACTTGGCTACACACCGAGCCAATTCGCTGCACGCCAAGCGAATTCGCCATACGCCTGATGCATGTCGAGCCTCTAATGCTGTATTTTCTTACTCCTTTATAATTAAAATCCAATACTTTGACGTTCTAAACACCAATTCAAGCTCGACTTCAATTCCTACACAAGAAACACTAAAATGCATAAAAATGAACTAAAAATACTCAAAAACTCACAATAACATCAAGCCAAGAATACTCAATTCGCAGGTATAAAACTCATTCATCATAAGGTAAAGAATATCATTTTCTTTCTTACTCATAAGGGATATCATTTTCTTTCATAGTCGTAAGGGATATTATTTTTCTTTCATACTCGTAACGGATATTTTTTTTCATACTCGTAAAGGATATCATTATTTGTAATACTCGTAAGGGATATCATTTTTTTATACTCATAAGGGATATTATTTTCATTCATACTCGTAAGGGATATCATTTTCTTTAATACTCGTAAGGGATATCCTTTTCTTTCATACTCGTAAGGGATATCATTTTCTTTCATACTCGTAAAGGATATCATTTTCTTTCATACTCGTAAGGGATATCATTTTTCTTCATACTTGTAAATTTAAAATTACTATGGTAAGAAAGTATTGTTCGTTTCTATATTCTTTAACATTAAACGGTGAAAATTTCCAAAATGATTAAAATTTCCTTAATAGTTGGTGCTTCATCTAATATCTTTTGACCTGAACCTTCCTATTGAATTTTAACCGTTATATTTGAATTGTGAACATTAAATATTATTCTTGAAATTGAATCGATATTCTAGATATCGTGTTGACAACTTGGACATTATTAAATTCTGGACAAATTAAATTGCATGTTTATCCTTTATCTTATTATTCTTATTATTTCTGTTCATCCTTTATATCATTGCTATTTATACTAATCATCAGGACTTAAGTTGTTATGAATGTCTTTAGCCTGGGTGCAAAGATAATATGATTGTTGAGTGTCTTTAGCTTGTGTGGCAAGGACATGTGATGAAAGTTCTCTTTGGCCTGGGCGCAAAGATGAACTGTTGATTGACATGATCATGACCATTGGTGTTACAATTGAATGTATTTGGCCTGGGTGCAAAGAAAATATGATTGTTGAGTGTCTTTAGCCTGTGCGACAAAGACACATGGTGAACATTCTCTTTGGCTTGGATGCAAAGAGAAACTGTTGATTGGCATGATCATGACCATTGGTGTTACAGTTGATGAAATTTTGATGGTGTATTTTTAAATTGGAGAATATAGTAGATGTTATGGTCTATTTGACTTTTCTAATGGATTGCGCATTCCGCTGCAGTTGGTTGTTGAAAACTTATGTTGTCTATCATTTTTTAAATCTCTGATTTATCACCGTTGAAAGCTAACGATAACTTATTCTTCGTTATCTAAGTCATGATATTCTTTTATTGGGCTATTTGAGCTGACCTTTGTGTTTCAGAATTCCTTTCAGGAAATGAGAGTGTAGCTAGGGCTAGTAGGGAAAAACAGGGAAATAGAATGATGGTCCGAGTTAGTAGTTGTAGGAGCTCTCACCATATTGTAAAATAGTGTGTCAATAATTGTAGTGAGGACTTAATGTGTGTATTGTCGTATTATACACTGTATTATAATAAATCAAAAAGAAGAGAATTTATGTATTTTGTTTTTATTTTGGCGACACAAATTAGGTTGTGTAGGCCCGAATTTGGGGGCGTCACAGTTGGTATCAGAGTTTAAGGATATGATCTCTAGTGGAGATCTGAGGTTAGAACTAGGAGGGGAGAAACAAATAGAATCATTCACTAGTGTGTCGTAGCTAAGTTAAATTTCGTTATCTAATTGGTCAGTTTGTGTGACGCCCCCAAAATAGGTCCACACAACCCATTTTGAGTCGCCAATTACATTCTATAAAATACAAATATAAATACGAATTTTTCCATTTACAACTACTAATTATCGTACAAAATACGACAACACACATACTGTGACTTTCAATACAAATACAACTTAAGTTCCCAATAAATTTATTGCCACACTAATAATAATGTATTGAGATACTTCTACTGTCTCGGACCATCACTCCATTCCCCCGCTACTCCCCGCTACACTCTCATTTCCTGAGTAGAACAATGGAACAAAAAGGAAAAGGTGAGCACAAATAGCCATTAAGGAAAATTATGACTAAGATAATGAAGAATAAATTATCTTTAGCCTTCAACAGTAATAAATCAGAGATTTAAAGATATTATAAGTGTTTCAACAACAACTGCAACGGAACAAACAATCCATTAGAAGAGTCAAGTAGATTATAATATCTACCATCTTCTACAAGTTAAAGGTTCACTACCAATATTTTATCCCTGTAACACCAATCAACAATTCTTGTTTATGAACATCCAAATCAATAATTTATATTGAACAACCTCTCTTTGCACTATGTGCCAAATATATTTATTTGTAACACCACCGGTCATGATTATGCCAAACGCCAGTTCATCTTTGCACTACGGGCCAATGAAAACTTTCACCATAAGCCTTTGTTTGTAACACTAAAAGTCATGATTATACCAATACACAGTTTGGTCATAATCATGTCACGCCAGTTCATCTTTGCACTACGGGCTAAAGAGAACTATCACCACAATTTAAGTATGAAGATGATGACAATGATATAAAATAAATATAATAAGATTAAGGATAAATATTAGAGATTTAATTTATCCAGTGTCAAAGATTGTCCAAATTGCCAACATGATGACCAAGATGTGGAGTCAAATTCAAGAATGATATACAAGATAAAATAAAGTTCACAATTCAACTATAATGTGTAAAACGAAATAGAAAGATTCAGGTGAAAAATATTAGATGAAACACAAACTATTAAGGATATTTCACTAATTTCAGGGATTTTCACCATTTAAAAATGAGACAAACAATAATTTCTTATCATAAATGGAGAAATATGAAAGAAAACGATATCCCTTGAAAAGTACAAAAGAAATGATATTCTATACGAGTATGAAAGAATATACGAAACTGCAAATGGATTTTCACCCGTCATGCGGTAATCCGTGTAGACAGATCATTTCCACAAAAGATTAATAAGTAATGAATACGAAAGGTTATTCACCAGTCATGCGTCAATCCGCATAGACAGGTTATTCCCACAAATTAATAAGGAATGAATACGAAGGGTTATTCACTAGGCACGGTAAACCGTACAGACAAGTTATTTCCATAAATTAATACGGAATGAATACGAAGGGTTATTCACCAGACATGGTAAACCGTACAGACAGGTTATTCCCACAAATTAATACGGAATGAATAGCAACCCTTACGAGTATGAAGTAAAATAATATCACTTACGAATATGAAAGAAAATTATATTACATACGAGTATGAAATAAATGATATCCCTTACCTTAGCTAATAAATGACTGGATGTTGCTTTCTATGAAGTTTACTAACTTGGACAATACTTGTATAGCCCAGCACACTAAGAGAGAACGAAGAAATTTAGAGAGTAGAAGGAAGTATGAGCAAGGAAGTTGTGAATTTTCTTAAGATAATTCTTCCTATTTATAGGAAAATCAAAGTGAGGGCATTTTGGTCTTTTTCTTAACTTTTCTTGGTTTATTACATTTATACCCTTTACACATTCTTTTAATATACTTTATACCTTAGTATATTCTTAGAATATGCTTTCTCTTAGGTTTTTAGCCCGAAGGTAAAATAAAAACTGAATTAAATATTTACTGACGGTAAGTCACTATTGAATGACTTGTGTGTCTCACGGAAGAAACAAAATCTGAAGAAATTATTCCACGAAAATAAATTATAGGTCCCACCGATCAAATAGTTGTGGGTCCCATGGAATAAAGTGTGAGTCCCACAGAAATATAAGTTAACTTACAACAAACGCTTCACGTATTTTTAATCAACACTATTTCAGACTTTCAACAATTATTCACCATTAATATTATAGACTTATAATATTGACAACTAGATCATTCCCAGGAAAAAGGGGGCGGAACGTATAAATGGCGCACAATTAAATAACCTCTTTCCTTAACAGAATTTCTAGACATTGTCAATAATGTTAAAATATCATATCAAATAATATGAGTTACAATGTCGTGACAAACAATAAAAAGTACTATGCAGATGCTACTGTAACAATTATTGAATCAAAATACTGTGTAATTGCTACTTTATAAATTATTGAATCAATAATATAAAATACTATGCAACAACATGTGCTACTGTGGAATAACGCGTACAACTGTGGAATAACGTGTTTTACTGTTCTTTTTATTACCAGGTATTTCAACAGTTGCAGGTGATAATACTGTTAACAAAATACTATCGTTTTTCGTATCCGATAATTAGTCGTTGTGGGCCCACCAATATTTTGTTATTTTGGTGTCGTCATACGTTACCGAATATAATATTCCCCGACAAAAAGAATATTCCCCGACATACTGTATATCAGATAATTTGCATATAATACCCTTAACTATAACATTACATCATTTAAGCAATTTACTGTTTAGAACAATAATCATAAAGAAAAATAATAAACTTTTATTTCATAAAGTTGGGGTCTTACAATCTCCCCTTCTTATGAAATTTCGTCCTCGAAATTGACGTACGTACCTGGCATTTCGAAGAGGTGAGGATACCTTACTCTCATTTCAGATTCTAACTCCCAGGTCATTTCCTCAGTATCATGGTTTCTCCATAAAACTTTGACTTGAGGTATAACTTTTGAGCGTAGAATCTGCTCCTTCTTATCTAAGACCTTGATAGGTATCTCCTCATACGTTAAATCCTCTGTTATCTCGTTTGGTTCTAATTCAATAACGTGGTTAGATCTTTCACATATTTACGTAGCATGGATATGTGAAAAACGTTATGAATACGAGACATGCTTGGTGGTAAGGCGAGTCTATAGGCCACAGTTCCTACTCGGTCGAGGATTTCAAATGGACCGATAAATCGAGGATTAAGCTTTTCTCTCTTTCTGAACCTCGTAACTCCTTTACATGGAGCAACACGTAAAAATACATGGTCTCCAACATTGAATTCCTTGTCCCTTCGATGAAGATAAGCATAACTCTTTTGTCGATCTTGTGCTATTTGTATACGTTACCGGATCATTTGGATCTTTTTTGCACTCATACGTATCAACTCTGGTCCCAACAACTTTGTCTCGCCTACTACATCCCAACATGCTAGAGAACGACACATTTGTTCATACAATGCCTCGAAGGGAGCCATGCCTATACTTGCTTGATAACTGTTGTTGTAGGAGAATTCTACCAATGGCAAGTATTTTTCCCAACTTCCTTTGAAGTCTAGTACGCAGAGTCTCAACAGATCTTCAAGAGTTTGAATGGTCCTCTCCGATTGACCATCCGTCTGGGATAATATGCGGAACTGAATCGTAATTCAGTGCCCATAGATTTCTACAAGCTGACCCAAAAACGTGAAGTGAATCTAGGGTCTCGATCAGAAACTATGGATACTGGCATACCATGCAATCTCATAATCTCGCTTATATACATGCTAGCAAGATGCTCAAGTGAATAGTTTTCTCTTATAGGCAAGAAATGAGAAGACTTGGTCAATCTATCTATAATGACCCAAATTGCATCTAAGCCTTGAGAAACTTTGGGAAGACCCGTCACGAAATCCATGTTGATGTGTTCCCACTTCCATTCTGGAATCTCAAGTGATTGTAATGGACCCCTTGGTACTTGATGCTCCACCTTAACACGTTGACAAGTTAAACATCTTGAGATAAACTCTGCGATCTCTCTCTTCATATTGCTCCACTAAAATGTATGTCAAAGATCACGATACATTTTGGTACTTCCAAGGTGGATTGCAAATGGTGTGTTATGTGCCTCCATCATGATTTTGTATTTCAAGTCAGAGTCGTTAGGAACACATAGTCTAGAGTTGATTCGAAGTATTCCTTCTTCGTCGACTCTTACTTCTGGAATAGCACCTTCTTGTACCTTCTTCTTCATGTTCACCAACTCTGGGTCTGTAACTTGAGCAGCTTTAATTTTGTTGATTAAAGCTGGTTCCACTCGTATGTGTGCGATCTTCACGTGGGTTTCTGGAGTTTTTAACTCTATCTCTATCTTTTGTAAATCATCCAAAATGGGCCTTTGCGATGTTAGTAACGTACTCGTACTTGCATATGATCTTCTACTCAATGCGTCAGCTACTACATTTGTCTTTCCAGGGTGGTATTGGATGGTATGGTCGTAATCTTTCAACAGCTCGAGCCAACGTCATTGTCGCATGTTGAGTTCCTTCTAGGTGAAGAAATATTTAAGACTTTTGTGGTCTGTATAGATCTCCATTTTCTCTCCATACAAGTAATGTCTCCAGATCTTCAACGCAAAAATGACTGCTGCCAACTCTAGATAATGAGTAGGATAATTCCTCTCATATTCCTTGAGTTCTCGAGATGCATAAGCTATCACTTTCCCATATTGCATGAGAACGCAACCTAATCCTTTACCTGAAGCATCATTGTAGATGATAAATCCTTTCGATCCTGATGGTATTGCCAATACAGGTGCTGAAATGAGTCTTCTTTTGAGTTCTTGAAAACTCTTCTCGCATTCTTCACTCCATTTGAATGTTGTGATTTTTCGAGTCAGCTGAGTTAATGGAATGGCTATTCGAGAGAATCCTTCTACGAACATTCGATAATAACCAGCTAGGCCCAGAAAGCTTCGTACTTTGGTTACTGACTTAAGTTATTCCCAATTTGATACCGCTTCAATCTTTGTCGGGTCAACCGATATTCCTTGTTTAGAAACCACATGACCAAGGAATGCAACTTCCTTAGGCCAGAACTCGCATTTCTTCAACTTGGCATATAACTTGTTTTCACGAAGCTTTTGGAGTATCAGCCTCAAATGTTGCTCATGATATTCATGACTTTTGGAGTATATGAGGATGTCATCAATAAAGACAACCACGAAATGATCCAAATATTCCTTGAATATTCGGTTCATCATATCCATGAAAGCAGAAGGAGCATTAGTCAATTCAAAAGACATGACTAAGAATTCATAATGCCCGTATCGAGTTCTGAAGGCAGTCTTTGGAATGTCATCAGCTTTAACTTTCAACTAATGATATCCAGAACGGAGGTTGATCTTTGAAAAGAATTGAACACCTTGTAACTGATCGAATAGGTCATCAATACGAGGTAATGGGTACCTATTTTTGATGGTGACATGGTTCAACTCTCGATAATCAATGCAAAGTCTCATACTCCCATTTTTCTTCTTTACGAATAAGACAGGAGCACCCCAAGGCGATGTACTCAGATGTATGAAACTGGTGTCTAACAACTCCTGTAGTTGGACTTTTAACTCCTGAAGTTCAATAGGAGCCATTCGATATGGGATTTTGGAAATGGATTTTGTACCGGGTTCAAGGTCGATACAAAATTTGATTTCACGGTCTGGGGGTAAGCCAGGAAGTTCTTCGGGAACTCATTAACAACAGAAATATTCAAATTTGATGTACTTTTGTTTAAATCAGTTACATGGGCTAAGAAAGTTTGACATCCGTTTTTCAATAAACGAATGGCTTTGTGACTAGAAATGACAGTTATTGATTTCAACGGTTTGGTTGCTTGAATTCGCATAACAGGTTGATTAGGAATATGAAAACTAATGACCTTACGAAAGCAATCAATTTTAGCATGATAAGTAGTTAACCAATCAATTCCTAAAATCACATCAAATTCATGCACGTCCAATGAGATAAGTGATGAGTGGGTTTTATACCTACGAATTAGGTATTGTTGAGCTTAATTATTGTTATCCTTAAGTGTTTTTAGTATCATTTTATTTGTTTTTGTGTTTATTTATTGTAGGATGGAGTTGGAGGGGCATAGAAGTCATTTGGTAAAAAAAAGAATTAAAAAGGATTAAAAATTGGGCTGAGTGGCATTTTTATAAATATGTGATCCTAGTCAACCACCTAGGCGCTTGGATTTGAACTAGGTTGAGTGCCTAGGCACTCTAGTGCAGAATGTGAAGGTTTTGTGCGGTTGTGAGGAAAAATTGAGGCCAATTAGGAATCTGAATGAGGGTTTTATTAATATACAAAGGAGACGACTTCAGAATAGAACGCAACAAGGGATTTTATAGAGAAAACAATGAGGAGAACACGAAGGAAATTTACAAAGCTTGAAGATCAAGACAGAGATTGGGAGCGGCTTTATAGTTTCTTCTATCCTTTCTTTTATCTTTAATTTTGTAATCTCTGGGATATTTTTATTTATTATCTAGACGATGTTTTCCTTTATTGCTATGAACTAATTTCCAATTAAGATTACAAAGGAACTTAGTATGTAATTTAGATTGATGCTTTCTATTTAATTTAAGTTAATTACTCTTGAATTATTTATCATATCTTGTTCTTATCGAGTAATTGCCTCATCAACAATTACCGGGATAATTTATACA
The DNA here is from genome assembly GCA_034770075.1 of Aralia elata. Lineage (NCBI taxonomy): Eukaryota > Viridiplantae > Streptophyta > Magnoliopsida > Apiales > Araliaceae > Aralia > Aralia elata. Next base: position 61,835,944 of record CM068387.1, read on the forward strand.
AAATTAGAAGATGGAATATAGGTTTAGATCTGGGATATGATAGTATATGTTCATGTAATCTGAGTAAGGTTAATATGATTAGCATGTAGGATAGGAATATACATATATGTCTTTTGCAGCCATTAAAAGAATCTGTGATTGAAACCCTAATTAACATAATTCACATAGGAATATAGTGCGTTAATTAATTAGGGTGTTCCTTATAATTCTGTTGCTTAATTGCTGGATTTATGAGGATTTGTTCATGTGTCATTCGGAAGAAGCACTTAAATATCATAAAGAATTCTTGGTTAGCGATTCATTATAATTAATTAATTAAATAGGAAGTGTATTGGTTTAAATGAAACACTAAGGGAAGTTGTAATCTTAAGCTTTTAAATCTGCATTTACTCTTGTGATTAGTTATTTTGAGTGGTAAATTTTAATTAATTTAAATCTTAATTCTCAAATACCATTCGTAGTTTAAATAGGATTAATTAATTAGAAATTAGTAATTGATAATTATTAACTTATTTTCTCGTGGGAACGATACTCTACTTACTCTTTATTACTTGTTGACCACGTATACTTGCGTGTAAATTGCCTATACCAATTTTGGACAACAAAGTTTTGACGCCGTTGCCGGGGAAATTATTTTAATATTTTGTCATTATTAATTTTAAATAAAGTTAATCTTAATTTAAACGTTTTTTCTTTCTTTCTTTTTATCTTACTTCCTTTTCAGGTACCATGGCAGCATTGAATATGAATGGTCGTCTAAGAGGATGACACAACCAAGGGAGATAGGGATAATTGGAGCTGATGCAGTTACAATATTATATGCCCAAATGACAGCACAAATTTCTACATTGGCGGAGAAGATTGATGCTCTTGGGAGTCATTATTTTCAAAATGCCTACTATCATCAACAGCCCGATACTGACCCAAACTACTATAATCTAGGTTGGCAGGATCACCAAGACTTTTCATGGAGCTATGATAATCAAGATCAATTCTATACTCCAAGTCCATCATACCCACCAGAATTCTTGTATCCACCTCTACCACAACAAGAGCTGATGAATTTTGAGGAAGGCCTTACCAATTTCATAGAGCAGTATGAGATGACAATGAACAATCAACAAGTGGCGCTTCAAAATCTGGAGGACCAAGTGCAACAACTTGCCGATGCTATCATTAATTGCCCACAAAGCACTTTACCTAACAATACAGAGATTAATCCTAAAGAGGAGGGTAAAGAGCAGTGCATAGTGGAATTACAAGGAAATGGCAAGGAGTTCCATGAGGCTATTGGAGGAAATTTAAAGAAAGTAGATCTTAGCGTGGAAGATGATATTGAGGTTGGGAAGAAGAGAAGCAAAAGTGGGTTTGATAACAAGGAAACTGAAGATAAAGAGGTTGTATTCAAGATTTTTAAAGCTATCGAGTACCCAAATGATCTTCAAACATGTTTCCGAGTTGATCTTATTAAAGGTACAATTAAGAAAAAAGCTGTGGAGAAAAGTCTCTTTTTGTTGATGGATGAAGTCAAGTTTGGGGTTCAGTCATCATGTGAGAATGACATGCAAAATAAGGAAAAGACTAAGAGAAGGCATGCAATGACAATTTTTGCGATTGAACCAGATTGAGAGAAAATGAAGTAGTCGGGCTGAGGACGTTAAACTAAGCGCTGACTGGGAGGCAACACACAATTTATTTTTATTCATTTTATTTTTATTTTTAGTTCATTTAGTTATTAAATATTTATTTTTCTTTAGCTTAGGATTTTGTATTAAGTTATTATCTCCTTGTGCTTTAAAATTAATCATTGGGTTTTTGGGTTGCAGGTTGGTAGCATGAAGGAAGCTAGAATTTGGCTAAGTATTAGGCGCTTATCACAGGCATATTCCAAGCGCCTAGGCGCTCCAACAAAAAACTTTTAAAAAAAATGAGCCCTAGTTTGAAAAATTGCAACACAAACTCAACTATTCTCTCTCCTATTTTAACCAAACCTCTCTTCCATTCCTTCACAACCCCACGACATCTTTTATTATCCTCTCCCAATCCAAAACTAAAACAATTTCTCCCACCCACAATCAACAAGAATCAATTCAACTATCAAATTGAGGTTGAATAAAGTTTGGGGGAGGTTCTTAAAAGGGCTTCACAAGGGTGTTTTTAACTTCGTATTCCAACTGTTTGAAAAATTACCACAACGAGGTTCTTCACCAATTGGGATCCTTTTCAATTTCTACCACCACCAGACTTAGACCCTGATGACAAGGAGGAGGCTGATGCAGATGATGATAACATGGAGTAAGATGTTTATCAGAGAAGTCCTTAGTTCTTATATTCTTTATGTTCTACACAATGAGGACATTGTGTCATTTAAGTTTAGGGGTGGATTATGTGCATATAGATTAGGCTCATATTTATGTGTAGATAATTTTAAATCATGTTTGATATTGTTTCATTAAATGATGCATGTTGCTTGTAGTTGCATTAGTAGTTGCATGTTAATTGTTTAGGTTGTGTTATACATCTAGTTTCATAAATTAAGCAGAAATTGATATAGTATCTAATGTGGCCAATGATAAGATTGGATTGATGGTTTTAACTTAAGAAGAATTAAAAACTAGTGCTTAGTGATGGCTTTGACTATGAAGTGAAGGTAACTTGTCTGAAACTCATGTTAATCCAGGAAAGCACAATCGACTATTTGGTCAATCTAATTCAAATTGTTACCTAATTTGCTTATGGTAGAAAGACTTGGCTTAAAACTTGATAATATCGGTGAAACGCCTATTAATGCAAAAAGAAGCAAGAATTTAAGTTCGAGGGGATCTAGGGGTGTAAGTTTGTTTTAAAAAAAAGTTAAAAATTTTGAACCTTTCCCACTTAAAAGAATGGATCATGTGGTGGGTTGAGATGAAGCGTAAAACGCATTCACTCATAAACACATGCAATAAGAGGGAGCGTAAAACGCACTCGTTCAAAAGAAAGTGAGATGGAGTATAAAATGCACTCACTAAAAAGGAAAAAAAAATGTTTGAATTCCTGGGGAAGGGTTTAAAAATGATTTAAAGGTTTTAAATAACCTTGTGATTGCTTAGGAACCCCTAAGCTTAGTGATTGCTTGAATCAGCTAAATTGGTTGTGTTCACTGGTTGAATTGAGTTAAAATTGAAAGTTTTCCTCTAAGAAGTCAATTATGTGATTGATTTAAGTTGTGATTGATTAAAATGGTTGATATACATACACGCACAACATGGGTGATGACAGGTGTAACTTAACTAAATGGTTAAAGTTAGAAACTTTGCATTGGTTAGATGTTTTGTTTAAGTACTGTATGATATCTTTGAGGCCTGGTGTTGGATACTATGTTGGTTGATTGTTTAATTCGTAGGCATGATAATTAGTTTGCATTTGCATCATTGCATTGCTTGAGGACAAGCAATTGGTTAAGTTTGGGGGTATTACAATCGACTATTTGGTCAATCTAATTCAAATTGTTACCTAATTTGCTTCTGGTAGAAAGACTTGGCTTAAAAGTTGATAATATCGGTGAAACGCCCATTAAAGCAAAAAGAAACAAGAATTTAAGTTTGGGGGGATCTAGGGGTGTAAGTTTGTTTAAAAAAAAGTTAAAAATTTTGAACCTTTCCCACTTAAAAGAATGGATCATGTGGTGAGTTGAGATGGAGCATAAAACGCACTCACTCATAAACACATGCAACGAGAGGGAGCGTAAAACGCACTCGTTCAAAAGAAAGTGAGATGGAGCATAAAATGCACTCACTAAAAAGGAAAAAAATTGTTTGAATTCTTGGGGAAGGGTTTAAAAATGATTTAAATATTTTCAATAACCTTGTGATTGTTGAGGGACCCCTATGCTTAGTGATTGCTTGAATCAGCTAAATTGGTTGTGTTCACAGGTTGAATTGAGTTAAAATTGAAAGTTTTTCTCTAAGAAGTCAATTATGTGATTGATTTGAGTTGTGATTGATTAAAATGGTTGATATACATACACGCACAACATGGGTGATGACAGGTGTAACTTTACTAATTAATTAAAGTTAGAAACTTTGCATTGGTTAGATGTTCTGTTTAAGTATTGTATGATATTTTTGAGGCCTGGTGTTGGATACTATGTTGGTTGATTGTTTAATTCGTAGGCATGATAGTTAGTTTGCATTTGCATCATTGCATTGCTTGAGGACAAGCAATTGGTTAAGTTTAGGTGTATTTGATGAGTGGGTTTTATACCTACGAATTAGGTATTGTTGAGCTTAATTATTGTTATCCTTAAGTGTTTTTAGTATCATTTTATTTGTTTTTGTGTTTATTTATTGTAGGATAGAGTTGGAGGGGCATAGAAGTCATTTGGTGAAGAAAAGAATTAAAAAGGATTAAAAATTGGGCTGAGTGGCATTTTTGTAAATATGTGGTCCTGGTCAAGCGCCTAGGCGCTTGGATTTGAACTGGGTTGAGCGCCTAGGCGCTCTAGTGCAGAATTTGAAGGTTTTGTAAGGCTGTGAGGAAAAATTGAGGCTAATTAGGAATCTAAATGAATTAATATATAAAGGAGAAGACTTCAGAATAGAACGCAACAAGGGATTTTGTAGAGAAAACAATGAGGAGAACACGAAGGAGATTTACAAAGCTTGAAGATCAAGACAGAGATTGGGAGCGACTTTATAGTTTCTTCCATCCTTTCTTTTATCTTTAATTTTGTAATCTCTGGGATGTTTTTATTTATTATCTAGATGATATTTTCCTTTATTGCTATGAACTAATTTCCAATTAAGATTACAACGGAACTTAGTATGTAATTTAGATTGATGCTTTCTATTTAATTTAAGTTAATTACTCTTGAATCATTTATCATATCTTGTTCTTATTGAGTAATTACTTGATCAAAAATTACCGGGATAATTTATACAAAATTGAAAGATGGAGCATAGGTTTAGATCTGGGATATGATAGTATCTATTCATGTAATCTGAGTAAGGTTAATATGATTAGCATGTAGGATAGGAATATACCTATATGTCTTTTGCAGCCATTAAAAGAATCTGTGCTTGAAACCCTAATTAACATAATTCACATAGGAATATAGTGCATTAATTAATTAGGGTGTTCCTTATAATTTTGTTGCTTAATTGCTGGATTTATGAGGATTTGTTCATGTGTCATTCGGAAGAAGCACTTGAATATCATAAAGAATTTTTGGTTAGCGATTCTTTGTAATTAATTAATTAAATAGGAAGTGTATTGGTTTAAATGAAACACTAAGGGAAGTTATAATCTTAAGCTTTTAAATCTGCATTTACTCTTGTGATTAGTTATTTTGAGTAGTTAATTTTAATTAATTTTAATCTTCATTCTCAAATACCATTCGTAGTTTAAATAGGATTAATTAATTAGAAATTAGTAATTGATAAATATTAACTTATTTTCTCGTGGGAACGATACTCTACTTACTCTTTATTACTTGTTGACAACGTAAACTTGCGTGTAAATTGTCTATACCAATTTTGGACAACAATAAGATCAACAGGTAATGTTAGGGTGCCGATTTGAACAAAACAAGATTTATAGACTGTAGATGTAACGAATGTTTGTCCTAATGGTGTTTCAAAAAATAAGTCAAAATATAATTTCTCAAGAGTCAAGTTCAGATGTTGAGCAGATGTAGGTAAAATAAAAGAGTGGGTAGAACCAGTATCTAATAAGGCATAGACTTCACAAGAGTTAATAAGTAGTTTACCCGTGATAACCTCGTTCGGGTTCCGCGCTTTTTGGGATGTCACGACAAAAGCTCTCCCCTAAACCACGAACTTTGATTTGTCCGAGACAGCCTTTGGTGTCATCATAGCAGCTGGATTTGATTTTGCTGCATGACAAAATCGAGCTATGTGGCTTTCTTTTCCACAATTGTAACACACTTGGGATGGTGGCTGTGTACAATTTGGACTGATGTGTCCCTCTTTTCCGCACCTAAAACATCTGACTGGTGGTCGTTCTCCTCCCCTCGAAACTGGTACTGGTGCCGGTGCCGATGTTGGTGCTTTTCCATGGTTGTTGTTGAATCTCCTCTTCTTGAAATTGTTGCCACTTGACTCGCTCCTCTTATTATCTGGGCCAAGATTACCACCGAAGTGGTTACTATTTCCGGCGTGGTAATTCCCTCCTCGTTAGTTATCACTATTTCGATGATTGTTGCTACCATTACGATTATTATCGTAATTTCTCTCTCGCTATTGGGTGTTGCTTCCTGGTAGTAATATTTCTTTCTCCTGCTCCACTAATTGAGCCCTATCCACGACATCCGAATTTAGACAAATTTTATGAGAAATGAGATATTGACGAATTTCTGGTTTCAAACCTCATAAAAATATTCGCGTCATCCGTTCCTCAGTGTCCACCAAATGGGACGCAAATCGAGACAGCTCGGTAAACTTGGCTTCGTACTGCGATACAGTCATGTTGTTCTGCTCCAGTTTGATGAATTCTACCTCCTTCATATGGCGAATACTCTCCGATAAATACTTCTAGTTAAATAATTCTTGGAACTCGACCCAAGACATCTCGAGTGCCGAGTGACGGGTACGTTTCACGGATTCTCACCAATGATCCGCTTCTCCTCGCATCATAAAAGTAGCGAAAGGAACCTTTTGTTCATCAGTGCAACGTAGTACATTAAATATCTTTGTCAATTGTTTGAGCCACGCCTCTGCCTTGAGTACCGGCTTGCCGAGAAATTCAGGTGGTCCCAACTCTTTGAACTGCTTGGCAGTGACTATTCGTACATTACCAGCGTTTCCCCCAATATTATAGACACGAGCTCTTCTCGCCTGGTTCTGCATGAATTGCATGAAGTTCCTAAAAAATTCATCATTCATCTTGTTGTTAGCATCATGATTAACATCATAATTTTCTAAGTTTGCAGCAACATTGTTTGTAGCTTCCTGATTCTAAGCCACAATTGTCTCATAGTGAATCTCTTGGTTTTCAGATGCCATTCTGCAATGTGATCACGAAACAAAGATTAGTTAAAGAAATAGACATGTCACATCATATCCCTAAGCTCTGATACCAACTGTGACGCCCCCAAAATAGGTCTACACAACCCATTTTGAGTCGCCAATTATATTCTACAAAATACAAATACGAATTTTCTCATTTACAACTAATAATTGTCGTGCAAAATACGACAACACACATACTATGACTTTCAATACAAATACAACTTAAGTTCCCAATACATTTATTGTCACACTAATAATAATGTATTAAGATACTTTTACTGTCTCGGACCATCACTCCATTCCCCGGCTAGTTCCCGCTACACTCTCATTTCCTGAGGAGAACAATGGAACAAAAAGGAAAAGGGTAAGCATAAATAGCCCAGTAAGGAAAATCATGACTAAGATAATGAAGAATAAATTATCTTTAGCCTTCAACAGTAATAAATCAGAGATTTAAAGATATTATAAGTGTTTCAACAATAACAACTGCAGCGGAACAAACAATTTATTAGAAGAGTCAAGTAGATTATAATATCCACCATCTTCTACAAGTTAAAGGTTCACCACCAATATTTTATCCCTGTAACACCAATCAACAGTTCCTGTTTATGAACATCCAGATCAACAGTTTATATTCAATAGCCTCTCTTTGCACTATGTGCCAAAGATATTTATTTGTAACACCACCGGTCATGATAATGCCAAATGGTAGTTCATCTTTGCACTACGGGCCAAAGAGAACTTTCACCATAAGCCTTTGTTTGTAACACTAAAAGTCATGATTATACCAATACACAGTTTGGTCAAAATCATGTCACGCCAGTTCATCTTTGCACTACGGGCCAAAGAGAACTATCACCACAATTTAAGTATGAAGATGATGACAATGATATAAAATAAATACAGTAAGATTAAGGATAACTATTAGAGATTTAATTTATCTAGTGTCAAAGATTGTCTAAATTGCCAACATGATGACCAAGATGTGGAGTCAAATTCAAGAATGATATACAAGATAAAAGAAAGTTCATGATTCAACTATAACGTGTAAAACGAAATAGAAAGATTCAGGTGAAAAATATTAGATGAAGCACAAACTATTAAGGATATTCCACTAATTTCAGGGATTTTCACCATTTAAAAATGAGGTTTTGGAAACAAACAATAATTTCTTATCATAAATGGAGAAATATGAAAAAAACGATATCCTTTGAAGAGTACAAAAAAAATATCCAATACGAGTATGAAAGAATATACGAAACTGCAAATAGATTTTCACTCGTCATGCGATAATCCGCGTAGACAGATCATTTCTATAAAAGATTAATAAGTAATGAATACGAAGGGTTATTCACCAGGCATGCGTCAATCTGCACGGACAGGTTATTCCCACAGATTAATAAGGAATGAATACGAAAGGTTATTCAGCAGGCACGGTAAACCGTACAGACAGGTTATTCCCACAAATTAATACGGAATGAATACGAAGGGTTATTCACCAGACACGGTAAACCGTACAGAAAGGTTATTCCCGCAAATTAATACGAAATGAATAACAACCCTTGTGAGTATGAAGTAAAATAATATCACTTACGAATACGAAAGCAAATAATATTACATACGAGTATGAAATAAATGATATCCCCTACCTTAGCTAATAAGTGACTGGATGTTGCTTTCTATGAAGTTTACTAACTTGGACAATACTTGTATAGCCCAGCACACTAAGAGAGAACGAAGAAATTTAGAGAGTAAAAGGAAGTATAAGCAAGGAAGTTGTGAATTTTCTTAACATAATCCTTCCTATTTATTACACTTATACTCTTGGCATATTCTTTTAATATACTTTATACCTTAGTATATTCTTATAATATATATTCTCTTAGGTTTTTAACTTGAAGGCAAAATAAAAAATGAATTAAATATTTACTGACGGTAAGTCACTATTGAATGACATGTGGGTCCTACGAAAGAAACAAAATCTGAAGAAATTATTTCACGAAAATAAATTGTGGGTTCCACCGATCAAATAGTTATGGGTCCCACGGAATAAAGTGTAGGTCCCATGCATAGAAATATAAGTTAACTTACAACAAACACTTCACGTATTTTTAATCAACACTATTTCAGACTTTCAACAATTATTTACCATTAATATTATAGACTTATAATATTGATAATCAGATCATTCCCAAGAAAAATGGGGTCTTCCGTATAAACGGCGCACAATTAAATAACCACTTTCCTTGACAGAATTTCTAGACATTGTCAATAATGCTAAAATATCATATCAAATAATATGAGTTACAGTGTCGTGACAAATAATAAAAAGTACTATGCAGATGCTACTGTAACAATTATTGAATCAAAATATTGTGCAATTGCTACTTTATAAATTATTGAATCAATAATATAAAATACTGTGCAACACCGTGTGCTACTATGGAATACCGCGTACTACTGTGGAATAACGCGTACGATTGTGAAATAACGCGTTTTATTGTTCTTTTTATTACTGGATATTTCAACAGTTGTAGGTGATAATACTGTTGACAAAATACTGTCATTTTTCGTATCCAACAATTAGTCATTGTGAGGCCCACCAATATTTTGTTATTTCGGCGCCGTCATACGTTACCGAATATAATATTCCCCGATAGAAAAGAATATTCCCTGACAAAAGGAATATTCCCCGACATACTGTATATCAGATAATTTGCTTATAACACCCTTAACTATAACATTATATCATTTAAGCACTTTACTGTTTAGAATAATAATCATAAAGAAAAATAATAAACTTTTATTTCATAAAGTTGGGGTCTTACAGTTTGGATATTGGGACAAGAAGTGGTATGTCAGTTTCTTTAACTAACTTTTGTTTTGTGGACACATAGCTCGATTTTGTCCTTTAGCAAAATCAAAGTTCTATGGAGGAATCATGATATATAAGTAATGAACTGAGAGCTAGAATCTAAAATGAAAACTAAATATCCTTACCTCTTCGAAATGTCAGGTACGCCAATTTTGGGGACGAAATTTCATAAGGAGGAGAGGTTTTAAGACCCCAACTTTTAATAAATAAAACGTAATTTTCTTTATAAATATTATTCTAAACAATAAGGTGTTAAATTAATAAAAATGTTAAAGTTAAAGATGATATGTGCAAATTATAAGAAACAAAAAGAATGTCGGGGAATATTCGGTAAAGTATGACGGCGTCGAAACAACCAATCATTGGTGGACCCACAACGAAATAATTATCGGATATAAAAAACGACAGAAATAGCATTTTTAATAAAAAAAATTGTCGACGGAACTGTTATCTTTAACTTTTAAAATACTAGATGATAAAGGAACAATAACACATGGTATTCCATAATAGCACACGATATTCCACAGTAACATGCGGTATTTCATATTATTGAACTAATAATAGTCACAGTAACAAATGCACAGTATTTTATATTATTGAACCAATAATTGTCACAATAACAAATGCACAACATTTCATATTATTAAACCAATAATTGTCACTGTAATAAGGGTAGTAATGAAAAGTTACGTAACTAAAAGTCACGGGTATTAAATAGTTAAACACTCATTATTTGAAGAACATTGTACACTTAAATATCTGTAATATTAATATATTAAGTTAATAATGCAGAAGATATATAGTATAATAATAATTGTGAATAGTAAAGAAAAATGTAATCTTAAAATGTGAAAAATATGGATAATTAATATGTGGTAGATTAAAGATAATCTTGAAATGTGAAAAGTGTAGTTATTTAATTAATGATGTTGATTAAAGATAATCTTGAAATATGAAAAGTGTGGATAATTGATGAATGGTATAGATTAATATGATATTAAAATGTGAAAAGTGTGATTAATTGATATGTGGTAGGTGTTGGTTAAGTTTTAGCTATAAATAGTAGGGCTTAGCGTAAGAAGTTTCATAACTTTCTTGCTTATCTTTTCTTCCACTATCTAAAAATTGCTTAGTGTAAGTGTCTCTCTGAGTTTGTCAAGGCTACCTTAAGTATTGGTGAATATCAGTAAGAGTGCAAGAATTGTTCAGGTTGATCAACTGCATAGAAAGCAGTATCTAATCACGTGCTAAGGTAAGGGATATCATTTTCTTTCATACTCATAAGGGAATTATTTTTCTTTTATACTTGTAAGGGATATCATTTTCTTTCATACTCGTAAGTGATATCATTTTCTTTCATACTCGTAAGGATTATCATTTTCTTTCATACTCGTAAGGGATATCATTTTCTTTCATACTCGTAAGGGATATCATTTTCTTTCATACTCATAAGGGATATATATCATTTTTTTTCATACTCGTAAGAGATATCATTTTCTTTCATATTCCTAAATTTAAACTTACTATGGTAAAAAATTATTGTTCGTTTTTTCACTCCTTAACATTAAACGGTGAAAATTCTTGAAATGATTAGAATTTCTTTAATAGTTGGTGTTTCATCTAATATCTTTTGACCCGAACCTTCCTATTAAATTTTAACAGTTATATTTGAACTGTGAACCTTAACTATTATTCTTAAACTTGAATCAATATTTTGGATATCTTGTTAACAAATTGGACATTATTGGACCGTGGACAAATTAAATTAAAAATCTCTAATGTTTATCATTTATCTTATTATTCTTATTATTTATGTTCATTCTTTATATCATTGTAATTTGTACTAATCATTAGGACTTAAGTTGTAAGACCCCGACTTTATGAAATAAAAGTTTATTATTTTTCTTTATGATTATTGTTCTAAACAGTAAAGTGCTTAAATGATATAATGTTATAATTAAGGGTGTTATATGCAAATTATCTGATATACAGTATGTCGTGGAATATTCTTTTTGTCGGAGAATATTCTTTCTGTCGGGAAATATTATATTCGGTAACGTATGACGGCGCCGAAATAACAAAATATTGGTGGGCCCCACAACGACTAATTGTCGGATACGAAAAATGACAGTATTAATATTTTTATACAAATTATCAATGGTGGTAGGCCCCATAACGACTAATTGTCGGATACTGAAAACGACAGTATTTTATTAACAATATTATCACTTGCAACTGTTGAAATACCCGGTAATAAAAAGAACAGTAAAACACGTTATTCCACAGTCGTACGCGTTATTCCACAGTAGTACGCGGTATTCCACAGTAGCACACGATGTTGCACAGTATTTTATATTATTGATTCAATAATTGATAAAGTAGCAATTGCACAGTATTTTGATTCAATAATTATTACAGTAGCATCTGTATAGTACTTTTTATTCTTTGTCACGACACTGTAACTCATATTATTTGATATGATATTTTAGCATTATTGACAATGTCTAAAAATTCAGTCAATAAAAGAGGTTATTTAATTGCGCACCGTTTATACGGAAGACCCTTTTTTTCTAAGAATAATCTGGATGTCAATATTACAAGTCTATAATATTAATGGTGAATAATTGTTGAAAGTCTGAAATAGTGTTGATTAAAAATACGTGAAGCGTTTGTTGTAAGTTAACTTATATTTTTGTGGGACCCACACTTTATTCAATGAGACCCACAACTATTTGATCGGTGGGACCCACAATTTATTTTCGTGGAATAATTTCTTCAGATTTTGTTCTTCCGTGAGACCCACAAGTCATTCAATAGTGACTTATCGTCAGTAAATATTTAATTCAGTTTTTATTTTACCTTAGGGTTAAAAACCTAAGAGAAAGCATATTCTAAGAATATACTAAGGTATAAAGTATATTAAAAGAATATGCCAAGCGTATAAGTGTAATAAACCAAGAAAAATTAGAGAAAAGACCAAAATGCCCTCACCTTGATTTTCCTATAAATAGGAAGGATTTCCTTAAGAAAATTCACAACTTCCTTGCTTATACTTCCTTCTACTCTCTAAATTTCTTACGTTCTCTCTTAGTCTGATGGGCTATACAAGTATTGTCCAAGTTAGTAAACTTCATAGAAAGCAACATCCAGACACTTGTTAACTAAGATAGGGAATATCATTTATTTCATACTTGTATGTAATATCATTTGCTTTCATATTCGCAAGCAGGGGCGGAGCCACCCTTGGGCTGGGGTGGGCTCCAGCCCTCTCAGATTTTTTTTTAATTATAGTATTTATATATCCAACAACCCAACTCAATATTGAATACATATTGCTTTAGCCCTCCCAAATTTTTTTTAATTATAGTACTTATATATCCAACGGCCCAAGGATGTCCTAAAATCTAAATGAATGAAGAAAAAGAAAGCAAGTGAAGATATCAAGTAAAGGGAGAAGTACATGTTCTGGTTCTTACTCTTTCCGCCTTCTTTAATTTCTGGATAGCTGATCAAGTCGGCAAGGCTGCTCAAGCAATTTATTTGAGGTTTTGGGTTTTATGATAATTTCTGATGTTATTTGGATGAGTTATTTTTAGGTTTTGTATTCTTAATCAATAATACCCCTTTTCAATTTCATTTCATGAGGTTTATTTTCGTATTCTCTTAAGATCACATAATTTATTTGGATTTTTGGGTTTTTGATTATATTTGATTTGTGAACTAAATTACAGGTATAAAGTGGTTTCGCCTTCACTATATGCTTTAGAATCTGAAAACAAGGATGCCAACATCTTTAATTGCATTCAGGTATATGCTCTCTTTTTTTATTTAATTTATTTAATTTGTTTATAGTATTAGTTGATAAGAGGGTTTATCTAAATTATTTTTTTTTCTTTCTGTTTTGTTGATTAATAGTTGTGGCTTTTTCTTTGCTCTATGACTTTGGCGACTAAGATGAGAAGGACTCCATGAAATTTCTGTCTGAGGTCAGTATGTAGTGCCATTTGTTTTAATAATAAATATTAGTTGTATACTAGTTTATGGCTATTTGATTATACCAATTTAGTGTTTGACTTTAGAGAATTTCAATTTAAATTTTAAAGATAATTTCTAAATTTTTAGGTTTTGGAGATTTTCAATTTGAATAAGTCACAATGGAGAGTCAAGGAAGCAAGAAACTAAAAACTTTGTTTTCTTTTTTTAAACCAAGAGAAAGTGCATCAACTAGTGAAGGGCATTCTCCATCTAATGTTAATATCTCAAATCACCAACTATCCTTTTTCCAATTCTAGAACAGTTGAAATTGATCTTAGTACTCTTGAACGGGATCCTGGGATTCGGATCCCTATATGGCAACTGTCGACGCCGGGTTTTTTCCTCTCTTATGCGATATTTGTCCTTTTCCGATTTTGGCCTTTTGATTAGGTGATTTTGGGGAAAAGGGTCGGCTTGAGTATCGACGGGGTTTTGAAAGATCGTTTTTTTATGATGAGCCAATTAACCAGAGTCGTCAGTTGGTATATTTGAAATAGATGTACCAACTCATCCGAGTTTCGTTTTCGTAAATCGCTGGCTCATATGTGACTCCGAATTAATTGGTCTGCGAACCGAGATTCATAGAGTTCGGGGGCTTGCTTAAGCGAGGGGAAGGTGTTAGGCACCCCCCGACTTCCATGAAACACGGTTACCGCAATCTTGATGCTTTCCTATCCTTTAATTCATGAAATGTGTATGTTACGCGCGCGTGTGTGTGTATATGCCTATGTGAATGTTGTGGTGAGTTTGTATGAAAGAATCATTTGGATTTTTAGGGAAAAGTCGTAGTGCTTTAATTTGAAAACGCTTCGGAATGTCTTTTCAGCATACACGAGAAAGCACTATGAGAAAGGTTTTGATTTTATTTATCAAACTATGAGATTTTCATTAGGCGTTGTTTTTGGCAAAACAAGAATCTTTTAAACCTTTGTCAAAATAGGAATCGAAAATCTATACATTGCTTTCATAAAATGATGGGCAATTTCTAGGATATCTTTAACCCTATGCACAAAGGTTTAATAAAACATTTCGTTCATTCATTAAAAGCCATTTTTTGTGATGTTTGAAAATGATTTTCTTTGGCCTTCTCGTTTAATAGGAATCGACATTCATTAGCATCTCCAATTCTTATCCTCGTGATGCTAATATCTTACTTTGATTGATTTTAGAAAAATCTTTATTGTTTTGGCTTTGAAATCTTTTGTTTGGTGTTACAAAATCTAATCAAGCATGACACGCGTCGGGGCTATTCATGGGCATGTAAGCCATCAAAACATCCCCGAACGCCAACAATCACATATTTCACTACTACGGGGCCTTAAATCCGATTCCCGCCTTAGCGTTGTTTTAAGGCCCGATGGTTACATGTTACAAACGAACGCCTTAAATCTATTACATACATCAAAACGTCCATCATCGGATTTAGACCACGGGGTCGCTTTCCTAGGCTCACACCCCAATATTGTTACATGCCCACAAAAACAAATACTACAAAGCTTAACCACCACGGATTTGTCTAATACACCATGATATCCGAAAATGAAAATCTAAATAGATTACATCCAATAAATCACTATAAACAAGCTAGAAATTTCACCAATTGGATATCCTCGGGTTATTAGGAAGAATTTTGTTCCGATGGAACCCTCACTAATAATCCCCAATCCATTATCCCATCATAAATTACATGAAAACTACATTTAATTTAACCAAATAATATGATATGAATTGCTATAATAAAGAGAAATTTCACCTTGCAAAATGATCTCAAATGGACGTGAACTTGTATATTTGAATAGGATAAGGAGTGTATTTGATACAATCAAAATCAAAAGAAATGAATCTTCTCTCTTTTTTTCTCTCTTTTCTTCCTATTTTTGTTGTAAAACTTAGGTATTTTTCCTCTTAATTTCCGTGCTTTTCGCTGCTGTTGAATCCTTTCTTTCTTCAAAACTGCTCTCTTCCTGTATGCTGCACGAAACTGAGCTGAAATAGGCTGGCCTAGGGTAGCCGCAGATTGATCTGCGGCTTGGCCGCAGATTGATCTGCGGCTGGCTGGCCCACCAGCCACTCAGCCTGGTTTCGAGCTCCGTGTTTCGAGTTCCGTGTTTTCAAAAGGCGCACTCATTGGCCGCAGATCAATCCGCGGATGGCTGGCTTGACTTTCTCGATTTTCGTGTTACGCCTCAATTCTCGTGTCGTGACGTCGGTTTTTGCCGACACGTTCGTATTTTGCAGTCCGAGAATTACTGGGAGACGTGTCACATCATTCGGGAATGCTCAAATCGGACAGCCTTGTTGTCACGTCGGTTTCGGTTGTAAATCGTCGCGGGGGCGTCGAGTGTTTGTACTTGTCCATCCTTTGCTCTCGCAGGCCGGTTCATATGACGGATTTGCCCTCCTGTCAGGGTTAGTATACGAAGTACAAAATTTGGGTGTCTACAGCTGCCCCTCTTTATCGTGTTTATGAAATGTTAAATGAAATGAACATGATAAAGAAATAGACACCCGACGCATGAATGACAGTTCACAAGAATGACAATACATACATGATGCAGCAATGCAACTTATGATGCAACACGAGATGTAAGGCATGCAAAACATTCGTAAAGGTGTCAATGCATCAATCCCCGCCCGCCTTGTTAGTCGACGGGTTTCATTTTCCAATCGGTCGTCTCGTGATCACCGGGTCTCGTATCCGGTTGATCGTCTTGTGAGTGCCGGGTCTCGTATCCGGTCGCTCGTCTGGTCGGGGCCGGGTCTCGTATCCGGTCATCCATCTCGTAATCACCTTATTCCATCGCATTGTCATCAGAGGAAGTTATTCTCCTGACTAGCTTGAAAGGCATCCTTGGAATTCTTCCTCGCACATCGTTCTTTGCAGCCATCACTTTTGACTCAGATAGGCTAGGACCTTGACACCTAACCTGCATGGATCACGTACAGAGTTATCATCTATTCAATGCATGTGAAACAACATTTAAAATGCAAATTTGATGAAAAATGACCCCTGTACAGTCTCTTGATACTGTTCTACAAATGTCATCATTTGTCGGGGTTTTTTTGGATACCAGCCCTTCCTAGGGATCGTTGATTTTTGGATACCAGCCCTTCCCAGGGGTCGTTGATTTTTGGATACCAGCCCTTCCCAGGGATTGTTGATTTTTTGGATACCAGCCCTTCCCAGGGATTGTTGATTTTTGGATACCAGCCCTTCCCAGGGATTGTTGATTTTTGGATACCAGCCCTTCCCAGGGGTCGTTGATTATTGGATACCAGCCCTTCCCAGGGATTGTTTATTTTTGGATACCAGCCCTTCCCAGGGATTGTTAATTTTTGGATACCAGCCCTTCCCAGGGTGTTAGTTGTTTGGATCTCAACCCTTCCCAGGGTGTTAGTTGAGTGGTTGGATACCAGCCCTTCCCAGGGTGTTAGTTGATTGGTTGGATACCAGCCCTTCCCAGGGTGTTAGTTGAATAGTTGGATACCAGCCCTTCCCAGGGTGTTAGTTGATTAGTTGGATACCAGCCCTTCCCAGGGGTCGTTGATTATTTGGATACCAACCCTTCCCAGGGATCGTT
The DNA here is from genome assembly GCA_034770075.1 of Aralia elata. Taxonomy (NCBI): domain Eukaryota; kingdom Viridiplantae; phylum Streptophyta; class Magnoliopsida; order Apiales; family Araliaceae; genus Aralia; species Aralia elata. The sequence continues at coordinate 61,853,445 of CM068387.1, forward strand.
GATTATTTGGATACCAGCCCTTCCCAAGGATCGTTGATTTTTTGGATACCGGCCCTTCCCAGGGATCATTGATTTTTGGATACCAGCCCTTCCCAGGGATGTTAATTTTTGTCTTTTTTCTTTTTGTGGATATCAGCCCTTCCCAGGGTTGCTCACCATCTTGTTCTGGTTCGCGTGGATCTCAGCCCTTCCCAGGGTTTGTTGTTTTTTGTCTTTTTTCTTTTGTGAATATCAGCCCTTCCCAGGGTTGCTCACCATCTTGTTGTGGTTCGCGTGGATCTCAGCCCTTCCCAAGGTTTTGTTGTTTTTTGTCTTTTTTTTTTGTGTGATTTCTTGAAATGGGATGTGTGATCGGCTTCTGTCCTGGATCTCCCACCAACATCGTCCACGTACCATGCCGTAAAAGCCATCACGATCTGATCATTTGTGAGGTTAAAAGCGACGTGCTTGTACTTTCCCCTGAAGATTTTCATTTTGATCGTACATGTATGCATGCAAAAGATGTTATGCATGATCCGGCAGATATGTTATGGACAGATGCATGTGCACAACATATGTTTGGATAGAAATGACCCTTGTTCAGTCAAATGATACGATTCGACCGTCGTCATTGTTTGCCAACATTTGATTGGATCCCGCCTCGTCGTGACGTGTTGTTTCTAGACTTCAACATTGGTGTGGTACTCTGCCTGTTCTTGGTCGTCTTCATTTCATCGAGTTGAGGCAGTCTGTTTCGGTCTTTGTGATGATCGACAGCTATGTTGGGCTCCTCGGCCTTTTGATCATTTATGCTGGTCGATATGCTGTTGTCCCGCATTATATCCTCCTTGTACATGCTCATGCACGTGGATCAATTGGATGTCGAGGCAGTGATAGTCAGGATTGGGGAGAGACCCAATGACGAGAAGTTCTGTGCAGCCTCGGCTTCCTTCCATTTCATGACTCTTAACTGCCCCTGCCTTGGTGCGTGTCGCTACCAAGAATTTCTATCGAAAACTTGCGATGTTGACCGTGCTGAGTTATCCACAGCTCTGCAAGATCCTGCATATCAGATGACTAACAAATGCCAAAACTTGAAAGCTCGGGTCGTTCGTTAGTGTTAGTTCAACACAAAAATATTATAATCTCGACAAAAGAATAACTGCAGTTAAAGCACATGAAATTGCATATTTGTTGATCGCACAATCTAGCAGGTTGTGAACCGTGAATGTACCAGATTGGAAGTTATTTTCATTCCCTCGTGAGTTGATGATTTTCTATTTAACGAGTTATGAAATCGTAAGAATACCTTCAAGCATTCATGGTCATTGTACGTGAGTATGGTAGAATTCAAAAGAACTACCTCCCTTCGTCAAAGGTATTCTGTCTCCATTCTCGACAACGTTCTTAGCAGGATTGACGTCATATGACAAATGCACTGCGCGATGCAGCATTCAGTAGGGGTTTCTCTTTCATGACTTTTTGTTTAAGGCCGAGAGTTTTTTTTTTTTTTTTTCATATTATCTTTTCTCTTTATCAGCCCACTTCACTTGTCTCGTTTTCTTAGGCTATTCAAAGTTACCCATTTAACGAGTTTTGGACCAATGACTCCCAAACCAGATGGTTTTGGGGCATTAGGTGTACAGACACCCCTTCGGGTTTATTTACTCGAGTAACAAAGGCCACGGTTCGAGACAAGCTGGTGGTCTGCACCATTCATTCTTTGCTTGACCTTGCGCAAGATTCGTTTTCTTAGGCTTGAGTTACCCATGTAGCGAGTGTTAGGCCGGTGACTCCCAAACCAGACGGCTTTAGGGCACCAGATGCAGAGACACCCTTTAGGCTTAATTACTCGAGTAGCCTATGCCACGATTCGAATCTGCTCGGGCCTCCTCTACTGTAATGCTCGTTTTCTTAGGCTCTGAGTTACCCATGTAATGAGTGTTGGGCCAGCGATTCCCAAACCAGATGGCTTTAGGACACCAGGTGTAGAGACACCCCTCGGGCTTAATTACTCGAATAACCCAGGCCACGATTCGAGACATTAGCTTGATGATCATTTATCGTCTGTCTTCTTGATATTGATAATTATTGACTGTCTGACTACGTGTTCATTGCCATCAACATTGTCATAGTTTTATACCCCACAACTGAAAGTTCGTGCAAATGCACAGTGAAGATTGGCACATGAGGTCGATTCTGTCGCCAACGTTGCTTTGAATTAAGCCTTTGTACCCGATCAAAAGGTTGAATAGCTTTCTTCGTCTAATCATACTCACGATCGTGCCCCACGGTTACTTGTCAGAGTTAATCCGATTCCTATCAAGTCAAATAAAATCCCCCTCCACGTGGATCATCGTATCCCGGGAAAACTATGCTTGACAAATGTCAGATGATCGTACCGTTGAAGATTGAATTGACATGAAGTAGCATTTGATGATGATGGTGCATGTTGATGGGATTGTTGCATGGATGCCAATTTGCACGTCATCATTCCCTAGGTAGTTGTCAAATGCCCTAGTGTTAAGTTGCTTTTCTTGTGATCTCCCTCATACTGGTTGCATCGGTATCTCGCTGGGCTGACAAAAGATCCGGTCCTTTGACCTGTTGAAAGGTTTGGGGGATTTTTGATCCAGTGTTAATTTTTTTTTTTTTTTTTTTTTTTTTTTTTTTGCCCTTACTCCGGGTTCTTCGTGATCGTTTAGGGGGCTGCCATTAAAACAAAAAATGCTTGTCATATATATAACACATTTCAGCACATGATCTTCCTTTTGGATAACATGACAAAATGACATGAGCGTGCAGGGACTTGAAATAAAACTCAGAATTTTAAAACCTAATGATCTTCTACTGGTCGGGATTCACTGCCATACTTCTGTATTTACCCCCTTCCCCATCATGCTTAGGTAGAGGATTCAACATTTGGTGACCCTGGCTGTTCCACCACGATTTCCCCACTATCAATCAAGTCCTGAATTTTGTGCTTCAGTGTCCAACATTCCTGCGTATCATGACCAGGGGAAACTGAGTGATAGGCGCATCGCTTGTTTGGGTCAAATCTTCTTCCATTCGGGTCACTTGGGGGTGCCAAATCGACTATTTTCCTCTGGGCTATCAATACGGCCAACACCTGCTCAAGAGGCTCCCCGAGTGGGGTGAATACTCGATTTTTCGAGGACTCGAATCCTCTTCGCCCATCCGCCCTCTGATCAGTGAAGTTAGGCTGTCGGGACGGCCCCACTCTCTGCACCTGTACTGGAGGATTATTTTTTGCCTTTCTAGATGATCCCTGCAGGATAAGGGAAACATCTTCTTCCTTTTTGTTTTGGACCCTACGGGAAGTGCTGCCATAGTTTCCGCTTCGGATTTGTTCCGCAGCCGTTTCCAAGGCCGTGAAATCCCGAATCTTGCCAGACTTCAACCCCATGTCCACCATTTCCCCGTGTTTTATCATCTCGGCAAAAGGTCGTCCAATCCCCGATATCACTCGCTCATAATAGGGTGCCTCCTGGATATCCACAAAGGTCATTACCATCTCTATCTCGCTCATTGGGGGATTCACTTGGGCGGCCATACCCCTCCACCGCTGTGCATAATCCCTGAAGGATTCTTTCGGTTGTTTCTTGACCTTTGTCATTTGATACCTGTCAGGGGCCATCTGTGCTTGGAAGCTGTATTGTGTTAAGAAAGTATGGGCCAATTCCTCCCAGTTGTGGATTTGAGTATTGTCAAGGCGGGCATACCAGATTCTTGCCTCCCCCGTCAGGCTCTTTTGGAATAATTGCATTCTTAGACCTTCGTCTTCGGCATAAGATCCAAGCTCCCCGATGTAGATTTTCAGATGTGTGTAAGGATCGCCTTTTCCACTGTATTTTTCAAATTCAGGGATTTTAAATTTCTCCGGGTATCTGGCTCCGGGGAAGACACACAAATCTGAATAGTTAACCCTGCCTAGGGACCCTATGCCCTTCATAGATTGGATGGTTTCCTCCATTTGTCTCATTTTCTTTCGCAGGTCATCCGTATCTCCCTCTTCCGGGATAGTAATCACTGTCTTGTTTGGTACGGGCATGGCTTTTGGGACGACTGGTTTGCCCTTAAGTTGAGGTGGATCCTCCTTAGGTGGATCATGTCTGGGCATCAATTGCTCCTTTAGCATTATGGCCATTTCTAACATCTGCTTCTTGAAGTCGTCAAATTCCTCCCTAGATATGGAACCGGAATTGGTAGATGGAATATCAGCCATTTCAGATATAGAGTTCTGGGCTCTTTTAGATTGCGAACGTGTTTGAGGAGCAATCCTACAGAGACAATGGTTCAAAGTTTAGTCCGGGGAAATGAAAGGATATGGATGCATGCTAAAGCTGTAACTTTGAGTTTTGGGTTTTTTAATCTTTTTCCGCAAAACAGAAAGTTAGTATTCTTTAAATGCAAAACAAATGCTAAACATGACTTTATTATGCCTCCCCAGCCATTCCCTGCAAAACATAGAGGTTAGTAATTTCTTTTGACAGAAAGGGAAGCATATATGAGTGGGATCATGACATTTATACGCGTGAACGTAAAAGGGCATGAAGAGACTTCTCCTGCGTTGGGTTAATCTGAGGCTTGACCTATCCTAGGGTTACTCTCACGGGCTTTTCGGCATGAAGGTCCCCAAATCTTCGCAATCTACTCGTCTGAAACCTTTCGATTGGAGCGGATTTGGGTGGTGCGTTTCCTGAGCCATCTCCGGGGAGCAGCCCCTTCGAGTCCAGTAATAAGCAACCGACAGATTCGCCTCAGGAGGAGGTACTCTCTCAACATACATTCACATTCATCGTCCTCACCGTATGCAAATGATTTTACTTTAAATTAAAGTAATCCCATTCAATCATTCACTTATTGGACAAAACACACATTCACACAACAAAAGTAAAAATGATAAAAATATCGCATGCACACACATACTCATGAATTTTTGAAGGATAGGATAACATCAAGATTTAAACGCGGCTTAAGCCCTCTAATATCCCCAGCAGAGTCGCCAGCTGTCGACGCCGGGTTTTTTCCTCTCTTATGCGATATTTGTCCTTTTCCGATTTTGGCCTTTTGATTAGGTGATTTTGGGGAAAAGGGTCGCCTTGAGTGTCGACGGGGTTTTAAAAGATCGTTTTTTTATGATGAGCCAATTAACCAGAGTCGCCAGTTGGTATATTTGAAATAGATGTACCAACTCATCCGAGTTTCGTTTTCGTAAATCGATGGCTCATATGTGACTCCGAATTAATTGGTCTGCGAACCGAGATTCATAGAGTTCGGGGGCTTGCTTAAGCGAGGGGAAGGTGTTAGGCACCCCCCGACTTCCATGAAACACGGTTACCGCAATCTTGATGCTTTCCTATCCTTTAATTCATGAAATGTGTATGTACGCGCGCGTGTGTGTGTATATGCCTATGTGAATGTTGTGGTGAGTTTGTATGAAAGAATCATTTGGATTTTTAGGGAAAGTCGTGCTTTAATTTGAAAACGCTTCGGAATGTCTTTTCAGCATACACGAGAAAGCTCTATGAGAAAGGTTTGATTTTATTTATCAAACTATGAGATTTTCATTAGGCGTTGTTTTTGGCAAAACAAGAATCTTTTAAACCTTTGTCAAAATAGGAATCGAAATCTATACATTGCTTTCATAAAATGATGGGCAATTTCTAGGATATCTTTAACCCTATGCACAAAGGTTTAATAAAACATTTCGTTCATTCATAAAAGCCATTTTTTGTGATGTTTGAAAATGATTTTCTTTGGCCTTCTCGTTTAATAGGAATCGACATTCATTAGCATCTCCAATTCTTATCCTCGTGATGCTAATATCTTACTTTGATTGATTTTAGAAAAATCTTTATTGTTTTGGCTTTGAAATCTTTTGTTTGGTGTTACAAAATCTAATCAAACATGACACGCGTCGGGGCTATTCATGGGCATGTAAGCCATCAAAACATCCCCGAACGCCAACAATCACATATTTCACTACTACGGGGCCTTAAATCCGATTCCCGCCTTAGCGTCGTTTTAAGGCCCGATGGTTACATGTTACAAACGAACGCCTTAAATCTATTACATACATCAAAACGTCCATCATCGGATTTAGACCACGGGGTCGCTTTCCTAGGCTCACACCCCAATATTGTTACATGCCCACAAAACAAATACTACAAAGCTTAACCACCACGGATTTGTCTAATACACTATGATATCCGAAAATGAAAATCTAAATAGATTACATCCAATAAATCACTATAAACAAGCTAGAAATTTCACCAATTGGATATCCTCGGGTTATTAGGAAGAATTTTGTTCCGATGGAACCCTCACTAATAATCCCCAATCCATTATCCCATCATAAATTACATGAAAACTACATTTAATTTAACCAAATAATATGATATGAATTGCTATAATAAAGAGAAAATTTTCACCTTGCAAAATGATCTCAAATGGACGTGAACTTGTATATTTGAATAGGATAAGGAGTGTATTTGATACAATCAAAATCAAAAGAAATGAATCTTCTCTTTTTTCTCTCTTTTCTTCCTATTTTTGTTGTAAAACTTAGGTATTTTCCTCTTAATTTCTGTGCTTTTCGCTGCTGTTGAATCCTTTCTTTCTTCAAAACTGCTCTCTTCCTGTATGCTGCACGAAACTGAGCTAAAATAGGCTGGCCTAGGGCAGCCGCAGATTGATCTGCGGCTTGGCCGCAGATTGATCTGCGGCTGGCTGGCCCACCAGCCACTCAGCCTGGTTTCGAGCTCCGTGTTTCGAGTTCCGTGTTTTCAAAAGGCGCACTCATTGGCCGCAGATCAATCCGCGACTGGCTGGCTTGACTTTCTCGATTTTCGTGTTACGCCTCAATTCTCGTGTCGTGACGTCGGTTTTTGCCGACACGTTCGTATTTTACAGTCCGAGAATTACTGGGAGACGTGTCACATCATTCGGGAATGCTCAAATCGGACAGCCTTGTTGTCACGTCGGTTTCGGTTGTAAATCGTCGCGGGGGCGTCGAGTGTTTGTACTTGTCCATCCTTTGCTCTCGCAGGCCGGTTCATATGACGGATTTGCCCTCCTGTCAGGGTTAGTATACGAAGTACAAAATTTGGGTGTCTACAGCTGCCCCTCTTTATCGTGTTTATGAAATGTTAAATGAAATGAACATGATAAAGAAATAGACACCCGACGCATGAATGACAGTTCACAAGAATGACAATACATACATGATGCAGCAATGCAACTTATGATGCAACACGAGATGTAAGGCATGCAAAACATTCGTAAAGGTGTCAATGCATCAATCCCCGCCCGCCTTGTTAGTCGACGGGTTTCATTTTCCAATCGGTCGTCTCGTGATCACCGGGTCTCGTATCCGGTTGATCGTCTTGTGAGTGCCGGGTCTCGTATCCGGTTGATCGTCTTGTGAGTGCCGGGTCTCGTATCCGGTCGCTCGTCTGGTCGGGGTCGGGTCTCGTATCCGGTCATCCATCTCGTAATCACCTTATTCCATCGCATTGTCATCAGAGGAAGTTATTCTCCTGACTAGCTTGAAAGGCATCCTTGGAATTCTTCCTCGCACATCGTTCTTGGCAGCCATCACTTTTGACTCAGATAGGCTAGGACCTTGACACCTAACCTGCATGGATCACGTACAGAGTTATCATCTATTCAATGCATGTGAAACAACATTTAAAATGCAAATTTGATGAAAAATAACCCCTGTACAGTCTCTTGATACTGTTCTACAAATGTCATCATTTGTCGGGATTTTTTTGGATACCAGCCCTTCCTAGGGATCGTTGATTTTTGGATACCAGCCCTTCTCAGGGGTCGTTGATTTTTGGATACCAGCCCTTCCCAGGGATTGTTGATTTTTTGGATACCAGCCCTTCCCAGGGATTGTTGATTTTTGGATACCAGCCCTTCCCAGGGATTGTTGATTTTTGGATACCAGCCCTTCCCAGGGGTCGTTGATTATTGGATACCAGCCCTTCCCAGGGATTGTTGATTTTTGGATACCAGCCCTTCCCAGGGATTGTTGATTTTTGGATACCAGCCCTTCCCAGGGTGTTAGTTGTTTGGATCTCAGCCCTTCCCAGGGTGTTAGTTGAGTGGTTGGATACCAGCCCTTCCCAGGGTGTTAGTTGATTGGTTGGATACCAGCCCTTCCCAGGGTGTTAGTTGAATAGTTGGATACCAGCCCTTCCCAGGGTGTTAGTTGATTAGTTGGATACCAGCCCTTCCCAGGGGTCGTTGATTATTTGGATACCAGCCCTTCCCAGGGATCGTTGATTATTTGGATACCAGCCCTTCCCAAGGTGCATCTCCATCCTGCATTCATTACTGAAGGGTTTAATAATTGGAAGAGGGTTAATGATGGAGTTAGATGTGCACTTTTGAAACATGTGGGAGGTCCTATTTCACCACATAGGAATGCTGTGAAAAGTGTTGAAGACTTAATGAAAGTAACTGGACATATTAACAAAGTGTTGAATGCACAAACTCTAGAAGAAGTTCAGAAGAATCGGTTGCGACTTACGACAACAATTAAGAGTATAAAGTGGCTTAGCTTGCAAGCTTGTGCATTTAGAGGTCATGATGAATCTCCAACTTCTAGCAATCGTGGTAATTTTATAGAGATGATAAGACTTATGGGTCGATTGGACGTTAACATTGGTGATGTAGTCTTAGAAAAAGCTCCGAAAAATGTTAAATATACTTCACCGACTATTCAGAAAGAAATTTTGCATATTCTTTAAAACAAAGTTAGAAGAAAAATTCGTGAAGAAGTTCGATATGCAAAGTTCTGTATTTTGGTTGATGAAGCCAAAGATGCATCAAATAAAGAGCAGATGGCTATTGTTTTGAGATTTGTTGACAGTCATGGTTTCTTACGAGAGCGGTTTTTTGAGATTGTACATGTTTCAGACACTACTGCTTCAACATTGAAGAAAGAAATATCTAATGTCCTTGCTCGATATAATTTGCATATCCTTAATATGCGAGGTCAAGGGTATGATGGTGCTAGTAATATGCGCGGTGCTTGGAACAGACTTCAAGCTCTATTTCTTAAAGATTGTCCATACGCATATTATGTGCATTGCTTTGCTCACAGACTACAATTAGCATTAGTTGCAGCTTCTGCAAAAGAGATTTCTGTTTGGCAATTTTTTTTGAAACTAACAACCATTATCAATCTCATTGGTGCTTCGCCCAAATGGCATACTGAGTTACATTCTGCCCAAGCTATTGAAATTGCACGTATGGTAGCTTCTGGTGAACGTGATACTGGTAGAGTCATTAATCAGATTGGTAATCTATATCGGAGGGGAGCTACTCGGTGGAGCTCTAATTTTGATTCTATTTGCAGCTTAATTGATATGTATGGTACAACTATTTCAACGCTTAAAAGTATTGTTGAAGAAGGATCCTCTAACTCTATGCGTGGAGAAGCTGGTGGTTGTTTAATCATAATGAGGTCTTTTGAATTTATTTTCACTCTATATATGATGCATAAAATTATGGGGATTACTGATTTACTTTGTAGAGCTTTGCAGCACAAATCTCTTGACATCGTAAATGCCATGGATCTAGTCTCAACTACTAAAGCACTACTTCACACTTTGAGAGAAGAGGGATTTGATCATCTCCTTGATCATGTGCAGTCAATTTGCGCACAAAATGACATTGGCATACCAGATATGAATGTTTCATACAAAAGTGCTATATGTCGTTCATGCCAACAAAAAGAATCGGTGACAGTTTGCCAACATTATCATTTTAATGTGTTTAATTCAGCAGTAGATTTTCAGCAAGAAGAGTTGAATTCCAGATTTAGTGATGGAGCAATGGAACTCCTTATACTTAGCTCTGCTTTAGAGCCGAAGGACAACTTTAAATCATTCAAAGTTGATGATATTTGCAAGCTTGCTGAGAAATTTTATCCAGAAGATTTCAATGAACAAGAAATGCATTATTTGAGATGTCAACTAAATCATTATAAAATTGATGTGCTCCATCATCAGAGCTTTCAAAATATGTCTACCATCACTGAATTGTGTCGCGGATTAGTTGAAACAAATAAGTTACAGCATTATAATTTGATTGATAGATTGATTCGCCTTGTTTTGACTCTACCTGTTTCCACTGTCACGACAAAACGAGCATTTCCAGCCATGAAACATGTTAAAACTGCTCTTCGTAATAAAATGGAAGAGGAGTTTTTAGCAGATTCTATGATGATTTACATTGAACGAGAGCTTGTTCAAGATATCGATTTAGATTCCATAATAGACGAATTCTATTCTACAAAGCATAGAAGGATGCAACTTAAATAGTGTGTTTTGTTTTTTCCTTACATGTTATGTACCTTTGAACCTTACTACTATGTATGATTTTGAATTTATGGTTGATCTTGGCGGGATAATTTCTTGTGTATATGATTGGTATTTGGTAGCCCACCCAAGAAAAAATTCGTGGCTCCGCCCTTGTTCATAAGTGATATTATTTTACTTCATACTCATAAGGGTTGTTATTCATTCCTTATTAATTTGTGGGAATAACCTGTCCGTGAGGATTATCGCATGCCTGGTGAATAACCTTTTGTATTCATTCTTTATTAATTTGTGGGAATAACCTGTGTGTACGGAGTACCGTACCTGGTGAATAACCCATCGTATTCATTCCTTATTAATCTGTGGGAATAACTTGTCCGTACAGATTGACACATGCCTGATGAATAACCCTTCGTATTCATTACTTATTAATTTTTTGTGGAAATGATCTGTCTACGCGGATTACCGCATGACGGGTGAAAATCCATTTGCAGTTTCGTATATTCTTTCATACTCGTATAAAATATCATTTCTTTTGTACTCTTCAAGTGATATCGTCTTCTTTCATATTTCTCCATTTATGATAAGAAATTATTGTTTGTTTCCAAAACCTTATTATTAAATGGTGAAAATCCCTGAAATTAGTAGAATATCCTTAATAGTTTGTGCTTCATCTAATATTTTTATCAGCATCTTTCTATTGAAAGTTTTATCGTTATCTTTGAAATATGAATCTTTAATATTATTCTTGAATTTGACTCCACATTTTGGTCATTATGTTGACAATTTGGACAATATTTGACACTGAATAAATTAAATCTCTAATATTTATCCTTAATCTCACTATATTTATTTTATATCATTGTCATCATCTTCATACTTAAATTGTGGCGATAGTTCTCTTTGGCCTGTAGTGCAAAGATGAACTGGCGTGACATGATTATGACCAAACTGTGTATTGGTATAATCATGACTTTTGGTGTTACAGCTAAAGGCTGATGGTGAAAGTTCTCTTTGGCCCGTAGTGCAAAGATGAACTGCCGTTTGGCATGATCATGACCGGTGGTGTTACAAATAAATATCTTTGGCACATAGTGCAAAGAGAGGTTGTAGAACATAAACTGTTGATTTGGATGTTCATAAATAGGAACTGTTGATTGGTGTTACAGGGATAAAATATTGGTGGTAAACCTTTAACTTATAGAAGATGGTAGATATTATAATCTACTTGACTCTTCTAATGGATTGTTCGTTCCGCTACAGTTGTTATTGTTGAACAATTATAACATCTTTAAATCTCTGATTATTACTGTTGAAGGCTAAAGATAATTTATTCTTCATTATCTTAGTCATAATTTTTCTTATTGGGCTATTTGTGCTCACCATTTTCCTTTTTGTTCCATTGTTCTCCTCAGAAAATGAGAGTGTAGCGGGGACTAGCCGGGGAATGGAGTGATGGTCCGAGACAGTAGAAGTATCTCAATACATTATTATTAATGTGGCAATAAGTGTATTGAGAACTTAAGTTGTATTTGTATTGAAAGTCACAGTATGTTTGTTGTCGTATTTTGCACGACAATTATTAGTTGTAAATGAAAAAATTCATATTTGTATTTGTATTTTATAGAATGTAATTGGCGACTCAAAATGGGTTGTGTGAACCTATTTTGGAGGCGTCACATAAGTTGTTGTGAATATTTTTGGCCTGAGTGCAAAGACAATATGATTGTTGAGTGTCTTTAGCCTGTGTGGCAAGGAGATGTGGTGAAAATTCTTTTTAGTCTGAGTGAAAAGACAAACTGTTGATTGACATGATCATAACTATTAATGTTATAGTTGAATGTATTTTGCCTGGGTGCAAAGACAATATGATTATTGAGTGTCTTTATCCTATGTGGCAAGGACACGTAATGAAAGTTCTATTTTGCCTTGGTGCAAAGAGGAAATGTTAATTGGCATGATTATGACCATTGGTGTTATAGTTGATGAAATCTTGATGGTGAATTTTTAAATTAAAGAATATAGTAGATATTATGGTCTATTTGACTCTTCTAATAGATTGCTACTCCGCTGCAGTTGTTTATTAAAAACTTATGTTGTCTATCATTTTCTAAATTTCTGATTTATCACTTTTGAAGGCTAAGGATAACTTATTTTTCGTTATCTTATTCATAATATTCTTTACTGGCTATTTGAGCTCACCCTTTTATTTCATATTTTCTTTAAGAAATGAGAGTGTAGCTAGGGTTAACGGAGAAAAACAGCAGAATAGAATGATGATCCGAGTTAGTAACTATAGTAGTCATCACCATGTTGTAAATAGTGTGGCAATAATTATAGTAAGGACATAGTGTATGTATTGTCGTGTTATACATTGTATTGTAATAATAAAAAATATGATAATTATGTATGTTGTTTGTATTTTAGCGACTCAAATTGAATTGTGTAGGCCCGAATTTGAGGGCGTCACACAATCAAAAGTTATGTAGCATCTTAAGAGTTGTGCGAGTGAGTTTTGTGTTTGTGTGAATGACAAGGTTTTTGTAGCTTTTTATATTCCGTACAAAAAAGTTGTGTTGTGGGTGGGAGACTTTTGCAGTTTTTACTCCGTGCAAAAAGTTGTGTCGTGATATTCTGGAACTTCAAGTTTTAGGGCGTAAAACTTGGAAGGATTATTATAAGCCCATTATTTTGGTATAGTAGATATTCGGAATTTAATCTGTAATTTTTCCCTTAAAGAATTTTTTCACATTAAATATTATGTTGTTTTATCTTTTTTTATTTTATTGTGTGATTTACGTTGACTTAATTCTCAACAATTAAGTGCATAGGGCAAAGGTAAATTTTTAAGGCCCCATAAATAAAATTAAATAGAAAAAATTAGACTTTAGTTTACATTTATTTTATTTAGCCATGTTTGGCTTGACCCGAATTATTTAAATATAAATTTCTACGAAGACACTTATTATAGACTTACATTTAAGGTTTGGTAGATAATGATTTTTTTAATGATGGATATTGCTTGCTTAACAAATAATCCTCTTTTATTGCCACAACACCTCCACTTCTAAACCTCCCCTCCCCTCCCCTCCTCTCCTCTCCCCTCCCTCTCTCTCTCGAAGTCAAACTTTCCCACCGATAATAAATAAATAAAAAACATTTTTAAAAAAACCTTCAAGCACCAGTCATTTATTAGAGGAGTTTTAATTTTTTTTTAAAACACTAAGGTCAGATGTATAAAAGAATATTTACAAAAAGTTACTTACACAACAATATGTATAATTGTAGTTGATAATGAGCAATAGACACACTTATGAATTATAAATTCTCAATTAATTTATTTTATCGCGTCATTTATTATTTTATTATTTACTAATTATTTAGTAACAGTAGAATGACTTTTTTTAAAAGTTTTATTAGTCTTTGCGGTACAAACTATGTTTTGTCATTAAGAGAAAACAAATTAAATATTTGAATAAGAGTTGTAAAATAAGTGAAAAAATATAGTAGAACTATTAGGAATAAAAAGTGGGAGAGAGAAAAGTTAATTGGAGAGAGATGAGATAGAAAATAGTAGGTAAATTTATTTTTATTCTATGTTACACAACTTCATCAAAAAACGGTTATATTTTTTGCTCTGATGTGAGGAAACGGATAAAAGGGAGAAAATAAACTCTTATTTGAAAACAAACTTGTTTAAAGGAGTCCTAAGTTTAAATTAACTTTTTAACCACTTCTCTCTAGAATTCTTCATCTCTCCCTTCAACCTAAATACATTCTAATTGCTAGGGATGGTTCTCCCTTTTGGGGGAAGACCCTCCATCCTTCCGCCTTCCCCTTCTCTCATATTTACCTATTTTTTTTCACCATCTTCAGCCGCATCATCTTTGTCTTAGTTCAACTATAGGGATCTTAAATTTTTGGTCTCAAATGAATTTCAAATGACATGACATTGATAATTTATAACATAGTCAATCACTTGAGATTTACCTAACCAATATTATGGTGACACATCATTTGAGACATTTTTTAAGACAAAAAATTTAAGAACTCTTCGAGGCCAACATGAAAATTGGACATGAGTGTATTTGAATTTCACCTATTTATATTTTTACTCACCATTGGGGGTCAAAATACAAATAAGTAAAATTCAAATACACTCATGTCCAATTTTTATGTCCACATAAAGTTTTTGAAAATTTAAAACTCGTACTAGCTTTGTTCCAAATTCAGATTTGTTCTGCTAACAAATTTGCGCAGTCGATAGTCAGATCTAACTCTCTTATCACTCTCCAAATTTTATTTTATTTTTTTTAATTATTTGTAATAAAATCATGTTGGCCATTTTTTTTTCCTCAATTTGTGGGGTTTTTCTTTTCCCCCTTTGTGTGTTTCGTCTCTCCATTAGTTAGAGTTGGTTTGTATCGAAGGGTATAATATGTTTTTATCTTAAAAGTTTGTATCAAAATTTATTTTTGGATAAAGTTGGTATCTTCCCAATCCTATAACGTATGTAATTCATATCATTATATTGGATGAAGTTTTCCCCGATAAATTTTGAAAATAACAAAATATAATTAATAGTATTTCTTAAATACTAACCACTATAATTAGAGCTGCAAACGAACCGAACCGAACCGAACTTTGTCGAACTCGAACCGAACTTGAACACTTTTAGTCGAACTCGAATATGTTCGAATAACTTGATCGAACTAACAGCTATGTACGAGTTCATATCGTTTGGTGTTCGCGAACTGTTCGCGAACATGATCGAGTTCGCGAACAGTTCGCGAACAAGTCGAACATAAGGTTGTTCGCGAACATGAACAGTTCACAAACACATTATCGAACCGAACTCGAACTTATCGAACCAATTATTTGAAATAACCAATTATTTTTATTTAGAATTTTAGAAATAATTTAAACATGTAATTAAGAAATCGAACTACTCGAACCGATCTCGAACTTATCAAACCGAACTCGAACATACCAAATCGAACCGAACTCGAACTGTTCGCGAACAAAGACGAACCGAACCACATGGTTCGCGAACATGTTCGATCGAGCAATTGAACGGAACATTATGTGCGAACTCGACTCGACTAGGCGAGCAAGTAGAACTCAAACTGAACCGAACCGAACTCGAATCGAACCGAACCGATTCGCGAACAGTTCGGTTCGTTTGCAGCCCTAACTATAATGCTTCGATTGTATTGACCACAAATTTAAACTTTAAATTTATAAGTTCAATTCAAAAAGTCTAAATAATACTTCAATCAAAATAATACTAAATTATTTACTTTTAATAATACTATAAAGGTACAATTTCAAGTACTAACAACAAGACTATATTTGTTTGTAAAAAATATGTTTAAAATTGAACTATTTGTCTTAATTTAACACTATTTCAGATTATTTTATCTCATAATAAAGATTAATAGTCCTTTAAATAGTTTTCTAGATTATTTTTTGTCATTTCTAAAATTATTTATGAAGAATTATATAATCTCATGATGAATGTAGAATTAATAGTCCCCCATTTTAAACAATCAAATGATTTTATGAGATTAATAGTTATTCATAAAAAAAAATTAAATAATTGTGTTAAATTAAAATAAATAATTTAATTTCAGGTATGATTTTTACCGACAAA
The DNA here is from genome assembly GCA_034770075.1 of Aralia elata. Taxonomy (NCBI): domain Eukaryota; kingdom Viridiplantae; phylum Streptophyta; class Magnoliopsida; order Apiales; family Araliaceae; genus Aralia; species Aralia elata. The sequence continues at coordinate 61,869,435 of CM068387.1, forward strand.
CTCACTCAGTGCCCGGTTGACCTGAATTATTAATCTACTCGTATTGTAAATTTCAACTGCTTCTATAATTCAAATTGGTTGGGTGATCATGTTTGACAATCTGACTAAAAAAAACACGCAATCAGGGTGCTTCTCTCACTTCCATTTGAGTTTTTTTGGACTCTTTCTAAAAAAAGGGTACTTCTCTCCCTCCTATTTTTTTTTGTATTCTTTTTCTTTCTTTACTTTTTAGTAGAAAGCCCCAACTTCCGTTTAGATTTGGAAATGACAAGTCTTCTGCTTTGGAGAGACCTTTCCCTAATTTTGCCATTTTGCTCTTTATTGCTTGGGAATAATTTATTATCCATTCTTGTAATTTTTTTTTCTTTTTATGGGATTTAATTTTTTCATGAGATGATATATTATTTTTTTTCGTGAGAGATTATCATTTCATGTAAGATTTATTTTTTTTTATTTTAGAGATTAATTTTCTCATTTATGAGAATTTTTTCAGTTGGCGGGTTGTTGATGATAGATCTTTTCAAAGGAGTGAGGTTAGCATGACAGCTTGTCATCACGTTGTTTGTGTTAAAAAATTGTTCATTTTTATATATTTGATTGCTATTTTAGAATATGATTATTTTTCATAGGACTACAAACGAATAGAACTCAAACATGTTCGTGTAACAAAATCGAACAAAAACACTTGTACTAATCCAGTTCGCTAAGTGTTCACGAATACATTTGAATCACAAATTTGTTCACGAACATACTTAGTAATCACGAACATGATCGTGAATGTATTTAAATTACAAATAGAGCACATTCAAGAACATAAAAAGTATAATAATCAAAAAAATTACTTTTTCATTTGTGAGGGATACTTTCCATTATTCTGATCTAAGACGATAACACATTTTAAATTTGAGTGTGGAGTTATTCTCAGGATGACTTGTTATTTCATTACTCGTGGTGAAAAATTGATCAAATCTGCATGCTCTATTAATTTTTTTAGTAATTTGGTTGTATTCAGATTTTTGTGTTGTGCTAGCTTATTTGATTTCTTTCTACCATTACAATTTTTCTATCATTTGTACTTATTATAATTTTACGTATTTTAGTCATTTAGATTGTTTTTAAATAATAATAAAAAAAAAACAACAACAACAAAACTAGCTTTACATAACTAATAAAACCTAATTTAATTATATAAGTACCCCCTTTGACCTTTTCTTCATTACGCTTTTATTACATGATAAAATAAGTCACATTATGGTATGAAAGGAGAACATGCGTAAATATTAAAACAGCTTTGAAAAAATATTGACTTTAGTTATGTGCTTATGTTTTAATTTTAATTAAAAAGGAATTTCATCACATTAAAAATAAAAATTAAAAAGAGCTTTGTTATTAAGAAAGAGAAAATACAATAGCATTGAGACTACCAATTTATTGAAATAAACTTTTATCAGTTGAGTGCAAACAATAAAATATAGGTAACCCTTGTATATACTAATTAAAAAATGTTTTCGATCTGTTGTTTGTGTACAAGAAAAATAAAGTTACATCCCAATAGAAAATCTCAACATCTTGAGATTATTATACTTTTACATTTTGCCAATGAAAAACAGTAACTGAGAAGGCCAGTGAGATCATATTGATCAAGACTTTTATCATCAATTACTGTTTTGTTTTAATGAGCTTTTACTAACAATTAAATAGAGGTCAAAAGTTATTCTCTAATAATATAACTATATGCAATTGATATTGTCAGAATAAAATTGATGTTATCAGAGCGAATATATATTTGGTAACTTTAAAGTTGAGCCAGAAACCGAAATCGGCCCCGAAACAGCACTCAAAACTGACTAAACTGCACCAATTGAGCTGCACTAACGGTTCTCGCATATGTGACGGTTTTAAAATGACTAGATTACCGCATATGCAGTTTGGGTTTGGGTGCGATTTTTGGAGGTTCTCGCACCGCTCATATATATTACATATTTTTTTTAGAAGTTATATAGACAAATTCCTAAAAGTATATTAGACATTTTTATTTATGTTATGCACTTTTAAACTTTTCGTTTGTGACTAGAAATATTTCTAATTGAATTGCAATAGTTTGAGCAATGTTAAAGCATTCATGAGTAACAAATTTCAAACCTAAAACTTGTTGCTTGATGTTATAATGTTAATGTCATGTATGGTTTCTTATACATAAAGATGAATTTGAGGTATAAAATATTATTGTTAACTATGTCAGTTGATTTTAGAACCGAAAGCGATGCAAGTTTTAAAACCGCACTGCACCGATCACAAGCGGTGTCATGTGCCGTTTTAGAATTGTCAAACTACATCCAAGCGGTTTCATATGCGGTTTGGACTTCTAACCGTACTATACTCTACGTTAGCCGACTCGTTTGTGACTCTTGATATTTTTAACGATACTTATTTGATCTGACAGTATCATTATCGCTTTGATAATATTAATCACCTAAATAAATCAATATTCATAATGATGCTTAAAAAGTGGCCAACTCGTTTGTAATTGTTTTATAGACTCTTGATATTTTTAACGACACTTATTACTCTGATAATATTATTATTATTTTGATAATATCAATTATTTAAATAAATCAATATTCATAATGTTTTCACCATGATGCTTACAAAGTGTTTTGTTTAGATCTATTGATAACCATTTGTATCAGTTTGAGGATATTAAGTAAATTCCCTAATATTACAAGTGATTTGGTTAAAATAAATTACAAATACTGTCGTTACATGGTGTTCTTATATAGAGAATATATCCTGTGTCAGATCCTAAACCGACTAGTCAAATCCCAATGGAATTGGTCTAAAGATAATTTACGGACGTTATTTACTTTTCGGTTGCGATCAAATTAATATAATAACTTTGTATTACAATACTTTATTACAATACAAAGTTCATTATATTTAGTATGTCTAATTATTAATTTTTAATTTTTTTAAAAAAAATTAAGCATTTAATTTAAGACGGAAGAAATATTTTATTGTTTAATTCACTCATTATATGTAACAGGCTATTGGGAGGTAATTCTAATATATCAATTTGGGATTTTTTTTTTCATTATACCCTTCATTTGATGTAATAATCTATTACATGATGTAAGACAATAATAATTATTATAGTTGACGTGATATTTATATTATAATTTGTTTGATTTATATAATTATTATAATGAACCAAACATAATATAATATGTAATGTAATGATAATACTATTGTTATACAACTAATGAGTAGAAATCAAACAAACAAATTGTAATAGTCTATTATTATTATATTATAACTCTATTATATTATATTATATTTGTATTCATTGAATCCAACCCTATTTAAGAGGTTCGGACATTCCTAATTACAAAAGGTCAAATATAAAAAACGAAAAATACCAGCTTATTGTTATAACTACCCTATAACCAATTAAAGATAAGAAAAAATCTATTACAAATCTTAATTGAGTACATTTTTTGTGTTATCAGAAGTGTCACTTAAAATATTAAGTATAGTTAGAAAATTATAAGACAAAAATATTTAAATATATATTTTTTGATAATATCATTTTGTTCAAACAATACCAAGAAAAAAATAAAATTCTATTCACTATTGACTTAGAGCCCTGGATAATTTTTTTTAACTTTTATATGTTTGTTTATTCAGTTGGATCCACTCGGACAGAATTTGACCGCGCTAAGAAGCATTCCATCTCGTGACGAGAGGAATATTAAAGTACAATATATTTAATGTCATCAAATTTGAATTTTCTGTTTTTACTTTTGATAGATTGTCATGTCTACTGGAATTTGGGGAAATAAGATTATTTGTATTAATTTATTATTATTTTAGATTATTTTATTTTATAATTAGTCTGTTATTTAATCATATATACTATATTTTACCATTTTTATAGTCCTTTGATGATAGATCATAATATTGAATGAAAATGTGGTACCTTTTGAGGTATCAAATAGTTTTAAAAATAATTAAAAATAATTTATAAATTAAATAACGGACCAATCATAAAATAAAATAATCTGAAGTGATGATAAATAATCATATCTTACTCGTCATTTTTGTAAAGAAACGTAGGGTTAGTGTAGTTGAAGACATACTTAACTTAAATACCAAATCTAATCTTGTGTTAAGATTCCTTAAACCTCCTATGCCAAATGTTACTTTACATTATTTTATACCAAGTTCAAAAGGGTTGGGAATAAAAAATAACAGAATACTTAACTGATAACTTGATAAGTTCTTAACCACTTCCTCCTCTCCTGATTACTGTCATTCCTGTCTTTGCTTAGGTTTATATTTTGGGCAAACTCATGTGAAACCTTGCCCTAACTCTCAAGTTATTCACTCTGTCCATACAGCTTTGATCAGAGATTTCCTTGTCTTTAGGTTGGTTCAGTACAGTGTTATTTAGCTAGTGAGTGAACTAATAATATATGCTGATTCTGTTTCAAATTATAAAATTATTAGTGGCTTTTAAAGACAATTTAATATATTTTAAATTCAAAATTGAAATGATACATTAAAAATAAAAGGCTTAAATATAAATTACTACCCTGAACTATTGATCTTTTTTTCTTCGGTGATCGACCTTTTAATTTTTGTAATCAGGTAATCAAATTTTTAATTTTATTTTTCAATTACGCTTAATTGTACATGTCATGTCATAAATTGATAATGTGATTTGCTAACTAGGCCAATCAATACTTATGAGTAATTAAAAAAACGGTATTTTAAATGATTTTTTCACATTTATTAAACATCAAAGGGTAAAAACTAATGAAATTTTTGACGTTTTTACACTTTGATGTTTAATAAATTGATCAATAAATTATTTAAATAACTTTTTTTAATCACACATAAGTATTAGTTGGCTTAGTCAGCGGACCAAGTCATCAATTTATAATGTGACATGTCCAATTGAACAGAAGTGAAAAATTAAAAGTTTAACCTGATTGCAAAAATTAAAAGGACAATCACCAAAGTGAAAATTTGTCAAGAGTTCGGGGGAGGTAATATTTAAGCCAAAATTATAAAACAACTACTTTTTAAATAGTTTATAATATTTATCATTGTATTAACTAAAATTAAAAGAATTCATGTTAATTTTTAATTGAGAATTTCTTAATTTGACTTCAAAAAAATAATTTATATTTTAGAATGGAGAAAGTATATGACAACGCTCCATAATCAAAGATGACTATGAAGTGTACAATAGCCAAGCAATTTTGAACCATTAATTGATTATAAAATTTAATGGATGCGATTTGAAAACAATAAAAAAAAACTATAAAAAATAAAAATAAATAAATAAAAATCTTCATGCCCATGGGAAGAATTTTTAAAATTACGTATGCACTATAATGTTGTGTATAAAAACTTCTCATAAGCGTACAAGATGGGTTAATGAGCGGTACAAGATGAATTCGTGAGTCTGTCTACTAAACACTCCAGCTCGATAATATAGTTGACTATGAATAACTCCTCATATAATATATATACACATACGTGTGCACACACATACACATATGTGTAACGTGTGTGTCAAAATGATCACTAGTCACCGTTAATTATAAATAAATATCTAATCAACCTATCTCACACCGTCTAAATAAGAATCGAACGACCGAGATTTTAAGAAGTTCATTTAAACTTCCGTCTAACAGTTGGATGGATGGTGCAAATTGTTAGGTGAATTGCTGTAATTATGATTATACTCCTACATTGTAATTGTAACTTCTTGTCCACAAGAAAAATGCAAATAATTCATTTGTTTCAAAATATAAGACTTGCATTGACTTTTTGAAGTCAACTTAAAATATTTTTACATTCAAAATTAATATAAATTAAAATAGTTATAGATAATACAATTATGATATTGTAAACTATCTAAATAATATTACTAATTACAAAATTTGTTATTTTTAAAAGTTAAATAAATCATATCACTTTTTAATTTCAAAAATATGACAAATTAACTTAAAAAGTAAAATTTGATGCCATATCTTGGAAGGATTATATCCAAAACAAACAATAGAAACAAATTTAAAAGTCTTAAGAAATTTCTACTATGTTAGTATGTATATGATAGTTATATACTTTTATCACCATAAATTATTTAGAAAAGAAAAGGGAAAAAAGAAAAGAAAAGAAGTGATTGCAATTAAAGTGTCAAAAATAGGTGATCAGAAAGATTGTTGATAATTTCAAAATAATAATTTTGTTATCAGAATAAATATATATTTAATGACATTATTATATTTATTTTAACAATATTTTAAATTTTTAATGACGTATATTGTAATACCCATATTTGTTTTTGAGTCCCACATTGCTCCTTTACACAAACTCTCCTCCTCCCTTAGCCTATATATAAGATATCAACCTTTGCTTTATTTTTACCAAACAATTAGTGCCTCCAAATTTTGTTTTGTGAGGAACTTTTTGTGTGAAGTCCTTTTTGGTAAGGACCTCCTTAGTAAAAAAAAAAATTTCAGTATCGAGGGCGTAGGCAGACTGCGAACTTCATAATTTCGGGTATGTTCTTTTTCTTTCTTTCTTTCTTTCTTTCTTGTGTATTAGTTTAATTTAATTTTCTGTATTATTATTTTATAATTTTAATTAGTATATTTTAGTTAGTTTGTTAGTTAATATTGTGGTATTATTTTGGATAAATATTAAGTATCTCAATTATAAGAAAATGTTCTCTTTAATTTATTAATTTAATTAATAATATGGAGGGTTCAATATATGCATAAAAACTATTAATACTAATATTATAGTATTTAATAAAATGTATTATTTTTGTGAATAGATTATATTGAGCGAGTTTAACCAATTGCATCTGTAATTGTGGGTATTGCATTACGTACTCCAGGTACGGATTCCGTACTCCTTCAGCAATACTCTTGTGAAATTTAATTAATTCGTTTTGTTCTGCGTTTCGAATTCCGTTATTATTTCACATAATTATTTCTTGTGAAATTCATTTAATAGTTTCATTTTGGAATTGATACCCATGACTCGTCTTTGTACTCTTTGAGTTGGATTATCATGTCTAATATTTATTTTGATATTTGTAGAGCGGTACATGTTACCTTCTTTTTGAGACATTATGATTATGATTTGATCTGGTTTAACATGTACATATAGAATCCTTTTGTTGGTATTATGTCACATGTGTTGTGACATCATATTTCTGTTAGAATATACTGTAGGGTATACTTGAGCTATAACCACCTGTGGGGGTACCACAGGCATGTCGTCTTGGCACGAGAGACATGACACTTTCCGTGGCAGTGTGATTAGTCCACGGCGTCTCTGATTTATGCTCCGATAGGAGTTGGCCATTTGGTGATTTGTTGTGAGAGGCGTATGGGTCGGCCCTAGTTTTCTGTTCTGTTCTGCGGATTGGTGATGTTGTGCCAAACACCCTTTCCGATTTTGCATGCATTTGGATCTGCAGTCCAATGTGTGATTTGTCTATGTGACATTATTTGACTTGTCTGTGTGGCAAGCTATACTTTTGAGCTCAGTATGAAATAACATCTTGTCATTCTTTTTCAGACTATTAAGTTATTGTGATACAACTTAGTTCAGTTTAGTTAATTTTGTTATTCAGTTCAGTTCATAATTCTGTTCTCTATATCCGTACTGGGCATTTGGCTCATGCTGTGTTTTTCTTCCGGCAGGTACTCAAGGGGATCATGGGCAAGTGTGATGAGAGCTTCTCACCTAGATGGTTATGTTTTGATGTTTGGATCTTTGTTTAGAGATGTATTGAACCTTTATTAAGAATTAGGTTGTATTAAACAGTATGTATTTTGAGCCGGTTGGGCAGTTATTAATATCTCGTTAGACTAATCTTTTTTGCGGTTTATAACTTTGGTATTAATTTATATTTCTGTTGTGCTTTGCACGTGACCTCCATTCCTATTTTTCGGAATGGGGTGTTACAAAGTTGGTATCAGAGCATAGGTTCTTTCTTGTAGAAAACCTATTTAGGTTCGACCTGTGAGTTATGGGTAGACTTTGGGCTAGGTTTTTGTTCCATTTGATATTTCGTTCAGCTATTATGTTAATCATATTCAAATTATTTTGCTTCAGTCCGTTGTTTTTCTTTATTAGATGGCTCGTAGATCCGCTAGAGTTGCTGGTAGACGAGGAAATAGTAGGGGAAGAGGTGTGCGCCAACCCGAGTTACATTCTGATATGCAGCATGATGTGCAATCGAATAATCAAGATGATGCTCAAATGGCAGCTTTGGTAAATCAGGCGATTAATCAGGCTTTGCCGCAATTGGTGGCACAAGTCGTTCAGGCAATGCAACAACCGACGCCAGAAATTCCTAATCAGGGGAACCTCGGGAATGGTGGTTCGCAGACAAATGAAGAAGGAGTGAATACTGTTGGGATTAATCCATCTGTTGTTCCGATGTATTTGTGGTTAGAGAGATTTCAAAAACAGAAACCACATTCATTCACTTCAGCTCCAACTCCAATTGATGCAGAGAATTGGGTTGCCCATTTAGAAAAGATATTTGATGTGCTAGGATGTTCGGATAACCAAAAAGTGGTGCTAGCTACTTATAAATTAGAGGGGGATGCGCAAAGGTGGTGGAAAACAATGAAAGTAACAAAGGGTGATGGGTTTGTGGAGGCACTTACATGGGCAGAGTTTTGTGATATCTTTTATCAACAATACTTCTCAGCTGCTGATAAAGAGGCTTATGGTAGAGAGTATCTGTCTATTCGACAGAAGGAGGATGAGTCTGTTACGGATTTTATGACAAGGTTCACTAGGTTGGCAAGTTTTGCAGGAACCTCAGCAGGGACTGCAGCAGAACAAGCTGAGAAATTTAAGTGGAGAATTCATTATAAGTATCGCCAACATCTCATTAACATTAAATTCGAAGACGTGTCAGCAGTGGCTAATGCAGCCAAGAATATTGAGATGGAGCGACAAGACTTTCGAGCTTCTAAACCGGAGGGAAGTCGGAAGAGGGATAGAGATGACCAGCAGAGTCAAGTTTCGGGTCAGCAGGGGAAAAATCAAAATGGTCAGTGGAACAAGAACCGAGGTGGTCAACAGGGACAGTGGCGTGGCCAGAATCAGAACACAAGTTATCAACAATTGCCTCAGCAAGGTCATAATCGTCAGCAATGGCAGAATCGTCAACAAGGGCAAAATCAAGGTCGTTACCCAGGACCAGCAGGCGGGGGTAACCCTAATCTTATTCCAATAACTCCTTGTGCTACTTGTGGGGCTAACCATCCAGGGAGACCTTGTCATAGAGTTACTGGTGCATGTTTTTTGTGCGGTCAGTTAGGTCATCTTGCCAAAGATTGTACTCGACCACGTGGTAATGATGGAATTGGTGATAATGGTGGCAATGTTGGTCAGCGCCGCGGTGGACGGGTCTTTGCCTTGACACACAACCAGGCAGCAGGTGCGCCAGGTACTGTTTCTGGCACTCTTATAGTTGGCAATCGTGAGGCTTCCATTTTATTTGATACTGGCTCTACCCATTCGATTGTTGCAAATTCTTTTGTTCGACACCTTGGTGTGTTGTCTCAGTCTTTAAATTCTGTTATGTCTATTACTACCCCGATGGGAAATTCTATTGCTATCTCTGATTTGTATCGAGATTGTCCTATTAGTTTTGGAGATAAGATTCGTAGGGTAGATCTTTTGCCGATGGGTATGCACGATTTTGATGTGATTCTTGGAATGGACTGGTTAGATAAACATCAGGCCACTATTGATTGTCAATCGAAGATAATTATCTTTGGGGATTTGAAGTCCCCAGATTTTGTGTATCAAGGTTCACGACCGGGTAAGGTGGTGAAATTAATTTCAGCTCTAAAAGCTGGAAAATTGGTGGCTAGGGGTTGTGAGGGATATTTAGCATTTGTGAATGACACCTCTATGGGAGAGTCTCGTATTGAGGATGTTCCAATTGTTCGTGAATTTTTCGATGTGTTTCCTGAGGAATTGTCAGGGTTACCACCGCAACGGGAAGTTGAGTTTACCATTGAGCTTGTTCCTGGTGCAGAGCCTATCTCTAAGGCACCGTATAGGATGGCACCGTTGGAATTGCAAGAATTGAAGGAGCAATTGCAAGAATTATTAGATCGTGGTGTAATTCGACCAAGTGTGTCACCGTGGGGAGCTCCGGTTTTATTTGTAAAGAAGAAGGATGGGTCTATGAGGTTGTGTATAGACTATAGAGAGTTAAACAAGATTACCATCAGGAATCGGTACCCTTTACCGAGGATTGATGATTTATTTGACCAACTTCAAGGGGCGAAGTATTTTTCGAAGATAGACTTGAGATCGGGTTATCATCAGTTGAGGGTAAGAGATGAGGATGTCTCTAAGACAGCTTTTCGTACTCGCTATGGGCATTACGAGTTTTTGGTGATGCCATTCGGGTTAACTAATGCTCCGGCGGTGTTTATGGATTTGATGAATCGGGTGTTTAGAGAGTATTTGGATAAATTTGTTATTGTTTTTATTGATGACATTTTGATTTACTCTAAGTCTAAGGAGGAGCATGAGGAACATCTTCGCATAGTTTTGGGAATTTTACGAAAAGAGAAATTATATGCTAAATTCTCCAAATGCGAGTTTTGGTTGGAGCAGGAGGTTTATATTTTTGGGTCACATTGTGTCTGTTGAAGGCATTAAAGTGGATCCTGCGAAGGTTGAAGCTATCACTAAATGGCCAAGACCTACTACGGTGACGGAGGTTAGGAGCTTTTTGGGTTTGGCAGGGTATTATAGGCGATTTGTAAAAGGGTTCTCTTTACTTGCTTTGCCATTGACTCAATTGATGAAAAAGGGCACGAAGTTTGTGTGGAACGAGGAGCGCGAGAAGAGCTTTGAGGAGTTGAAGAAACGGCTTGTGACAGCTCCAATACTTACATTGCCATCAGGGACAGGAGGTTACCAAATTTATAGTGATGCTTCTAAGAAGGGTTTGGGGTGTGTTTGATGCAACACGGTAATGTGATTGCTTATGCTTCTAGACAACTTAAACCTTATGAGGTGAACTATCCCACTCATGATTTGGAGTTGGCAGCAGTAATCTTTGCTTTGAAAATTTGGAGGCACTATTTGTATGGCGAGACTTGTGATATCTTCACCGATCACAAAAGTCTTAAGTACATCTTCACTCAGAAAGAGCTCAATATGAGGCAAAGGCGTTGGTTGGAGCTTCTCAAAGATTATGACGCTAGAATTCAATATCACCCTGGGAAGGCGAATGTAGTTGCAGATGCGCTTAGCCGAAAGAGTTCAGGGAGTGTTGCAGCCCTTATTACACAACCACAACTTATTTCAGATATGGAACGGTTGGAGTTGGAGTTGTATGTACAAGGTGCAGATGGACTTTTAGCAGGTATGAGAGTGGAGCCCTCTCTTATCTCGAAGGTTAAGGAAGCTCAGAAAGAAGATGGCGAGTTATGGGCTATAGCGCAAAATTTGGAGGGGGGAAAGCAGCATGAGTTTTCGTATTGATGACCATTACGTGATTTGGTTGGGTAAGCGGTTATGTGTGCCGTCGGATCCAACTATTCGGGAGGCAGTATTGGCTGAGGCTCATAGTTCACCATTTTCTATTCATCCGGGTTCTACGAAGATGTATAGGGATTTAAAGAAGAATTTTTTGGTGGAATGGGATGAAGCGAGATGTGGCTGAATATGTGGGAAGGTGTCTTACTTGTCAGCAAGTGAAAATTGAGCATCAACGTGCTAGTGGATTACTGCAACAATTAGATATTCCTGTTTGGAAGTGGGAGGATATTACAATGGATTTTGTGACTGGGTTACCAAAAACTTTCAAGAAGAATGATGCTATTTGGGTTGTAGTAGATCGATTGACCAAATCAGCTCACTTCTTAGCTATCCAGGAGGGTTATTCTGTAGATAAGTTAGCACAAATCTTTCAACAGGAGGTTGTTAGACTTCACGGAACTCCAGTGTCAATTGTTTCAGATCGAGACCCACGGTTCACTTCACGATTCTGGAAAGGGTTTCAACGAGCTTGGGGCACTCGACTAAAATACAGTACTTCTTTCCATCCACAAACTGATGGGCAATCTGAGAGGACTATCCAGACTTTAGAGGATATGTTAAGGTCTTGCGCATTAGAATGGTCGGGTAATTGGGATGATTACTTGAGCCTTGTTGAGTTTGCTTATAACAATAGTTGGCATGCAAGTATTGATATGGCTCCGTTTGAGGCATTGTATGGTAGGAAGTGTCGAACACCAACTTGTTGGGATGAAGTTGGCGAGAAGGCTATAGAAGGGCCTGAGTTAGTTCAAATCACTACGGAGAAAGTAGCTGTGGCTAAGGAGAAATTGAGGCTTGCTCGATCTCGGCAAAAGAGTTATGCTGATAAGCACAGAAGGACTTTAGAGTTCAAACTTGGTGAACATGTATTTTTGAAGGTTTCTCCTTGGAAGGGTATTCGAACGATTTGGTTTGAAAGGTAAACTCAGTCCGCGTTATATTGGGCCATTTGAGATTCTAGAAAGGGTCGGCGAAGTTGCATATCGGTTAGCTCTGCCTCCACAATTAGCTCATGTGCATAATGTGTTCCATGTGTCGGTGCTGAGAAGCTATCATTATCATCCGTTGCATGTGGTACAATATCCGTTCGATAAGATTCGGAAGGATCTTACTTGTGAGGAACAAGCCGAGAAAATTTTAGATCGTCAAGAGCGGATTATGAGGAGGAAAACAATTTCGTTTGTTAAAGTTTTGTGGAAAAATCATTCGGAACGAGAGGCAACTTGGGAGATGGAGGAGTCTATCCGGGCGGAGTATCCGCATCTTTTTGATAATTAGGCATTTTCTTTTTCTTTTGATTCCGGGGACGGAATCTTTTTTAAGGGGGAAGTAATGTAATACCCATATTTGTTTTTGAGTCCCACATTGCTCCTTTACACAAACTCTCCTCCTCCCTTAGCCTATATATAAGATATCAACCTTTGCTTTATTTTTACCAAACAATTAGTGCCTCCAAATTTTGTTTTGTGAGGAACTTTTTGTGTGAAGTCCTTTTTGGTAAGGACCTCCTTAGTAAAAAAAAAATTTCAGTATCGAGGGCGTAGGCAGACTGCGAACTTCATAATTTCGGGTATGTTCTTTTTCTTTCTTTCTTTCTTTCTTTCTTGTGTATTAGTTTAATTTAATTTTCTGTATTATTATTTTATAATTTTAATTAGTATATTTTAGTTAGTTTGTTAGTTAATATTGTGGTATTATTTTGGATAAATATTAAGTATCTCAATTATAAGAAAATGTTCTCTTTAATTTATTAATTTAATTAATAATATGGAGGGTTCAATATATGCATAAAAACTATTAATACTAATATTATAGTATTTAATAAAATGTATTATTTTTGTGAATAGATTATATTGAGCGAGTTTAACCAATTGCATCTGTAATTGTGGGTATTGCATTACGTACTCCAGGTACGGATTCCGTACTCCTTCAGCAATACTCTTGTGAAATTTAATTAATTCGTTTTGTTCTGCGTTTCGAATTCCGTTATTATTTCACATAATTATTTCTTGTGAAATTCATTTAATAGTTTCATTTTGGAATTGATACCCATGACTCGTCTTTGTACTCTTTGAGTTGGATTATCATGTCTAATATTTATTTTGATATTTGTAGAGCGGTACATGTTACCTTCTTTTTGAGACATTATGATTATGATTTGATCTGGTTTAACATGTACATATAGAATCCTTTTGTTGGTATTATGTCACATGTGTTGTGACATCATATTTCTGTTAGAATATACTGTAGGGTATACTTGAGCTATAACCACCTGTGGGGGTACCACAGGCATGTCGTCTTGGCACGAGAGACATGACACTTTCCGTGGCAGTGTGATTAGTCCACGGCGTCTCTGATTTATGCTCCGATAGGAGTTGGCCATTTGGTGATTTGTTGTGAGAGGCGTATGGGTCGGCCCTAGTTTTCTGTTCTGTTCTGCGGATTGGTGATGTTGTGCCAAACACCCTTTCCGATTTTGCATGCATTTGGATCTGCAGTCCAATGTGTGATTTGTCTATGTGACATTATTTGACTTGTCTGTGTGGCAAGCTATACTTTTGAGCTCAGTATGAAATAACATCTTGTCATTCTTTTTCAGACTATTAAGTTATTGTGATACAACTTAGTTCAGTTTAGTTAATTTTGTTATTCAGTTCAGTTCATAATTCTGTTCTCTCTATATATCCGTACTGGGCATTTGGCTCATGCTGTGTTTTTCATCAGGCAGGTACTCAAGGGGATCATGGGCAAGTGTGATGAGAGCTTCTCACCTAGATGGTTATGTTTTGATGTTTGGATCTTTGTTTAGAGATGTATTGAACCTTTATTAAGAATTAGGTTGTATTAAACAGTATGTATTTTGAGCCGGTTGGGCAGTTATTAATATCTCGTTAGACTAATCTTTTGCGGTTTATAACTTTGGTATTAATTTATATTTCTGTTGTGCTTTGCACGTGACCTCCATTCCTATTTTTCGGAATGGGGTGTTACATATATTGCTCTAATAACAAAAGTAATACTCTAGAATTATCAATAGCCGAACAGAAATTAGCCGACAGATGACTAATTGAAGAATGCACATCGCAATTTCGTTAAAGCTGTACCTATACAATTAAATGAGTGAATGTTTAGTACGAGACACATTTTCTTTTTGGGTGACAATTTTGTCCAATATTTATAGCAAACAGTACCATAAAGTTGTTTGAGCAAAAATAAGATTGTTAGATCAATAAGTACCGTTAGAATAATCGTAAAATTATAATTAAATATAAATTTATTCTTTTAATATTATTTTTATTTTGATAATATTAACAATCTTTATATATTATGATAAAAATATACTCCTTACGTTTTAAATTATAAAATTAATATTAACTTTTTAAAAGTCATTTTAAATATTTTAAAGCTCAAAATTGACATGAATTTATTTAGTTTTTGTCAATATAATTATGAATATCATAAACTACTTAAAAAGTACTCCTAGTTATAAGATTTATTGTTTTCAAAACATAAATAAATTATGTGAATTGTAAATTTGAAAATATCTCAAATTGACTTTTATAAAGTTAATATTGATCTTATAATTTAGTACAATATAAACTTTTGTTGCGAGCGAACATAATGATATAATCTTAAACTAATACGAGTTAATAGATAATTGACTAATGAGCATATTCACAACAAAAAATGAAACTTCTTCTGTTCTATATTATTTGATCATTATTGATTTGTTAAAGTCAAATTAAGAGATTTTTAAACTTAAAATTAACATAGATTCTTTTAAATTTAATCAGTACAATAATAATTGTTGTAAACTATTTAAAACATATTACTCATTGTACTTTTTATTATTTCATAATTTTTAATAAGTCATCTTAATTTTGAGTTTGAAAATGTCTCAAATTGACATTTAATAATCATATAATTTAGAATGAAAAAAGTAAATTTTTATGATAACATAAATCATTTTTTGCACAATAATGACTTAAAATTAGAGGTTGGGATCGAGTGCTTTAATAGTTGGGATAAGTTTTGGCTTTTTGGGTTAAATACTTTGGACATCAATGCTTTTTCTTGTTGTCTTCACATATAATTTACTATACACTTGTCGGTGGTATTAGTGATTTATGGGATATTTTACATGCACTTGATGCTTATATTCAAATGAACGTTATATGGTTTAATTGTTGCCGGTCAATGTAACTAAAAAAACATATCTTAATGTGTTGTTGACTTGAATATGTTGTTAAGGAAGAGGGGAGAAAATAACAATTTTCTTTCATGCTGTGTCACATCTCATATCCCCTTTACCCGTATAAATTTGATTTAATTGTAATAATTTTAATTTTTAAAATTTTAATTTATCTCAAAATTTAATAAATTTTTTATTATATTTTATGATAATGGCACGCGTAACGCGTGTGTGTGCTACCGACTAGTTTTAATTAATTGGCATGAACGGTAAGCTAGCTCATTTATTTTGTAGACTTTTCAAGTATATTAAAACTTTAATTCAAAAGTACAATCACCTTTCTCCTTTCAAGTTTCTTAACAAGCAAACAAAACAAGGCGTTCCTTCCTCGGCCAACCCTCCATTCCTAAACAAAACTCTCCTATGCAAAAGTTGACTTATGTCCCACATGCGCTTAACTAGTTTCAAATTTTTTACTCCAACATCCCCACATTCCTCCTTCAATTATTAGAAAATATATATATATATATATAAATTCCTTTATTAGTCCCTAGTTATAGTTAATTTTCTAGTTTAATATCTTAATTAATTTTTATTTCTGCGTACTTCATCCTCAAACTCTATAATTTCTACAATCTCATCCCAACTTCATAAAAATAGAATAATTAAAGGGAATTTAATTTGAAAAATAACTATACTTTGAATATTAAAAATAAAAAATAACTATAATTTAGGGATTAAACTTGTAAACTAATTACAGTTTAACGACTAATATGATAAAATAAATATAACTTGAGAACAAAATACGTAAAAAATTAATTAGGAGACTCAACATTAGAAATAATTGTAAAGAATAAATCCTACCCACCCCCAGTCATGCCGTAACATGGAGGTACTTCCGTCATCTCTAATCTTGTCTTTTTCTTTTCCTTTTTTTATGGGATAAGATTCTTCCTAGGTTGTAATTCAAATTATATGATTTTGTTTATTTTACATATTTTTCAACACAAGATTTGAAGATATGAAACACATAATTGTAACTTCACCTCAAAATTTATAGTTTTTTCTTTCTCTAGTTACATTTCTTTTCAAATTTAGTTTATCAAAATATTTTGGTCAAAGTTAAATAATAATTCGATTAAACAATGTGACTTGTTGTTAGGGTTATAAACGGACAAGTTCAAGCAAACTACTCCCTCCGTTCCAAATTAACTGCTTAGTTTTGACTTTTAAAAGTCATATGAACTATTTTTAAAACTAATTTTTGTACTATTTTTGCCAAAATATAGGTGAATAGATTATAACCAAAAGAAAGTATATACAATTTACTACTAATACTAATTTTTATAATGTTAAAAAATATATTTATATATGCTTAATTAGTAATTTTAAAAATAGTTAATTTGACTAAAAAAAGTCAAAACTAAGCAGTTGATTTAGGACAGATGGAGTATTTTTCAAAAGACAAAAAAAAAATCAGATCATATAATAACGAACCTAAATATAAATAATAATTAAAAGTATAAAAATTGATAAACAAGTTATTAATTTAACAAAAAAAAATTATGTTATAATTATTCTTAGTGACCTAAAGTTAAAATAAAAGTTTCTAGAGTGTGATAAATTGTATTTTATCAATTATATATTAAAATCAGTAAAAATATATGAAAGCTATTTAATTTATAATTTAAAGTACTAACCCAAAAAAGGACTTTTAGTGGAACAATTTCTTTATATATATTAACACTCTCTGGCATATACATTGCATGTGTAAATTATATGGAGTAAAATAAAAATTTTATGAAATTTAAAAAGGACAAAATATAAATTATCTAAAAGTTGAGGGGCATTCTCAAAAGCCAAAAAGGCTTCAAAAATACTGTTTACACTGGAAGCTTCTGCTTTATATATACTAGTTTATATGGTACATGTTATGTGTGTGTTAAAGGAGGGGAAATGAAATACTAAAAATAGTAGCTGAGAAATAATAGGAGAGAAAAAAGGATAAATGTTAATAAATAAAGTTTAAAGGATAAAATAGAAAAATTAAAAAGTTTTATTTTTATGTTTACACCATTTCTTTCTCCCACTTTATAATATAGATGGATAGATAAATAGATACATAGATAGATATAATTCTTTTGCGGGACCAAGTGAGTAGTTTAGTTTCTTAGAATTAAGGAGATGTTGATGTGGCAAAAAAGAGTAGGCTTACAAAATAAAGGTATCAAATCTCCTAATATTCAACTACTTTGCACTATTAACCATCAATTATGCTAAGGTTAGAGGAAGAAAGGTGTTTTAAGCATAATCGTTCTGTCCCACACAAATCATGATACCATTTGAGTTGGTGGTGGAAAAACATCAATAGTGTTTCTCATATCTAATGATAATAACAATTTCGTGGGGCATGCTAAAGTGGTCTGACAACTCAATTCTATATGTATGAACCACTTATTTTTCTCAATTCTAAATACAGGGTTCATCATTTTCTTTTCTTTTTGTTTTCTTTTCCTTTTTGTATTGCAGATTCAATTCGGAATTAGTGATATGTTGACTAGAAGATACTCAACATGATTCCTAGGAAAAACTTTTCTTTTTCTCTCTTTTTTTCCCCTCCATTCTTTTCCAAAAGTGGAATGAGGTCAACTTTAAGGATCATGATTTTAGGTTGTTTAAACGGACAGTCTATTTGATCAGTTTATAAAAATAAGTTACATTTAATATACAAAGAGTTAGATTTCACATGATCATTGTTATTCAAGTATTGTACAAAATTTAACAAATCAACTTTCTTATATAAAATGCAACTTATTTCTATATATTGCTCAAATGAATTGTCCATTTGTAATTGTCTTGAATTCAAATCCAAACTTTAGACACCGTAATCATAGACCAAACAGTACTAGTAGAGTTGGTAATAAGAACCTTCTGGCTCGTTTTTAATTTTAGGATCAATTTTACCTTAAAAAAGTTCTGCAAAAAATTGACTTGATGAATCAACTTGTCAAGTTCTCATCCGAATAAGATCAGACAAAGAAAAGCACTCATCATTCGTTTATATTAGCGTCTCCCAAAAACATGCACGTCGAAATATGACTATCAAATTAAGTTCTGAATTAGTAGAGGTTGCGAAAGGAAGTGGCATATCAAACGTAAAAAGAAAGAGACACGTTTATGGTAGAGGCAAGTAGAAGTTTTGCATATTTTCGTTAATCCATGAATAGAATGTGTATATCTCGATCGAAAAACAAACAATAAAAAAAGAATAATAGGTGCTTTAACTTCCACCCAAATTTTAAGTCCAGCTATATTTGCCGGATCGAAAAATAATCAATAGATAAAGAATAATAGGTGCTTTAACTTCCACCCAAATTTAGAGTCCGGCTATATGTGCCGGAAAAACAATGTGTTTTGAAAAAATATAGCAAAAAAACATGTTTGATTTTTCTGTCTAGTAAACGCAAGCATGCCCCGTAGTACTGGCAAGTTATGGGGCTAGCCACTTTGTCTACTTGCACAAAAGTCGCATGTATTATATCCATTCTGAAATATAAGATGACTGAAATACTAGATATATTTAAATGAGATTAATCACTTCTAAGTGCTTATGATATATAACTTGATTCTATGCTAATTTTTGTCATCTCATTGCAAGCTTCACACGAGGGGAAGGGAGGATGAGGGTAGAAGAGTACTATGCATATTGTGGGCATATAGTACAGAGAAAGATAAAGTAAATTAGGGACAACTATTAAGATGTGAAGAAATGACTTCCGGAAATTTTGGAGTCCTAAGATTTTGAGTAACAAAAACTCTGTGCGGACATTATAATTAGACATGAGCTCTTTATAATTTTATCTATTTGTATTTTGACCCCCCCATTATAAAATATGAGAGGACAAAATTCAAATAGGTAAAATTGTAAAGAGTTCATGTCCAATTATCATATCTGCATAGAAAAGCTCTTTTGGTAATGTGCTTTACATGAAGAGGGTCATGGTATTCATTCAAATGTCTATTTTCCTATTGAAACTCCAACAATTATGAGAAATTCTCAAATAAAACGATATATATTACGATATATATTACTGCTCATCCACAATACTCCGTCTGTTCTAAAATAATAGTCTCATTTGCATTAAAAAAAATCACAAAAAGTCAACTTTATATTGATGATAATATAAAATGACATAATGTTCTCAAGTTGAACTCCGCAATTTGAACTTTGACTCGTAAACACAAAAGTATTGTACGTGCCGATTATGAATTACTTCTATTTAATAGAATATTAAACTCATTTGCACTCCAGATTCGTTTGCAGCTTTCCTCCCCAACTATTTCACCACTATTGCCACCCCGACTAAACTAGACCTCATTATATTGAGAGATAAATATGAAAAAAATAAATAAAAAATTTATCCTTAAAGTTTGCATATTTAGCAAATGGGACCTTTTAGTTTTTGTGGAATGGATTTAGTGTTAATTGTTAGAGGGTAGTCAGTTAAGTCTATCTTATTTAGCAAAGCACATCAACACATAGTACTATACCATACAAACACTAAAAGTCCAAGACAATGCAACCTTAAGGTAGAACATATACCTCTATTTATTTTCATCTTGATGTATAGTTGTACTTGGGGTACACTTCAAGATGAACAAACGCTTAGAACTAACTGAACAAGAACTGGAGGACATGTTCAAAAAGTTACGAAGATAAAATGCAGCCCGGATGGATCAGTAGCAGACTCTGGCTCGGGTTGATTTCAGGGGAAATAAACAAGAAGTCGAGATAACTCAAAGTTGATTCCATTTGCAGGAATATTTCCAGTTCAGCAGCAAAACCAATCTCGCGTCAAACAGTTTCTTGAAGATACGCAGAGATAAACAAAGCTAATGCAAAAATAGAAAGGGTTAAAAGAAGGCCCGCTGGCATTATCTTACGAGTAGCTGCCAATCGTATACCTTCATCAACAAAAGTGTAAAATAAGTATAACAAGCATCAATATTAGTATGCAGGGTATATAGGAGGTAAGCCCTTGTCTAATTGAGCAATCCTTGCACCAAAGTACGTTAAGAAAGCAACAACTTTAAGTAGAATGGTTTACCAAACACACTGGCGAAAAGGAGAGCAGAACCAAATGCAAGGGCTTCACCTATTTCCTTTGTTCCAGATGCTTGCATTAGAAAATAAGCCTACATGAAGGGAACATTGTATATCTACATTAAAATAAAGAGCTAGTAACGAAGTATTCTAGGTCTTATTAGCAGAAAAGATTGGTTGTGTATGTATAGATGTACAATGGTAACTTTTACCTTGGTTTTTCAGTATAATACTATAATCATTGAAGCAAATAGTTTCATTCATGTTGGAATAGCAAAGTAATTTAAAAATAGAGTCAAAATAAAAGATAGTAAGTAGTACTGAAGGTAAAAGTGACTTGATTGTGGATATGAATGGATATTATTCTTGGCAAGACGAACCCAGAATTGACTTCCCCCAGCAATAAATATAATTATATATAAATATATATGTATAAATTACTCAATTTGAACGACTTAATGCCTTATGGACACCTAGGCGAGTGCCTTATCGCCTAGGCGTCAGATGCCTGGCCACCGCCTCGCCCCAACTCCGCTTAGCCCTTGACAACTATGGTCCAATGTTTTATCAATTTTTTGCAGTCTATTACTCGTTAATTCCTTATAAGTGAGAAAGTCATCTCCTTAAGACTGCGTGGTTTGAGTGAGGAAAGAAGTAAACTAAGAAATGAACCAAAGTTAAACAAACAGTGGCAACACTTTTTGTTATAAGAATAGGTGAGCTTGAATACTTATTAATGCAAAAATAGAAATCCTCAAGTACACTCGTGAGTTTTCGAAGTTAGAACAATTAATTAAAACTAACTAGCATGTAGCTCAACTAGTTTTGATAAAGTAAATGAGCTGAAAATTGAAGCTAGGTACATAAGGATTAAAACAGCACCAGAACAAGTAGTTAACAGTAATTAACAACTGCTCAGGACTTTTCACAAACAGATGGTGTATATTTTTGGATTTTTTCAAATTGAGAATTTAAACTTGAACGTAAATTGATTCTAACAACAAAACTAGATGTGAAATGATCTAAAAGGATGTAATCAATCACGAACTAGCTACAGAATTCGAATTAGAAGAGTAATTGTTGAACTTATGAATTTTTTGCCAACTGAAAAGAAAACTAGAATTATGAATTCAAAATTGTTTGAATTTGATTTTTTGTTGCAATTGATGCTTAGAAATATATTATAGAACATAATCGAGTATACTAGAGCTACTTGATACCTGATTCAAGCTGTTTATAACTAGAATTTTTACTCGGTTGCAGGCTATGTTACACATACTCTTCACTTTAGCCTAAAGTACCCGTATCCAACACTCGACACTCAGACAAGGGTATGCGTATTGGGCACCTCATTTTAGTGTAAAAAAATGGCAAAATTAAGGAGTACCCGTGTTGGACTCTTCAAAATACTATGTCCAAGCGGACACTCTATCCGAGTCCTTGTAACATAGGTTGCAAGTAATCACAAAAACAAAGCATAGAACTCTCATTTTCTGTTGCATTTGTGAAGTGATTAGGAGTTGTTTTTGTTTGTTTTAGAGCAGTTTGTATGAACACTGGAGAGATGTAGAAGAGACCAAAAGAGCTAAGAACAGATTTGAGATAAGAGTTTTGGAATTTGAGATCGAAGAAATAAGAATAGATAAATGTGTGACTGGAACAAATCAAAAAACACCTGATGTGCAGGTGTGGATTTTAGCACAAAAAAAAAGAGAATTTGAGCTTGAAGAGAGAAGAATAAGAACAAAAATTACATAGCAAGATTAGAATGAGATTAAGATGAAAGAAGAGATTACAACTGAGATTAAGATGAGAGAGAATAGTAGGAGGAAGAAGATGGTTTAGGCTTTGAACTTGTGCTCTGATACAAATTTGTCAGGGTTGAGGCCTAACTAGAAAATAAGAGAGAAATAAATATATAGATAGAAAGTAGGTAAGTAGAATTTGGGAGAAAGAATGAGAGAAAGCTCAGTGTTCATCACCGAGTTCGTGAGAGAAGAAAGATAGAAAAATAAGGAGAAAGCTTCATAAGCTTCTCTTCATTTCATTTCAATTACTGAATTCATAATGCTTACAAATACTTCAACATTACATCTATTTTGAGAAAAGGAAACTTGCTGGAAATAAAGCTAGATTAAGCAATCATATGCTACTTTCTTATCCTACACTCGGATGCAACTAACTTCCACATGCACCCACATGTATTTTTACTCCAACTATAATCTACCATAATATACTCAGTTACCCAATTTACACCTTTCCTGACAACCTAGAATTAAATTTTTCCCACCAATGAGTCGCATTGTTAAATCTTTTCAGATTCTCTGAGCCTACTTGTGCACATGCATATTTAATCTGTTACAATTCCTGGAAGATAATGAGAAGGGTGCGTTCTATTCAGGAAATTTACAGTCTTTAGTAATGCGGACACAATTGAGTGATTTAGAACTCCAAAACATTGAGACAGGAGGATCCCTTTCCCAATGTCAAATACTCAAATGTACTCGAGGTTTATATGCTATTTTAGTTGGTAAATAATAGTAAGTTAGCCTGGGAAGATAGTGATGATCAAGATATCATATTCTTTATATAATGAACCATTAAAGTTTCAAGGAAAATTATT
Organism: Aralia elata; assembly: GCA_034770075.1. Classification (NCBI taxonomy): domain Eukaryota; kingdom Viridiplantae; phylum Streptophyta; class Magnoliopsida; order Apiales; family Araliaceae; genus Aralia; species Aralia elata. The sequence continues at coordinate 61,892,967 of CM068387.1, forward strand.
CATCTTTGAGTGTGTGTAGGGGGGAAAAAGATCCATAGTTTTTTTTTTGTTTTTTTTTTTTGCTAATTTCGGGGGGGGGGGGGGGGATTTGAACCTAGGACCTCTTGTATGACAAGAGGCCTAGGGTACCACTTAGCCAAAGGCTCTTGGTAAAAGATCCATAGTTGAAGTAAAAATAAGTGCAATTAAGGTTTACCACATTTCATATTAAAGGAGTAAGAGTGGTACTAGAAGTTTTATTATCAAGTAGAGAGTGGGAATAAAGAATGGTCTTTTCAAAGCATACCGCCAAAGGTGATATTTATTATCCTTTTCTCTTTTTTGTTTCGTTTTGTTTTCTGTTATATTCAAAAGGCAAAGAAAAAAGGGGGAATCCATTTACACGAGATGTATACGAGATCACTTATCTAATCTTCCACTCATGTCCTCCAACAATTTAACTTAAGGGAAATCTCAACGGACCAAGAAAATAGAGTATCACCATATCTGATATTAACTTTACAATGGGCAGCTCCTCCCCATTAAAGAAGCAGCTTCCTAACGTGAAGAGTTCTAGGATGGACAGTAAAGCTAAAGAATGGGGAAGAGAGAAAGTAGTAGGGTTCAAATGTCCAATCATAGAGGAAACATGGTAGCATGTGGTCTAACTAATGTTATGGCCTCGACAAAATATAATGGAGAGCAAATTGATATAACTCACAATGCATGGTTGTAATGGTATATGGTTATTTAGTCAGTTGCGCTGGAGAACATAAAGGCATGGTTTAAGAAGAAAGAAAAAACAATAGCATACCATCTCCGATGAATTATATGAAGAAATAAATCAAATTTCCAAAACACTAACATATTCAGATATACTTTAATTGAAACCAAAATATAATTTCTACAAAATGAAAAAAAGAGCATTCTTGATACTTTAGGGAGAAAAAGGAAAGGAAACGAAATGAACCCACTATTATCCGAATCCTTGGAATCACACTAACCAAGGCATAGAAGCATCCATAAGTCATTGTTCACAAAATGCAAGTAGCTGTTGCATTATACAATTACTGTGGCTTGAAGCAGCCTCAGTAAATCATTTTGACTATACTAATGTCAAAATGATCATAGAACTGTACCATGCAACAAAAAGTTGGCAAGTAGACAAAATGTTTCATGGCTCTTTATAATGGATAGGAACAATTAAAATTATGTTAAAAAATGAAGAACTGCAACAAGAACTCTGATGAGAAGGAACTTGCCAACCCAAGAGGGACAAATTTTTTTCTGACTGAACACCTCGTATTTTTATTTGTCTTTATTCAGGTAAAAAAGAAATTTATTAAGAGAATATAGACAATTTAAGGAGGACAAACATTCAAAACAACCCCCCCCCCCACCCCACCCCCCCGCCCCACCCCCACCCCACCCCACCCGCACTCCAAAATAAGTAGAGCAAATAAAAAGAAGGAAACAATCAAAAAAGAGAAGCTCTACAATCCCTACAAAGATACCCCTAAAGCACCCTAGACAAAGACCCCTATAGAAGTAAGAAAAAATGATCCTATCTCTCAGTCTCAGCAAAGCAAAATATGAGTGGTTGTCTCTAAAAAGTTGTGCATTACACTTTATTCCAAATTCCCCAAAGAGCAGAAAAAATTGCACATTTTCGAAGATTCATCCTTCCAAAGCATCTCAACCAAGTAAGCAACAAATTCTCCACCAAACACAAAGATCAAATATAATCCCAAATGCCAAACAAAAAGATGATGAGGAAAAGTGCAAACTAGATAAAGTCATAATTTGGTTGACTAAAAAACAAAAAATTGTTGCAGGGAAGATTAGACGAAAGTGGAGGTTTTAGTTGAGGACATGGTTTACCTTCCCATGCATTGCCTTACGAAGCACTAACAGGGTCTAGCCATGTAGTTATTCAACTAGAGGATTATTATTATTAATAAAAGGAAAGTGAAAGGTCAGATTCTCGTGGGGACTGGACTATGAGGGAGGTTAAAGACAACATCTGAGTAATGTGTATAAGGCATCACAAATAGGTAGTTTCTATAAAAGATGGTTGCAGTGTAGGATTTTGGCATGAAATTGGGCAATGGGATAGTGCTTTCAATGTGTCCATCCACGGAGTTAGTTGCACCATTGTGAATAATGATGCAAAGGAAGATATATTATGATAGCGTCAGAGAGAGTTGGGATTGCTTGATCTTAAATTATTTCAACATGCTGAAAGCTGGGGTATATAGTTCAAGCTACAGTTAGCGGCATATGAATCTCATCACTTGGAAATCTATTTTTGTTATGAATCAGCTTCAAAATAAGAATAAAAATAAAAAAGAAATAGGGAAGAAGACCCACTTTGAGGGGAGCAAAAACCTCCGATTCAGATTGAGGAGAACCAAACCTCCATTAGAGATGCACTCTGGTTTTTCATAAATATTCTTCAATACTTCCACTCATCATAATGATACCTATTTTTACATATAATGTCCTACAATAAAATCTACCCACTAAAACAGACTTCTAACCCACTTCTACCACTAACTCTAATTACACCCACAACTTCAATAAATGAGCCACTTACCACTACAATCACTAATACATAAAAAGTAGGAATCTTTTAACTACTATAAAAAAAATTAAATACAATTATTAATAAACACTCCCTCTGTCCAAGTTTACTTGCCCTAATTTCTTTTTTAGTTTGTTGAAATCTAATTGTCCTCTTTACATTTTAATACTATTTTGACCTTATTTTTTCAACAATACCCTCATTCAACTTTACAAAATATATATAAAAAAAAACATTTAAAACAACATGACATACATTAGAAAAAGTAGCACTATTAACTTTGACATTGAAAACCCAATTCCACTCCTTTTATCCCCTCTCTCTCTCCTTTATTTTGTTATTCCAATAAAAAGTTAGGAGATTAATTAAAAAACAAAAAGATGATAATAGAGTAGTTAAGATGGGTAATTTGGAGATAAAATTTATTTTTTAACAGGAGTGTATTTTCATATTAGGACAAGTAAAATTGGATGGAGGGAATATAAAACATGGAATCATATCAGCATTGAAGAACTCAGATCATGGAAGGTCTAGCGTCATTTCTTTTCAAAACATGTTAATAGAAGTTTCAAACACATTTATCTTTTGGAATCAAATTAGAAAATGGGGACTTTAAGTTCATTGTCATGTGTCATTTTTGCCGTTATAAAAGCTCTGCAAAAGATATTATAGAACATGGACAACTTAATAAGAAGTTAAGGTTTCAATATTGGTTTTGTTAGAAAGGGAATGAAGAGATAGTTGATTATCTTCTAATAAACTGGATGAGTAGATAGTGACTGGAAAGTTGTATATCTCAAAGTGAGAATGTGAATTTACATATGATGAAGGAGAACAAGTAGTCAAATGAGGTGGACCATTTGAAGTAATGAAAGCTTTTATTATACATGAAGCATTGAGAATGGCCTCTTACAAAAGTTGTTGACGAGTAATTGCGTTGTCATGAGGACTGACACTTGCTCTGTGGAATCTATTCTACACTTTGTTTTATGGTACAGATTCTCATCTAATCTAATATTATTTAGCAATTTGGTTCTCAACAATTATTTAAAGAAGACAATCTTATAAAGGCAAAGTGAGGGAGTCATAACAAACACCTAATCTAAAGAAGGGAAGATTGAGGGGATTACCTTATATAAAATAATTGTGAAAAATAATTACTTCTAAAGTTGAATTTTTGATAGGACATTGTGTGAATTAAATGGTAAAGATTATTAAGTCCAGGATTTGACTAATAAAAGCTACTTTGAGATCGAAGTTTCAACCAATGTTATCTGAAACGTGGTACGTTCTGGTACGCGGTACGAATACAGGTACGCGGTATGTTGCATAACTAAAACGCGATACGCTAGGGTATCTTTGTATAAGTTCTTACAGTTAGGAATTCTCCTAAAATCTAAATATAATAAACCTAAGTTTTATAGAAGATTTTTAGTTGAATCAACAAGTTGATTGTTTTATAAATATTTTAGTACAAATGTAATATTTGAGCATCCAATACTAAGTTATAATATTGATATTTTTGCAATTATAGTGAAACAAGAAAGAAAATTTTCGGTACGCTAAATTTAGAGTATTGGTATGTTAGAGTACCCTATTTGGGTTCGCAAGTACCAATACGCAGTTCGCTAAGTCTATGAGAGTATCTGGTAACTCTGGTTTTAACCACACCATACACCAAATTGAAATTCCTTGAACACTAACATCGATTTTCTGTTGCCTAGAATTTATTTTTTTCTAACTTTAAATTGGAAGTCAGGCTATTTGTGTTGTACTCTGGATATTAGACTTCTTATTAGTTTCATATAGAATTCTCCAATACACTATACTTTCCCCCATTCTCCCTAAATTCTACAAAATACCCATTATGTTATCACTTCTAGAAAACAACAAAAATATTTTTCCAATAAACTATAAGCAAAATGATCAATTCCATAACAACAGAACCACTAATGCAGTTTCATCCTTAAATTTCCAAACCAATCCTTTTATATAAAGAAATTTATTCTTCAGATTAGTACTTACGGTACCCATAAGACCAGCGCCTGTGAGTCCACCAAGAAGAGACCCTTTACTCCCAGTTCTTGTGTCTGCAGGTAGAATTCAAAATTATTGCCATAATCAATGGGATAATATCAAAATATTCCATCCATTCCATATTATAAGAGCATTATTGATTTATGAAACAATAAATCTTATAATTAATAGTACTTTTAAGATAGTTTATAACATTTATCTTGTATCAATTAAAATTAAATGAATCTATATCCATTTTGAGTTTAAAAATGTACCAAATTGACTTCAAAAGGTCAATAATAATCCTATATTTTGGGACCAAGGGATTATAATTTATATAAAAAATAAACAAATAATAAAAGTGATAAACCAATATGAAAGAAACTAAAAGTAAAATCAATTAACATGCAAATAATGAAAAAAAGCTTACAGGCAAATAGACCGCCACCAAGAAGCAAGACTCCATAAGCTGCAGATGCTGCAGGGGCAAGCTCTGAGGCCAATTGAGAGCTGCAGCGAAGACTATAATTATGGGACTTTCCATTGGAGATGGCCCTTCTTCTTCCCCTAGCAGAGAAGCTTAGAGCAGATCCCGAAACACCCAAGTAAAATGGTCTCCTAATTCTATTATCCTCATTCAATTTATCAATGTAAAACCCTAGATTATGAATTGAAGATATTGGGTATTTTTGAAACTGTTTTGTTGATGCCACAGGCAATGGTAATGTTTGGACACTGGAACACTCCATTCTCTGTTTCTCTCTCCTTCCTCAGGCAATCTCTTGAGTCTGGTTTTGAGTTTAGAAGAGTCTTTAGACCAATAATTTTACCATATGGTAAATAAATTTTGGAAAATGATTTATGTATGAACAAATTTTATACGGATAAATAAAATAAATTAGGAAGAAATTTTAGTATAATTGTTTAATATACTAAAATCTAATTTTTTTTATTGAATTTGAATTTTTAGATTTTTATAAATTAACTAAAAAAGTCAAATTTTGTCAAAGATTGGATCCTACGTTGGTGCAATTATACTTTGATATGACTGACTTGACAAAGAGATCCCACTTTGAAATAATAAGTAGTATATATATATAGGGCGGATCAAGAGCATAACTCTTAAATAGCATAACTAGCATAACTACTTTTAGTGACGGAAAGACGACGATTTTGTCCGTCGCCATAGGTCCTGTCTGTCGCCATAGCTTTTAGCGACACTATATGTTGTCCGTCGCTAAAAGCTATGGCGACAGACATGACCTATGGCGACGGACAAAACCGTCGTGTGTCCGTCGCTAAAGGTAGTTCTGCTAGTTATGCTCTTGATCCTTGCTCTCTCTCTCTATATATATATATATATGTATATATATTCGATTTCGTTCTATTTGTTAGAGTTTGCATATTTAAATTTGATGATGAATGTGATTAATGTATATTTGTACCAGTAAGTTTTGTAAAGTCATTAATGATAATTTGATGTACAATAACTTAGTTTAGAAAGATCAAATATGTTAGGATGATCTTGTTTAGTTGATTTGATGTATAGTTAATAGATTCATAATGATCGTAAAGTTATTCTGTCAAGATGGATCGCAGAGTCAACTTGTTTTCATAAAGCATCAGATAATTGATCTCAGAGCTCTAGCAATGATCGCAAAGTTCACTTCAAATATTAAGGTAAAGATCAGTCTGTAAAGTGAACAAATGATCGTAAAGCCAAACAAAGATCGTTGTGTGAAGATTGAACGTAAAGTACTCTCTGAAATCGTAAAACATCTCAAGAGTTGTTCAGAAAAGACAAGATCGTAAAGTCAGCTCTAGCTTCGTAAAGCAAATCCTCGTAGAGCTGATCGTAAAGTTCATTCGTAGAGTTCTACACTCTTCGTAAAAGAATCCTCGTAGAAGAGCAGGGCGTAGAGTAAACTCTACGATTCATTATCTTCGTAGAGTAATTCAGTCTGACAACATGATTGACATTGGAGCATTGTTAATTGAAGGTCCCGATGCATTCACCAAACATCTTTATTTTAAATCGAAGATTAAAAGATGTGTTTACCAGCCAGTTTGCTGAAAGCGACAACTTACAAGTGGTAAGTGAGGTTGCAGGCTGATGTGACAGGCATGTCAAAAAGGAAGCGGACACATTAGTTTAAAATGTTAACATCAAGGATACCAGGATATCTGAGCATTAAATGCACCAACGGGAACCTAGCAACGGAAAAATTTCCAGCAGACTATAAAAGACAACAAAGATTCAAATTCAAGCGAGACGAACTCTAATCAAAAAGCCTAAGCTCTGCCAAAGTCTAAAAAACCAACTCTACAATTTTGAACACCTAGTTCAAGCTGCTAAGTACTTGAGAAGAGAAGCATATTGCAAACTTAGCAGCACCTCTCAACAACAACAATCAATCAATGAAGGACTGAGTGTCATAGTCTTAGTGACCAAACTTCCAAGTTTGAGTAACTTGAAGGAATCCTAGGGATTTAGAGGTCTGAGTGACTTGGTCTGTGTGACCGAACTGTCGAGACTAAGTGACTCGAAGGAACCTAAGTGGTTCAGTTGTAAAGATCTTAGTGATCTACATCCTTAGTGGATTTCCTACTTGCCGAAGTAGAAGAATGGACTAGGAGTTATTCAGTCTCCGAACCACTTAAAAATCTCGCTTATGTCATTTACTTTTCTGTTGTTACTTACTGTCATATTATTAATATTGTTGGTGTATTTTTAAAGCCATAACTAAATTCAGAACTAAGATTTCTCATTAATCTTTAAGGGGATTTTCAAAAATATATTTCGTTGTGCTTAATCAATCTGATTAACAAATTATTTAGTAATATCCTTTACTAATAAGTCTAGTTTTAAAAGGATGTATTCAACCCCCTTCTAAATCTTTAAGTGCTTCTAAAAAACAATAAGTGGTATCAGAACAGGTTCTCACGAACACAAAGCTTACACTTTGAGTAGATCAATGGCACTAAATAAAATTAGTTCTGAGCTTGGTGGTGGAAATAAGCCACCTCTCCTAAATAGAAAAAAATTTACTAATTGGAAAGTGCGTATACAGGCGTACATGGATGCTATTGATGATGATCTGTTTGATGATGTCATGAATGGTCCATATGTTCCTACCAAGCTAACTCTTACAACGGATGATCCCAGTAAGGTAGCTGTCAAGCAGCGTGTAGAGTGGACCGAGTACGAAAAGAAGTTGGTGCAGCTAGATAAGAGGGCCAAGAACATTCTACTCGTGGCTCTAGAGGATGAACTTTTTGAAAATGTTGTAAACTGCACCACTGCCAAGGAAGTCTGGGAAGCTCTGCTGGTAATGCACGAAGGCACAGAGGAAGTCAGAGAGAACAAGCAATCTCTCTTGACATAGCAGTATGAGATGTTTTCTCATGTTCTTGGAGAGAATATCACTTCAACCTATGAGCGGTTCAATGTACTTCTCAACTCTCTAAGATCCTATGACAAGGTCTATCCCAATAAAGACCTGGATATCAAGTTTATGAGAGCTCTACCAAGTAAGTGGGATGCTAAAATCACTGCTATCCGAGAATCGAAGAACTTGCATGAGATGACAGTGCAAAAGCTCCATGGTAATCTTCTTACCTACGAGTTTGAGTTGAATCAGAGAGCAAAAACACTTTCAGAAAATAAGAATAGGGATAAAGGTGTTGCTCTCAAAACTTCAGAAGCTACCTTAAGAGTTCCAGCTAAAGCTGAAGAAGACGATAATCGAGATGAAGCTGATAAAGATGAAGATGTAGCCTTCCTTGCTCGAAGATTAAGAAAGTTTATGAGAAAGAACATCAGCTGGAAGTCAAAGAAGAACTTCAACAAAGGGAGCAGCTGTGACGCCCCCAAATCCCTGTGCTCTCCACAGCGGACTTGGCACTCACTCCAACACTTCATTCATCAATTCTTCCAATAATTCTATTGGTTTAACTAGTCTATTACAAACATTACCTCAAAATTTTTTACCTTTCTCCCTGGATCGCAACATGGTCTCTACTTCTTTCTTTAATATCAATCCATTTTTATGGATCGCACCTCACAACACTAAATCCTTCTGAGTATAAATATTATACAACAATCTTAACATCCTTAGTCTTAAATTCTTCTCCATTTATCTATCTGAGACTTGCAGTATTAGTAACCAGTTAGTTCTCAGGAAAGAAGGGGCTTTCCGTTAAAACGGTGCGCAATTAGATGACGTAACCCCTTTTCTCGTCAGAACTTTCTAGACATTACCAATAATGTTAATCTAGCATAGTTAAATGACTTCTACATCTACTAACTTAAATGTAAAGTACACAATATATTTTTCATAAAAACTTCTTCAATATCATTGATATAAGAATATTACAACATCCAGTTTCTTAATTGTAATGTCCAGGAATTTTTATCATTGTATCGAATTTATCTTAATAAATAAAATCCATCTTATATAATTTTACCAACTTAATTGGACCCATGAAGGTATTATTATCTAATAAATATATGGTCCGATAACATTTTCCTTCGCATTAAAGGGGCTCATTAATAGTTTGAGTAAATTTAATGAGTTAACCCTAAGAATTTAATTGCAAGAGAATTTGGAAGGAGGTTAATAAATAAATTCATGTTACTATTATCGAATTTAAATAATTGCCATGAGGAATTAATGTGGGGATAAATATTATAACTAATTACTAAATTAGTTATTTAATATTAGAAGCATAACATTATTTTAATTAGGTCATATTTCTTTATTTAAGCTAACCTTATATCTAGTGGGTTGCAACCATTTTCCTTTTTAATTTCTTTTGGGCCATTTTCCTAATTAATTCAACCGGCCCAATCCAAATTCCTTTCTTTTATTGTCCAATTGGGCCGTTTTTTTTTAAAAAACCTACCGGCCCAACCCTAATGGGTTGAGCCCAAACTTTTCTTTCCAGCCGAATCAGCCCATCCCCTTTTCTTTTGGCCGGTTCGGATCCGTTTGGGCAAAGGGTAAGGGATTTGGGAAAAAAAAACCAAATTGACCGGTGGATTAAACAGGCAAATTCATGCGGAGGGGTTCATATCGACAAAATCAAATTGGGGAAAAATCCCAAATCCTCAGCCAAGACCTAGCCAAACGAGACCCACGCCTTCGATCCAATCGGACGGGACAGGCGCAACTGACGGGAGAGGGTGTCGCCAGGCGACGGCACGAGCAACCAACGGGCGATTCAAGGACTGAAGTGGGCGACCGGGTGTTTAACGCTAGGACCAAGGGTTCCAGAGAAAAACCGGTGACGCGACCGGTGAGACGCACGGCTCGAGGGACACCGACTGCGCTAGCTGGACTCGGGTGAGTGGCGATGAAGACCAGTGACAGCTCGCTTCTCTAACCCTTGGATATTGTCCGGATGAACGAGGTAATAGCCAGCGAGTTGAGTAATTCTTCCTCTATAAATTGAGCCCCAAAATCCCAAGCCGAAGCTGCCGAATCCCTTGTTTGTGTGAATTGCTAATTTAGAAAATTTAGGGTTCACAAATAAGCGAGAGAGGAAGCAGGGGTGACTAGTTGAGGGTTTCAAATTCTGCTAAAGTGAATGTTCAGCTGGGTTTCATACTTTGGAAGGAGAAGGAGGACCGCCAACCGATCAAACCCAAGGTATCAAAAGGGGGTATTGGATTGTGTTAAATTCGTTTGGGTTTGATTTGAGAAATCTGGTATCAGTTCGTGTAAATTTTTGTTTGGTTTTATTTTTGGGAAATTTGTATTGTGTTGTTCTTTGTATTGTGTTAAGTCTTTGTTGGAAAACTGTGGTTAATGAACCATAAGGGCTCTAGCAGTGATGGTTTTAGTTTACACTATACATTATTTGAGGATTGTGTGACATTGTTGGGATGTAAACAGTTGGTATCACACTGTGTATTGGGTTATGGTTACGATATAAAACTGGGTTTGTATTGAATAAAGAAAAAACTAGCATGCCCTCAACTGTCAATGGTAATATTCGAATGAACCAGAAATGTTGTTATGCATATATGTTCAAGAACTGTTATGGAATTCAAATTTTTCTTGCTATGTTGCGTTTCTGTTAGTTGTAATTGGTTCTGTCTTTCTTTCTTTTGGAAATCTGGGTATGGTATCAAGTTCAAAACCTTCTCTGTACTGGGTTAAATTACTTCTTGTATTGGGTTATTTCATTTAGAGTATTGGGATTGAATTAAACCCTATCTCTGTATTGGGATATTGTAATTCTTTGTATTAGATTAAAGGGATGGTTCTGGTAACTTGGTTTCTTTGAAAAATTTTCTGCACTAGGATTGGTAATATTGACTGGGAATCGAACCCTGCTGTTGGAAAGAGATTTATTAGGCAAACTGCTAGCAATAAATCAATGAAATAATTATTTATTATTCGACAATAAATAATAAATAAGGATAGTAAATATTTAATTATTATTTAATAATAATTAAATATGAATAATATTAATGAAATAATTATTTATTATTCACCAATAATTAATAACTAAAGGAAATAAATATTTAATTATTATTTAATTAATATTAAATAATAATTAAGTATGAATAAAGTGAGTAAATAATTATTTATTATTTAGCAATAATTAATAAATAAAGGAAATAAATATGTAGTTATTATTTAGTTAATACAAAAAAAAATAATAAAATAATAATTTTAGTATAAATATAGTAAATAAATAATTATTTATTGTTTATCAATAAATAATAAATAAAGATAATAATATTTAATTATTATTTAATTAATACTAATAATAATTAAGTATGAGTAAAGCAATGAAATGATTATTCATTATTTTTTTTATGACAAATAAGGAGAATAAATATTTAGCTATTATTAATATTAAATAATAGTTAAGTATGAATAAAGTTAATAAAAGTAATTATTTATTATTTATCGATAAATAATAAATGAAGATGATAAACATTTAATTATTGCTATGATAATTAAGTATGAACCGAATTAATAAAGTACGTGTTTATTACTCACTTAAGTATGAATAAAGGTAATGAAATAATCATTTGTTATTATTTATTAATAATGAATGAAGATAATAAGTAATTAATAATTATTTATTATTTAAACATTACTTAATAAATAAAGATAATAAATATCTAATTATTATTTGATTAATAATAATTAGGTATGAATATAGCTAATAAGAATAATAATTACTTAATCATTAATGAAATAATGATTAAGTATGAGTGAGATTAATAAGTTAATTATCTGTGGCCCTTAATAAATAAAGATAACAAACACTCAATAATTATTCAATAAATATTTAATAATAATTAAGTGTGTGTAGAATTTATACATTGAATATTTAATTATTGTTGAATAAGGAACCAAGTGTAATAATTACTCAATTACCCTTAAGGTGAATAGTAATTAAGTAAATAAAAGATTAAGTAAGAGATCAACTACTATTTAGTTGTTATCAAATCATGTTAAATTTATTAATTATTTTGTAACTAATAAATAAGAAATTTTAACCCACATTTAGAAGGGTACTCAAACGATAGGCAACCATGATTAACTATTGTTTATTTTAAATAATAGCTAGAGGCCATTAAATTAAATTTTGTTTAGCGGATGGCTATGTAGTAATTAAATGTATTCGGTGAATTGTTTATCTGCTAAATAAATAGAATAAGTGGGTACAATTACGCAATGCTAATGGATAAACCAACTCTACCAACTGATAGGTTATCCAAGGTCAAGTAATTAAAGCTAAGATTTAATTGTAGCTGAGCAAACAGGCAAGTCCTAACCCTAAGCTTCTTACATTATTGCAAGTTCTTTATCCTGAACTTTGATTTTTGCAAGTTCTACCTTACCCAACTTTTACATTGAGCAATATTTATAAATCTTATGCATTATTTTTAATTCATGCAAAAGGTATATATTATTGCAAGTTATTCTTTAAGCTTGAACCTTATCTCCAAGCATGCTTTAAGTGGTCTAATTACTTTTAAAATTATTCCACATCTATGTATTCATTGGCATTCGCCCTTGTGCATTTGAATTCGTATATTTATGAACTATTCATGGTTAAGTCTGAACCCTTGTTCGGTCAGGCAAGTATGTGAAAAATCTTATAAGAGCTATCCGAACCAATCAAAGGTAAGGATTCTTAGACTGAATGAACACCCCTTTTATTATAGGGGAGTACCCCATGTACCGTAAATAAGGTACAAATAGCAGAGTTAAATGTTATGCATACACATAGCGTACGCGAGGCTGATCCCCTCAAGTACTTATTCTGTAGCTAGTAACCAGAGGGTCAACTAGCTATTGACTCCTTTGGAAGTTATTGTTCAAGGTCTATTCGACTATCAATTGTTCTAAAAGCATTTATTGTTATTGCTTCTGATAATTGCTGAATTCTCCTTCTATATTCCCTTCATCATGATATATCCTTATTGTTGTACTTTAAACTTGCTGAGCAAACTCGTTGCTCATTCTTGCTATATCATGACTTTATTGCAGCTAAACCCGAGACGTCAGGGAAGAACAAAGGAAAAGAAAAGATGAAGTAATAGACTTCATGTAACAGATTTTAAATTTACGTATAGTTAATTGTTGTTAATGTAATTTAAACCCTAGCTTTTATTTAGGGTATAGATTTGTGTAAGTGCTTAAGGTTTTTGTATTCTGGGACTAGTAACACCTTGTAATGAACAACGTACGTTTATTATATTCCGCATTTTAGTTACCATATGTTGTTAGAGGTGAATGTTTGTATTGGATCGTGATGACCGGATCCGGGTATTTGGAGACCCGAATTTGGGGGCGTCACAGGTTGGTATCAGAGCTGTAGGTTATAAACTTTAGGATCGCGAAACCTAGGATATAACCTTCATAGTAAACTCGTATTGAGTATTAGAAGATAAATCGAGGAGATTTATCATATGTGGTTTTGATGAATTGGGGAATTCATCGAGTCGAGTAGTACCCAATGAAATATAATTTCATTTCTTCAATGAATATATTTTATTGCTGTACTAATGATGATTTTTGGTGTGATTGTAGGATGACTGATATAGGAGGGACTAGTGGGACCCAGGAGGAGGAGGAGACATTCCTGGATATCCCAGTGGTTGCTGAGCAGCTGGTGGGGTATGCTCCTATTGCCCCAGGGGTACCGCTAGAGGAGTCTGAGCCAGAGGAGTCTGAGCCAGAGGAGGACTACCAGAGAGAGCTACCAGAGCCAGTGGTAGGTAGGGTGATGAGGTCCGGTAGTCAGGACCCTGATGCTGAGGAGGAGGACCCCGAGACCGAGGGAGAGGAGCCACCTGCTTACGTGGATGGCATGGGGTCCACTGCCGACGATATTATAGAGGGACTGACCAACAGGAATGAGGAGCTGGAGGATCGGATAGCTCATCTGGAGGAGCAGAATCAGACCCACCAGATCCGAGAGGACCAGTATAGAGACCTGGCCTATCAGCTTGAGCATGACTTGGGAGTGGCGAAGGCACAACTACAGGGCTACGAGTCCTCAGCGCAGTAGATCGGACCACTACTACATCAGCTAGTGGCCCGAAATGCTGAGTTGAGAGAGAGGCTGGAGCAGAGGGATCTGCAGATCGCCCACCTGAAGGCGAAGCAGGAGGCCATGAGGTTTGAGGCTGGGCTGGAGGTGTCTTCGAGGATGCATGTCAGGGAGGCTTGGGCCAGGGAGGCCAGGAGAGTTGACCAGCTGGAGGACCAGTTAGAGGCCAGAGCTGTGAGGATAGAGACCCTAGGACATGCTCTAGATGCAGCCTACAGGAGACCCCGTACTGAGGTAGGGGAGTCTAGCTGCTCTGTTCGTCGCAGGGTAGGGGATGGAGCATTCTCATCTGGTCAGCAGGCACGGATCCGTCACGATGTGCAGTGACTTGATGGAGCAGTTGATTTGTCTTTAGTACAGTCAGTCCCACCTTTTGTTATATTAGGGACATATTTATGTTGACTTGTGAAGCTTTACATTTGTGTTTATGCTTGGGGTAGCAGTTAAACCCCAATTTTTGTGGATTTTAGGGATTAAAGGTTAGGATTCCCCCCTTTTGTCTTGGGGGAAAGGCTATTGATGGATAGGACACATAGTGGCGCATTTATAGCAGTATGCCACAGGTTTAGTCTTGTAACAAACAGTGGTATATCAATATAAATGCAGATGTTTCACTTAAATCAAATGTGTTGATAGATATTTTACCCTTGATTGTTGATTTTAATGACATATTATGTGAACTATAAAACTATAGGTAAAAATCAACCAGAATTCAAATCATGCCGCCAAGAGGACGACCACGTAACAGACAGGTTGAAGAATCAGAAAGTGAGGTTGGAAACCAAACCAATCCAATGAGGATGTTCGCGGAGATGCTGGCGGAAGCCATGCAATCAAGACCGCCACCTGGAGGGGCCCAAGCAACAGCCGAGCCAGCGCATCATCTGGCAAATTTTAAAGACTTCAAATTAGTTAGACCACCTGAGTTCAAGGGAACTCTGAACCCAATCGAAGCGCAGACCTGGATAGAGGAGATAGAAAAGGTCTTCAAGGTAGCACGGGTGGCAGAGGAACAGAAAACGAGCTTTGCTACCTTCATGTTAAAGGGCGAGATAAACTACTGGTGGAAGGCCAACAGGGGCCGAGTGGAAGGAGGCATTGTCGCGTGGGAACGCTTTAAAAAGATGTTCTTGGAGAATTACTTTCCAGAGAAATGAAGCAAGAAATGGAGATCAAGTTCCTGGAACTAAAACAAGGAAACATGTTTGTGGCTGAGTACGCGGCTAAGTTTAATGAGTTGGCACGATTTGCAGCTCACCAAGTCAACACAGAGGAAAGGAAAGCTCGTAGGTTTGAGCAAGGATTGAAACCATGGTTATACCGTTCTGTGGCGGTATTGAAAATCAGGACATTTACAGAATTGTTGGAGAGGGCGATCATTGCAGAGGGTGGCAGTGAGGCCCTGGCCAAATACAATCAAGAGAAGAAGAAGGGACATGAGGGCCCGAAAGCAGGAAGCAGCGGGGGCAGTAACCCCAACAAACGGAAATGGGTCGAGAGTCAGTCCTCCGGGGGAAACAAATCAGGAGGGGAGGTGAAGAAGCCAGGTAGGTGCAGTAATTGTGGCAAGAACCACACGGGAGAGTGCATGAAGGGAAAGAGTGTTTGTTACCGGTGTGGACAACCGGGGCACATGGCACCCCAATGTCAGAATAAGCCAAAGGGAGGATGTTTTTCATGTGGAGCACCTGACCACCAAATCAAGGATTGCCCGAAGAGGAAGGGCGACGCTGGGAGTGGCAACCGAAACAACAACAACAGTGGAAACAGCAACCGGTTGAACTACGGGCCACCAGTCAGTCAAGCCAATAGGCCAACAGCCCGCACATTCAACATGACTGTGCAGGATGCCATGGAATCCAAAGACGTGGTGTCAGGTATCATCCCAATTAATGATGTAAATGCATATGTGTTATTTGATTCGGGTGCTACTTGCTCTTTTGTTTCTGAAGAATTTGCTAGTCAGTTAAATTTACCTCGTGAAAAGTTAGAACACCCTATGAACGTAGAAGTAGCAAACAAGGAAATTATCCCCGTAGAATGCATTCATAGGAATTCTAGTGCTGAACTGCGAGGATTTAAGCTCAATGTGGATTTGATACCAATTCAGCTGGGAGAGTTTGATGTAATCCTGGGAATGGATTGGCTATCAATTCACGGAGCAATTATCGATTGCAAGAAGAAATGTGTACACCTGAAGACTCCTAATAAGTCGAAGGTGGTATTTTACGGTAATAAGTCACCAAGACAATCTTGTTGTCTTACTATGATGCAAACAAGGAGATTACTTAAGAAAGGTTGCGAGTGTTATTTGGCCCATGTGGTCGATACTCGTCAGGACAGGGATGAGATGGGTCAAATACCAATCGTGAGGGATTTCGCTGATGTCTTCCCCGATGAACTTCCGGGACTGCCGCCGAACAGGGAAACCGAGTTCGTTATCGATTTGGCACCGGGAACCGCACCAATATCGAAGCCGCCGTATCGAATGGCACCGGTAGAAATGAAAGAGTTGATGGTGCAACTGCAGGAACTGTTAGATAAAGGTTACATCAGACCAAGCGTGTCCCCATGGGGAGCGCCAGTTCTGTTTGTAAAGAAGAAAGATGGTTCGATGAGACTGTGTATCGACTATCGGGAGTTGAACAAAGTTACGATTAAGAATAGGTATCCGCTTCCTAGGATTGATGATCTATTTGATCAACTTAATGGAGCGAAATACTTTTCAAAAATCGACTTAAGAACAGGCTATCATCAGCTGAAGGTGAGGCAAGAAGATATCCCGAAGATTGCATTCAGAACTCGTTACGGGCACTTCGAGTTTCTGGTAATGTCTTTTGGATTGACGAATGCACCAGCAGCATTCATGGATATGATGAACAGAGTATTCAAGCAGTACTTGGACAAGTTCGTAGTCGTATTCATTGATGGCATTCTGGTGTATTCAGAGACGGAGGAGGAGCATGCTGAACATTTGAAGATTGTATTAGAAGCTCTCAAGAGAGAGAGATTGTATGCAAAGTTTTCTAAGTGTGAGTT
Source organism: Aralia elata (assembly GCA_034770075.1). NCBI lineage: Eukaryota > Viridiplantae > Streptophyta > Magnoliopsida > Apiales > Araliaceae > Aralia > Aralia elata. The sequence continues at coordinate 61,910,170 of CM068387.1, forward strand.
TTGGTTGCAGAGGGTACAGTTTTTCTGGGTCACGTCATCGACAAAAATGGTGTTTCAGTGGACCCAGCAAAAGTGGAAGCAGTTATCAACTGGGAACAGCCGAAGACGCCGACAAAGATCCGGAGTTTCTTGGGATTAGCGGGATACTATCGGAGATTCATCCAGGATTTTTCAAGGATAGCATCGCCGTTGACCAATCACACCAGGAAAACAGTTAAGTTCGTTTGGTCGGAGAAATGTGAGGAAAGTTTCATGGAGTTGAAAAAAGAGACTTAGCCAAGCACCGGTGTTGACCTTACCCGATAACACTGGAGGTTTCGTAGTGTATAGCGATGCATCACACAAAGGTCTTGGCTGTGTGCTGATGCAACACGGCAAGGTCGTGGCATACGCATCACGTCAACTGAAAGACTATGAGAAGGGTTACCCGACTCATGACTTGGAGTTAGCAGCGGTAGTTTTTCGCCTTAAAAATTTGGAGGCACTACCTATACGGGGAGAAGTGCGAGATATATACAGATCACAAAAGTCTGAAATATATCTTCACTCAAAAGGAGCTGAACATGAGACAGCGCCGATGGTTAGAATTGATCAAGGACTACGACTGTGAAATTCTGTACCATCCGGACAAAGCAAATGTAGTGGCTGATGCCTTAAGCAGGAAAGGCAAGGTGAAATTGATGCAGCTGATGGTTCAGGAGGAATTGGTAAAGGACTTTGAACGTTTGGAACTGGAGGTTAGATATCCAATGGAGGCGGACGAAAAATTGTTTACTGTAACGGCAGGTCCGACTCTACTGGATAAGATACAGGAGGCTCAAGAATTTGATGAAGAATGCATTTACATTAAGAAAAAATTATCGGAGGGAAAAGTATCGAAGTACAAGGTTGACAAGCACAGGATTGCTGAGATTTTGAGGGAAGAATATGGATACCCTACGTACCGGACCTAAGGGAAGAGATTTTACAGGAGGCCCATAATACCAGATTTTCGGTACATCCGGGTAGCACCAAGATGTATCAAGATCTTCGTCAACATTATTGGTGGCCGCATTTGAAAGGGGAAGTTGCAGAATTCGTCAGCCGATGTCTAACGTGTCAAAGGATCAAGGCAGAGCACCAACGGCCGAGCGGATTGTTGCAACCCTTAGAGATTCCCGAGTGGAAGTGGGAGCACATTACTATGAATTTTGTGGTAGGACTCCCGACAACACAAAAGGGTCTAGACGCCATCTGGGTGATCGTAGATCGTTTGACTAAGTCTGCCCACTTTCTACCGATCAAGATCAGGTATAAATTGGAACAGTTGGCGAAACTTTACATGAAGGAAATAGTATCACGACATGGAGTGCCGGTATCTATTGTGTCTGACAGAGACCCGCGCTTCACGTCAAATTTTTGGAGAAGCCTACAGGAAAGACTGGGAACACAGTTAAGAATGAGTACGACATATCATCCCCAGATCGATGGTCAGAGTGAGCGAACAATTCAGACTCTAGAGGATATGCTCCGGGCAGTCGTGATGGACTTAAGTGGCAGCTGAGACGATCATTTGCCACTAGTAGAGTTCGCCTACAACAATAGTTTACCATGCTAGTATTGGTATGCCGCCGTACGAAGCATTGTACGGAAGAAAGTGTCCGAACACCGTTGTGTTGGGATGAAGTTGGTGAACGGAGGTTGTTGGGACCAGAATTGGTACAACAAACCGTGGAAATCATTAAAGTAATAAGACAACGGTTAGTAGCAGCCCAGGACCGCCAGAAGAAGTATGCCGACTTACATCGTCAGAAACGAGATTTTGAAGTTTGGTAGCTTTGTGTTTCTGAAAGTATCTCCCTGGAAAGGGAAGATCCGTTTTGAGAAGAAGGGCAAATTGAGCCTTAGGTTCATAGAACCTTTTGAAATATTGAGAAGAATAGGTGAAGTGGCGTACGAGGTAGCATTACCTCCTGAACTTGAACACATCCACAACGTGTTTCATGTATCAGTGTTGCGTCCGTATAAGCCAGATTACAAGCATGTTATTTCCTATGAACCAATTCAAGTCGAAAAGGACTTATCGTACGAGGAGATCCCTGTCCAAATACTTGATAGGAAGGAACAGAAACTGAGGAATAAAATCATTCATTCGGTTAAAGTACTATGGAGGAACCACGCGGTGGAAGAAGCCATGTGGGAACTAGAAGAGAAGATGAGAGCAAATTACCCTAGTTATTCGAGTAACCTTAGATCGAAATTCCGAGGACGGAATTTTTATAAGGGGGAGAGGATGTAATGTCCAGGAATTTTTATCATTGTATCGAATTTATCTTAATAAATAAAATCCATCTTATATAATTTTACCAACTTAATTGGACCCATGAAGGTATTATTATCTAATAAATATATGGTCCGATAACATTTTCCTTCGCATTAAAGGGGCTCATTAATAGTCTGAGTAAATTTAATGAGTTAACCCTAAGAATTTAATTGCAAGAGAATTTGGAAGGAGGTTAATAAATAAATTCATGTTACTATTATCGAATTTAAATAATTGCCATGAGGAATTAATGTGGGGATAAATATTATAACTAATTACTAAATTAGTTATTTAATATTAGAAGCATAACGTTATTTTAATTAGGTCATATTTCTTTATTTAAGCTAACCTTATATCTAGTGGGTTGCAACCATTTTCCTTTTTAATTTCTTTTGGGCCATTTTCCTAATTAATTCAACCGGCCCAATCCAAATTCCTTTCTTTTATTGTCCAATTGGGCCGTTTTTTTTTAAAAAAACCTACCGGCCCAACCCTAATGGGTTGAGCCCAAACTTTTCTTTCCAGCCGAATCAGCCCATCCCCTTTTCTTTTGGCCGGTTCGGATCCGTTTGGGCAAAGGGTAAGGGATTTGGGAAAAAAAAAACCAAATTGACCGGTGGATTAAACAGGCAAATTCATGTGGAGGGGTTCATATCGACAAAATCAAATTGGGGAAAAATCCCAAATCCTCAGCCAAGACCTAGCCAAACGAGTCCCACGCCTTCGATCCAATCGGACGGGACAGGCGCAACTGACGGGAGAGGGTGTCGCCAGGCGTGCGCCGGCGACGGCACGAGCAACCAACAGGCGATTCAAGGACTGAAGTGGGCGACCGGGTGTTTAACGCTAGGACCAAGGGTTCCAGAGAAAAACCGGTGACGCGACCGGTGAGACGCACGGCTCGAGGGACACCGACTGCGCTAGCTGGACTCGGGTGAGTGGCGATGAAGACCAGTGACAACTCGCTTCTCTAACCCTTGGATATTGTCCGGATGAACGAGGTAATAGCCAGCGAGTTGAGTAATTCTTCCTCTATAAATTGAGCCCCAAAATCCCAAGCCGAAGGCTGCCGAATCCGTTGTCTGTGTGAATTGCTAATTTAGAAAATTTAGGGTTCACAAATAAGCGAGAGAGGAAGCAGGGGTGACTAGTTGAGGGTTTCAAATTCTGCTAAAGTTAATGTTCAGCTGGGTTTCATACTTTGGAAGGAGAAGGAGGACCGCCAACCGATCAAACCTAAGGTATCAAAAGGGGGTATTGGATTGTGTTAAATTCGTTTGGGTTTGATTTGAGAAATCTGGTATCAGTTCGTGTAAATTTTTGTTTGGTTTTATTTTTGGGAAATTTGTATTGTGTTGTTCTTTGTATTGTGTTAAGTCTTTGTTGGAAAACTGTGGTTAATGAACCATAAGGGCTCTAGCAGTGATGGTTTTAGTTTACACTATACATTATTTGAGGATTGTGTGACATTGTTGGGATGTAAACAGTTGGTATCACACTGTGTATTGGGTTATGGTTACGATATAAAACTGGGTTTGTATTGAATAAAGAAAAAACTAGCATGCCCTCAACTGTCAATGGTAATATTCGAATGAACCAGAAATGTTGTTATGCATATATGTTCAAGAACTGTTATGGAATTCAAATTTTTCTTGCTATGTTGCGTTTCTGTTAGTTGTAATTGGTTCTGTCTTTCTTTCTTTTGGAAATCTGGGTATGGTATCAAGTTCAAAACCTTCTCTGTACTGGGTTAAATTACTTCTTGTATTGGGTTATTTCATTTAGAGTATTGGGATTGAATTAAACCCTATCTCTGTATTGGGATATTGTAATTCTTTGTATTAGATTAAAGGGATGGTTCTGGTAACTTGGTTTCTTTGAAAAATTTTCTGCACTAGGATTGGTAATATTGACTGGGAATCGAACCCTGCTGTTGGAAAGAGATTTATTAGGCAAACTGCTAGCAATAAATCAATGAAATAATTATTTATTATTCGACAATAAATAATAAATAAGGATAGTAAATATTTAATTATTATTTAATAATAATTAAATATGAATAATATTAATGAAATAATTATTTATTATTCACCAATAATTAATAACTAAAGGAAATAAATATTTAATTATTATTTAATTAATATTAAATAATAATTAAGTATGAATAAAGTGAGTAAATAATTATTTATTATTTAGCAATAATTAATAAATAAAGGAAATAAATATGTAGTTATTATTTAGTTAATACAAAAAAAAATAATAAAATAATAATTTAGTATAAATATAGTAAATAAATAATTATTTATTGTTTATCAATAAATAATAAATAAAGATAATAATATTTAATTATTATTTAATTAATACTAATAATAATTAAGTATGAGTAAAGCAATGAAATGATTATTCATTATTTTTTTTATGACAAATAAGGAGAATAAATATTTAGCTATTATTAATATTAAATAATAGTTAAGTATGAATAAAGTTAATAAAAGTAATTATTTATTATTTATCGATAAATAATAAATGAAGATGATAAACATTTAATTATTGCTATGATAATTAAGTATGAACCGAATTAATAAAGTACGTGTTTATTACTCACTTAAGTATGAATAAAGGTAATGAAATAATCATTTGTTTATTATTTTATTAATAATGAATGAAGATAATAAGTAATTAATAATTATTTATTATTTAAACATTACTTAATAAATAAAGATAATAAATATCTAATTATTATTTGATTAATAATAATTAGGTATGAATATAGCTAATAAGAATAATAATTACTTAATCATTAATGAAATAATGATTAAGTATGAGTGAGATTAATAAGTTAATTATCTGTGGCCCTTAATAAATAAAGATAACAAACACTCAATAATTATTCAATAAATATTTAATAATAATTAAGTGTGTGTAGAATTTATACATTGAATATTTAATTATTGTTGAATAAGGAACCAAGTGTAATAATTACTCAATTACCCTTAAGGTGAATAGTAATTAAGTAAATAAAAGATTAAGTAAGAGATCAACTACTATTTAGTTGTTATCAAATCATGTTAAATTTATTAATTATTTTGTAACTAATAAATAAGAAATTTTAACCCACATTTAGAAGGGTACTCAAACGATAGGCAACCATGATTAACTATTGTTTATTTTAAATAATAGCTAGAGGCCATTAAATTAAATTTTGTTTAGCGGATGGCTATGTAGTAATTAAATGTATTCGGTGAATTGTTTATCTGCTAAATAAATAGAATAAGTGGGTACAATTACGCAATGCTAATGGATAAACCAACTCTACCAACTGATAGGTTATCCAAGGTCAAGTAATTAAAGCTAAGATTTAATTGTAGCTGAGCAAACAGGCAAGTCCTAACCCTAAGCTTCTTACATTATTGCAAGTTCTTTATCCTGAACTTTGATTTTTGCAAGTTCTACCTTACCCAACTTTTACATTGAGCAATATTTATAAATCTTATGCATTATTTTTAATTCATGCAAAAGGTATATATTATTGCAAGTTATTCTTTAAGCTTGAACCTTATCTCCAAGCATGCTTTAAGTGGTCTAATTACTTTTAAAATTATTCCACATCTATGTATTCATTGGCATTCGCCCTTGTGCATTTGAATTCGTATATTTATGAACTATTCATGGTTAAGTCTGAACCCTTGTTCGGTCAGGCAAGTATGTGAAAAATCTTATAAGAGCTATCCGAACCAATCAAAGGTAAGGATTCTTAGACTGAATGAACACCCCTTTTATTATAGGGGAGTACCCCATGTACCGTAAATAAGGTACAAATAGCAGAGTTAAATGTTATGCATACACATAGCGTACGCGAGGCTGATCCCCTCAAGTACTTATTCTGTAGCCAGTAACCAGAGGGTCAACTAGCTATTGACTCCTTTGGAAGTTATTGTTCAAGGTCTATTCGACTATCAATTGTTCTAAAAGCATTTATTGTTATTGCTTCTGATAATTGCTGAATTCTCCTTCTATATTCCCTTCATCATGATATATCCTTATTGTTGTACTTTAAACTTGCTGAGCAAACTCGTTGCTCATTCTTGCTATATCATGACTTTATTGCAGCTAAACCCGAGACGTCAGGGAAGAACAAAGGAAAAGAAAAGATGAAGTAATAGACTTCATGTAACAGATTTTAAATTTACGTATAGTTAATTGTTGTTAATGTAATTTAAACCCTAGCTTTTATTTAGGGTATAGATTTGTGTAAGTGCTTAAGGTTTTTGTATTCTGGGACTAGTAACACCTTGTAATGAACAACGTACGTTTATTATATTCCGCATTTTAGTTACCATATGTTGTTAGAGGTGAATGTTTGTATTGGATCGTGATGACCGGATCCGGGTATTTGGAGACCCGAATTTGGGGGCGTCACAGGTTGGTATCAGAGCTGTAGGTTATAAACTTTAGGATCGCGAAACCTAGGATATAACCTTCATAGTAAACTCGTATTGAGTATTAGAAGATAAATCGAGGAGATTTATCATATGTGGTTTTGATGAATTGGGGAATTCATCGAGTCGAGTAGTACCCAATGAAATATAATTTCATTTCTTCAATGAATATATTTTATTGCTGTACTAATGATTGATTTTTGGTGTGATTGTAGGATGACTGATATAGGAGGGACTAGTGGGACCCAGGAGGAGGAGGAGACATTCCTGGATATCCCAGTGGTTGCTGAGCAGCTGGTGGGGTATGCTCCTATTGCCCCCAGGGGTACCGCTAGAGGAGTCTGAGCCAGAGGAGTCTGAGCCAGAGGAGGACTACCAGAGAGAGCTACCAGAGCCAGTGGTAGGTAGGGTGATGAGGTCCGGTAGTCAGGACCCTGATGCTGAGGAGGAGGACCCCGAGACCGAGGGAGAGGAGCCACCTGCTTACGTGGATGGCATGGGGTCCACTGCCGACGATATTATAGAGGGACTGACCAACAGGAATGAGGAGTTGGAGGATCGGATAGCTCATCTGGAGGAGCAGAATCAGACCCACCAGATCCGAGAGGACCAGTATAGAGACCTGGCCTATCAGCTTGAGCATGACTTGGGAGTGGCGAAGGCACAGCTACAGGGCTACGAGTCCTCAGCGCAGTAGATCGGACCACTACTACATCAGCTAGTGGCCCGAAATGCTGAGTTGAGAGAGAGGCTGGAGCAGAGGGATCTGCAGATCGCCCACCTGAAGGCGAAGCAGGAGGCCATGAGGTTTGAGGCTGGGCTGGAGGTGTCTGCGAGGATGCATGTCAGGGAGGCTTGGGCCAGGGAGGCCAGGAGAGTTGACCAGCTGGAGGACCAGTTAGAGGCCAGAGCTGTGAGGATAGAGACCCTAGGACATGCTCTAGATGCAGCCTACAGGAGACCCCGTACTGAGGTAGGGGAGTCTAGCTGCTCTGTTCGTCGCAGGGTAGGGGATGGAGCATTCTCATCTGGTCAGCAGGCACGGATCCGTCACGATGTGCAGTGACTTGATGGAGCAGTTGATTTGTCTTTAGTACAGTCAGTCCCACCTTTTGTTATATTAGGGACATATTTATGTTGACTTGTGAAGCTTTACATTTGTGTTTTATGCTTGGGGTAGCAGTTAAACCCCAATTTTTGTGGATTTTAGGGATTAAAGGTTAGGATTCCCCCCTTTTGTCTTGGGGGAAAGGCTATTGATGGATAGGACACATAGTGGCGCATTTATAGCAGTATGCCACAGGTTTAGTCTTGTAACAAACAGTGGTATATCAATATAAATGCAGATGTTTCACTTAAATCAAATGTGTTGATAGATATTTTACCCTTGATTGTTGATTTTAATGACATATTATGTGAACTATAAAACTATAGGTAAAAATCAACCAGAATTCAAATCATGCCGCCAAGAGGACGACCACGTAACAGACAGGTTGAAGAATCAGAAAGTGAGGTTGGAAACCAAACCAATCCAATGAGGATGTTCGCGGAGATGCTGGCGGAAGCCATGCAATCAAGACCGCCACCTGGAGGGGCCCAAGCAACAGCCGAGCCAGCGCATCATCTGGCAAATTTTAAAGACTTCAAATTATTTAGACCACCTGAGTTCAAGGGAACTCTGAACCCAATCGAAGCGCAGACCTGGATAGAGGAGATAGAAAAGGTCTTCAAGGTAGCACGGGTGGCAGAGGAACAGAAAACGAGCTTTGCTACCTTCATGTTAAAGGGCGAGATAAACTACTGGTGGAAGGCCAACAGGGGCCGAGTGGAAGGAGGCATTGTCGCGTGGGAACGCTTTAAAAAGATGTTCTTGGAGAATTACTTTCCAGAGAAATGAAGCAAGAAATGGAGATCAAGTTCCTGGAACTAAAACAAGGAAACATGTTTGTGGCTGAGTACGCGGCTAAGTTTAATGAGTTGGCACGATTTGCAGCTCACCAAGTCAACACAGAGGAAAGGAAAGCTCGTAGGTTTGAGCAAGGATTGAAACCATGGTTATACCGTTCTGTGGCGGTATTGAAAATCAGGACATTTACAGAATTGTTGGAGAGGGCGATCATTGCAGAGGGTGGCAGTGAGGCCCTGGCCAAATACAATCAAGAGAAGAAGAAGGGACATGAGGGCCCGAAAGCAGGAAGCAGCGGGGGCAGTAACCCCAACAAACGGAAATGGGTCGAGAGTCAGTCCTCCGGGGGGAAAACAAATCAGGAGGGGAGGTGAAGAAGCCAGGTAGGTGCAGTAATTGTGGCAAGAACCACACGGGAGAGTGCATGAAGGGAAAGAGTGTTTGTAACCGTGGAGGACACCCGGGGCCCAGGGCCCCCCAATGTCAGAATCAGCCGAGGGGTGGCTGTTTGTCAGGTGGAGCACCGGACCACCAAATCAAGGATTTGCCCGAAGAGGAAGGGCGACGCTGGGAGTGGCAACCGAAACAACAACAACAGTGGAAACAGCAACCGGTTGAACTACGGGCCACCAGTCAGTCAAGCCAATAGGCCAACAGCCCGCACATTCAACATGACTGTGCAGGATGCCATGGAATCCAAAGACGTGGTGTCAGGTATCATCCCAATTAATGATGTAAATGCATATGTGTTATTTGATTCGGGTGCTACTTGCTCTTTTGTTTCTGAAGAATTTGCTAGTCAGTTAAATTTACCTCGTGAAAAGTTAGAACACCCTATGAACGTAGAAGTAGCAAACAAGGAAATTATCCCCGTAGAATGCATTCATAGGAATTCTAGTGCTGAACTGCGAGGATTTAAGCTCAATGTGGATTTGATACCAATTCAGCTGGGAGAGTTTGATGTAATCCTGGGAATGGATTGGCTATCAATTCACGGAGCAATTATCGATTGCAAGAAGAAATGTGTACACCTGAAGACTCCTAATAAGTCGAAGGTGGTATTTTACGGTAATAAGTCACCAAGACAATCTTGTTGTCTTACTATGATGCAAACAAGGAGATTACTTAAGAAAGGTTGCGAGTGTTATTTGGCCCATGTGGTCGATACTCGTCAGGACAGGGATGAGATGGGTCAAATACCAATCGTGAGGGATTTCGCTGATGTCTTCCCCGATGAACTTCCGGGACTGCCGCCGGACAGGGAAACCGAGTTCGTTATCGATTTGGCACCGGGAACCGCACCAATATCGAAGCCGCCGTATCGAATGGCACCGGTAGAAATGAAAGAGTTGATGGTGCAACTGCAGGAACTGTTAGATAAAGGTTACATCAGACCAAGCGTGTCCCCATGGGGAGCGCCAGTTCTGTTTGTAAAGAAGAAAGATGGTTCGATGAGACTGTGTATCGACTATCGGGAGTTGAACAAAGTTACGATTAAGAATAGGTATCCGCTTCCTAGGATTGATGATCTATTTGATCAACTTAATGGAGCGAAATACTTTTCAAAAAATCGACTTAAGTACAGGCTATCATCAGCTGAAGGTGAGGCAAGAAGATATCCCGAAGATTGCATTCAGAACTCGTTACGGGCACTTCGAGTTTCTGGTAATGTCTTTTGGATTGACGAATGCACCAGCAGCATTCATGGATATGATGAACAGAGTATTCAAGCAGTACTTGGACAAGTTCGTAGTCGTATTCATTGATGGCATTCTGGTGTATTCAGAGACGGAGGAGGAGCATGCTGAACATTTGAAGATTGTATTAGAAGCTCTCAAGAGAGAGAGATTGTATGCAAAGTTTTCTAAGTGTGAGTTTTGGTTGCAGAGGGTACAGTTTCTGGGTCACGTCATCGACAAAAATGGTGTTTCAGTGGACCCAGCAAAAGTGGAAGCAGTTATCAACTGGGAACAGCCGAAGACGCCGACAAAGATCCGGAGTTTCTTGGGATTAGCGGGATACTATCGGAGATTCATCCAGGATTTTTCAAGGATAGCATCGCCGTTGACCAATCACACCAGGAAAACAGTTAAGTTCGTTTGGTCGGAGAAATGTGAGGAAAGTTTCATGGAGTTGAAAAAGAGACTTAGCCAAGCACCGGTGTTGACCTTACCCGATAACACTGGAGGTTTCGTAGTGTATAGCGATGCATCACACAAAGGTCTTGGCTGTGTGCTGATGCAACACGGCAAGGTCGTGGCATACGCATCACGTCAACTGAAAGACTATGAGAAGGGTTACCCGACTCATGACTTGGAGTTAGCAGCGGTAGTTTTCGCCTTAAAAATTTGGAGGCACTACCTATACGGGGAGAAGTGCGAGATATATACAGATCACAAAAGTCTGAAATATATCTTCACTCAAAAGGAGCTGAACATGAGACAGCGCCGATGGTTAGAATTGATCAAGGACTACGACTGTGAAATTCTGTACCATCCGGACAAAGCAAATGTAGTGGCTGATGCCTTAAGCAGGAAAGGCAAGGTGAAATTGATGCAGCTGATGGTTCAGGAGGAATTGGTAAAGGACTTTGAACGTTTGGAACTGGAGGTTAGATATCCAATGGAGGCGGACGAAAAATTGTTTACTGTAACGGCAGGTCCGACTCTACTGGATAAGATACAGGAGGCTCAAGAATTTGATGAAGAATGCATTTACATTAAGAAAAAATTATCGGAGGGAAAAGTATCGAAGTACAAGGTTGACAGCACAGGATTGCTGAGATTTGAGGGAAGAATATGGATACCCTACGTACCGGACCTAAGGGAAGAGATTTTACAGGAGGCCCATAATACCAGATTTTCGGTACATCCGGGTAGCACCAAGATGTATCAAGATCTTCGTCAACATTATTGGTGGCCGCATTTGAAAGGGGAAGTTGCAGAATTCGTCAGCCGATGTCTAACGTGTCAAAGGATCAAGGCAGAGCACCAACGGCCGAGCGGATTGTTGCAACCCTTAGAGATTCCCGAGTGGAAGTGGGAGCACATTACTATGAATTTTGTGGTAGGACTCCCGACAACACAAAAGGGTCTAGACGCCATCTGGGTGATCGTAGATCGTTTGACTAAGTCTGCCCACTTTCTACCGATCAAGATCAGGTATAAATTGGAACAGTTGGCGAAACTTTACATGAAGGAAATAGTATCACGACATGGAGTGCCGGTATCTATTGTGTCTGACAGAGACCCGCGCTTCACGTCAAATTTTTGGAGAAGCCTACAGGAAAGACTGGGAACACAGTTAAGAATGAGTACGACATATCATCCCCAGATCGATGGTCAGAGTGAGCGAACAATTCAGACTCTAGAGGATATGCTCCGGGCAGTCGTGATGGACTTAAGTGGCAGCTGAGACGATCATTTGCCACTAGTAGAGTTCGCCTACAACAATAGTTACCATGCTAGTATTGGTATGCCGCCGTACGAAGCATTGTACGGAAGAAAGTGTCGAACACCGTTGTGTTGGGATGAAGTTGGTGAACGGAGGTTGTTGGGACCAGAATTGGTACAACAAACCGTGGAAATCATTAAAGTAATAAGACAACGGTTAGTAGCAGCCCAGGACCGCCAGAAGAAGTATGCCGACTTACATCGTCAGAAACGAGATTTTGAAGTTGGTAGCTTTGTGTTTCTGAAAGTATCTCCCTGGAAAGGGAAGATCCGTTTTGAGAAGAAGGGCAAATTGAGCCTTAGGTTCATAGAACCTTTTGAAATATTGAGAAGAATAGGTGAAGTGGCGTACGAGGTAGCATTACCTCCTGAACTTGAACACATCCACAACGTGTTTCATGTATCAGTGTTGCGTCCGTATAAGCCAGATTACAAGCATGTTATTTCCTATGAACCAATTCAAGTCGAAAAGGACTTATCGTACGAGGAGATCCCTGTCCAAATACTTGATAGGAAGGAACAGAAACTGAGGAATAAAATCATTCATTCGGTTAAAGTACTATGGAGGAACCACGCGGTGGAAGAAGCCATGTGGGAACTAGAAGAGAAGATGAGAGCAAATTACCCTAGTTATTCGAGTAACCTTAGATCGAAATTCCGAGGACGGAATTTTTATAAGGGGGAGAGGATGTAATGTCCAGGAATTTTTATCATTGTATCGAATTTATCTTAATAAATAAAATCCATCTTATATAATTTTACCAACTTAATTGGACCCATGAAGGTATTATTATCTAATAAATATATGGTCCGATAACATTTTCCTTCGCATTAAAGGGGCTCATTAATAGTCTGAGTAAATTTAATGAGTTAACCCTAAGAATTTAATTGCAAGAGAATTTGGAAGGAGGTTAATAAATAAATTCATGTTACTATTATCGAATTTAAATAATTGCCATGAGGAATTAATGTGGGGATAAATATTATAACTAATTACTAAATTAGTTATTTAATATTAGAAGCATAACGTTATTTTAATTAGGTCATATTTCTTTATTTAAGCTAACCTTATATCTAGTGGGTTGCAACCATTTTCCTTTTTAATTTCTTTTGGGCCATTTTCCTAATTAATTCAACCGGCCCAATCCAAATTCCTTTCTTTTATTGTCCAATTGGGCCGTTTTTTTTTTTTTTAAAAAAAAACCTACCGGCCCAACCCTAATGGGTTGAGCCCAAACTTTTCTTTCCAGCCGAATCAGCCCATCCCCTTTTCTTTTGGCCGGTTCGGATCCGTTTGGGCAAAGGGTAAGGGATTTGGGAAAAAAAAAACCAAATTGACCGGTGGATTAAACAGGCAAATTCATGTGGAGGGGTTCATATCGACAAAATCAAATTGGGGAAAAATCCCAAATCCTCAGCCAAGACCTAGCCAAACGAGTCCCACGCCTTCGATCCAATCGGACGGGACAGGCGCAACTGACGGGAGAGGGTGTCGCCAGGCGTGCGCCGGCGACGGCACGAGCAACCAACAGGCGATTCAAGGACTGAAGTGGGCGACCGGGTGTTTAACGCTAGGACCAAGGGTTCCAGAGAAAAACCGGTGACGCGACCGGTGAGACGCACGGCTCGAGGGACACCGACTGCGCTAGCTGGACTCGGGTGAGTGGCGATGAAGACCAGTGACAACTCGCTTCTCTAACCCTTGGATATTGTCCGGATGAACGAGGTAATAGCCAGCGAGTTGAGTAATTCTTCCTCTATAAATTGAGCCCCAAAATCCCAAGCCGAAGCTGCCGAATCCGTTGTCTGTGTGAATTGCTAATTTAGAAAATTTAGGGTTCACAAATAAGCGAGAGAGGAAGCAGGGGTGACTAGTTGAGGGTTTCAAATTCTGCTAAAGTTAATGTTCAGCTGGGTTTCATACTTTGGAAGGAGAAGGAGGACCGCCAACCGATCAAACCTAAGGTATCAAAAGGGGGTATTGGATTGTGTTAAATTCGTTTGGGTTTGATTTGAGAAATCTGGTATCAGTTCGTGTAAATTTTTGTTTGGTTTTATTTTTGGGAAATTTGTATTGTGTTGTTCTTTGTATTGTGTTAAGTCTTTGTTGGAAAACTGTGGTTAATGAACCATAAGGGCTCTAGCAGTGATGGTTTTAGTTTACACTATACATTATTTGAGGATTGTGTGACATTGTTGGGATGTAAACAGTTGGTATCACACTGTGTATTGGGTTATGGTTACGATATAAAACTGGGTTTGTATTGAATAAAGAAAAAACTAGCATGCCCTCATCTGTCAATGGTAATATTCGAATGAACCAGAAATGTTGTTATGCATATATGTTCAAGAACTGTTATGGAATTCAAATTTTCCTTGCTATGTTGCGTTTCTGTTAGTTGTAATTGGTTCTGTCTTTCTTTCTTTTGGAAATCTGGGTATGGTATCAAGTTCAAAACCTTCTCTGTACTGGGTTAAATTACTTCTTTGTATTGGGTTATTTCATTTAGAGTATTGGGATTGAATTAAACCCTATCTCTGTATTGGGATATTGTAATTCTTTGTATTAGATTAAAGGGATGGTTCTGGTAACTTGGTTTCTTTGAAAAATTTTCTGCACTAGGATTGGTAATATTGACTCGGAATCGAACCCTGCTGTTGGAAAGAGATTTATTAGGCAAACTACTAGCAATAAATCAATGAAATAATTATTTATTATTCGACAATAAATAATAAATAAGGATAGTAAATATTTAATTATTATTTAATAATAATTAAATATGAATAATATTAATGAAATAATTATTTATTATTCACCAATAATTAATAACTAAAGGAAATAAATATTTAATTATTATTTAATTAATATTAAATAATAATTAAGTATGAATAAAGTGAGTAAATAATTATTTATTATTTATCAATAATTAATAAATAAAGGAAATAAATATGTAGTTATTATTTAGTTAATACAAAAAAAATAATAAAATAATAATTTAGTATAAATATAGTAAATAAATAATTATTTATTGTTTATCAATAAATAATAAATAAAGATAATAATATTTAATTATTATTTAATTAATACTAATAATAATTAAGTATGAGTAAAGCAATGAAATGATTATTCATTATTTTTTTTATGACAAATAAGGAGAATAAATATTTAGCTATTATTAATATTAAATAATAGTTAAGTATGAATAAAGTTAATAAAAGTAATTATTTATTATTTATCGATAAATAATAAATGAAGATGATAAACATTTAATTATTGCTATGATAATTAAGTATGAGCCGAATTAATAAAGTACGTGTTTATTACTCACTTAAGTATGAATAAAGGTAATGAAATAATCATTTGTTATTATTTATTAATAATGAATGAAGATAATAAGTAATTAATAATTATTTATTGTTTAAACATTACTTAATAAATAAAGATAATAAATATCTAATTATTATTTGATTAATAATAATTAGGTATGAATATAGCTAATAAGAATAATAATTACTTAATCATTAATGAAATAATGATTAAGTATGAGTGAGATTAATAAGTTAATTATCTGTGGCCCTTAATAAATAAAGATAACAAACACTCAATAATTATTCAATAAATATTTAATAATAATTAAGTGTGTGTAGAATTTATACATTGAATATTTAATTATTGTTGAATAAGGAACCAAGTGTAATAATTACTCAATTACCCTTAAGGTGAATAGTAATTAAGTAAATAAAAGATTAAGTAAGAGATCAACTACTATTTAGTTGTTATCAAATCATGTTAAATTTATTAATTATTTTGTAACTAATAAATAAGAAATTTTAACCCACATTTAGAAGGGTACTCAAACGATAGGCAACCATGATTAACTATTGTTTATTTTAAATAATAGCTAGAGGCCATTAAATTAAATTTTGTTTAGCGGATGGCTATATAGTAATTAAATGTATTCGGTGAATTGTTTATCTGCTAAAGAAATAGCATAAGTGGGTACAATTACGCAATGCTAATGGATAAACCAACTCTACCAACTGATAGGTTATCCAAGGTCAAGTAATTAAAGCTAAGATTTAATTGTAGCTGAGCAAACAGGCAAGTCCTAACCCTAAGCTTCTTACATTATTGCAAGTTCTCTATCCTGAACTTTGATTTTTGCAAGTTCTACCTTACCCAACTTTTACATTGAGCAATATTTCTAAATCTTATGCATTATTTTTAATTCATGCAAAAGGTATATATTATTGCAAGTTATTCTTTAAGCTTGAACCTTATCTCCAAGCATGCTTTAAGTGGTCTAATTACTTTTAAAATTATTCCACATCTATGTATTCATTGGCATTCGCCCTTGTGCATTTGAATTCGTATATTTATGAACTATTCATGGTTAAGTCTGAACCCTTGTTCGATCAGGCAAGTATGTGAAAAATCTTATAAGAGCTATCCGAACCAATCAAAGGTAAGGATTCTTAGACTGAATGAACACCCCTTTTATTATAGGGGAGTACCCCATGTACCGTAAATAAGGTACAAATAGCAGAGTTAAATGTTTATGGCATACACATCGCGTACGCGAGGCTGATCCCCTCAAGTACTTATTCTGTAGCCAGTAACCAGAGGGTCAACTAGCTATTGACTCCTTTGGAAGTTATTGTTCAAGGTCTATTCGACTATCAATTGTTCTAAAAGCATTTATTGTTATTGCTTCTGATAATTGCTGAATTCTCCTTCTATATTCCCTTCATCATGATATATCCTTATTGTTGTACTTTAAACTTGCTGAGCAAACTCGTTGCTCATTCTTGCTATATCATGACTTTATTACAGCTAAACCCGAGACGTCAGGGAAGAACAAAGGAAAAGAAAAGATGAAGTAATAGACTTCATGTAACAGATTTTAAATTTACGTATAGTTAATTGTTGTTAATGTAATTTAAACCCTAACTTTTATTTAGGGTATGGATTTGTGTAAGTGCTTAAGGTTTTTGTATTCTGGGACTAGTAACACCTTGTAATGAACAACGTACGTTTATTATATTCCGCATTTTAGTTACCATATGTTGTTAGAGGTGAATGTTTGTATTGGATCGTGATGACCGGATCCGGGTATTTGGAGACCCGAATTTGGGGGCGTCACAGGTTGGTATCAGAGCTGTAGGTTATAAACTTTAGGATCGCGAAACCTAGGATATAACCTTCATAGTAAACTCGTATTGAGTATTAGAAGATAAATCGAGGAGATTTATCATATGTGGTTTTGATGAATTGGGGAATTCATCGAGTCGAGTAGTACCCAATGAAATATAATTTCATTTCTTCAATGAATATATTTTATTGCTGTACTAATGATGATTTTTGGTGTGATTGTAGGATGACTGATATAGGAGGGACTAGTGGGACCCAGGAGGAGGAGGAGACATTCCTGGATATCCCAGTGGTTGCTGAGCAGCTGGTGGGGTATGCTCCTATTGCCCCAGGGGTACCGCTAGAAGGAGTCTGAGCCAGAGGAGTCTGAGCCAGAGGAGGACTACCAGAGAGAGCTACCAGAGCCAGTGGTAGGTAGGGTGATGAGGTCCGGTAGTCAGGACCCTGATGCTGAGGAGGAGGACCCCGAGACCGAGGGAGAGGAGCCACCTGCTTACGTTGGATGGCATGGGGTCCACTGCCGACGATATTATAGAGGGACTGCTGACCAACAGGAATGAGGAGTTGGAGGATCGGATAGCTCATCTGGAGGAGCAGAATCAGACCCACCAGATCCGAGAGGACCAGTCTAGAGACCTGGCCTATCAGCTTGAGCATGACTTGGGAGTGGCGAAGGCACAGCTACAGGGCTACGAGTCCTCAGCGCAGTAGATCGGACCACTACTACATCAGCTAGTGGCCCGAAATGCTGAGTTGAGAGAGAGGCTGGAGCAGAGGGATCTGCAGATCGCCCACCTGAAGGCGAAGCAGGAGGCCATGAGGTTTGAGGCTGGGCTGGAGGTGTCTGCGAGGATGCATGTCAGGGAGGCTTGGGCCAGGGAGGCCAGGAGAGTTGACCAGCTGGAGATTTCGTACCTGAAAGATCGCGGAGTGATTCAGAAAATGACTCCAGCTCAGATTCCAGTGATGATGAAGAACCTCAAGTAGCAAACCTCTGCTTGATGGTAGTTGAAGTAGACTCTAGTGCAACCACTGATCGTCGAGAGATCGACATCAGTGAGGTATTTGACTTTAACTCTCTTGATATGAATATTGATGATCTTAGATTAACATTGCATGATATAACATCTGATTTGCATTAATATTTGAAGTGGTTTAGAGTTCTATCAAAGGACCATTCTCTTCTTCAAGAGGAGAAAGAGAAAGTGCAAGTAGAGTTAGAAACTACTTTACGAAACACTGCCTCTCTATTCAAGCTTGAGGCTGAGAATAAGATTTTGAGAAAGATAGCTGAGGGCAATGCATTGAAAGAGTCTATTCTTACCTCTAGAATCGAGGAGTTAGAAAAGACAATCTTTATGTGGAATTGTTCTTCCTCATCTATGGATTTAATGATCACAAGTCAGAGAGTTGTTTCTGATAGATCAAGTTTGGGGTTTGGAGATCCATCTTCTACCCCCAATGTGGAAAAATCAATGGAAAATAACAATGATAATGTCTCTTCTTCCAATAGAGGCATTGTATTTGTAAAATCCAAAGAAATTGCAGAGCCTTTCATTCCAAGATGTCCAATTTCTGTTGATCAAATGGTTGTTCCAAAGAACAATAAGTCACACACTTGTCTAGGTTTTGTAAAACCGCAGAGTAAACCTAAGTTTATGATTATACCTCGAAAAATAATAGAGTCTGAAAAATTCAACTCTACGAACCAACCCGACACAAATCGTAGAACTGGTCTTTACTCTATGAAATTTTAAAATTGTAGAACAGTGTGGAAACAGAAGGAGAATCAACTTAAAAAGAAAGGTATATTCTCCTCACTAGTTCTAAATGAGAAGATATCCACTCACACACTCACACATACAACATATTAAATGTTACAACTGTCATAAGTATGGTCACAAAGTTGCATATTGTTATTATAAGATTGTTGCACATCGTAGACCCACAGTCAGACTAATTTGGGTCCCTAAGGAGACTAATATTACAGGACCCAAAAAAATATGCGTACCAAAATAAACAATGATTATGCATGCAGGTACTTAGGTTCACTAAATCGATTTGGTATCTCGACAGTGGATGCTCAAGGCACATGACCGACAGTAAGGCTCTCTTGTCAGATTTTAAAGCTAAAGATGGTCTATCGATTGTCTTTGGAGACAACAACTCTAAAAAAATCAGAGGTTATGGTTCAATAGGAAATGGAGCTATTTCATTTAGTAAGGTAGCCTATGTTGATGGATTAAAGCACAACCTATTAAGCATAAGTCAGCTTTGTGAGAAAGGTCATCAAGTCATCTTCCTTAACAACTAGTGTCAAGTTCGAGACCTGAAAACCAACTTTGTTAAGCTGACTGGATCAAGAGAAGGCAATGTATATGTGGTTAATCTTGCTGAACTAAGCTCTTCAGCAACAACTTGCTTCTTCACTAAAGCTTCAGAAGATGTTAGTTGGTTGTGGCATCGAAGATTGTCCCACCTAAACTTCAAGAGCATGTCAAAGTTTGTGTCAAAGGATCTAGTC
This sequence comes from Aralia elata, assembly GCA_034770075.1. Taxonomy (NCBI): domain Eukaryota; kingdom Viridiplantae; phylum Streptophyta; class Magnoliopsida; order Apiales; family Araliaceae; genus Aralia; species Aralia elata. The sequence goes on from CM068387.1 coordinate 61,929,945, forward strand.
AGAGGTCTACCAAAGCTGAACTTTGTTAAAAAAGGCCATGTAAAGCCTATCAGCTAGGGAAGCAGACCAATAACTCATTCAAGAGTAAAGCAGTTAACTCAAATGAAAGGTCCCTGCAACTTTTTCACATGGATTTATTTGGGGCCTGTTCCAACTGCTAGTCTTGGAGACAAAAGATACTCACTGGTCATAGTAGACGACTACACCAGGTTCACGTGAGTATTCTTCATAAGCTCTAAAGACGAGACCAACACTCAGTTGATCAGATTTTTCAAGCTGGTGATGAATGAGAAGGGCGAGAAGATAAAAACAATAAGGAGTGATCATGGTAGAGAATTTGATTATTCTGAAGTAAATCAGTTCTGTGAGGACAATGGAAAAGTAGCTCAACTTGAAGAAGTCATAGAGCCGGACCCTCAGATCGTAAAGCATGAGAACCCTACGATCGGTGAAGCTGAAGCAGATGAGCCAGATCCTACGATCATAGTGCCAGATAAGGAAGTCGTAAAGTCTCTAGTTCTAATTATGGGAACTCTACGAATCAATGAAGATACAGAACAACGATCCAATCTTAAAGATCTCAGACAACAAGGCACAAGGATATATGTTTCATCTGGAAGCAAATGGGCAAGAGATCACACTCAGAACCTTATCATTGGAGATCCAAATGCTAGTGTTAGAACAAGATCAGCCACTCAAAACGAATGCTTCTACCTCAGCTTTCTCTCTCAAATTGTGCTAAAGAAGATCGAAGAAGCTATGGAAGACTCAAGCTGGATTGAAGCTATGCAAGAAGAACTAAATTAATTTAAAAGAAGCAGGGTTTGGAGGCTGGTAGTAAGACCAAAAGATTATCCAGTCGTCGGCACAAATGGGTCTTTAGGAACAAAATGGACGAAGCTGGTGTGATTACAAGGAACAAGGCAAGACTGGTGGCTAAAGGCTACTTTCAGGAGGAAGGAATCGACTATGATGAGACCTTCGCATCGGTTGCAAGATTGGAAGCTATCAGAATGTTCCTAGCTTATGCATCTCACATGAAGTTTAAGGTCTTCCAAATGGATGTCAAGAGTGCCTTCTTAAATGGTAAACTTCAAGAAGAGGTTTATGTCGAACAACCTCCAGCCAAGGATGAGGTACCCAAGGCCGGAGGATAAGTTCTTGGCGGCAGCAGCTGTGATTGAATGAGAATGGATAAGAGGCTCGTGAGATCAGAAGAATCTTGTCATCAAAGTCAGAAGCCAAGATCATCAATATTGTACCAATGGTGTCTTTAGAGTATACCGAATCTGTAAGACCCCGAATTTATGAAATAAAAGTTTATTATTTTTCTTTATGATTATTGTTCTAAATAGTAAAGTACTTAAATGATATAATGTTATAGTTAAGGGTGTTGTATGCAAATTATCTGATAAACAGTATATCGAGAAATATTCTTTTTGTCAGGGAATATTCTTTCTGTCGGAAAATATTATATTCGGTACCGTATGACGGCGCCGAAATAACAAAATATTAGTGGGTCCCACAATGACTAATTGTCAGATACGAAAAACGACAGTACTAATATTTTTATACAAATTGTCAACGGTGGTGGGCCCCATAATGACTAATTGTCGGATACTGAAAATGACAGTATTTTGTCCACAGTATTATCACCTGCAACTGTTGAAATACCCGGTAATAAAAAGAACAGTAAAACGCGTTATTCCACAGTCGTACGCGGTATTCCATAGTAGCACACGGTGTTGCACAATATTTTATATTATTGATTCAATAATTGATAAAATAGTTATTGCACAGTATTTTGATTTAATAATTGTTACAGTAGCATATGCATAGTAGTTTTTATTATTTGTCACGACACTTTAACTCATATTATTTGATATGATATTTTAATATTATTGACAATGTCTAAAAGTTCTGTCAAGGAAAATGGTTATTTAATTGCGCGTCATTTATACAGAAGACCCCCCTTTCGTGGGAATAATTTGGTTGTCAATATTGCGAGTCTATAATATTAATAGTGAATAATTATTGACGGATTAAAAATGGAGGCAAAGATGGAGGTACTAAAATGTAATAAGTCGATCCCTTAACGTGCAGTTAATGAAACTTGGTTTTTTTATAAATAGGAAGGATTATCTTAAGAAAATTCACAACTTTCCTTCTTATACTTCCTCTCTTTCTCTCTAAATTTCTTAAGTTCCCTAAGTGTGCTAGGCTATTTTGCGTATTGGTCAGAATACTAGTATTGTCCAAGTCAATAAACTTCATAGAAAGCAACATCTAGTCACTCGTTAACTAAGGTAGGGGATATCATTTATTTCATACTCGTATGTAATATCATTTGCTTTCATATTCACAAGTGATATTATTTTACGTCATACTCATAAAGGGTTATCATTCGGTGATACTCGTATGTAATATCATTCCACTTGAATATTCTGTTTACATGAACTTTCGTATTGAATTTTAATCTATTTATGACGGAGTACTATTCACGCCGGAGTACTATTCACACCAAACTACTATTCACGATTGTCCATGTACTGATTTATGGGAATAACCTGACTACGCGGATTACCACATGTCTGGTGAATAACCTTTCATATTCATTCTTTATTAATCTGTGGGAATAACATGTTCGTGCGAATTGACGCATGCTTGGTGAATAACTCTTCGTATTCATTCTTTATTAAGTTGTGGAAATAATCTGTCTGCGTGGATTACCACATTATGGGTGAAAAATCCATTTGCAGTTTCGTATATTCTTTCATACTCTTATATGATATCATTTCTTTTATACACTTCCAGGGATATCGTTTTCTTTCATATTTCTCCATTTATGATAAGAAAGTATGGTTTGTTTCTAAAACCTCATTTTTAAATGGTGAAAATCCCTTAAATTAGTTGAATATCCTTAATAGTTTGTGTTTTATCTAATATCTTTTCACCTGAATCTTTCTATTTTGTTTTACACGTTATAGTTGAATCGTGAACTTTATTTTATTCTTGAATATTATTCTTGAATTTGACTCCACAATTTGGTCATTGTGTTGGCAATTTGGACAATCTTTGATACTGGATAAATTAAATTATAAATCTTTAATATTTATTTTTATCCTTAATCTCACTATATTTATTTTATATTATTGTCATCATCTTCATACTTGAATTGTGGTGATAGTTCTCTTTGGCCCGTAGTGCAAAGATGAACTGGCGTGACATGATTTTGACCAAACTGCGTATTGGTATAATCATGACTTTTGGTGTTACAGACAAAGGCGTATGATGAAAGTTCTCTTTGGCCCGTAGTGCAAAGATGAACTGACGTTTGACATGATCATGACCGGTGGTGTTACAATTAATTATCTTTGGCACGTAGTGCAAAGAGAGGTTGTTGAACATAAACTGTTGATTAGTGTTACAGGGAATAAATATTGGTGGTGAACCTTTAACTTATAGAAGATGGTAGATATTATAATCTACTTGACTCTTCTAATGGGTTGTTCGTTCCGCTGCAGTTGTTGTTGTTGAACAATTATAATATTTTTAAATCTCTGATTTATTATTATTGAAGGCTAAAGATAATTTTATTCTTCATTATCTTAGTCATGATTTTCCTTACTGGGCTACTTGTGCTCACCTTTTTCTTTTTTATTTCATTGTTCTCCTCAGGAAATGAGAGTGTAGCGAGAACTAGCCGAAGAATGGAATGATGGTCCGAGAAAATAGAAGTATCTCAATACATTATTATTAGTGTGACAATAAGTGTATTAAGAACTTAAGTTGTATTTGTATTGTGTTGTCGTATTTTGCACGACACTTATTAGTTGTAAATGGAAAAATTTGTATTTGTATTTATATTTTGTAGAATGTTATTGGCGACTCAAAATGGATTGTGTGGACCTATTTTGGGGGCGTCACAGTTAGTATTAGAGCTTAGGGATATGATTTCTGGTAGAGATCTGGGATTAGAAGTAGGAGGGAAGAGACGAGTACAATCCTTCGCTAGTGTGTCCTACCTAAGCTATTTGTTATTTAAGTAATTGGTTTGGTTGTAGGGATAAGATGTGGCATGTTTATTTCTTTAACTAATCTTTGTTTTGTGATCACATTTCAGAATGGCATCTGAAAACCAAGAGATTCACTATGAAACAATTGTGGCTGAAAATCAGGAAGCTACAAATAATACTGCTGTAAACTCAGAAAATCATGATGTTAATCATGATGCTAACAACAGGATGAATGATGATTTTTTAGGAACTTCATGCAATTCATGCAGAACCAGGTGAGAAGAGCTCATGTCTATAATACTAGTGGAAAAGCTGGTAATGTACGAATGGTCACTGCCAAACAGTTCAAGGAGTTGGGACCACCTAAATTTCTCTGCAAGCCAGGCTCACTCAAGGCAGAAGCGTGGCTCAAACAATTAACAAAGATATTTGATGTTTTGTGTTGCACTGATAATCAAAAGGTTCCCTTCGCCACATGATAAGTAGGTTTTATACCTACGAATCGGATACCAATGAATGCGGATTAGTGTTTATTTCCTTTGTTTATAGTTACTTTTCATGCATTTTGTGTGTTTTTGTAGGTTGCATATGTTGGGAATTGGCTCGGTGAGAGTTGAGTGGAGTCAGCTGTTGCAGTTGCAGAATTACAGAAAATTGAAGCAGCGCGACCGCGCCCAAATTGACTTAAGGAGCAGCACAGCCGCGCCGGTCTTCAGAGTTAAAAAATGATTGGCTGGCAGTACAGCGCGACCGCACCCCATTTAAGCTTATTTCCAGTGCGGCCGCGCCGGTTCGGGAGTTGACCAGAGTTGACATTTTCATTCATTAAAGTAACTTGATGTGTACTTGGATTTCAGACTTCTTAATTAATTAAGATTCTTATTAGATATTCTAAATAGTTGTTTTAAGTCAATTTCAAGATTGTTGAACATTTTATTTAATAAACCCTAGTTTGGAGCAAATTGTGAAGACTTGAAGCAAATTGCTAGCAGGAGGAATTCAAAGCAGGAGCTGGAGAGAGATTCAAGGATTACTCATCAGTTTTTATTCTTCTCTCTTCCTTTTGTTTTGACTTTTGAATGCTATTAAATTTGTGGATGATGGATTCTAGTTTAATTATGAACTAAATTTCTTTTTAAGGCTATAATGGATCTTATTGAGTAGTTTTGTTTGACAAGCTTCCTAGATAATTATGATTGGTTATTATTGGATTTTCTATTATGGTTTATACTTAATTGCTTAATTATTTGGCTAGTAATTACTGGGATAATCTATATGAACTCGAGAGATGAAGTATAGATTTAGATTTGACCATAATAGCATGTGATTGTGCATTCTGCTAGTCGATGGAATTCATAATGTGTGTTTAGGATAGAGATATACCAATTCACCTTATGTAATCTGATAGGGAACTTGAATTTTAAATCTTTTTTAATTGTAATTCACATAGAGATATAGTGAATTAGTTATCCAGGGTGATTATCTTGAATCTATCATTTGTGGATTTGAGTTGAGTTGTTTTTGAAGCATTGAGAGATATTCAAAAATACTGATGAGTTCTTGATTAGCAATCCAGAATAATTAGCATAATTCAAAAGGAAGTGTGTTGAGCAAAGTGAAACAATAAGTAAAGTTGTAGTCTTAAGTCTTTAAAATCTGTTTTTAGCTTGTGGTAGTAATTTAAATTAGAAGTAATTAGTTTAAATTCAGAAATTCAGAAATCTTTGATCATTTATTTAATAAAATTGAATTGATATAGGATTGAAATTTGTCATTATAAACTCAGTTTTTCTCCGTAGGACAATACTCTACTTTCACTTTATTACTTGTGAACTGCGTATACTTGCGTATTTTGCTAGTATAGATTTAGGCAATCACCACATTTATGTTACGAGGAGAAGCAGATCACTGGTGGGAGTCAGTAAAGCGTACCCATTACTCGGCACTCGAGATGTCTTGGGCCGAGTTCCAAGAATTGTTTAACGAGAAATATTTCCCAGAGAGTATTCGCCATATGAAGGAGGTGGAATTCATCAAACTGGAGCAGAACAACATGACTGTATCGTAGTACGAAGCCAAGTTTGTCGAGCTGTCTCAATTTGCGTCCCATTTGGTGAACACTGAGGAGCGGATGACGCGAATGCTTTTACGAGGTTTGAAACCAGAAATTCGTCAATATCTCATTTCTCATAAAATTTGTCTATATTCAAATGTTGTGGATAGGGCTCAATTACTGGAGCAGGAGAAAGAAATACTATAACCAGGAAGCAACACCTAACAACGAGAAAGAAATTACGATAATAATTGTAACGATGGCAACAATCATCGAAATAATGATAACCAGCGAGGAGGGAATCACCACGTCATAAATAGTAACCATTTCGGTGGTAATCCTGGCCCAGATAACATGAGAATCGAGTCAAGTGGCAACAATTTCAAGAAGAGGAGATTCAACAATAACCATAGAAAAGTACCAGCATTAGCACCGACACCAGTACCAGTTTCGAGGGGAGGGGAACGACCACCAGTCAGATGTTTCAGGTGAGGAAAAGAGGGACACATCAGTCTAAATTATACACAGCCGCCATCCCTGGGTGTGTTATAATTGTGGAAAAGAAGGCCACATAGCTCGATTTTGTCATGCAGCAAAATCAAGTCCAGCTGCAATGATGACACCAAAGGCTGTCACGGACAAGTCAAAGTCTGTGGTTCAGGGGAGAGCTTTTGTCGTGACATCTCAAAAACCATGGAACCCGAACGAGGTTATCACGGGTAAATCACGTATTAACTTTTGTGAAGTCTATGCCTTACTAGATACTGGTTCTACCCACTCTTTTATTTCACCTACATGTGCTCAACGTGTGAACTTGACTCTTGAGAAATTAGATTTTGACTTATCTGTTGAAACACCATTAGAACAAACATTCGTTACATCTATAGTCTATAAATCTTGTTTTGTTCAAATCGGCACCCTCACATTACCTGTTGATCTTATCTCCTTAGACATGCATGAATTTGATGTGATTTTAGGAATTGATTGGTTAACTACTCATCATGCTAAAATTGATTACTTTCGTAAGGTCATTAGTTTTCATATTCTTAATCAACCTGTTATGCGAATTCAAGCAACCAAACTATTGAAATCAATAACCGTCATTTCTAGTCACAAAGTCATTCGTTTATTGAAAAACGGATGTTAAGCTTTCTTAGCCCATGTAACTGATTTAAACAAAAATACATCAGATTTGAATAATATTTTTGTTGTTAATGAGTTCCCTAACGTATTTTCCGAAGAACTTTCTGGCCTACCCCCAAACTGTGAAATCGAATTTTGTATCGACATTGAACCTGGTACAAAATTCATTTCCAAAATCCCATATCGAATGGCTCCTATTAAACTTCAAGAGTCAAAAGTCCAACTATAGGAGTTATTAGACACCAGTTTCATACGTCCGAGTACATCGCCTTGGGGTGCTCCTGTTTTATTCATAAAGAAGAAAGACGGGAGTATGAGACTTTGCATTGACTATCGGGAGTTAAACAATGTCACCATCAAAAATAGGTACCCGTTACCTTGCATTGATGACCTATTCGATCAGTTACAAGGTGCTCAATTATTTTTAAAGATCGACCTCCGTTCTGGATATCATCAGTTGAAAGTTAAATCTGATGACATTCCAAATACTGCCTTCATAACTCGATACGGGCATTATGAATTTCTAGTCATGTCTTTCGGATTGACTAATGCTCCTGTTACTTTCATGGATATGATGAACTGAATATTCAAGGAATATTTGGATCATTTCATGGTTGTCTTTATTGATGACATCCTCATATACTCCAAAAATCGTGAAAATCATGAGCAACACTTGAGGCTGATACTCCAAAAACTTTGTGAAAACAAGCTCTATGCCAAGTTGAAGAAATGTGAGTTCTGGCTTAAGGAGGTAGCATTCCTTGGTCACGTGGTTTCTAAACAAGGAATATCGGTTGACCCAACAAAGATTGAAGCAGTATCAAATTGGGAACAACCTAAGTCAGTAACCGAAGTACGAAGCTTTCTGGGCCTAGCTGGTTATTATCGGAGGTTCATAGAAGGATTCTCTCGAATAGCCATTCCATTAACTCAGCTAACTCGGAAAAGCACAACATTCAAATGGAGCGAAGAATGCGAGAAGAGTTTTCAAGAACTCAAAAGAAGACTCATTTCAGCACCTGTATTAGCAATACATCAGGATCGGGAGGATTTGTCATCTATAGCGATGCTTCAGGAAAAGGATTAGGTTGCGTTCTCATGCAACATGGAAAAGTTATAGCTTATACGTCTCGGCAACTCAAGGAATATGAGAGGAATTATCTTACTCATGATCTAGAGTTGGCAGCAGTCGTTTTCGCGTTGAAGATCTGGAGACATTACTTGTACGGAGAGAAAGTGGAGATCTATACAGACCACAAAAGTCTCAAATATTTCTTCACCCAAAAGGAACTCAACATGCGACAACAACGTTGGCTCAAGCTGTTGAAAGATTACGACCATACCATTCAATACCACCCTGAAAAGGCGAACGTAGTAGCTGATGTATTAAGTAGAAGATCATATGCAAGTACGAGTGCGTTACTGACATCGCAAAGGCCCATTTTGGATGATTTACAAAAGATGGAGATAGAGTTAAAGACTCTAGGAACCCACGTGAAGATCGCACATATACGAGTAGAACCGACTTTAATCAACAAAATTAAAGCTGCTCAAGTTACAGACTTAGAGTTGGTGAATATGAAGAAGAAGGTACAAGAAGATGCTATTCCACAAGCAAGAGTCAACGAAGAAGGAATACTTCGAATCAACTCTAGACTGTGTGTTCCTAACGACTCTGACTTGAAATACAGAATCATGATGGAGGCACACAACACACCGTTTTCAATCCACCCTAGAAGAACCAAAATGTATCGTGATCTTCAACATACGTTTTGGTGGAGCAATATGAAAAGAGAGATTGCAGAGTTTATCTCAAGATGTTTAACTTATCAACGTGTCAAGGCAGAGCATCAAGTTCCAAGGGGTCCATTGCAACCACTTGAGATTCTAGAATGGAAGTGGGAACACATCAACATGGGATCATTTATGATCCCATAACAAGTGAAACTCCCACAACCAAGCATACATTTTTTACTATGAACAACAAATATACCTACTTAACTTACAAAGCTTTAAGTTAGGTTATGATCTTATCTCTTTGTTGCTTTCTTCTTCTTAGCTATGAACTTTAAATAGCTCTCCACCTTTGTTCCTTCTCCTTGGACTCTACCAAAATGCAAGAACTTCCCTAGGTTTCTTCTTTTCTCTCTATTTCTCTCAACTCTCCAACACTTAGCAAACTCTTAGCAAATGAAGCAAACTCTAGTAAATGACTTAGGAGATCCTATTTATAGGTAAAATTCATGTACCAAATATATGTACTAATACATGTATAATACTTGTATTTTATACACCCAATAGGTTAATAACCAAAGGTAAAAGGGGATTTGGTGAAAAGCATACCAAACCTTGGCTTTAAGTACCACTAGCCATTGGGCTAAACCATCATTAGCCTTCACATGAACCAATTTGAATGGCTCAAGGCAAAAAAATCAATATTCTTGCCAAATGGGAGGGGAATTTGGTCATGGAGAGTATACATATACAATATATATTTTTATTTCCTTTTCTTTCTCATTTGTCTACTTACTTACGTGTGTGTATATATATATATATATATATATATATATATATATATATATATATACACACACACACACACACACACACACACGTACATACCCACCTCCACTAATTTTATTGCACATTAGGCTAGTCCAAAATAATATTCATTGGCTACTAGTTTAAATTAACTTGGGCCATGCATTATTACTCCTACCTATTGGGCTCAAACAACACTAATTACTTGGACCATAATCTCTAACACATTTAAACATATCACATTAGGCTTACTTATTATTCTATCAACATTAATACTTGAGCTATATTTCCTAACATATGTAAGCATAACAATTTATTCATATCGGGCCTAATTCAAGTGCCCACATTTGTCTATCATACTAATCAATCTTTTCTCAATTAATTTACCTTTAAGTAATTAATCCATTTATCTTATTCCTTATACAACACAAGGCATATCACATAAGCTTAATTAAGCTCATCATCATCATTACCACCTTTCTCGATTTTCACATACTTAACTCAATTTTAATTGAATTATTGAGGTTCACAACATATTCATATAATTTTTAAACGTAGTCATTTTCATTACTAATATTGTTTACAAAATTCTTGGGTATTATACCCACCTTTCTCTCTCTTCCAAAGGATTATACATATGAGGGGTCTGGATCAGACTACTTTCTTTAAAATGTTGTTCACTACGTCTATTAACTACCTGACTTCCCAATAGCAAATACTAACTGCCAATCGGTCTTCCTAAACAGGCCTTTTATTTGGTAGGTATCACACATTGATCAATCAAAAAGAAATTCAACAATTAAAAGAAAGATCGATTCTTTGGGATCCTTCCTTTCTTTAAACTAAACGAACATATATATATATATATATATATATATATATATGTATGTACATATATACTTATATATCTATTAAAAGCGTAAATATTAAATTATATATCTAATTACTTATAAACATAAAGTAATATATAATTATTAATAAATATTTAATATTATTAAGTAATGTATACAAATATATAAATATTATGTGGAAACGGGAGATACACTCAAGCCCATATAAAGAGCATACAATGGATTTACCACACGATGTCATTTTGTTAAAAATATATACCCACAAAATCTGTTTGTTCGTCTCTCTTCATTTTCCAAACCAAATCTCACGCCTTTTACCTACACAACTTTGTTGTCTCTACACCGTCGACGTCGCCTCCTGTTTCCAATGGATCTTCATCTCTTTTTTTTGTTAATTAATTGATGTATTTTTTTTGGAAATATTTAAACAAAGTATGGTATCATTATGGGATATTTTTTTGGGCAGAACTAATTTATGTAATTGAATCTTATATATATTTCCATCTAAAGCTAATTATTTGTTTTAAATTGAAGAAAAATGAATAATATCAAAGACGAGGGATTCACGGAGTCTATAACTTTGGAAGATGAGATAATTACAGAGTCCATAAATTTGGAAGAGGGTGATCATGTAATTGATGAACAAGAAGACTGTGAGTTATCTCTAAAAAATGTTGAAAATGAAATTGAGGCTAATGTAGAAGTGAATGGTGAAATTAATATTGAAAAAGTTCTGTTATTCCCAAAGGCACAAAGAGATCTAGAAGAGGGGTTGAATAGATCTTTTAAATTTTACTTTTAAAGAGTTTATTACCAACTTTTAATTAAACAAATTAATTAGTTGATTATGCACAACGAAATGATATTTTTAAAAATCCCTTCAAAGATTATAAGAAATTCTCATCTCTAAATTTAGTGAGCAATTATGAAATTAAGTCACAGAACATAATCGTAGAGTACTGAAAGTAATGCAACAGAAAAGTAGTGCAGAAAGTAAATGACTGAAGATATTTTAAGTGGTCCGGAGAATAAAAATCTCCTAGTTCACTTTTCTACTCATTGAGTAGGGATGATGCATTAAGGATAGGGTGATCACTAAGATCTGTTCACACAGAACAATTACAACAAATGAATTACTAAGATTCCTTCAAGTCACTAAGACTTCGTTACAGTTAGATTACTAAGATCTCTTCAAGTCACATAGACTTGGTTACAATAGGTCACTAAGACCTCTCAATCACTAAGAAATAAAGTTTGTTTGAGGTGCTGCTAAGTGGCTTTAAGTTCAGCGCAGAATGACTTAACAACAAAATAAGTTTTTCAGAATCGTAGAGTAGTAGCATTTAAGAACTGACAGCAATTCGACTTGATTGATCATTCGTGTTACTGTTTGATTGAAGTTACTTGCCTTATATAGACCTTCCTTAGAATCTTCCCGTGGGAAAGTTATCGTTGCTCCATTCTGACTTGGATACTTATCAATCTTTAATTGTTGACTTTGAAATGCTATCAAATAACTAAAGAATGCAATGTTGGATTCAAGGATACTACAATAGGTATTCAGAAAAGCTTACAACATATTGCCGAGACCGCAGAAAAAGTACCAGGGGAAATGTCCAAAGAATTCAGTGGAAAAATAAATGAGCTGATACAGACCATACTCAATAATCTTAAACGAAGACCTGAAATATACTTTAAACAAATAGCAGACCATAAAGCGGCAGTCCAGTCCTTGCAGCTCACAAATTAAGAATCAATAAAGTTTCTCTCCAATAAAGTATTCTCTATGAACTCCTCTCTAATAGACTTCAAAGAACTAATTGTCCAGTCTCTGGAACGCACTGACACGGTAATGCCACTTGTCCCTCAGCAACGGGATCATGCTAAAGCAAGATATAGAGAATCTAGAGACGACATTACACTTATAAGAAGCCAAATGCAAGAATGGACAATATTGTGAAGGAGCTTTCAGAGGAGGTAACAACCTTACGAAAGAATGTTGACAAAAAGGGGGAGAAAAAACAATTATCAAGGCCTTAACAATCATTTCTTCCTCCTCCTCCTCGAATCTTTGCTCCTCAGGCGGTTCCTCTAGGTCAAGGTCAGTCAAGTCAATCTGGACCTTCCCCTTCCTCTAGGTCAGAATCGTCGAGTACAGCTACACCAACTGGCTCACGACTCCCAACCAATGATCCAACCTTTACAAATTGAAATCTTCAAGTTATTCATATAGAAAGGGAGGAAAGACTCGACATGCTAGACTTTGGTCCTAGGGATTCGATGGAAGAAATTCTGAGAAGATCAGAGGAAGGGAAAGAAACATACAACAAAAGAAAAGAAGCTGAACGGAGGGACCTGCCAAGAAGCAAAAGAGGTAGATATCATAGATAGAAAAATGTATTATAATTTTTCTATTCTTTCACCCTTTTTACACTATGCATTCTTCTTACTAAATTAATAAATTCATTCTTTTTCTCTAGAAAACACGGTCTCTCACTGTATACCTAAGGCATGTTTAAATTTCTTAGTACTTTGTATTTTTAGAATTGATGATTGTTTGAAACTACTAGTTTTGTCATCATCAAATAGGGGAAGATTGTTAGTACAATGCATGATTTAAATTTAATGATGAAAATTGAGATTAATGTATATTTGTGAACTAATAACTTTTGTATAGTTCTTAAGAGGCAATTTATGTAAAATGACTTAGTGTAGAGATCAAACTTGTTAGGTTGATCCATTTCGTAGAATGAATATTTTGTATAGAGCTAAGTCAGAAGTCAGTTCGTAGAATGAAGACATGAAGCACTCGAAGATCGTAGAGTTTACTGCATACTGCCAAAGATCGTAGAGCTACAAGTACAAGTACTCCAAGTTCGTAGAGTTACCAAGTCATGTACTTAGATTTCTTAGAGTTCAAGATTAGAATAAAGATTCCAAAGTCAAGCTAAAAGTAATCAAGCAAAGAAGAAATAAGACTTTGTGAAATTAAAGTAAATATCGTAGAGTGAAGAACATTGATATCAAGTGAAGAACGTAGAGTCTGCAGAAACTCTATGACTGGACACTTAACTCTAAAATTTGGTAAAATCATAGAGTTCATCAGCTCTGACAAGGTATGACAAAGGTCGTACATCGTAGAGTGAAACTCCTAAGGTGGATCGTCCAAACACTTGTGGATAAGGACTGACCATTTGTTGTTGTATATAACAGTTATATTAGCTAAAGGACAAAAACACGTGTCTGCTTCAACACGTTGGCTCAGTATGATGAAAGTGACCTAACGTGGTCCAAGACAGATAGCATTTCAAAGTCAACAATTAAAGATTGACAAATGTCCAAGTCAGAATGGAGCAACGCTAACTTTTCAACGGGAAGATTCCAAGGAAGGTCTATAAAAGGCAAGTAACTTCAATTAAACAATAACGAACGATCAATCAAGTTGAATTGTTGCCAGTTCTTAAACACTCATACTCTACGATTCTGAACAACTTACTTTGATGCCAAGTCATTCTGCGCTGGACTTAAAGCCACTTAGCAGCACCTCAAACAAACTCTCTTTCTTAGTGATTTAGAGGTCTTAGTGACCTATTGTAACCAAGTCTGTGTGACTTAAAGAGATCTTAGTAATCTAACTGTAGCCAAGTTTTAGTGACTTGAAGAAATCTTAGTGATTCATTTGTTATAACTGTTCTATGTGAACAGATTTTAGTGATCACCCTATCCTTAGGATTATTCCTACTCGAGGAATAGAAGAGTGGACTAGGAGATTTTTGTGCTCCAAACCACTTAAAATCACTTGTGTCATTTACTTTCTGCGCTTACTTTTCTGTTGCATTACTTTTAGTACTCTACGATTATGTTTTGTGACTTAATTCCACAATTGCTCACTAAATTTAGAGCTGAGATTTTCTTATAATCTTTGAAGGGGTTTTATAAAATATCATTCTGTTGTGCATAATTAACTAATTAACGTGTTTAATTAAAAATTGGTAATAACTCTTTAAAAGTAAAATTTGAAGGATCTATTCAACCCCCCTCCCCTTCTAGATCTCTTTGTATCTTTGAAAATAACATATTATACTAAAAAATAAGTGGTTTAAAACACTGCATGCATACATAAACTCCACCAAAACTCCATTCACAATCATATTATAGTACATAAAATGGAGAAAAAAATAACAAAAAATGGCTAAAAAGATTATCTGAATCTGCAACTGTATAAACCTCCTCCTTCCAACGACTCCTTAGCTTCAAGAACTAATTTTTAGCACCAAATCAATGAATCGAGTCAAAAATCATAAAAGTCCCCTAAATCGCCATGCATCCCACTCAGAATCGAAGAAGATTTTAAGAAAAACCCTAAATTTGTCTCTATTTCGCTCTTTACAAACCCTAAGCTCAAACGACACAAATGAGCCTCAAGCCTGAATTTTATACTTTATATACAGAGGGCAAATCTATCTTTAGCCATTTAACATCACGACGTTAACACGGAAAACACTTTTTCACTTCACGTCAAAATGTCAAGTGTTTAAATGTAACTTTTTAGACTACAAGTGGTCATGTGAGAATTGGTGAAACTTCGGGTGGTGTAGTGAAATTTACCCTTTCTTTTTTCTTTTCTTTTTAATTCTAAGTGGTTTTGTGTGGTCCTCATGTCATTCATTAGGATAAAATACCACTTTTATATAGCTACATCATACCACCACGATGTATCAAAGAAAAATTCACAAGACTTATGTTACTATCAAAGAATATTAAAGTTATGACTCTTTTAATAAACATGTAGTGGGTCAAAATAATAAGTATCGTAGAGTTTTAAGCCTTAATTAAGGGCTTATTTATCTTGATATTTTTGGTGCGTTTAAAAATAAAGTTTGGACAACTTTTAAGCATAGTTATCAGAATCGGACTGGTCATTGAACTGGCCAAGGTATCGGTTCAATGGTTTACTGGTTGGACCGGTTAAACAGGATTTTTAATTTTTAAATAATAATAAATATTTATATATGACTAAAATATTAATAATATATGTAAAATTATTACAGTTTACGTAGAAGCATTTTTTTAATAAGATAATTACATAGTACAAATCTAAGCCTAGTTATAATAAAATTTGTTAATTAAGATTGTTGTTGTAGGAAATAATTTCTATAATAAGCTTACACTATTACATAATCCTTCCCTCTCATAAAAAAATATTTTAAATGTATTTTTCACATAAATTAAAAAATATAATCAAAGTAGAGGAAATAATACAAATAAGTTCCACTTTTAATTACAATAAACTCCACGTAAATAGATTAATAATAATTTTTTTAAAAAAGTAGTACACTCTACCTAAATACTCTAATTTTTTTTATATATAATTTATGAAATTTAAGTGGTGTACTTTAAATAAATTTCATTTGACAAAATTTTATTGTATTTTAAATATCTTTGTGGGAAGGAGTATATAAAAACAAGAAAGAACTATAAGTATCACCTGGATACTTGCTTTTCATAATAGTAGAAAAGCTGTCACTTGGATACGATACTGTCAATAAATACACATTGGAAACTTGGAAGCCTTAATAGCCACACATTCTTGACCCATTTCTTTCTTAGATGTAGTAGTAGAATTATAATAAACCTCCTTAAATTATTTTTATTAAAATATTTTTACTTTCCTCTGCCCATATGTTTTTATTAAAAGGCCATGTCCTCTACTCTCTTTTCTCTCTCTCTCTCTCTCTCTCTCTCCTCTCCTCGCCTCTCCTTTCTTCTCTCAAACCCAAACCCTCTTTCTTATCTTGTCCTACCACATGAAAGACAGACCCACAAATTTTCTAAATTCTCATATTCTCCATTAATATGTCATTGATGTGGAGGTAATATTTTTTTTAAGTTTCAAAAATGGAGCAGCCATATAAGATGAACCGGTCCGGTTTTTATAAAGCCGCCCGGTTAAGCGGTTTATTAAAAACCCGTCCGATTCTTCACAGTCTAAATGCATATCCGATAAATATAGCAAATCGAATCGGTCTGAGGTCCGATTCACAATTCAACCAATTAAACCAGCCGGTCCGATTCTGACAACTATACTAAAAGTTATATTTGTAAGTTTTAAAAGTTGTGTTTAAAATAAACTCATTTAGACAAATAAGGCGTTTAAATTCCAAAACCCCAAAATTCTAGAAGTCCCAAACCAAACATGCATTAAATTGATGGAATAAAGGACTAATTTTACTAAGCCAGGGGCTTAGGCATTCAACCAATCGAAACGGTAGAGAACTGTGTAACGTTTAAGCTGATTTAGACGGAGATTTTTAAAATACTGATCACTGAATGCTGGAGGAGGAAAACGGCTTAGACATATATTGAGTTGAGCCTCCATCTCCAACTGAAGCTTCAGTCTGGCAATTCTGTATTGCAATAGGAATGATGAATTAAATTACATGCACAAACTCCCTAGCTAGTGAAAGAAATTACAAAGCTAAATATTGCTGAAATTAACATTTATTCAGCACCGTTCGCAAGCTTTCCTTCTACTCTTCTACTTGATTCAATCACCATCGCCATCGCATTATTAATGCCCATAGTAGAAGTAGTAATAACATTAATACTCGAACTCTTTGTAGCACCGCATATCTATCCTTAAATATAAAAGTCCGTAAAGAGATAAATTACACGTAATGTAACTTGATTTGGATGGTTATGATTCGGGACTATTGCTATGGTAACAAAAAAAAATTACAAAAATTAGTTTACAAAATAATGTGGCGAAATGTAATTAGTGGATGATGTATCATACATGGGTGGGTCTAGTAATAGTAACCAGTCACATCATTTTATAAGTAACTTTTTGTAAGATTCTTTTGTCATCAAAGTACTATTGAATGATTTGAATGGTTCTTTAATGACTTTAGACATTCCATACTCATCTATAAAAAATCTTTTTTTTGGATCATAGATAGGGACCTAATTTCCAATTTTATTTGGTGCATGCACTCATTTAAAATTATAAGACAGTCTTTAATTGTTTAAATACATTCATTTAACAAGAGATGCCCATATATACATAGATGAAGAATGCCATCAACCTAATTATGCTTATATATAGCTCTATTATTTTGTTCATTTCTTAATCACATCGATCCTTAACTCAACAAATTAATTTGGAGAAGAAAAACAAAAAATAGAGAGGAAGAGCTATTGTTCAGGAAGAAATTGTTTCTCTACTCAAAACGGTGATTACACCACAAAAATGATCCAATGGTGAAGACGAAGAAAAAAGATAACGTGAAGACGGAAACAATCAAGATGTTTGATGAGGTGAAGGCTCTTAAGCTTGAGAAAAAAGAGACTGAAATTACTATGAAGAAAGTGGAGTCATTTCTAGAACTAACCAGTGTCTTGCATGAGTTATCGGTACTGTATGAACAATGTTAGGTAACTAAACAATTTTATCAAATTTATCTAGGCAAATCTTAAGTTGGTTATACTGTATAACCTATCAATATATGATGAGCATTGACAGGATGTAGAACTTTGTTTAGATAAACTAGACAAAAGTTGTCTAGTTACCTATAATTTTCCTTGTCGCAATCACTTCTACTACTACCACTGATGTGATACCGATGCATTATCGACAACATAGCTGGCACTCGACTGTGTTCATGATTTTCTCCACTTACACTCTCCAGCTATGTATAATGATCAAACATATGACCACATAATGCGTTAAATAAAGACTATAATGTTATTTAATTCATTCAAAACCAAAGCAGAACACAAATCAGCACCTCTAAATCCAGTGATGTATGGAAAATGCTATAATCACCCATTAAACCATAGCCAAATCAAATTTGAAAAAAAAAAAAAAAAAAACTATAACTGTAGCCGCAACAATATCGTTAGACAGTTATGTCTATGATAGACAACCGATGTTTGAATATCAGTATGTATGTAGAGAAAATAAGCACATTAATTATTCAACTCATCAATGTGAATAACATTTTGCGATTGCAATATTCAGTCGAGGAAAAGAAAAGAACTAGAAAATGAAAAAACACATCACAAAAGTCAGGTTAGATTGATATCCAAAGTGATAATATTATCCTCATGATTCTCATAAATCAGTTTGACAGCTTCCCTGAAAACCAACTCTTCGTCTTCAAAAGCCCTTTCCATCAAAGTATATAAAACATCATTACCTTCCTGCTGCTGCTGCTGCTGCTGCTGGTGGTCAATAGGCCTGATCACGATCACAGTTGCAGCCTCCATTATGTATCCGGATAATGGCAGCTGTAAGACAGGAGCATGCAACACCTTCACGTACCCCGAGGGTGGACGTGTCAAGTGTTTTGCATCACGCAAATCAAGAATCTGTTTTTCTCCCAAACGAACTTTCCCTTCTTTCTTCAAATCAGTTATGACTGCATTCTCCAGTTTACCATGATCTTCAACCAGATGATGTAATATGTGGTGCCTCCATTGAGCTTCCCTAAATCGCTGGCTTGCTGACTCAACTCGCGATCTAAGCAACTCGTTTGTCAAAGTCAGCCACTCCAGATTGGTAGTAACCTCATATTCTTTGGTATTCTCTTCATGAAAGGATGTTGCAAACAGAATGATGCAGGAACTGGACTCTTTACCGAACACACCATACCATTTGAGGACCGAGTCTCCACCATACAAGGAAGGCACCTCAAGATGAAGATTGCGAATGGCTTTAACTTTTTTAAAAAAACCTGTGGCTGACCGAAATGAAATCATGTTAAATGGAAGGGGAGGAAGTTTTTGGCGATTGACAATTTGGTTGAGGTATCTAAATGGCCTGGAGAATAAATTATCTACAAGAAAACCAAAAACTTTTGTAGGCAAATTCATGTCTTGTCTGGGATGATTATGATAATTGGGACAACTGGTATTGTTATGGTATGGCATTGTTAGACAAACTGATTGGACGTGGGAAATGATTAAAGAGAAACGTTTGCAGACACTGTAACATCTGCAAAGACATTTAGCATCCAACAACTTGTTGAAAATCAAGAGAAGAACTTCATCAGGAAGACTGTTAATTTGATCTATTTCCTCTTCTGCAAGAAATTCTTCCTCTGAGTTTTCCATTTCATACGTCTCTCTAGCTGCAATGAAATTTTACCCTGGAAAGAAAATGGAGATTTGTGAATCCTCCTTCGTTCAGTGCCAAGTCCAGTTCCGCACAATGCCCTCTTCATATGCACAGTCATTTTTTTTTCTTTTTCTCTTTTGTTACTTCAGTTATAAAATCTTAATTACCAAAAAAGAAAAGCCTTTGTATAAATATTCAAATAGCAAATTATACACATTTAGAACAAGCATTTAAAAAACCATATAAAACAAAAAGGTTTATTCCATTTACACAAGTATCCTTTTATCTAAATCATAAACCAAGACTCTAGGAGTCCCATTTTGACATTTTTTATAACCCATATTAAGGTTTGCATAGGTATTAGGTAGTAAAGGCCTAGGACTATAATGAGGAAAATATGTGATACTCTAATCTTATTCATTTGTCATACAAAAACAATGCATAATATATTGATGAGCAGAAAACATGAACCATTGTCTAACTTTGACACTTGAGAATTTAGCAAGTAATAATAATCTACTTTTGACAGAAATTTACCGTGCATTCATGCTGGAAACTGAGAGAACACAAAATCAACACCCATACAACATAGTAATTTCAAGTGGAAAATGCTATAATGTCATTCGTTAGATCATTACCAGTTGTGGTTACTTAATCTTTGAATGCTGATGATATGGTCACTTAAGCTTAAATCTGAAACCGTGATTATATTCGTTGTCATCGTGGATAATTCGCTATTTAGTTATTTATTTATCAATTGTCTATTTATTTAGTTTGTTGGGCTTCTTATTTATTGGTTTATTTCAGTATTAGATTATTTATTTAGAAACCAAATTGTTACTAGGCTTAGGATTATTAGAGTTTATTTTCTTATAAATATGCTTGTAAGTCATGTCAGACTCTTTACACTTTGATATTGAAATTATCCTAATTATAGGTTGCGATCAATACTTTTCCTCTATATTGTTGTTGGGAAACACTAGGGGTAGTGGTTCTTCTGCGGTTAGATCACACTAATTTTTTTAATTTTCCTTATTAATTTACCACTTTCAATTAATTGTTCGTTCATCAATTTCCGTCCTACATCATATTGGTATCAGAACTTGGTTTCTCCATCAATTTCTTACTTTTTGGGAGATCTTGGGTCTTTCAAAAAAACAAAAAAAAATTTACTGTTCATCACCGGAGTTATTGTTCATCAGAGTATTGTTTATCGTTGGAGTTACTGCTCATCAAAATAAATAAATAACCTTGTTGCTGCTGCGTTGTTTTGAAAATATAGGAAGGTACCCTAATTTTCCTAATTTAAATTAAAAAGCCTTGCAAATTACTTTTTAGTACCCCAAACTTCCACTCTCCATTTAAATATTGTCCCACAATTTATTAGTTTTTCACCCGTTTCTTGCATAAAGACTAAAGAGTCCTAA
Organism: Aralia elata; assembly: GCA_034770075.1. NCBI lineage: Eukaryota > Viridiplantae > Streptophyta > Magnoliopsida > Apiales > Araliaceae > Aralia > Aralia elata. Next base: position 61,951,094 of record CM068387.1, read on the forward strand.
ACTTTTAACCTTAGCACTTTTCACCCTAGTCTCATACTTTTTGATTAGTTAGGTCTATAAGGTAAAAGTAAATATCTCATTCTGAATATTCGGATTTTCAATATTTAATCATTTGCATTTCCTTTGTTCAATAGTTCTAAAATTTTTGAAAGCTTGTTTTGGATTTGTTCTTTTAAAATTGCATATTATTCCATCTAATTGCATATTATTCAGTTATTATCAGTAGCTTTTGAGATTGCGATTACATAGGCTTAGATTTATAATTTTAATTTGCTTCAATTAAATTTTTATATTGTCTCAGCTTTGCACTTGCATTTGCATCATGACTACACATACCCAAGTACCTTTAGAAGAAATTCAGGACCAATTAGTGGTCATAGTTGCACAACTGGGTCAAATGAATGATAGGATTACACACGTTGAACAAAGATAGCCTGTAGTAGAACCTCAGGGCAATAATGGGACTGGGCATGTCGAAAGCCCACATGTTAGGCACTATTATAAACATCCTAGGCATAATCCTTATGATGATGACTATAGGAAAACCAAGGTAGATGCACCCGAGTTTGACGGTAAATTTGATCCCAATGCATTCCTTGATTGGTTGTCTAGTATGGAGAAGTATTTTGACTGGTATGAGATGTCTGAGGATAGGAAAGTATGATTCATCAAAATGAAATTGGTGAAATTGGCCAATTTATTCTGATCAAGGGTTGAGAGAGACTTAGGGCGTCTAGGTGAGCCACTTATCAGGCATTGGGGGGAGATGAGAACTCGCCTAAAGTAATATCATTTACCCGTAGGACATACTGATAGGTTAATGGAGCATTATGACAACTTTCGTCAGGATAATAATATGTTTGTTGCCATTACATATGCATATTTAGAGAGTTAACTCAAAGATGTAGGATCAGTGAGAGTGATAGATTGTCCATTATGAAGTTCAAGAATGAGTTACGACCTGAACTTCAATCACACATCCTGACCAGTGGCATCACTACGCTAGATGACCTTTTCCGATCAGCTCTAGATAATGAGTATAGGTTACAGGGTATCACTAGGAGAGTCCCTTCTTACTCAGGTCAGCCCAGTGGCCGAAATTTTTCGCAGAGTAAACCCTTCCCCACTTTCAGGCACCCTCTAGGGCTAGTAACACCGTAGCTAGGGCATCTCGTGACAAAGGGAAGTGTGTAGCTGCACCCAACTCTCAGTCTACTACCCATGAGAGGTGCTTTACGTGTCAAGGGTTAGGGCACAAGTCTTTTGAGTGCCTCAATCGCAATCGCCAACGCCAACGGGTAACAATAGTAGGGGAAACTTCAAAAGAAGAGGGGGATATTGTCGGGAATGAAGTCAAGGGTGAGTATGACTCGCAGGATGAGGAAGCTGATGAGCACCTAGAGAAGATAGGTAATCAAGTAGGTGTCATGAGGTGTGTTTTCACGAGTCATAGGAGAGGGGGATGATTGGAGGAGAACCGCCATATTTTAGACCTACAACAAAGTATGTGGTGTCTCTTCTACGTTGATCATTGATGGGGGCAGTTGCTTAAATATGGTTGCTGAGTCCGCCTTACTACGGATGAAGCTAAAGGCAGAACCACATCCCAAGTCTTTTAGCGTCGCCTGGGTCAACAAGACATCTATTCCTGTGTCAAAGAGATGTCTAGTGTCGATCCACCTTCAAGGCTATGAGGAGAGTATTTAGTGTGATGTCCTTCCTATGGATGTTGCACATATTCTACTAGGGCGACCTTGGCTATATGACAGTAATGTGATTCATTATGGGAGGACGAACACGTGTTTACACACGAGGGGCAGAAAATATCATTAGTACCTGTGAGACCCTGAGTGTCGTCCAAGAGTCAACCAAAGGAGACTAGCTTACCTACCTAACAAACCAAATCACTCCATATTCTTAATAGAAAAGAGTTTGAGCGGAGTGTGTTGGAGGAAAAGGTTGTGTATGCGATGGTAGCTAGAGAGGTGAGAAATGTTCCTGAGGAGAGTACTAGAGAGATTCCTAGTGATGTTAGGCAGATTCTACATGAGTTTGTTGATGTTATGTCTAGTGAGTTGCCCAATGGGTTACCACCTCTTAGGGACATCCAGCATGCCATTGACCATGTTCTGAGGTCTTCTTTACCTAACCTACCACATTATAGGATGCATCCCATAGAGCAGACTAGGATGAGACGACAGGTAGGTGAGTTGTTGAGGAAGGGCTTTGTTATAGTCTTAACCCTTGTGTCGTTCCAGCCTTATTCACCCCTAAGGCTGATGGGAGTTTGTGGATGTGTTGTGATAGCCGAGCCATAAATAAAATCATCATCAAGTATAGGTTTCTCATACCTAGGCTTGATGACATGCTAGATATGATGACTGTAGCTCGTGTTTTCACCAAAATAAACTTGCGGAGTGGATAACACCAAATCCGCGTCCGAGAGGGAGATGAGTGGAAGACTGCCTTTAAGACAAGGGACGGACTTTATAAGTGGTTAGTCTTACCTTTTGGCTTAACCAATGCACCCAGCACATTTATGAGAGTTATGAATCAGGTGTTACGTCCTTTCATAAGCAAGTTCGTAGCGGTCTATTTTGATGACATCCTCATTTATAGTAAAACCCGAGATGAGCACTTACTTCACTTGCGAGAGATTCTAACAGTACTTCTACATGAGAAACTCTATGTTAATTTGAAGAAGTTTTCTTTTGTTCAGGAGTCAGTCATTGTCCTCGAGTTTGTGATCTCTAAAGAGGGGGTTTCTGCCGACCCCGAGAAAGTAAAGGCTATTAATGAGTGGCCTGAACCTTCCAATATTCACGAAGCTCAAAGCTTCCATGGGCTAGCTACGTTTTATAGGAGGTTCATTAGAGGATTTAGTACCATTATGGCTCCCATCACTAATAGTTTGAAAAGGGGAGAGTTCGTTTGGTCTAAATTGGCTACCAAAACCTTTATGGAAATCAAGAATAGGTTGACACAGGCACCTGTTCTCGTGCTGCCAGACTTTAGTAAAGTGTTTGAGGTAGCATGCGACGTTCCAGGCGTAGGGATAGGGGGAATGCTTAGTCAGGAGGGTCATCCTATAGCGTTCTTTAGTGAGAAATTGAATGAGGCCCAACAAAAATACTCTACCTATGATAGGTAGTTTTATGCTATAGTCCAGGCACTTAGGTATTTGCGACATTATTTGTTGCATAGGGAGTTTGTTCATTACTCCGATCATCAAGCACTCTAGTACCTTAGCTCCCAAAAGGAGCTAAGTCATCGACACGCTAGGTGGGTAGAGTTTATCCAGGAATATTCTTTTGTCCTTAAACATTGCAAAGGGACAAAGAATGTGGTTGTCGATGCGTTGAGTAGGGTGTCCATCTTGGTCAACTCTTTAAGAGTGAAGGTTGTGGGATTTGAACGCATTATCCAGGAGTACCCTATTTGTCGAGACTTTAGTGACATTTATGTTGCCCTACATAATCCTAGTTCCCCATCCTCTAGTGATTTTCATATCCATGACGGGTATCTTTTAAGGGCACCCGCTTGTGTATTCCTAGTACATCGATGCATGAGTATTTATTGTGGGAGTTACACACGGGAGGTTTAGTTGGACACTTTGGTCGATATAAGACCATTGCCATTATTGAGGATAGGTTCTTTTGGCCTAGCCTCAAGAGGGATGTAGCTCATGTTGTTTCTGAGTGTCGCACATGTCAGACTGCTAAGGGTAGGAAGCAGAACACGGGTTTGTACACTCCACTTTCAGTTCCTCATGCACCTTGAGAGGATCTTAGCATGGATTTTGTCGTGGGGTTACCGAGGACCCAAAGGGGTCATGATTCAGTTTTTGTTGTGGTGGACCGCTTCACTAAGATGGCACATTTTATTCCTTGTAACAAAACTGATAATGCATCATATATTGTCATAATTTTCTTTAGTGAGGTAGTGAGATTGCGTGGGTTACCATTGACTATAGTTTTTGATAGAGATGCGAAATTTATGAGTTATTTTTGGAAAACTTTGGAAGAAACTTAACACCACGCTTAAGTTTTCTACTGTGTATCATCCCCAGACTGATGGTCAGACTGAGGTTGTTAATAGAAGTCTAGGTGATTTGATAAGTTCTCTTATGGGTGATCATGTGTCTGCATGGGATAAGGTTTTACCTATGGTTGAGTTTGCATATAATAACTCAGTTAATCGTTCGACTGGAGTAAGTCCTTTTCAGGCTTACACTGGTTATCAGCCTAAGAAACCTGTTGATTTAGCTCCTCTTCCCATTGCATATAGGGCTAGTGAGTCTACAGAGTCTTTTGCGCATCACATTCATGATTTGCATGCTGAGATAAGAAAGAAAATTACTTTGAGCAATGAAAATTATAAGTCTGTTGCATATGTTCATCGCATGTATCAAGAGTTTAATGAGAATGATCGAGTGATGCTGCGACACCGTGCTGAGAGATTACCTCTTGGCACATGGAAGAAAGTGCATGCTAAGAGGATGGGTCCGAGTTCGAATGAAGGTTAGCGCTAATGCATACCAGTTGAATCTTCTGAGTGATATGGGTATTGGTCCTGTATTCAATGTGGAAGACCTTATTCCTTATCATGGCCCTTCTGATGATTCCGCCCCCTCTTCCACTTCTCCTACTTCTTCACTCACTTCGCCTACACTTGTTAACACTGATGAACCTATACTTGTTCCTCATTTACCTGTTCTACTTGCACCTCCTATTGTTCCTATACAGCGTACAACAGAGGTTATTGAGAATGTTTTGATGAGCTGGTTGTGGCAACCAAGCGGGTGTTTACCATTAGTTTTTTGGTGAAGTGGGACAACAGGCCTTCAGATGATTGTACATAGATTGGTGCTGAGGAGTTCCTTCGGCTTGATCCAGACAATTTGGAGAGATATGAGGCTTTCATTTCGTTAGAGGCTTCATTTTCGTAGCCAGGGAGAGTTGATAGGGATCGATCCGTGAGACGTCGTCGTCGCGGATGATTCGCTATTTAGTTATTTATTTATCAGTTATCTATATATTAGTTTGTTGAACTTCTTATGTATTGGTTTATTTCAATATTGGGTTATTTATTTAGAGGCCCAATTGTTATTGGGCTTAGGGTTATTAGAGTTTATTTTCTTATAAATATGTTTGTAAGTCATGTCAGACTCTTTAAACTTTGATATTGAAATTATCCTAATTATTACTTTTCCTCCTTACTGCGGTTGGAAAACCCTAGGGGTAGTGGTTCTCCTGCAGTTAAATCACCCAAGTTCTTTTAATTTTTATTGTTGATTTACCACTTTCAATTAATTATTTGTTCATCAATTTCTGTCCTACATCAATATTGATATTGCATTGGTCCATGAGCAATCTATATATGTTTAAATATTGCAATGTATATCCCAAATGCGAAACGATTTATGCAAAAACACATATTAAGAGATTATCATCCTGATCGACTGAAATAATATTTTCAGATGTCACATTTATCAATGTGCATAACATTTTGTGACGTACAATTTTCAATCAAGATAGGGCGGCAAAATAAGGAATCAGAAAAAAAAATCACAAAATATCAAAATTCATGTGAAATAGAACTCTAAACTTGTCATTTAATTCTCATGATTGTCATGAATCGATTTAACAGCTTCCTTGGAAACCAATTTTTTAATTTTCAAAAGCCCTTTCCAGCTGAGCTCAAGAAAATTTTCAAAAAGTTTTAAGCAATGAGAAACTGCAGCTATTACATAAAAAATTAAAAAAAAAAAAAAAAAAAAAGCTTATTGGTATCTCTCAAAATAATGAAACAAACTTAGCCTACACATGACCTAAATTGCACAAAAATAAATAAAAAAAATAAAACAACAACAACAACAAAAATTGGCAAACTCCGCAATATAAAAAACTGAACAAGATATATAAAAACAAAGGGCATGCCCCAAAGTACCCCACCATTTGCAACCTGAACTAAACCTATGTAACTCGTAAGATTCTATCAGTAAATCCCAAAATTTGAATATAGCCCAATTATCATACGCATTAATTTATATCTCCATTAATAAATAACCCAAATGAACTCCAAACAAAAAACAAAATGTTGCTCAGGATATTACATTCTACACAAAAAGATATAATAATTTGAGCAGCAAATGTAAAGCTCAACCAAATTCAGTATACACCCTCACAAGTTCACAATCCTCAACCAAAACTCACCAAATCGAAACATATATATAAAATTATCATCAAATACGTATTAATAACTCAAAAATAACATTATTCTAACATATTAATATGCATATATAGAGCTGCAAATCATACATTTACGAACCCCTAACACTCTCTCCATCCTTAGTACGTTTTATTTTTTTGCAGGGAATTGCAGTCAAACAATATGAACATCGTGATTAATTGAATATAGAATCAGGGAGATTGATATAAAAGCAAACAAAAATGAATCTCTAACCTTCGGTCATGAGGATTCTCAGAGAATTTCAAATTAGAATCCTCAATTCCACCTTTAATTAGATGAACAATATCGGAGCTTTGGCTATGGCCGGTAGCTTATTTCAATTGGGGATTTGATTTGATTTTTATTTTCTTGAGCTAGCGAACGTAGAATGAGGGTGAAAATGAGAATTGCCGAAAAGAAGAGAGCGACAGCTGGACAAAGGGACAAAAAAATAAAAATAAAATGATTACACCTGTCCTCCATAATATAAAAATAATAATTATGTTGATAAAGTAAATATATATTTAAAAACATTTTTATACATTTATTTTAATAATATTTTATATTTTCAATAATACTTGTTATTTTGATAATATAATTTTTATTCAAACATTATTAAATCTCTTTTTTCACTTAGTCTTTTTATTATTTCTATCTTTAAATTTTCACATTATTAATGATGTTCGGACTCTTAAAATTTTGGATTCAAATAGGTCCTAGATTTTTAAAATTAAATAGTTTGTATATATAATCATTTTAATGATGACACAATATTAAGACACTTTTTAGAATTAAATATTTACAACTCTTAACATTATTAATTATTAATTACATCCATCTGATTCAAAATATAGTGTGTTTTTTTTATGTGCTTATAAGATTATGGAGCATTTAATTATTTAGAGTTTTAAATACACTTAAGAATCTTGTTTCATTCTGCAAAACTAATGATTTTCCCACTGTACTTGGCACGTTTTACTTAATATACCACTGAACTTTTAATTTTTCAAATTACACCATTAAACTAATTAATATTTTCAAATTGGGTCATTCCGTTACAAAAATTGGATGGTCGTTAAATCTAGGAATTAAACTCTCAACATGAAAGTATTTTTCCTCTTTTTCATTGTCAAATTTCTATACCCTGCTTTAGAAAAACTCCAAGAAATTCAATTTTCTATATTCTGTTTTACTTTACCCTTAAATCTAAGAATTAATCTCCAAGAAAGTCACTTTTCTATACTCTGTTTTAGGAAAACTCCCCGAAACACATCAAATCAAGATATTTGGGTAGATTAGTATGAGAAAAAGAGGAAAAATACTTTCATGTTGATAGTTTAATTCCAGATTTAACTTCCATCCAATTTTTGTAACGGAATGACCCAATTTGAAAATATTAATTAGTTTAATGGTGTAATTTGAAAAATTAAAAGTTCAATGGTGTATTAAATAAAATGTGCCAAGTACAGTGGAAAAATCATTAGTTTTGCCTGTTTAATTTATATGTGTCATATTTTAAACACAATTTATTTAACTTACAAATACTGCGTTAGAGTTTACACACACCGACAAGAGTAATCGAACAACCATAGTATCAATATTGACATTTTAAAACTAACTTGAGATATTTTTTAAATTTAGAATTAATATAACTGAACTTTTTAAACAACACAATTATGAATTGTAAATATCTAATTAGTATTACTAATTACAAGATTTATTGTTTTCAAAAGTTAAATGAATCACATCGATTTTAAATTTAAATAAGTATCAAATTGACTTTGAAAAATCAACTTAATCTTATATTCTAGAACATAAAGAATTAATGTTTTGATTTTGATTTATTTTGTTTTTTAAAATCATATTTTTTTAAGAATTTTTTTTTTCTTTCTACAATGCACTAATTTTATTTCCTTTTCATATTTTTCATATTGGTTTTTGAAAATAAAAAAGCTAAATTTTTTTTAATGAATGATTTTAAAAATAGAGCTATACTTAAAAATTCTAAAAGTATTGTATATACTTTAACCGCCTTATAAAAATAACTTCAATTGAATTTAGGGGAGCACTATTTTCATATGTAATTTTAATATTTTCACATGGTCTTTTCTCACAAGAAAGTAGAATAGGTTTCGTCTTAATGTCTTAATGTGAGAGGAGTATATGTGTAAATATTAAAATTACATGTGTAAAATATCATTTCCCTCTAATTTACTTCGTTCATGAGATTTTCTCTCTATTTCTTGATCATCATGAATTCATGAGATTTTCTCTCTATTTCACTATTTTTAAGTTACTCCCAACAGACACCGGATTCATGAGAGAATAGAACCCCATCACCAATTGAACACTACTTTCTCTCTATATATAACCCTTCATTACACAACTAAGATTTTTCTCTCTCTAATGTTTCAGAGTTCACAATATTTTCTCTTTATGCATTGTTTCAGAGTTCTTGATCATCATCATCAAGAAAAAGTAGAAAAATTCCCAACTAACTTCACAATAACACCCATCAATTAGTTCATCATTATCATATATGGGTATTCAAGAAGATTGCAATTCAAAATCAAGAAAATTCTCCACCCCCAATGGCGATTACCCTCAAGAACTGAAACAGGACGCTGCAGCCGCAATGCTTCTTTCTTCCTGGAAATTCTGCAAATTGGATCAAAAAACCGCCCAAGAATTGGAAAAACAAAAACACCCAATTCTGTTCCAAAAACAAGAAATCCCCCAAAAGAAGCAATTTAGTATTCCTCGGATTCCAGGCCTGGAGGGGCTTATTGGAGAATGCAGAAAGCCTATTGAGAAGCAATTGACAGAATCAGATGTGAAAGGAGATCAAACCAGGTTACTATTAAATAAGGATCATGTTCAAGAATTTCTTTACCCCCTTGTTGAGTTCAAATGATTTGCTAAATTTGAAGAAGAAAACAGGGATTTTGGTGAGTGTTTTTGATTGGGAAGGGAAAGAGTATGAGATGGTTTTTAAGCTTTGGGGAGAAAAGGCCCATGTGCTTACTTCCAAGAATTGGATCAATTTCTGCCATGATCATAACTTGGAGAAACATCAAGATTGGGTCACTTTCTGGATGTTTAAGCTTAATAATCAGAGTAATAAGCTCTGTTTTCTTATAGCTTCGCGGCGGCGGGGTTTGGGCAGAGCCACCATTGTTGATAAACAGAGGAGTATGAATATTAAAAATGGCTTCAGCAGCAGAAAAAGAAGAAGAGATGATGATGATGAGTAAATTACTCCAAAAAGAAGGTGTTAATAATTGTTGGAAAATGGTAGTGGAAAACACCATTATCTAAGTGTGGGACACCCATGTTTTTGTTGATTGGTGAATGTTCCTTGCATTTCCTGTAAAGCATGTCTCCTCCATTATTTTCTGATTCATGCATTTCCTATTGGACCCGTGAGTCCACTTGCTCTCAACTTTGCACCTCTCCTTTCATATAAGCATACTGTGATCCTTCCATTTGATCAGATGAAGTAATATAGCAATATCTAAACGTGAAAACACACTGCACTCTGCAAAATATTGAGCTCCCAATATTCGGTAATATTCTTGTTAAACGGATCGTAGAATCGAGCTTCGTTTTCATCTCACAAGGATTGTAATTCGGAGACACTGCTGGGTTGTGGATTGATTCAAGATTTTCCGCACCAAAGATTTAATACGTTTCAAGAGGTATGTTTTGGTTCTCGAATATGTAAACCTATGCTAGCGTACATGATATTAAATCCCTTCATTGGTATCAGAGCTTGCGTATTTCGATCATATGTATGCCATGTATGTAGTTTACACAAAACTCCATTGATGAATGTTTAAAAAGCTTGAAAACATTATCAACCCGAACACTTTGAGTAGCCATAACTTTATGTATATTTGTTCGTTTAGATTTTTGTTGATATGTATGGGTAGTACATGTTGTAAGCTTTCCAACGACATCTTACACGCATTAAACGGATAAATATTGAAAGAGATATGATCTTTCAAAGTTTGGATCGCAAAATGACATTTCTATAATTATTCTGATGGCTTGAGGTTGAAGACGAAGCGCAATCCCACTCTCAGTAGGATTTTTGTATGTCACAACTCTTCTGTGGTAGCTCCCAAAATGGGTTTTGAGCACACCATTAGAATCCCCTCAAAAAGTCGATCATAACAGGAAAAACCAGGTCGCGAAAAGAAGCCGGGAAGGCGGCGCGTGGCCCACACGCGCGCCGGAGCGCTGCGGTAAGCCCCGCGCGCGCCATGCGCGGCTTTTCTTTACAGTTGGCGCGTGTGCTGCACGCGCTAGTGGGTTGACCCGCGCGGCAGCCCGCTTCCGACCCGTGACCGGTTTTTGACCCGCGCGCACCAACCGGACCGGTCTGACCCGCGGATTTGACCCACCCGTTTTCTCGACCCGCGCGCCGACCTGGTTCCGGATTTTGTTTTGTTTTTCATTTTCAGAAATTGATTTCTTTAATTGTTTTATTAATGAAAATTTATTATAAAATAGTTTTATTGATTATTAAATTCTGAAAAAATTACAGAAAATTTTTATTAGGTTATTATTAATATTTCCATTAAAAGTTTTGGAATATTATTATAATTGGATGTCTTTGTTAATTTTCAATTGTATTATGCTATGGTTTATTAATTGTAATAATTAGCATAATTATCAAAAAATTCCAGAAAAATTACAGTAATGTTTTTATGATAATCTACTGTTAGAAATTTTTTGGAAGTTTTTTCATGTGTTTATAGCATACTTGATATATTAATTGAGTAATATTGCCTATAATTTGATTCTTTTTGTTAATATTTTTGGAATATTAATTGTTGGAACTTGGGATTAAATTATCATGCTATTATTACATATGTACACTTGTTCCTAGTGGGAGTAATTTTAGGTGGTAATAATTTAATTAAGTTATTCTCTAAATTACATGTCTAATGCGCTGAAAAATTAAATTTAAATAATTGGGCGTTTATGTGGATTGTGATTCCAAAGCCTGACGAAATCTCATTTCTATATTTATGTCACATTATTTTTATGTTAATTTAGTTCATGTGGCAAAGATATTTTATATACTGTAGTGAACAATATATATCTCTTATTAATTCTCATATTTTTTAGTTCAACAGAAATGGCTTCAAAACATATTAGACGGAGATAACTACGACGTGTGGCATAGGAAAGTCAGAATGGTATTGGAGGAGCAAGAGATTGAAGAAACTCTGTTGTCTAAAATGGTAAAACTAGAGGGTAACAATGCAGATGATACAATCAAGGTTGCAACCTTCGAAAGTTGGCGCAAAAAGGATTGTATTGCTCACATAACGTTGTTGAGCTGTATGAACAATGACTTTCTATTTGAGTATGAACAATACTCTACTGCACACGAGATGTGGGAAGTTCTCAAAGATAAGTTTAGTGGCACCTCGTTGACAAGGCTGAGGGAATTAGCTATAAGATTCGATGGTTACAAAAAACGTGATAATAACACTATGAAACAACACCTTCGAATTATGGCCAATATGATCCGGGAATTAAAAATCGGTGGGACTCAATTGTCAGACGAGCAACAGATTTCTGCAGTGGTTCGATCACTTCCCGATAATTGGGAACATATGTGGGTGAACATGACCCATACAGAGAATATCAAGAATTTTGATGATATTCGTCGTCACCTGGAACTTTAGGCTGAGCGCCTTGAAATTGTCAAAAACTCGAGGGCATATGTAGCTGAATCAAACCCTCATTGGAGGCCCAAACCCAAGAAAGGTAAGAAGAAATCTGTTAATCCCACTGCGCCTAAAGGGGCTACGAGTGGAGGTGTCGGCAAACGGAAAAGGGGCAAACGAGGTTCTGGTAAGAAGGACAAGGCCAAGATGGCATGCTACAACTATGGCAAGGCAGGACACTTCGCTCGTGAATGCACTGAGGCGAAGAAGGTAATTTCTAGTCCTAATCTATCTATGTGCTTAGTATCAAATACTGTTTTTGTTGCTCATTCTCTCCATATGTGGATTGTAGACTCTGGAGCAACGGACCACATAGCTAGAGATCGGAGTGGATTTGTGGAATACCGCCGCATTCCGGCTGGCAGAAAAGTATACATGGGGAACGATTCCAGTGTGGACGTGCTAGGCACTGACACTTACAAACTGGAAATGCGAGGATGCTCAGCATTGACCCTATATGATGTACTTTATACGCTGGATGTCCGACAGAATTTATTTTCTGTTTTATCAGTACTACGTTTGGGATATTCTGTTGTGTTTGAGAATAATTCTGTAATAATTTCATTTGGGACGAATATTGTTGGATATGGTTTTGTATCAAATGATTTTATGGTTTTGGATACTATTGATTCTAGTATTAATAGTGATGATTCTTATTCATTACTTGTTGAAAATGATCATGATAGTTCGATTCAATGGCATGTTAGATTAGGCCATATTGGACAGGATAAAATGGCTAGGTTAACTCGAGCATGTCTTTTAGGCCCACTCGCTAAGGTCAATCTACCCACATGTGAACATTGTTTAGCAGGTAAATCAACTAGAAAACCATTTGGTAAAGCTACTAGGGCAGAAACACCTTTGCAACTCATTCATTCAGACATCTGTTGCCCTTTGAATGTGAAAGAAAGGCATAAACGTTTCTACTTTCTCACAATGATAGATGACTATACACGCTTCGAGTACACTTTCCTGATCTCTCATAAGTCCGAGGCATTAGAATGCTTTAGACGTTATTTGATTGAGGTGGAGAAACAATTAGACAAAAGTGTTAAGGTACTAAGAACTGACCGAGGCCGCGAGTATCTATCCGATCAGTTTAAAGCACTATGTGAAGAAAGAGGGATAATCAAGAAACTGACAATCCCTAGAACTCCGCAACAGAATGGTGTGGCGGAGAGGAGGAACCGGATATTATTAGACATGGTTAGATCTATGATGGTATAAACAAATTTGCCTATCTCTTATTAGGGTGATGCATTGTTGATTGCGACGTATATACTTAATTGTGTACCTTCAAAATCAGTACAGTTCACCCCATATGAAATGTGGACCGGCAGAAAGCCCGAATTAGGCCATATGCGGCCATGGGGATCAACAGCTTTTGTACACAACACTTCTCATCCACATGAAAAGTTAGGCCCGAGGGGTAAGAAGTGTATCTTTGTGAGATATTCTGAACATTCCAAAGGCTATGTGTTTGTTGGAGAGCAACCTGATGGGACTATATCCGAGATAGAGTCACGAGATGTGGATTTCCTTGAGATGGATTTCCCTAACAGAGGTGATGTGAGCAAGGAGATGAACCTTTATGAGATGGAGGAAGATTTAGGCACCCCAAATCGTACAGTAGAGACCGAAGAAGATATTCCTCAGGCTCTTGTAGATAGTGGGAGTGACATACCTTCGAGTAGTTCTTTTCCATCGAATGAGGAGTCTCTTGTTCCTCAAATACGTAGAAGTCAAAGAGGTAACATTCCACGTCGTCTCTTTGAGATTGAGGGGAATGCTTTTGTGCCTGATACGCGGGAAGAGGAGGAACCTCGATCTTATCGAGATGCTCTATCATCTGTTGTCAGCGATAAATGGATGATTGCAATGGAAGATGAAATGGAGTCCATGAGGACTAATCAAGTCTGGGATTTGGTTAACCTTCCACCAGGGCGAAAGGCTATTGGGAACAAATGGGTTCTTAAAGTCAAACGCAAAGTGGATGGTTCCATTTAAAGGTACAAAGCTCGTCTTGTAGCCAAGGGCTACACCCAACAAGAGGGAATTGATTACAAGGAAACCTTCTCACCAGTTGTAAGGTTTGCTTCAATTCACCTTATTTTAACAATTGTCGCGTATTTGGATTTAAAGTTATATCAAATGGACGTCAAGACAGCTTTTCTCAATGGAGATTTAGCTAAGGAAATATACATGGATCAGCCAGAGGGTTTTATCGTAGAAGGACAAGAGCGCAAAGTATGCAAGCTCAAACGTTCTATCTATGGTTTGAAACAGGCTTCCAGACAATGGTATGTGACGCCCCCAAATTCGGGTCTCCAAATACCCAGACCCGGTCATCACGATCCACTACAAACATTCACTCTAACAACATATGATAACTAAAATGCGGAATATAATAAACATACATTGTTCATTACAAATGTGTTACTAGTCCCAGAATACGGAAAACCTTAAATACTTACACAAATCCATACCCTAAATAAAAGATAGGGTTTAAATTACATTAACAACAATTATCTATATGTAAATTTAAAAATCTGCTACATGAAGTCTATTACTTCATCTTTTCTTTTCCTTTATTCTTCCCTGACGTCTCGGGTTTAGCTGCAATAAAATCATGATATAGCAAGAATGAGCAACGAGTTTGCTCAGCAAGTTTAAAGTTCAACAATAAGGATATATCATGATGAAGGGAATATAGAAAGAGAATTCAACAATTATCAGAAGCAATAACAATAAATGCTTTTAGAACAATTGATAGTCGAATAGACTTTGAACAATAACTTCCAAAGGAGTCAATAGCTGGTTGACCCTCTGGTTACTGGCTACAGAATAAGTACTTGAGGGGATCAGCCTCGCGTACGCTATGTATATGCATAACATTTAACTCTGCTATTTGTACCTTATATACGGTACGTGGGGTACTCCCCTATAATAAAGGGGGTGTTCATACAGTCTAAGAATCCTTACCCTCGATTGGTTCAGATAGCTTTTATAAATTCTCACATATTTGTCTGACCGAACAAAGGTTCAGACTTAATTATGAATAGTTCCCAGCTCTCGGAACTTTAATAAATGTACAGATTCAAATGCACGAGTGCGAATGTCAATAAATACATAGAGGTGGAATAATTTTAAAAGTAATTAGACCACTTAAAGCATGTTTGGAGATAAGATTCAAGCTTAAAGTATAACTTGTAACAATATATATCTATATACCTTTTGCACGAATTAAAATAGTGCATAAGGTTTAGAAATTCGCTCAATATAAAAGTTGAGTAAGGAAGAACTTGCAATTATCAAAGTTCGGGATAGAGAACTTGCAATAATGTAAAAGTTTAGGGTTAGGAACTTGCCTGTTTGCTCAGCTACAATTAAAATCTTAGCTTTAATTACTTGACCTTGGATAACCTATCAGTTGGTAGAGTTGGTTTATCCATTAGCATTGCGTAATTGTACCCACTTATGCTATTTATTTAGCAGATAAACAATTCACCGAATACATTTAATTACTACCTAGCCACCAGCTAAACAGAATTTAATTTTAATGGCCTCTAGCTATTATTTAAAATAAACAATAGTTAATCATGGTTGCCTATCGTTTGAGTACCCTTCTAAATGTGGGTTAAAATTTCTTATTTATTAGTTACAAAATAATTAATAATTTTAACATGATTTGATAACAACTAAATAGTAGTTGATCTCTTACTTAATCTTTTATTTACTTAATTACTATTCACCATAAGGGTAATTGAGTAATTATTACACTTGGTTCCTTATTCAACAATAATTAAATATTCAATGTATAAATTCTACACACACTTAATTATTATTAAATATTTATTGAATAATCATTGAGTGCTTGTTATCTTTATTTATTAAGGGCCACAGATAATTAACTTATTAATCTCACTCATACTTAATCATTATTTCATTAATGATTAAGTAATTATTATTCTTATTAGCTATATTCATACCTAATTATTATTAATCAAATAATAATTAGATATTTATTATCTTTATCTATTATTTAGGAATAAATAATAAATAATTAACTTATTAATTTTATCCATACTTGGTTATTATTTAATAGTAGTTAAACAATAATCAAATATTTATTAGCTTTATTTATTATTAAATAATAACCAACTATCTTTATTTATTATTAAATAATAACCAACTATCTTTATTTATTATTTATTAATAAATAATTATCTCATTGACCTTATTAATAATATTGACAGTTAATAAATAATCATTGGTTTGTTGTTACCCGTTGGCCTAACAATCCCTACCAAAAGCTGGGTTCGATTTCCAGCCATACTAATCACAATAAGGAAAATTTCCAACGATGTATTGACGGGATGCTTACTACTAAATGAACAAGGTTGGTTCAGGTATTACAGCGAACACCTACTGGGCATTTAAAATTCGGAATTTGCCTAGTCTTATGATGTTCAAGGCTGCCGAACCTTATGGTTCTTAGCATACAGAGGCTCAACAACAATAGCACAACCCAAGAATTACCAAAAACCATTAACCCAATACAGAGAAATCATTAACCCAATACAGAGGAAAATTACTTCCAATATAGAGAACAATTAATTCCAGTATATAGAAACAGATACCCCAACACAGAGGAAAGTTTCAATCCAATACAATACATACAGTCGACAATATCAAACAAGTATGAAAAAAATTCATAAAAACCCAATAGGAACCATCACAGTGGTTCGATAACCCTATGGCTATACCTCAATGTGGTGCGGACGGCAACCCTCCTTCTTCGTCCAAAGTAGTTGATAAAATCGGACATTCACAGCTAGCGACTAACTTTCCCCTGGCTCTCTCTCAAAAATTTCTAAATTGGGACTTACAAACAAAGGAAAATCGGCAGCTTGGCTAATTTGGAACTCATCAGCTCTGCAATTCGATTTAGGGTTTGGGGAGGTTCACTTTATAGTGAAATTTTTATCCAAATTAACTGGGTATTACCCCAATTAATTCCTCAAGGACCGTCGGTAGGAGAGAGTGGCTATCAATAGGCTGTCTGCGTCAAGCCCATCCAGTTCCAGCGTGACTTGCCGGCGGAGCCTCGAGCCGCGTACTCCCGTCGACTTGGTCGTTCGACGCCTAAATCCCCTGGTCCCTTCGGCCGACGCTTGGTCCTTGCCTGCTCCCAGTCGTGCCGTCCCTTCACTTATTCTCGTCGACCGACGCTCGTCTGGCGTGGTCCGTCTCCTCTGCCCCCGTCTCGTCTGATTGAGAGATTGAAGGGTTGGGTCTGTGCTGGGTCTAGGGCTAAGATCTTCCCCAATTCGATTTGAGAGGCTCGCTTGGTTTATCTGGTGTGAGGGTTGTGAGTGATTGGCTCGGCTGAACCCCTCAAATTGGGTGTGCCAATTGGGTTTTCCCCAACCCGTAACAACTGACCCAACCTGACCGGATCAAGGATGGTTTTAAGGGAATGGGCTTGACTTGGGCCGGTTGAAACAAATGGAGAATCAGCCCAATTAGGAAAATAAAAGGGTATTGGGCTCAGCTTAACAAGGTGGAAATTGGGCCAGTCCAATTTAATTTATCCACATTGCATTTCTAATATTTTAAATTTAACAGCTAAACCCATTAATTATTCATTTAACATATTTAATATAACCATAATTCTTCATTTGAATTATTTAAATCCGATAATGATAAATTTATTTATTAATTTCCCAATTTCTTGCAAATAAATTCTTAGGGTTAACTCACTAATTATTTAACCCATCAGTGAGTCCCTTTAATGCACATAAAAATTATTTGGACCATATAGTTATCTAATTAAATAAGATTCTTACATGGATCCAATTTAAATTCACAATTTATATATATAAAATGAATTTATTTATTAAAATAAATTTGATAAAATGTTTAAAATTTTCTGGTCCTTATATCCTTTCCCCCTTATAAAAATTCCGTCCTCGGAATTTCGATCTAAGGTTAGTCGAATAACTGAGGGTAACTTGCTCTCATCTTCTCTTCGAGCTCCCACGTGGCTTCTTCCACCGCGTGATTTCTCCAGAGAACCTTCACCGAGTGAATGATTTTATTCCTCAGCTTCTGCTCTTTCCTATCCAGTATTTGAACAGGAACCTCCTCGTACGATAAATCCTTTTCGACTTGAATTGGTTCATAGGAGATGACATGTTTGTAGTCTGGCTTATACGGACGCAACACTGATACGTGAAACACGTTGTGAATGTGCTCAAGTTCAGGAGGTAATGCTACCTCATATGCCACTTCGCCGATCCGCCTCAAAATTTTGAACGGTCCTATGAACCTAGGGCTCAATTTGCCCTTCTTTCCAAAACGGATTTTCCCTTTCCAGGGAGATACCTTCAGAAACACAAAGCTACCAACTTCAAAATCTCGTTTCTGACGATGTAAGTCGGCATACTTCTTCTGGCGATCCTGGGCTGCTACTAACCGTTGTCTTATTACTTTAATGATTTCCACGGTTTGTTGTACCAATTTTGGTCCCAACAACCTCCGTTCACCAACTTCATCCCAACACAACGGTGTTCGACACTTTCTTCCGTATAATGCTTCGTACGGTGGCATACCAATACTAGCATGATAACTATTATTGTAGGCGAACTCTACTAGTGGCAAGTGATCGTCCCAGCTGCCACTTAAGTCCATCACGACTGCCCGGAGCATGTCCTCTAGAGTCTGAATTGTTCGCTCACTCTGACCATCCGTTTGAGGATGATATGCCGTACTCATTCTTAACTGTGTTCCCAGTCTCTCCTGTAGGCTTCTCCAAAAATTTGACGTGAAGCGCGGATCTCTGTCAGACATAATAGATACCGGCACTCCATGTCGTGATACTATTTCCTTCACGTAAAGTTTCGCCAGTTGTTCCAATTTGTACCTGATCTTGATCGGTAGAAAATGGGCAGACTTGGTCAAACGATCTACGATCACCCAGATAGCGTCTAGACCCTTTTGTGTTGTCGGGAGTCCTACCACAAAATCCATGGTAATGTGCTCCCACTTCCATTCGGGAATCTCTAAGGGTTGCAACAATCCGCTCGGCCGTTGGTGCTCTGCCTTGATCCTTTGACACGTTAGACATCGGCTGACGAATTCTGCAACTTCCCCTTTCAAATGCGGCCACCAATAATGTTGACGAAGATCTTGATACATCTTGGTGCTACCCGGATGTACCGAAAATCTCGTATTATGGGCCTCCTGTAAAATCTCTTCCCTTAGGTCCGGTACGTAGGGTATCCATATTCTTCCCTCAAATCTCAGCAATCCTGTGCTGTCAACCTTATACTTCGATACTTCTCCCTCCGATATTAGTTTCTTAATGTTAATGCATTCTTCATCAAATTCTTGAGCCTCCTGTATCTTATCCAGTAGAGTCGGACCTGCCATTACAGTAAACAATTTTTCGTCCGCCTCCATTGGATACCTAACCTCCAGTTCCAAACGTTCAAAGTCCTTTACCAATTCCTCTTGAACTGTCAGCTGCATCAATTTCACCTTGCCCTTTCTGCTTAAGGCATCAACCACTACATTTGCTTTGCCCGGATGGTACAGAATTTCACAGTCGTAGTCTTTGATCAATTCCAACCATCGGCGCTGCCTCATGTTTAGCTCCTTCTGAGTGAAGATATATTTCAGACTTTTGTGATCCGTATATATCTCGCACTTTTCCCCGTATAGGTAGTGCCTCCAAATCTTTAAGGCGAAAACTACCGCTGCTAACTCCAAGTCATGAGTCGGGTAACCCTTCTCATAGTCTTTCAGTTGACGTGATGCGTACGCCACGACCTTGCCGTGTTGCATGAGTACACAGCCAAGACCTTTGTGTGACGCGTCGCTATACACTACGAAACCCCCAGTGTTGTCGGGTAAGGTCAACACCGGTGCTTGGCTAAGTCTCTTCTTCAACTCCATGAAACTTTCCTCGCATTTCTCCGACCAAACGAACTTAACTGTTTTTCTGGTGAGATTGGTCAATGGCGATGCTATCTTTGAAAAATCCTGGATGAATCTCCGATAGTATCCCGCTAATCCCAAGATACTCCGGATCTCTGTGGGTGTCTTCGGCTGCTCCCAATTGATAACCGCTTCTACTTTTGCTGGGTCCACTGAAACACCGTCTTTGTCGATGACATGACCCAGAAATTGCACTCTCTGCAACCAAAACTCACACTTCGAAAACTTTGCATACAACTTCTCCTTTTTGAGAGCTTCTAATACAATCTTTAAATGTTCAGCGTGCTCTTCCTCGTTTCCTGAATACACCAAGATGTCATCAATGAATACGACCACGAACTTGTCCAAGTATTGCTTGAATACTCTGTTCATCATATCCTTGAATGCTGCTGGTGCATTCGTCAATCCAAACGACATTACCAGAAACTCGAAGTGCCCGTAACGAGTCCTGAATGCAGTCTTCGGGATATCTTCCTGTCTCACCTTCAGTTGATGATAGCCTGTTCTTAGGTCGATTTTTGAAAAGTACTTGGCTCCCTTAAGCTGATCAAATAAATCGTCAATCCTAGGAAGCGGATACCTATTCTTAATCGTAACTTTGTTCAACTCCCGGTAGTCGATACAAAGTCGCATAGAACCATCTTTCTTCTTTACAAACAGAACTGGCGCTCCCCACGGGGACACGCTCGGTCTGATATAACCCTTGTATAGCAGTTCCTGCAGTTGCACCATCAACTCTTTCATTTCTACAGGTGCCATTCGATACGGCGGCTTCGATATTGGTGCGGTTCCCCGGTGCCAAATCGATAACGAACTCGGTTTCCCTGTCCGGCGGCAGTCCCGGAAGTTCCTCGGGGAAGACATCAGCGAAATCCCTCACGATTGGTATTTGACCCATTTCATCCCCGACCTGATGAGTATCGATCACATGGGCCAAATAACACTCGCAACCTTTCTTCAGTAATCTCCTTGTTTGCATCATAGTAAGACAACAAGATGGTTTTGGTGACTTGCTGCCATAGAATACCACATTCGACTTATTAGAAGTCTTTAGGTGTACACATTTCTTCTTACAATCAATGACTGCTCCGTGAATTGATAGCCAATCCATTCCCAGGATTACGTCAAACTCTCCCAGTCGAATTGGTATCAAATCTACATTGAGCTTAAATCCTCGTAATTCAGCACAACAATTCCTATGAATGCATTCTACGGGGATAATTTCCTTGTTTGCTACTTCTACGTTCATAGGGTGTTCTAACTTTTCACAAGGTACATTTAACTGACTAGCAAATTCTTCGGAAACAAAAGAGCAAGTAGCACCCGAATCAAATAGCACATATGCATTTATATCATTGATTGGGATGATACCTGACACCGCGTCTTTGGATTCCATGGCATCCTGCACAGTCATGTTGAACGTGCGGGCTGTTGGCCTGTTGGCTTGACTGGCTGGTGGCCCGTAGTTCAACCGGTTGCTGTTTCCACTGTTGTTGTTGCTTCGGTTGCCACTTCCGGCGTCGCCCTTCCTCTTCGGGCAATCCTTGATCTGGTGGTCAGGTGATCCACAGGAGAAACAACCTCCCTTCGGCTTATTAGGGCACTGTGGGGCCATGTGCCCAGGTTGTCCACAACGGTAACACACGCTTTTCCCTTTCATGCATTCCCCCGTGTGGTTCTTGCCACAATTGATGCACCTGCCTGGCTTCTTCACCTCCCCTCCTGATTTGTTTCCCCCGGAGGACTGACTCTCGACCCATTTCCGTTTGTTGGGGTTACTGGCCCCACTGCTTCCTGCCTTCGGGCCCTCATGTCCCTTCTTCTTCTCTTGGTTGTATTTGGCCAGGGCCTCACTGCCACCCTCTGCAATGATCGCCCTTTCCAACAATTCTGCAAATGTCTTGATTTTCAATACCGCAACAGAACGATATAACCATGGTTTCAACCCTTGTTCAAACCTACGAGCTTTTCTTTCCTCTGTGCTGACTTGGTGAGTTGCAAACCGTGCCAACTCATTAAACTTAGCCGCGTACTCAGCCACAGACATGTTTCCTTGTTTTAGTTCCAGGAACTTGATCTCCATCTCTTGCTTCATGCTCTTTGGAAAGTAATTCTCCAAGAACATCTCTTTAAAGCGTTCCCATGCGACAATGCCTCCTTCCACTCGGCCCCTGTTGGCCTTCCACCAGTAGTTTGCCTCGCCCTTTAACATGAAGGTAACAAAACTTGTTTTCTGTTCCTCTGCCACCCGTGCTACCTCGAAGACCTTTTCTATCTCTTCTATCCAGGTCTGCGCTTCGATTGGGTTAAGAGTTCCCTTGAACTCGGGTGGTCCAACCAATTTGAAATCTTTGAAATTTGCCAGATGATGCACTGGCTCGGCTGCTGCTGTTTGGGTCCCTCCCGGTGGCGGTCTTGATTGCATAGCTTCTGCCAGCATTTCTGCGAACATCCTCATTGGATTGGTTTGGTTTCCGACCTCACTTTCTGATTCTTCAACCTGTCTGTTACATGGTCGTCCTCTTGGCGGCATGATTTGAATTCTGGCCGACTTTTACCTATAGTTTTATAGTTCACATAATATGTCATTAAAATCAACAATCAAGGGTAAAATATCTATCAACACATTTGATTTAAGTGAAACATCTGCATTTATATTCATATACCACTGTTTTTGTTACAAGACTAAACCTGTGGCATACTTCTATAAATGCGCCACTGTGTGCCCTATCAATCATTCCCCCTGAGACAAAAGTGGGGAATCCTAACTTTTCATCCCTCAAGACTACAAAAGTTGGGGTTTAACTGCTACCCCAAGCATAAACACAAATGTAAAGCTTCACAAGACAACATAAATACGTCCCTAATATAACAAAAAGTGGGACTGACTGTACTAAAGACAAATCAACTGCTCCAACAAGTCACTGCACATCGTGACGGATCCTTGCCTGCTGACCAGAAGAGAATGCTCCATCCCCTACCCTGCGACGAACAGAGCGGCTAGACTCCCCTATCTCAGTCCGGGGTCTCCTGTAGGCTGCATCTAGAGCATGTCCTAGGGTCTCTATCCTCACAGCTCTGGCCTCCAACTGGTCCTCCAGCTGATCAACCCTCCTGGCCTCCCTGGCCCAAGCCTCCCTGACATGCATCCTCGCAGATACCTCCAGCCCAGCCTCAAACCTCATGGCCTCCTGCTTCGCCTTCAGGTGGGCGATCTGCAGATCCCTCTGCTCCAGCCTCTCTCTCAACTCAGCATTTCGGGCCACTAGCTGATGTAGCAGTGGTCCGATCTGCTGCGCTGAGGACTCGTAGCCCTGCAGCTGCACCTTCGCCACTCCCAAGTCATGATCGAGCTGATAGGCCAGGTCTCTATACTGGTCCTCTCTGATCTGGTGGGTCTGATTCTGCTCCTCCAGGTGAGCTATCCGATCCTCCAGCTCCTCGGTCCTGCTGGTCAGTCCCTCTATAATATCGTCGGCAGTGGACCCCATGCCATCCACGTAAGCAGGTGGCTCCTCTCCCTCGGTCTCGGGGTCCTCCTCCTCAGCATCAGGGTCCTGACTACCGGACCTCATCACCCTACCTATCACTGGCTCTGGTAGCTCCCTCGGGTAGTCCTCCTCTGGCTCAGACTCCTCTAGCGGTACCCCTGGGGCAATAGGAGCATACCCCACCAGCTGCTCAGCAACCACTGGGATATCCAGGAATGTCTCCTCCTCCTCCTGGGTCCCACTAGTCCCTCCTATATCAGTCATCCTACAATCACACAAAAATCATCATTAGTACAGCAATAAAATATATTCATTGAAGAAATGAAATTATATTTCATTGGGTACTACTCGACTCGATGAATTCCCCAATTCATCAAAACCACATATGATAAATCTCCTCGATTTATCTTCTAATACTCAATACGAGTTTTACTATGAAGGTTATATCCTAGGTTTCGCGATCCTAAAGTTTATAACCTACAACTCTGATACCAACCTGTGACGCCCCCAGATTCGGGTCTCCAAATACCCAGATCCGGTCATCACGATCCACTACAAACATTCACCTCTAACAACATATGATAACTAAAATGCGGAATATAATAAACATACATTGTTCATTACAAAGGTGTTACTAGTCCCAGAATACGGAAAACCTTAAATACTTACACAAATCCATACCCTAAATAAAAGTTAGGGTTTAAATTACATTAACAGCAATTATCTATATGTAAATTTAAAAATCTGCTACATGAAGTCTATTACTTCATCTTTTCTTTTCCTTTATTCTTCCCTGACGTCTCGGGTTTAGCTGCAATAAAATCATGATATAGCAAGAATGAGCAACGAGTTTGCTCAGCAAGTTTAAAGTTCAACAATAAGGATATATCATGATGAAGGGAATATAGAAAGAGAATTCAGCAATTATCAGAAGCAATAACAATAAATGCTTTTAGAACAATTGATAGTCGAATAGACTTTGAACAATAACTTCCAAAGGAGTCAATAGCTGGTTGACCCTCTGGTTACTGGCTACAGAATAAGTACTTGAGGGGATCAGCCTCGCGTACGCTATGTATATGCATAACATTTAACTCTGCTATTTGTACCTTATATACGGTACGTGGGGTACTCCCCTATAATAAAGGGGTGTTCATACAGTCTAAGAATCCTTACCCTCGATTGGTTCAGATAGCTTTTATAAATTCTCACATATTTGTCTGACCGAACAAAGGTTCAGACTTAATTATGAATAGTTCCCAGCTCTCGGAACTTTAATAAATGTACAGATTCAAATGCACGAGTGCGAATGTCAATAAATACATAGAGGTGGAATAATTTTAAAAGTAATTAGACCACTTAAAGCATGTTTGGAGATAAGATTCAAGCTTAAAGTATAACTTGTAACAATATATATCTATATACCTTTTGCACGAATTAAAATAGTGCATAAGGTTTAGAAATTCGCTCAATGTAAAAGTTGAGTAAGGAAGAACTTGCAATTATCAAAGTTCGGGATAGAGAACTTGCAATAATGTAAAAGTTTAGGGTTAGGAACTTGCCTGTTTGCTCAGCTACAATTAAAATCTTAGCTTTAATTACTTGACCTTGGATAACCTATCAGTTGGTAGAGTTGGTTTATCCATTAGCATTGCATAATTGTACCCACTTATGCTATTTATTTAGCAGATAAACAATTCACCAAATACATTTAATTACTACCTAGCCACCAGCTAAACAGAATTTAATTTTAATGGCCTCTAGCTATTATTTAAAATAAACAATAGTTAATCATGGTTGCCTATCGTTTGAGTACCCTTCTAAATGTGGGTTAAAATTTCTTATTTATTAGTTACAAAATAATTAATAATTTTAACATGATTTGATAACAACTAAATAGTAGTTGATCTCTTACTTAATCTTTTATTTACTTAATTACTATTCACCATAAGGGTAATTGAGTAATTATTACACTTGGTTCCTTATTCAACAATAATTAAATATTCAATGTATAAATTCTACACACACTTAATTATTATTAAATATTTATTGAATAATCATTGAGTGCTTGTTATCTTTATTTATTAAGGGCCACAGATAATTAACTTATTAATCTCACTCATACTTAATCATTATTTCATTAATGATTAAGTAATTATTATTCTTATTAGCTATATTCATACCTAATTATTATTAATCAAATAATAATTAGATATTTATTATCTTTATCTATTATTTAGGAATAAATAATAAATAATTAACTTATTAATTTTATCCATACTTGGTTATTATTTAATAGTAGTTAAACAATAATCAAATATTTATTAGCTTTATTTATTATTAAATAATAACCAACTATCTTTATTTATTATTAAATAATAACCAACTATCTTTATTTATTATTTATTAATAAATAATTATCTCATTGACCTTATTAATAATATTGACAGTTAATAAATAATCATTGGTTTGTTGTTACCCGTTGGCCTAACAATCCCTACCAAAAGCTGGGTTCGATTTCCAGCCATACTAATCACAATAAGGAAAATTTCCAACGATGTATTGACGGGATGCTTACTACTAAATGAACAAGGTTGGTTCAGGCATTACAGCGAACACCTACTGGGCATTTAAAATTCGGAATTTGCCTAGTCTTATGATGTTCAAGGCTGCCGAACCTTATGGTTCTTAGCATACAGAGGCTCAACAACAGTAGCACAACCCAAGAATTACCAAAAACCATTAACCCAATACAGAGAAATCATTAACCCAATACAGAGGAAAATTACTTCCAATATAGAGAACAATTAATTCCAGTATATAGAAACAGATACCCCAACACAGAGGAAAGTTTCAATCCAATACAATACATACAGTCGACAATATCAAACAAGTATGAAAAAAATTCATAAAAACCCAATAGGAACCATCACAGTGGTTCGATAACCCTATGGCTATACCTCAATGTGGTGCGGACGGCAACCCTCCTTCTTCGTCCAAAGTAGTTGACAAAATCGGACATTCACAGCTAGCGACTAACTTTCCCCTGGCTCTCTCTCAAAAATTTCTAAATTGGGACTTACAAACAAAGGAAAATCGGCAGCTTGGCTAATTTGGAACTCATCAGCTCTGCAGTTCGATTTAGGGTTTGGGGAGGTTCACTTTATAGTGAAATTTTTATCCAAATTAACTGGGTATTACCCTAATTAATTCCTCAAGGACCGTCGGTAGGAGAGAGTGGCTATCAATAGGCTGTCTGCGTCAAGCCCATCCAGTTCCAGCGTGACTTGCCGGCGGAGCCTCGAGCCGCGTACTCCTGTCGACTTGGTCGTTCGACGCCTAAATCCCCTGGTCCCTTCGGCTGACGCTTGGTCCTTGCCTGCTCCCAGTCGTGCCGTCCCTTTACGTCTTCTCGTCAACCGACGCTCGTCTGGCGTGGTCCGTCTCCTCTTCCCCCGTCTCGTCTGATTGAGAGATTGAAGGGTTGGGTCTGTGCTGGGTCTAGGGCTAAGATCTTCCCCAATTCGATTTGAGAGGCTCGCTTGGTTTATCTGGTGTGAGGGTTGTGAGTGATTGGCTCGGCTGAACCCCTCAAATTGGGTGTGCCAATTGGGTTTTCCCCAACCCGTAGCAACTGACCCAACCTGACCGGATCAAGGATGGTTTTAAGGGAATGGGCTTGACTTGGGCCGGTTGAAACAAATGGAGAATCAGCCCAATTAGGAAAATAAAAGGGTATTAGGCTCAGCTTAACAAGGTGGAAATTGGGCCAGTCCAATTTAATTTATCCACATTGCATTTCTAATATTTTAAATTTAACAGCTAAACCCATTAATTATTCATTTAACATATTTAATATAACCATAATTCTTCATTTGAATTATTTAAATCCGATAATGATAAATTTATTTATTAATTTCCCAATTTCTTGCAAATAAATTCTTAGGGTTAACTCACTAATTATTTAACCCATCAATGAGTCCCTTTAATGCACATAAAAATTATTTGGACCATATAGTTATCTAATTAAATAAGATTCTTACATGGATCCAATTTAAATTCACAATTTATATATATAAAATGAATTTATTTATTAAAATAAATTTGATAAAATGTTTAAAATTTTCTAGTCCTTACATGGTATCTCAGATTCCATCGAGTCGTCATTAGTGATGGGTTTACGATGATCGAGGAAGACCATTGTGTGTATATCAAATGGTCCAAAGATAAATTCCTTATCCTATCGATGTATATCGACGACATTCTACTAGTTGGGAACGATAAGGAAATAATTGTCGCTACCAAAGGGTGGTTATCCTCTAATTTCGAGATGAATGACATGGGAGAAGCAGCTTATGTTCTTGGAGTTAAGATCTATAGAGATTGCTCAAGAAAGCTTCTTGGTTTATCTCAAGAGACTTACCTTAAGAAGGTTCTGGAGCAATTCCAGATGAGCAACTGCAAACCCATAGACACTCTTATCGCTAAAAGCTATGCCATTGGACCCGAACAATGCCCTACTTCTCTCGAAAAAATTAAGAAAATGTCCCATTACCCGTATGCCAATGCTATAGGAAAGCTAATGTATGCAGTTGTGTGTACTCGGCCTGATATAACATATGCGGTTGGTTATCTCGGTCGTTATCAGTCAAACCCTGAAATTGCTCATTGGAAGGCAATCAAAAGAATCTTGCGATATTTGAAGGGTATTTTGGACTACATGTTATGTTATGGAGGACCGGACCTGCGATTGATTGGTTACTCCGATGACAGTTGGGGAGGTAACCAAGGAATACACAAGTCGACCTCAAGATATGCATTCTTGCTACATGGTGGTGCTATCACTTGGTGTAGCAAGAAACAGACTTGCGTTGCTCTTTCGACAATGGAGTCAAAGTTTATAGCATGTACATCAGCTGTTTAGGAAGCTATGTGGCTGAGGAGATTCTTCGAGGATCTTGGAGTCATCCCTAATGCTTCAAACCTCGTTACTGTTTTCTGTGATAGTACATCGACCCTAGATTACACTAAGGACCCTAAGTATCACGGTAGGACGAAGCACATTGACCTGAGGATGAACTTTATTAGAGAGAATATAGCGAATAATGAGGTGATATTAAAGTACATGTCCACTGACCTTATGGTAGCGGATCCCTTGACGAAGCCTATTCCGAAAGATGCCTTTTGCAGGCATGTTAGTTCGTTAGGCCTTCGTAGGGTTTGATGTACTTTCTTTGTTACTGGAATATCACTCATTGTATGGCTTGTATTTGAGATATTCACTATTGTTTAGAGACATTTATCATATATGCTAGATTCATTTGTTCCCACTTATGATTGTGATAGCACACATGATAAATATTATTAGTTCACATAGTTATTATTCATATTGAATATGCACACACTAAATATATGTCAACAGGTTGATTGGCTCACTCATATGAGCAATCACCCTTGGCGCTTTAAAAAGCGAGCAAGGTTGAGATAGTTCATTTGATTGGCGCTTTGAGTAGCGAGCTATTGATGCTTTGGATAAGCAATCAATTGGCGCTTAGTAGCGAGCAAAATGAACATAATATCGCCTTGGCATGTGCCAAGATGAGGTTAATTTAGTTAACCAAATATAGGATGTCCCACCATCAATATGAACCTGTACTGATAGCTGGATGCGAAGTTCAGAGTTGGCGCTTGGGACAGCGAGCAATCTGAAAATTCGAGTTAGTCGCTTGTGGAGCGACTGAACTAAGATCCGTATGGCATGACTAGAAGACATATGCTCATATTGAAGAGATTGTATGTCGTAACATGATAACCAGACACAAAATTTCAAATATGGCGCTTTGATAAGCGAGCAATTTAAAATGTTCGGGTTAGCCACTCTAGGAATGACTAGACTAAGGTCCGCATAACAAGGCTATAGAATAGTATGTTGTGAGAGGGTTACATGAGCTAAACGATCATGCAATGGAGGTGAGAGAATGAATCCCTGTTTCCTCACCATGTGAGTCCAGTAGGACAAGATTGTTAGTCCTATATCTAGTGCTCTTTGTGATCTTTGACTATACTACAAAGATATGGATTGATGTTGCTACTTTGGTTTCGATTCCTATGGTCAGGATTGATGAGACAATAAGGACCGATTCTGGGAAAGCAATTGATTCATATCTGAGTAGTATTAGGACAAAGAGAAGATAATTTGATTTCACCTCGTTCTGCACTTATTGTCGACAACTATGGCGCTTTGATAGCGATATAGTAATAAGTGAGATACGAAATGGACTAGGGCCCAAAGGTGGTTAAGTATGGCTCTCTGAGGGATTAGAGATGCTTAACCTTGTGAAAATCAAATGTGTCTGAAGTACTCTGAGTTTATGGGTTGTAGCATCTACGTGAACTAATTGAGTTTGGCGTGAGAGCTCCCACATTGTTTTCTTTAAAAGGGTAAATGTCTCTATGTTGGCCCTAACAGGTTTGATATAGAGATCCCGCATTGCAGGTGAACTCAGCGGTCGCACGGTCCGGTAACTGAAGATTTACGATTTTTTGGTTTGAGCTATATTTTTGCAGATGTGAGGATTACATCATCCCCGCCATGGGTGAGTGGGAGATGTTGGAAAATGATAGTGGAAAACACCATTATCTAAATGTGGGACACCCATGTTTTTGTTGATTGGTGAATGTTCCTTACATTTCCTGTAAAGCATGTCTCCTCCATTATTTTCTGATTCATGCATTTCCTATTGGACCCGTGAGTCCACTTGCTCTCAACTTTACACCTCTTCTTTCATATAAGCATGCTGTGATCCTTCCATTTGATCAGATGAAGTAATATAACAATATCTAAAAGTGAGAACACACTGCAGTCTGCAAAATATTGAGCTCCCAATATTCGGTAATATTCTTGTTGAACGGATCGTGGAATCGAACTTCGTTTTCATCTCACAAGGATTGTAATTTGGAGACACCGCTGGGTTGTGGATTGATTCGAGATTTTCCGCACCAAAGATTTAATACGCTTCAAGAGGTATATTTTGGTTCTCGAATATGTAAACTTATGCTAGCGTACATGGTATTAAATCCCTTCAATAATTGGCTTTTGATGATCATATAAATGGGTTCTGATTATTTTATTTTCATTTTGGGGGGGGGGGTCTAGATTTTGTGGAGATTAGTTATGGGAAAATTATTTACTCCTTACATATGCAGGGGAGTAGTAGCTAGTAGCAACTAGGAAATATAAGCACAAGCGGTAGTTTAACACAGGAAATTGCTATTTTTAACTAAAAAAATTGATATTTTCACAAGATTTACACGCATCAATGTAAGTCCTATATGTTATTTGTGTAGTGCCAGCGTTGCGAAAATATCATTTTACCTCATAGAAAGATCAAATTCACTTTTACATAGTATATTTTTTTTTAATGAAAAGTACTATATGTGATTTAGGCTAATTTTTTATGATTGATCATCTGCCTACTGCCTTAAGTTGATGCTTGCCTTGTCCTACTTTTTGGATGGAAAATATTCATTCTAGTATTCTTCTTTTTATTGTAAAGGATAATGTGGGTAAATATAATTCTCGGTCTTGGTGAGACTTTCAAAAAAAATATTTATTTGATAAAGATGGTGTATATATTCCCAGTTCTTTATTTCTTTTGATCCATTCAATTGATAATTATTATACTGCAATTTTTGTTTAATGTTGTAACATTTGGCCTGCCATAAATGTGTTAAAACAAATTAGCAATTTATCATTGAATTTATTTTGTTAGAGAACATTGATAAGAGTTATCCTCAAAAAATTAAAATGTCTTGGTGGCTTTTATACTTGGGAAACAGAGAATTCAACTAATGCAAGTTTACATCAAATGCAACTCAATTTTGGAAAGTGAACATGGTAATATTTAAGTTTAATATTATTTCATACTTAACCTAGACTTCTTTAAAATTCAATCAATATAATGTTGTAAGGTGAAATAATGCACTTAAATATTCTAACAAATTAAAAGAGTATGAACTTATAATATTTAGCAATTTAATAGTTATAAATTTGTTGGTCTCTTTACCAATACAAAGTTCTTTTTTCACCTTTCATTAATTTTTTCTTATATTAATAAAAAAAATTAATATCATACCATACCCGTTTTGTTGCTATATCTAATCTTTCTTCATAATAGAACTTTTTTAAGTGGGACGGGGATGGGACTGAGAGAGCCACGTCATACTATACCTGTTCTAAAACTAAGATCTGTAGCTCTACAGCACCTTCGGTATAGCATTGGCAATGGCAATCTCACAAGTCTGTGGTTTGACCCGTGGCTTGCTGGGCGCCCTCTGGCATTTATAAAGTTCCATCCTCTTATCACCAACTCTGGTCTTGGCCATTCAGCGAAGGTCAGCTCTATCATTCTTAATGCAACATGGTGAAAGTAATATGCCCTCAAGCCAGTTATATTTGATGTAATAAATATTTACTTTGTAATCTTATTCAAATATTAATAATAGAATAAAAGACATATTTTATCCATGTTAATTGGTTGAATTAATAAATGTGATGAATCCATAATTTTCGAGCAATGCTTTTAGAATCATGATGAGATCATGCCAGTGAGATCTAAATTCAAGAAAACTCAAAACTAAAATATTCCTAATCGTTGGATCACTAATATTGGGATTACTGATCCGGATAGATAGTACATACTATGCTTGATCTTTAGAAGATGATGATTGGTCTCATAATCATTATTGTGGAGCCACTAAAGCAAGTAGCCAAGTATGTAAGTGCTTATTGGAGAATAAGTTCACTGAACGTGACTCGCTTAAAGAACCCTAATGGAGTTTTATTCACCTGTCAATAGGGAAGTTCTTAAGTGATAGTTGTACAAGTGATCATTGGACTTGAGATCATCATAGTACCTTGTGTATGTTAAGTTATACTTTGTCATATTCCTTAATACCTTAGGGTATGTACGAGTATAATAAAGTATACACGGAGGTAGGTGAATGATCGATAAATGATCTACCACTTCTAATAAAGGGAGAGAATGTCCTATGCGATTTGATAAATGACAACTCAAAAATTCCTGGCCAGGGTTGAATGAAAATTAGAAAGGAGTTTCTAATTTACATTAATTGGAGTTGTGCATTCTTAAATCGAAATGCATATGATTAAATAAAATAAGACTTGTCAGTAATTCCATGTCTTATATTTAATCGGGACATTGTATGGTAGAAGGATTGAATTGTACGGTAACTACTACTGAATAGGTTCTATGTGATTAAACATTGATTTCATATTATTCAGATAGTCATTATACATTATCGCAAGGTGTCCCTCATGATGTAAAATAAATATTATTTATTTATGTTTGAATTAAAGAAGTTTAATTCATTATAAATAATATTAGAATTGTTCTAATTTATTTATTCTACTACTCGCATAATATTGAACCTAAAGGGTCACACCGCAAAAAAGAATAATATTATATTGGAAACAATTGGCTTAATGATAATAAATTAAGTATTTAATTTATTGGTTGAATAAATTGAAATGCTTAATATTTATAATGATATATTTGGAGAAATATTGAATTATAAATTAATAAGAGAAATCTTATTATTATTATTATCATTTAATTCTTAATTAGATTAAGAATTAATTTAAATGAAATGTAAATATCATTTAAATTAAATGCAAATTTGAATTTGGTCAAATAATTGCAAAACATGTGTTAAGTGCTTAAATGCAAAACATGTGGGTTGAGAGAATATTGATACTTACATATTATGTAAGTATTATACTTGGTTGTATACTAATTAAATTAGGGTTTCTCCTAATTAACCTAACTAAGCAAACTAAGTTATGAACTAGTAGCCTCCATCTCAAGAACACCAAATTAGAGATCAAGTTGTTGATCAAATCTTCTAAGTGTTCTTCATGTATTGTTCTTGTTATTCTTAAGAGTTAGGGATAAAAGAACTTATTAGATTAGCCATCCAAGATCTGTAAAAATCAAATATTGTTCCATATAATCATTCTTGGTGGATCACCTCTAGAGTGCTTCATACACTTTGAAGCTAGTGTTTAATCCAAGGAATAAAGAAAGGAGGAGCTTGAAGAAATCAACAAGGAGTAGATCTTGTAACGGTTCAAAGGTTGGATCTATTAAGGTATATATCTTGTTCATCTTCTTCTTCAATTAATAGCTATGCATAAGGTGATTCATGGATAAGTTGTAAAAATATTAATTTCCATTTTCCGTTGCGTATCTCAGTATGATTGTGATTTTGCAAACTTACAGTGGTATCAAGAGCCATCCTTATGCGTACTATTAATTATGTCAATCATATATATGTTGATATGTGTTTAAAATAATTTTTTTGGGTATAATTGTTAGTATGAAATTATGTTTTTTGGAAAAACATCAAAATCAAAAAAAAAAAAACTGTTGTCGACATTGTTCACTGGCGGGCTGGGCACTGTTCACTGGGCAGTCCGGGCACTGTTCACTGGGCAGCCCGGGCATTGTTCACTGTTCATAAAAAAAATTGTTGATTTTCCAATTTTAAAATTTCAATGTTAAAAATAAAGATGTTTATTTTGGACTTGAAATTGGTTTAAAATAAAGGGGTTTGTTTTAATTAATATTTGATTTCAATTTTGAACAAAGATTCTAAATTTTTATAAAGGAGTTTATATTAATTTGGAATGGATTAAAATAAAGGAGTTTATTGGATTTTGGATTTCTACTAGTCAATTGCCCATTAAACGATATCAATATATATATATATATATATATATATATATATATATATTGAATGGTTTATTATTCATGAGATGAATGGTATTTATATATGTTGATGATATATATATATATATATATATATATATATATATATATATATATATATATATAGGGGATGATTAAGGACTATTGACCAATGTGATTGGATTTAATTTGAATAGATGCTTGAATGAATGGTTTTATTCATAATGGGGTCTGCGTACCTCACCTATCTAAATATCTAAATGTAATTTCTATCTCTCTCCTATGTACTTCCCCTTGACTGTTGATCAAGATTTCTATTTTATTCAAATAGAGTGTAATAGGATTTTGTAAAGTTAGTCAAGAAATTGGAGCCGAAGAGCAGGAGCATTGAAGACCCATTTGTAATGAAGCCTAGGTTGAATGTAATAGTTATATTCAAATTCATTCTTGCACCCCTAGGTTTGACCTATTGATAAACTCGGTGGCTCGAGTGAATCAAATTAGATTAAGTCCATAATCATCCCATATAGAATATTGTATTCTATGAATGCATGCTTATAATATATATATATATATTAAATATATTATTATTCATATTGATGAATGTTTAATATGACGCGTATTTATATATATATGTGCATGTGCGCTTAACAAGATGAGATCATTAATAACAAAACCCTCATTTTTAAAATATTAAGTTGAATACGTTCAAAGATATTTCAATAAAAGTATCGAATGTAACCTTCTAGTATGATAAAGCAATAGAGTATTAATTATTTAATATTAGTTTGTTGTGCACACATAAGGCTCATATTAAAATTTTAAGATATTGGCTTTATTACATGAAAATGTTTTATAAAGGAATTGAACAATACTGTTTTGTTGTGCACACACAAGAACCGTATTTTTCTATACCTTATATGGAAATGCTAGGTATAATTTAACTTGGATTATTTAGTTCGGATGTGCACACACTTGACTATTATAATCTAAGAGGCAAAATAAAAGGAGTTACATAGTTGATGTAATTGACAAGAGTTGTCTACCCTTGAATGAATATATAGTTTGTTGTGCACACACAAGGCTATATATTTAGGTCATTGGATCCTATCTCACTAAACAAATTTCAATAAAAATTTGTCGGACTATATATGGAGGGTCATATAGTTTGTATAAAATAGTGGGAGACACCCTTTTAATAAAGACCTATATTAAATTGGTGATTAATAAAATGAATAAATGATAATGTTGTTTAAATCAAAAATTCATTTACAGATTTTTACAAATGGCCCATTCACTATCACTGCGGAGCATATTAGATGCTAATAAATTAACCGGACCGAACTACACGGATTGGTTAAGGAATTTGAGAATTGTTCTCACCGCTGAAAGGTTATCTTATGTCCTTAATTCACCCCTTCCTGCAAGTGTTGCAGAGGATGCCTCTGAGGAAGAAATTGTCACTTTAAAAAAAATGGCAAGATGATGCTATGGTAGCCCAATACATCATGCTCGCATCCATGAGAAACGAGTTGCAGCGTCAACACGAGAAAATGGATGCACCTACTATTTTGCTTCACCTTCATGAATTGTATGGTGAACAGAGTAGGTCTGCAAGATATGAGATATCTAAGGAGCTCTTCCGATCTAGAATGACCGATGGCACCATAGTACAGGCACATGTCCTAAAGATGATCAATCTGATTGAATAATTAGGACAACTTGATTTTGTAATGGATGGAGAGTTGAGCCAAGATTTGATCTTGCAGTCACTCCCGGACACTTACTCACAATTCGTTGTGAATTTCCACATGAACAAGCTTGATGTCAGTTTACCTGAATTGCTTAACATGTTGAAAACTGCAGAGAGTCACTTTCCATCCAAGAAAGACCATGTCTTACTTGTGGGAAACGCTTCTAAGAAAAGGAAGTGGTCCAAAGGATCTTCTCCAAAGAAGATAAATTCAAAGAAGGCAAAAGGAATTAACACTGAAAAGGGTAATAAGATTAAAACAACTGCAGATAGCAAAGGTGTTTGCTTCCACTGTAACAAGCCTGTACATTGGAAAAGAAACTGCAAAGATTATCTTGCAGAAGCAAAGCAGAAAAAGCTTGGTGAAGCTTCAACTGCAAATACAGGTTTATTCATGATTGAAATAAATCTTTCTGTAAGTCAAAATTCTACTTGGGTATTAGATACCGGCTGTGATTTTCATATGTACAATTTATTGCAGGGAATAAGTAGAAGTAGAAGGCTAAACAAAGGCGAAGTAACTCTACGAGTGGAAAATAGAGCAAAGGTTGCTGCATTAGCTGTGGGGACTTATTGTTTAGCACTGCCTACAGGAAAATCTATCAATTTAATAAATTGTTATTATGCACCTATTCTTATTAGAAACATTATATCTATTTCTACGTTGGACAAAGAAGGATTCGATGTTATATTTAAGAACAATGGTTGTTCTATTTATAATAATAATGTTTTGTTTGGAACTGGTAGATTAATTGATGGACTTTACTTACTTGACTTACATGAAAATATTTTTCAAATTAAACAAACGTGTAAAAGAAAAAGAGATGAAGTAAATCATACTTTCATTTGGCACTGTAGACTCGGTCACATCAATGAAACAAGATTAAACAAGTTGCATATTGATGGTCTTTTAGAACCTTTCGATTTTGAATCATATCCAACTTGTGAATCATGTCTCATGGGTAAAATGACTAAATCTCCATTTAGTGGACATGGAGAGAGAATTGCAGGGTTGTTAGAGTTGGTACACACAGATGTGTGTGGACCTATGACAACAGATGCTAGAGGAGGGCATTCGTATTTCATTACATTCACTGATGATCATTCAAGACTTGGATATGTGTATTTAATGAAATACAAATCCGAATCATTTGAAAAGTTCAAAGAATTCAGAAGTGAAGTAGAGAAACAAACTGGCAAAAGTGTTAAGATTTTTCGATCAGATCGAGGAGGAGAATACTTGAGCAATGAGTTTCTTAATCATCTCAAAGAAAATGATATTCTCTCTCAATGGACGCCTCCTGGTACGCCACAATTAAATGGTGTATCTGAAAGGAGGAATCGTACCTTGTTAGATATGGTGCGGTCCATGATGAGTTTCACCGACCTTCCAATATCATTCTGGGGTCATGCCCTAGAAACAGCTACATATGTACTAAACAAGATTCCCTCAAAATCCGTCCCCAAGACTCCATATGAGATGTGGATAGGGAGGAAACTCAGTCTTAAGTATGTTAAGATTTGGGGTTGTAACGCTTACGTAAAGAAGTTACAAAGCGACAAACTTGAGGCTAGATCTGACAAGTACAAATTTGTGGGGTATCCTAAAGAAAGTTTAGGATTTTATTTCTATAATCCTACCGAGCAAAAGGTGTTTGTTGCCAAACACGCTACCTTCCTGGAAAAAGAGTTTATCCTTGAAGGGGATAGTGGGAGGAAAATAGATCTTGAAGAAATTCAAGAACCACAAATCACTACAGATCAAGTGGATGAACCTATTCAAGTAGATATAACTTTTGTACCACAATCGAGTCGTAAATCTGGAAGAGTGCCGAAAATACCCAAAAAGTATACACTCATCATAAAAAATGATGATGAGGTACGCATCATAACTGATGATGATCCAGTAACATACGATGAGGCTATGGGTAGTAAACACTTTAAGAAATGGCAAATAGCCATGAAATCCGAAATGGAGTCCATGTATGAAAACCAAGTATGGACTTTGGTTACTCTACCTGAAGGCATTGTGCCTATAGGGTGTAAATGAGTCTTTAAGAAAAAGACTGGAGCAGATGGTAAGGTGGAGACCTATAAGGCCAGACTGGTTGCAAAAGGTTTCAAACAAAGACAAGGAGTTGACTATGATGAAACCTTCTCACCAATAGCCATGCTCAAGTCTATCCGGATTTTACTTGCGATTGCAGCTTACTATGACTACGAAATCTGGCAAATGGACGTGAAAATGACCTTCCTCAATGGGAAACTAGATGAGGATGTATATATGATACAACCAGCGGGTTTTGTTTCAAAGGTTGGAACAAATCAAGTATGTAAGTTACAAAGATCCATTTATGGATTGAAAAAAGCTTCTCGAAGTTGGAAGATCCGTTTTGATGAGACAATCAAATAGTTTGGTTTTATCAAAAATGAGGATGAACCATGTGTGTACAAAAAAGTTAGTAGGAATGCTGTGACATTCCTGGTATTATATGTTGATGATATATTACTTATAGGGAATGACATACCGATACTACAGTCAGTTAAAATTTGGTTATCTAAACACTTCTCCATGAAGGACTTGGGAGAAGCATCATACATATTGGGGATAAAGATCTATAGAGATAGATCAAAGAGGATGCTCGACTTGACCCAAGGTGCATACATTGATTCGATGCTAAAGAGGTTTAGCATGCAAGACTCCAATAGAGGGCTCATACCGATGAGTCATAGAGTAAATCTCTCTAAGAAATTGTCCCCAAAGATACCTGAAGGAGAGAACGCATGAATCAAATACCTTATACTTTGGCAATAGGATCCATAATGTATGGAATGATATGTACCAGACCAGATGTTGCTTATGCACTTAGTGTAACAAGTAGATATCAGTCTAATCCTGGAGAAGAACATTGGAAAGCTGTGAAAAAACATCTTGAAGTACTTAAGAAGAACTAAAGATGTGTTTCTAGTATATGGTGGGTCTGATTTGAAACTAGAGGGCTTTACAGACTCAAGTTTTCAAACTGACCAAGATGACAGTAAATCCATGTCAGGGTATGTATTTACCTTGAATGATGGAGCAGTGAGTTGGAAGAGTTCCAAACAGCAAACAGTTGCTGACTCAGTGACTGAGGAAGAGTATATAGCTACAAGTGAAGCTGCAAAGGAAGCTATTTGGATGAAGAAGTTCATTTCTGAACTCGGGGTAGTTCCTAGCATTACTAGACCCGTTCCGGTTCATTGTGACAACACTGGAGCTGTTGCACAGGCTAAGGAACTCAGGTCTCATCAGAAATCCAAACATGTATTGCGGAGATTTCATTTGATTAGAGAAATCATTGAAAGATGAGATGTCACCTTAGAAAGAGTGGACTTCCAGAACAACATTGCAGATCCATTTACTAAAACATTATCGCAAGATCAATTCACTCGCCATTTCGATAAAATGAGTATTAGATACCAAGGTGATTGACTTTAGTGCAAGTGGGAGATTGAAAGTAATATGCCCTCAAGCCAATTATATTTGATGTAATAAGCATTTACTCTGTAATCTTATTCAAATATTAATAATAGAATAAAAGACATATTTTATCCATGTTAATTGGTTGAATTAATAAATGTGATGAACCCATAGTTTTCGAACAATGCTTTTAGAATCATTTTGAGATCATGCTAGTGAGATCTAAATTCAAGAAAGCTCAAAACTAAAATATTCCTAATCGGTGGATCACTAATATTGGGATTACTGATCCGGATAGATAGTACATACTATGCTTGATCTTTAGAAGATGATGATTGATTTCATAATCATTTGTGTGGAGACACTAAAGCAAGTATGTAGGTGCTTATTGGAGAATAAGTTCACCGAACGTGACTCGCTTAAAGAACCCTAATGGAGTTTTATTCACCTGTCAATAGAGAAGTTCTTAAGTGATAGTTGTACAAATGATCCTTGGACTTGAGATCATCATAGTACCTTGTGTATGTTAAGTTATACTTTGTCATATTCCTTAATACCTTAGGGTATGTACTGCAACGAATGCAATTTTTGTGATTGAATAAAAATATTTATTGAATTATATAAATATTTTTATTAATTTATTGAGCTAAATAAATAATTTATTAAGTTTTGTGGAATGGGTACATGTTAAGTTTAATAATGTTAAATGTTATTTGAATGTGATTTGTTATGTTTATTCTAATTTAATTTAATAATTAAATTAGATGATGAAAAGGTTTATTTGAATAAATGATTTATTTGAATAAGATAATTTATTTGGTGTTATTGTTGTTTGTTAAATAAAATTATTATTTGAGTTAGTAAGGTTTAATTAAATTTATTTAATAATAAGTTCAATTAAATTAAATGTGTGATAATTAGAACTATTTGTTATGATGATTTATTAAATAAATGAGAAGTGTTTTAATTCAGTTTTACCAAACAAGGCTCTATGACCTTTGTTTGGAAATAATGAGTTATTTTAATTG
The DNA here is from genome assembly GCA_034770075.1 of Aralia elata. Classification (NCBI taxonomy): domain Eukaryota; kingdom Viridiplantae; phylum Streptophyta; class Magnoliopsida; order Apiales; family Araliaceae; genus Aralia; species Aralia elata. The sequence continues at coordinate 61,991,571 of CM068387.1, forward strand.
TGTTTTACCAAACAAGGCCTTATGACCTTTAGTTAGAATAATGGATTATTTTTTTAAATCAGTTTGCCAAACAAGCCTTATGTTTTTTTTGAATTATTGTAACTGATAGATTAATATCAGTATACGTTATTATTTTATTAAATTATCAGTTTTTATTCTTTATTCCATCAGTTTATATTTTTTAAAAAAATCACGTCAGTTAAAAAAAAGAAAAGAAGAACAGAGTATTGAGAGAGAGTGAGCAGAGCTTTGAGAATTGAGAGAAAAGAGAGAATTTGAGAAGAAGAATTTGGAGATTGGAAAGGAGAATTCCAAAATCAAAGAAGGTTAATCAAGTTTTAAGCAATAGAAGGTATAACTCTTGCTAAATTTTGTTCTTCACTGTATTTTGTTTCTCTGTATAAAAACTTGTTGGTTAAAACATGAATAAATTGTTTAACAGTGAATTTTTGGATTTAAATTGGTGGATTATGTGTTTTATAATGGTTAAATTAATTAGAAACATGTTAGGTAATTATTTTCTATCATATTTGATACCTGGGTATGTTTAATCTATGTGATGGATGGTAGAATTCAGAAAATTTGGCCAAATTTGGCCTAAGTTTTCACTGTTCGCGAACTGTAGGAGTCGACTGCCGAGTCTCTCGCCCCGGCGAGAGAAATGAACTGTAAAATCCTCGCCCCGGCGAGAGCTCGCCACGGCGAGAAATTTTTAAAAGGGAATCCTCGCCCCGACGAGAAATTTTTAAAAAGGAATTCTCGCCCCGGCGAGAATCACTGCTAAAAAAAAAAAGAAATTTATTATTTTGTTTTCTTTTCTTGGTAGTTATGATATATCTTTTTATGCAGGATTAAACTTAAACTAATGTAATAAGTGAATATTAAGATGTTAAGATGGTTTCTAAATGATGTTTGATGATGATTAGATATAAGGTAATATACCTTAGCTTTAAGATAAGTTGTGGAGATTCTTAGAGTGTAACATTGTTGTAATAAAGCTTGTAGCTTCTGAAATAGAGTTGATAATCAGTAGTTAATTGGAAATTGAGGTGAGGATTGGAGTATTAATGTACGTGAGTATTGTAACTAATCGTTTTTGTTGCAATACAAATGAAATTTGTAGGTTGTTTATTGTACGTGGTTTGTAATTAGGAAAGCTACGTACGAGGCAAGTTTCTGAACTCCATTATTATATTGAGCAAGTTTTCCTCCCTTAAACTTGAAAATTATTTATAGCAAGATATTTCTTCCTTAAACTTGTTACTTTTATTTCAGCAAGTTTATTTCCTTGAGCAAGTTAATTAACCTTAGCTTATTGTTATTCAAGCAAGGTTGATACCATGTTGAGTACTTATAATTTTTTTCAGTTATTATATATTTGATCATTGATTGTCATTTAAATTCCGAATATACACTTGGTTGTTTGACTTCATTGATGAATTAGACTAGCAAACCTTTATTGATTCAGCTAGTTCTTAGTTGATGAGCGATTTCAAAGACTTAGAATATTTTCTATACTTGTTCCAAGCCAAGTTCCTTTTGGTACGGATTCAGACGATAAACTGAGATGAACAACCCTAATATAGGGGATTACTTACGCGACAGCGTTAAAATGTTTGTACACAATACATTGTACAAAGGGCTGATCCCCCTGAGTACGAGATGATGGTCCATAGTCTATCTGACTGTTAAAGGTTACAGTAGAAATACTTGTTAACCTAGGACATAGTTCGAGGTCTTGTGACCCTCATATATAATTTCTAAATCTTGAAATCTATTTTTCCTTGAATCGAGCAACTCTAACGAGCTTTTAGACTTTGATCATTTATTGACTGAGATTCAGAAAACTATTATTCCTCAGTTGAAATCCATTTCATTTAAAATATTATTGTTATCGTACTTGTGAGCAATTGTTTGCTCACTCTTGCACTAAACATTGCAGCTAAGCCAGAAAAGCAGGACGAGCCGTCCACAAGTAAAGGCAAGGGCAAGATGCCAAAGTAGCAAGAGATTTATTATCCACTTAATGTTTATTTGTATCAAAGACTTGTTTAATTTTATGTTTTATTCCGCACTGATGTAATAGAGGTTAGATAACCTGGGTAATTGTTTATTTAAGAGATTTTAAGTTGTAATCCCTAATGTGGGAAGATATTTCATTTGGTTTAATTTAATTGTCATTTTTATTGGGTAGTTAGTTATGAATGAATGTTATAGTGAACACCAAATCAATGGGAATTAAGTACCTGAATTTGGGGGTGTCACAGGTTGGTATTAGAGCTGATATGTTATGAACCTTTAGGTGGGGAAAACCTTAGGGTAGTAGCCTTTTAGAGGATAGAGAATATAGTGGTGATAAACTCTTATCGAGTTCTAAGGAATGAATTACGGAAATTCATAAAAGATAATAAAATAATTATGTGTTATGTGCTTATTTGTTAACAAACTTATGTGCTCGCGAGTATTATCGATTAGTAACTAAAACTTAAAATTTTGGTGACAGGATGACTGATATAGGAGGATCCAGCCAGGCTAGGGAGGAGGAGCCCAGAGATATTCACGTAGTCAGTGAGCAACTAGTTCACGTAGTCAGTGAGCAACTAGTGCAGAGGGAGCCATCCCCATTGGTCACAGTTGTAGGTACTGAGTATGAGCCTGCGACTGATCCTGAGGAGGACCCTGAGGAGGATCCTGAGGAGGAGGAGGAGGACCCTGAAGAGATACCACTATCTACTTTGGGTGTTCAGATGTATGAGCAGGTGTATGATCGCAACATAGAGTTGCAAGATAGAGTGGAGGAGTTAGAGAGGCAGCTGGCTGAGCGACAGACTGTCTTGGAGCATAAGAATGATGAGATTGAGGAGCTAGATATACGTCTTGGGGACGTGGAGTGGAAGCTAGTTCATGTTGAAAGTGAAAAGGAGGAGTTAGGAGAACAGGTTGTGGAACATCAAGCTGCTCTAGAGCAGAAAGATGTTGAGATCCAAGACCTTTCATCACGTCTTGCAGAGGTTGAGCAGAGGCTAGCACAGTCTGAGTATCGACGAGGACAGTTGATAGCCAGGAATGAAATTGTACGAGATGAGTTGAAAGAGGAATCAGCTAAGCGGGCGAGAGCTGAAACTGCTTGGTTGAGGGAGGCTAACCGCGCAGATCGTGTTGAATGTGAGGTGCGGTCAAAGAAGGCCAAGATTGATGAGATGGAGTATATTTTTCACACCACAGTAGATAGAGCTCAGGATCGAGTTCATCGTCATCCATATATGGTGGATCGAAGGATGGTGACTCGTATTATGGAGCAGGAACGCAAGGAAGCTGTGCGTCGTGGGATGTCATCATAGATAATGATTAGATATGTTATTATGAAATCTATGAAGATTAATAAGTTGTTAATCCCAGTTTTATATAATGGGATAGAATAATGATGTAATCCTGGAACTTTATGATGTCAAGATAGATGATATGATGTAAATAATTACGATGTTATCTTTATTATGTTTTAAGCAGTAAATGAATAGAATGCGAAAGTTTATCAGATGTGCTATGTGTTAAATGTTGTTTATAAATGTTTAAGTTAAGACTTAAATGTTTAAGTAATTGAGCAATAATCTAATAACGCGAATTTTTAACAGTAAAATGCCGCCAAGAAGACAAACCCGTCAACAGACCCCTGAGGGATCTACCAACAACAACGAAGAAGCCAACGCTAATCCGATACAACAGCTGGTGAATCTGCTAACGGGAGCATTTGCTAATCAACCCCAGGCTCAGGCCACGACTTTTAAAGACTTCAAGGCTGTCGGACCTCCGGAATATCACGACTCTATGAATCCAATTGAAGCCCAAACTTGGGTCATGGAGATGGAGAAGGTGTTTGATGTCGCTAGGGTCAACGAGGACCAGAAGACAGCGTTTGCAACATTCATGCTCAAGTCAGAAGCAAGCTACTGGTGGCAAGCAAATAAGACTCGAGGTGGCCAAGGAATTATTCCGTGGGAGCGATTTAAGGAGATGTTTTTCGAGACTTATTTTCCGGCAAGCGCGCAGAACCAAATGGAAGTACAGTTTCTAGAGTTGAAGCAAGGTACAATGACGGTGCCTGAGTATGCTGCAAAATTCAACGAGTTGGCGAGGTTTGCGCCATACCAAGTCAACACGGATGAGCGAAAGGCTAGGAGGTTTGAGCAGGGACTGAAGCCCTGGCTGTATAGCCGAGTTTCAATGTTCCAACTAAACTCATTTGCGGCAGTTCTGTAAAAGGCAATTATCGCTGAAGGAGGCAGTGATGCTTTGTCCAAGTATAATCAGGAGCAGAGAAAGAAGAAGAATGAAAGTGAAAACAAGGCAAGTGGTAGCCATGGGGGCAGTGGTCAGAAGAGGAAGTGGAGTGATAATAACTCTGCGGGAAGTCAGCAGGGTAATCAGAAAAAGAAGATAGAGGCATGCAGTAACTGCGGAAAGAGCCATGTGGGGTTATGTTTGAAGGGTAAGAGGGTATGTTTCAACTGCGGACAGGAGGGTCATATTACACCGAATTGCCCTAGTCCAAAGAAGGGCGCATGTTTTAACTGCGGGTCGAATGATCACTTTGCCCGAGACTGCCCTAAGAAAACAACTACAGGTGGAGCCAGTACAGGAAAAGGAAACAGCGGTGGTGGCAATCTTACTATCACAGGAAACCGCTCGAACATTCAACATGACGGTGCAGGATGCTGTGCAGTCAAAGGATGTAGTGTCAGGTATCATTCCAGTCAATAATGTTAATGCTTATGTATTGTTTGGCTCGGGTGCTACATGCTCATTTATATCCGATGATTTTGCTAAGAAATTAGAGTTACCTCAGGAAGAATTAGATTACCCCATGAATATAAAAATTGCGAATAGGGAAGTGATTCCTGTTAAGTTTGTCCACAAGAATTGTCAGGTAGATATTAAGGGTCATGTGATGACGGTCAACTTAATCCCAATTCGTCTTGGGGAGTTTGATGTTATTTTGGGAATGGATTGATTGTTCAACTATGGGGCAGTTATTGATTGTCAAAAGAAGTGTGTAAATTTTAAGACTCCGTCAAAGGTAGTGTTTTATGGCAGCAAGTCGCCTAGATAAACGAGTTGTCTGACGATGATGTAGGCCAGAAAGATGTTGAGACAAGGATGCGTAGGATATCTAGCCTACATAGTTGATACCCGAAAGGTGGGTGCAAAGTTGGAGGAGATACCGGTAGTTAGGAATTTTGCGGATGTGTTTCCTGATGATTTGCCGGGATTACCGCCAGATAGAGAAATTGAGTTTGTAATTGATTTAGCACCGGGTACAGCCCCATATAGAATGGCTCCGGTAGAAATGAAGGAGTTGATGGTGCAATTACAGGAGTTGCTGGATAAAAAGTATATTCAACCGAGCGTTTCGCCGTGGGGAGCGCCGGTATTATTCGTCAAGAAGAAGGACGAATCAATGCGTCTTTGAATTGACTATAGAGAGTTGAATAAGGTCACGATTAAAAATAAGTATCCGTTGCCAAGGATCGATAACCTGTTTGACCAACTGAAGGGAGCAAGATATTTTTCAAAGATAGATTTAAGAAGTGGGTACCATCAGTTGAAGGTGAGAAAGGAAGACATACCAAAGACGACATTTCGAACTAGATATGGTCACTATGAGTTTTTGGTTATGTCATTTGGTTTAACGAATGCGCCTGCAGCATTCATGGACTTAATGAATAGGGTGTTCAAACCATTTCTGGATAAATTCGTAGTGGTATTCATAGACGATATTTTGGTATATTCCAAAACTCAGGAAGAACACGTGGAACACTTGAAGGTGACATTGGAGGCGTTAAGGAAGGAGAAATTGTATGCAAAATTTTCGAAGTGCGAATTTTGGTTAGAGCGTGTTCAATTCCTTGGACATGTTATTGATAAAGACGGGATTTCGATGGATCCAGCTAAAGTGGAAGCTGTAATGAACTGGGATCAACCAAAGACACCGTCAGAAGTGAGGAGTTTCCTAGGTTTGGCAGGTTATTATAGACATTTTATTCAAGATTTCTCCAGGATCGCCACTCCGTTGACGAATTTAACAAGGAAATCAGTGAAGTTCGTTTGGACGGAGAAGTGCGAAGAGAGTTTCAAAGAGTTAAAGAAGAGATTAAGTTCGGCACCTGTGTTGTCTTTGCCAGATGATACAGGAAATTTTGTGGTGTATAGTGACGCATCACATAAAGGACTTGGTTGTGTGCTTATGCAGAACAGTAAGGTTATTGCATATGCATCGCGCCAACTAAAAGACTATGAGAAAGGGTATCCGACCCATGATTTGGAGTTAGCAGATGTGGTGTTTGCTCTAAAAATTTGGAGGCACTATCTCTATGGAGAGAAGTGTGAAATATATACAGACCATAAAAGTCTGAAGTATATTTTCACACAGAAGGATTTGAATATGCGGCAGAGAAGATGGATAGAATTGATCAAAGACTGTGATTGTGAAATTCTATACCATCCGGGAAAGGCTAATGTGGTTGCCGATGCTTTGAGTAGGAAAGGTCGGGAAAAACTATTTTTTATTAACTGCTCAGGAGAAGCTTGTAGCGGAAATGGCTAAATTGGAATTAGAGGTGAAGGGTCTGGCAGAGCCCAATGAAAAATTATTCCAGATGGAAAACCAACCAACTTTGGTGGAAAAAGTGAAGGAAACACAACTCTAGGATGAGGAGTGTATTAAGATACGGAAAAGAGTGCTTGAGGGAGAAGAGCTTAAATATAACATCGATATCGAAGGGTTGCTGAGATTTGAAGGCAGAATCTGGGTACCGTCAGTATTGGCAATCAGAGAGGAGATTTTGAACGAAGCTCATAGTTCAAGATTTTTGATACACCCGGGAAGCACAAAGATGTACCAGGATCTTCGACAACATTTTTGGTGGCCAAACATGAAAAGAGAGGTTGTTGAATGTGTTGCGAAATGTCTCACTTGTCAGAAAGTCAAAGCGGAGCATCAACGACCAAGTGGTTTGTTACAGCCCTTGGAGATACCAGAGTGGAAGTGGGAGCATATCACGATGGACTTCGTAGTAGGGCTTCCAACTACTCAGAAGGGTTATGACGCGATATGGGTTATAGTTGACAGACTGACGAAATCAGCGCATTTCTTGCCAATCAAAATCAGATTCACTTTGGATCAGCTGGCGAAATTATACGTCAAGGAGATTATCTCAAGGCACGGAGTCCCAGTATCAATTGTGTCAGACAGAGATCCACGTTTCACATCAAAATTCTGGAGGAGTCTGCAAGCGTGTTTGGGGACGCAGTTGAGAATGAGTACAACCTACCATCCTCAAACCGATGGCCAGAGCGAAAGAACAATTCAAACATTGGAGGATATGCTTCGGGCGTGCGTCATGGATTTTAAAGGCAACTGGGATGATCATTTACCTCTGGTCGAGTTTGCCTATAACAATAGTCATCACGCGAGTATTGGAATGCCGCCATATGAAGCATTGTATGTGAGGAAGTGCAGAACTCCGTTATGTTGGGACGAGGTTGGTGAACGTCGCCTATTGGGACCCGAGCTAGTACAACAAACTGCTGAAATTGTCACGATAATAAAAGCCAGATTGTTAGCTGCTCAAGACAAGCAGAAGAAACATGCAGATTAGCATCGTCAAAATCGTGAATTTGAAGTCGGGAGTTTTGTGTTTCTCAAAGTATCTCCCTGGAAAGGAAAAATCAGATTTGGTAAAAAGGGTAAACTCAGTCCACGATTTATTGGACCCTTCGAGGTGCTGAAGCGTGTAGGTGAAGTAGCTTATGAGGTAGCTTTACCTCCTGAGTTAGATCACATTCATAATGTTTTCCACATATCGGTGTTACGGCCGTATAAGTCTGATTATAAACATGTAATAGAATATGAACCAATACAGTTTGAGAAAGATTTATCCTATGAAGAGATACCTGTACAGATAGTAGACATGAAAGAACAAGTACTTAGAAATAAAGTGATACCTTCTGTTAAGATAATCTAGAGGAACCACAGTGCTGAAGAAGCAACGTGGGAACTCGAAGAGAAAATGATGCAAAATTTTCCTCAACTATTTGTTTAATCTTTATATTGCGATTCTGGGGACAGAATCTTTGTAAGGAGAGGAGAATGTAACGGACGATTTAATTGCGTTGTGATTCTGGGGACAGAATCCTTTTAAGGAGGGAAAGATGTAACGAATGCAATTTTTGTGATTGAATAAAAATATTTATTGAATTATATAAATATTTTTATTAAGTTATTGAGCTAAATAAATAATTTATTAAGTTTTTGTGGAATGGGTATATGTTAAGTTTAATAATGTTAAATGTTATTTGAATGTGATTTGTTATGTTTATTCTAATTTAATTTAATAATTAAATTAGATGATGAAAAGGTTTATTTGAATAAATGATTTATTTGAATAAGATAATTTATTTGGTGTTATTGTTGTTTGTTAAATAAAATTATTATTTGAGTTAGTAAGGTTTAATTGAATTTATTTAATAATAAGTTCAATTAAATTAAATGTGTGATAATTAGAACTATTTGTTATGATGATTTATTAAATAAATGAGAAGTGTTTTAATTCAGTTTTACCAAACAAGGCTCTATGACCTTTGTTTGGAAATAATGAGTTATTTTAATTGTGTTTTACCAAACAAGGCCTTATGACCTTTAGTTAGAATAATGGATTATTTTTTTAAATCAGTTTGCCAAACAAGCCTTATGTTTTTTTTGAATTATTGTAACTGATAGATTAATATCAGTATACGTTATTATTTTATTAAATTATCAGTTTTTATTCTTTATTCCATCAGTTTATATTTTTTAAAAAAATCACGTCAGTTAAAAAAAAGAGAAGAACAGAGTATTAAGAGAGAGTGAGCAGAGCTTTGAGAATTGAGAGAAAAGAGAGAATTTGAGAAGAAGAATTTGGAGATTGGAAAGGAGAATTCGAAAATCAAAGAAGGTTAATCAAGTTTTAAGCAATTGAAGGTATAACTCTTGCTAAATTTTGTTCTTCACTGTATTTTGTTTCTCTGTATAAAAACTTGTTCGTTAAAACATGAATAAATTGTTTAACAGTGAATTTTTGGATTTAAATTGGTGGATTATGTGTTTTATAATGGTTAAATTAGTTAGAAACATGTTGGGTAATTATTTTCTATCATATTTGATACCTGAGTATGTTTAATCTATGTGATGGATGGTAGAATTCGGAAAATTTGGCCAAATTTGGCCTAAGTTTTCACTGTTCACGAACTGTAGGAGTCGACTGCCGAGTCTCTCGCCCCGGCGAGAGAAATGAACTGTAAAATCCTCGCCCCGGCGAGAAATTTTTAAAAGGGAATCCTCGCCCCGACGAGAAATTTTTAAAAAGGAATTCTCGCCCCAGCGAGAATCACTGCTAAAAAAAAAAAATTTATTATTTTGTTTTCTTTTCTTGGTAGTTATGATATATCTTTTTATGCAGGATTAAACTTAAACTAATGTAATAAGTGAATATTAAGATGTTAAGATGGTTTCTAAATGATGTTTGATGATGATTAGATATAAGGTAATATACCTTAGCTTTAAGATAAGTTGTGGAGATTCTTAGAGTGTAACATTGTTGTAATAAAGCTTGTAGCTTCTGAAATAGAGTTGATAATCAGTAGTTAATTGGAAATTGAGGTGAGGATTGGAGTATTAATGTACGTGAGTATTGTAACTAATCGTTTTTGTTGCAATACAAACGGAATTTGTAGGTTGTTTATTGTACGTGGTTTGTAATTAGGAAAGCTACGTACGAGGCAAGTTTCTGAACTCCATTATTATATTGAGCAAGTTTTCCTCCCTTAAACTTGAAAATTATTTATAGCAAGATATTTCTTCCTTAAACTTGTTACTTTTATTTCAGCAAGTTTATTTCCTTGAGCAAGTTAATTAACCTTAGCTTATTGTTATTCAAGCAAGGTTGATACCATGTTGAGTACTTATAATTTTTTTTCAGTTATTATATATTTGATCATTGATTGTCATTTAAATTCCGAATATACACTTGGTTTTTTGACTTCATTGATGAATTAGACTAGCACACCCTTATTGATTCAGCTAGTCCTTAGTTGATGAGCGATTTCAAAGACTTAGAATATTTTCTATACTTGTTCCAAGCCAAGTTCCTTTTGGTACGCATTCAGACAATAAACTGAGATGAACAACCCTAATATAGGGGATTACTTACGCGACAACGTTAAAATATTTGTGCACAATACATTGTACAAAGGGCTAATCCCCCTGAGTACGAGATGATGGTCCATAGTCTATCTGACGGTTAAAGGTTACAGTAGAAATACTTGTTAACCTAGGACATAGTTCGAGGTCTTGTGACCCTCAGATATAATTTCTAAATCTTGAAATCTATTTTTCCTTGAATCGAGCAACTCTAACGAGCTTTTAGACTTTGATCATTTATTGACTGAGATTCAGAAAACTATTATTCCTCAGTTGAAATCCATTTCATTTAAAATATTATTGTTATCGTACTTGTGAGCAATTGTTTGCTCACTCTTGCACTAAACATTGCAGCTAAGCCAGAAAAGCAGAACGAGCCGTCCACAAGTAAAGGCAAGGGCAAGATGCCAAAGTAGCAAGAGATTTATTATCCACTTAATGTTTATTTGTATCAAAGACTTGTTTAATTTTATGTTTTATTCCGTACTGATGTAATAGAGGTTAGATAACCTGGGTAATTGTTTATTTAAGAGATTTTAAGTTGTAATCCCTAATGTGGGAAGATATTTCATTCGGTTTAATTTAATTGTCATTTTTATTGGGTAGTTAGTTATGAATGAATGTTATAGTGAACACCAAATCAATGGAAATTAAGTACCTGGATTTGGGGGTGTCACATGTACGAGTATAATAAAGTATACACGGAGGTAGGTGAATGATCGACAAAGGATCTACCACTTCTAATAAAGGGAGAGAATGTCCTATGCGATTTGATAAATGACAACTCAAAAATTCCTGGCCAGGGTTGAATGAAAATTAGAAAAGAGTTTCTAATTTACATTAATCGGAGTTGTGCATTCTTAAATCGAAATGCATATGATTAAATAAAATAAGACTTGTCAGTAATTCCATGTCTTATATTTAATCGGGACATTGTATGGTAGAATGATTGAATTGTACGGTAACTACTACTGAATAGGTTCTATGTGATTAAACATTGATTTCATATTATTCAGATAGTCATGATACATTATCGCAAGGTGTCCCTCATGATGTAAAATAAATATTATTTATTTATGTTTGAATTAAAGAAGTTTAATTCATTATAAATAATATTAGAATTGTTCTAATTTATTTATTCTACTACTCGCATAATATTGAACCTAAAGGGTCACACCACAAAAAAGAATAATATTATATTGGAAACAATTGGCTTAATAATAATAAATTAAGTATTTAATTTATTGGTTGAATAAATTGAAATGCTTAATATTTATAATGATATATTTGGAGAAATATTGAATTATAAATTAATAAGAGAAATCTTATTATTATTATTATTATTATTATTATTATTATTATTATCATTTAATTCTTAATTAGATTAAGAATTAATTTAATTGAAATGTAAATATCATTTAAATTAAATGTAAATTTGAATTTGGTCAAATAATTGCAAAACATGTGTTAAGTGCTTAAATGCAAAACATGCGAGTTAGGAGAATATTGATACTTACATATTATGTAAGTATTATACTTGGTTGTATACTAATTAAATTAGGGTTTCTCCTAATTAACCTAACTAAGCAAACTAAGTTATGAACTAGTAGCCTCCATCTCGAGAACATCAAATTAGAGATCAAGTTGTTGATCAAATGTTCTAAGTGTTCTTCATATATTGTTCTTGTTATTCTTAAGAGTTAGGGATAAAAGAACTTATTGGATTAGCCATCCAAGATCTGTAAAAATCAAATATTGTTCCATATAATCATTCTTGTTCCATATAATCATTCTTAGTGGATCACCTCTAGAGTGCTTCATACACTTTGAAGCTAGTGTTTAATCCAAGGTACAAAGAAAGGAGGAGCTTGAAGAAATCAACAAGGAGTAGATCTTGTAGCGGTTCAAAGGTTGGATCTATTAAGGTATATTTCTTGTTCATCTTCTTCTTCAATTAATAGCTATGCATAAGGTGATTCATGGATAAGTTGCAAAAAATTTAATTTTAATTTTCCGTTGCGTATCTCAATATGATTGTGATTTTGCAAACTTACACATGGTCCCTGCCTTCATCTAATCATCATTTTTTTATTGTGTTCCGACAGTCTTTTGACTTCTCAACCCCATGCAACCCAGTTGCCCAGGACTCCATTTCTTGGGAAACCTCCAATGTCAATGAAGTTATTGTGACAACAATATGGAATACCATCAGACAACGAGGGCAAACCATGGACTGGTTCAAATCTGTGTGGCATAAAAGCTTAGCCCCGAGATTTTCATTTCTACTATGGTTGGCGTACCATAAAGGGCTTCGAACGAAAGATCGTCTTATGATCTTATCAGCTATGGGCTTTCCATGGACCCTACCTGCCATCTATGTAATACAACCTTTGAATCCTTTGATCATCTGTTCTTCCGGTGCCCCTTCTTTTTCCAGATTCTCATTTCTGTTTTAAGATTCTGTGGATGGAGGGGTTTTAGCCGCTGTTGGTCTGATATCACAAGGTTCCTCAGTACCAGCTCATGCAATAAAGTCCAGCACCACCTGCTACACCTCGGTTTAGCTGTTGTGGTCTATAACATCTGGCAAGAGCGCAATGCTAGGCTCCATGATAACAGATCCCTCCCAGTCAGGACTATTATCCAGAACTCGTTGAATATTATTAAGTGCAGGCTACACTCAAATTCTAAATTTCAGAGAGTTAAGTCTAACTTTAAACACCTTGTTTTGTAAAGTTGTTGCCCTTCTATTGTTCTTTCCTTGATTAGGTCTCTATCTTCGGGGCTTAGCTATCTTGATTTCGGACAGTATCTTTGGGTTGTCTGGTTTGTCAAGGCTATTGGTTTCTTTTTCTCTTACTGCTTGGTATTCTTTATGGCTGGGTGCGGTGGGCTCGGTCGGGGTTGCTGTTTTCTAGGTTTGGTTGTGGTTGGACTGCTGTTGGGTTTGCGTTGCCGCTATTTTTGCAATGCTTTGTTGTGCTGTTGCAGCATCCTTCTCTCTGCCGCAAGGGCGGAGGTATGTAGGGGCTGGGGTGGGCTTCAGCCCGGGGTAAGTTTTTGGAAAAAAATTAGTACTATATCTTCTTCAATAGTTCGGCTCATACATAATACTAATAGCACAACCCATAACCTAAGAGCTAACTAACTCAATATCCCAAGAGAGAATTGGATTTTGAAACCCAATATCTTCTTCAATCGTTTTCGTCTTTTTGGATTTGGGAGGAGCCATCATTTCTACTCATCTTCCTTTCTTTACCCTATATCTTCACTTCCGTCCCTATCATCAGACGCAACAAGGTACAATCTCTAATTTCTATTTATTTATTTATTTTTTAATTTTTTATGCTCCTTAATTTTGGTAGAAACTATACATAATACCTTCTCATCTTGTGTTTGTGAGTTCAATTTAATTGTTAATTGAAAATCGATTAGTTGAAATTACTCAAGTCCTGACCTAAAATGGTGTTGAAAGTGAAGGTTATGTCCTAACTTAGAAGGCATCACTCTCTGCAGTAAGAGAAACAAGGCTCGAGTGTTCATGACACCAAGTAGTAGAAACTAGGCAACTTAATTGATACGTATGGTGCAACTATTTCAGTATTTATAAATTTTTTAGGGGTCAAATTGAAAATTTATAACTTTGTCAATCAAAATATTAATCTAATTTATATTATTTTTAAAAATAATTAATGAATTAATTACTTATGAACAATTGTGATTAAAAAAGTCTATTATGAGTCAACATAGTGTATATATACCATATATTATTACTTATTATATTGTCGTTGTAATATAGTGTGTATATATATATGTGTGTGTGACCCGAAAGTACAAAAGTATTAAAAAAAATTGACTCGGGGGCGCTGCCCCCGAACCCCCGCCATTTTCTAGCTTCGCCATTGTTTATTAACCTAGGACACTCTCAATTCCTGGCTCCGCCCTTGCTCTGCCGCATTCTGCAGCTGCTTGCCGAGTTATGCTACCATGTTGCTTGTCTTCATTCGTGGCTGATATGGCTGCTGAATTGACCTTTTGATGCCGTTGGTTGCTGTTGATGACATTATCCGTTCTCCTGCTGCTATTCTGGTATTTTGTGTTAGGCATGTGGGCCAGCTTCTAGTATCCTCCCTCCTCATGGATGTTTAAACTGTCTTGAATGTAATTTTATTTTTACTTCTGCCCTGTATTCTTATATAGCCTGACATCATCGGGCATGTCCTCTGAAGTCTTTGCTATATTCTGTTTGGGATATCCCATGTCCTTGTATTCCTTTTCTCCTTTTTTTTAATACAGCTTAAACCTCCATTTTTGTTGCTCTTAATAAACAAGAGAAAAGTTCTTTTTATGGTTTTAAATTCGACTTAAATACACTTTAAACCTTAAAATTTATTGCTTTTTACACTTTAAATCTTAATGTTTTAGCTTTATTGAATCTTAATATCTTTGATTTTTTATAAATTAAACCTTTTGACCCACGACGTGTAATAATTGATCCGAATGAGAGTATTTTGTGTTATTTCGCTCCTAAATATCTTTGGAATGACAGTAAATTGTAAGTAAATGGTTACTGTACGATGAAAATAAATAGAAAAATTGAAACCAATATAAACCATTAAAAAACTTAATTTCACATATTAAAGAAAACCTTAAATATCTTTGAAAGCAAATAAAATTGTAGACACGTGATTAGTGTATGATGAAGAACAAAAATTAGAAAAAAATTGAGCTAATATATACTATATATACACTTAAAAGACTTAATTGTCTTTTTATTTTAAGTCATGTGACTTATTTCGGTAAAAAAATGCTAAATTCCCTCGTCAAAAGATTTAATTTATAAATATTTAGAGACATTAAGGTTTAATGTCTTAAGGTTAAAACATTAAGGTTTAAATTATAAAAAGCAATCATTTTTAAGGGTTAAAGTGTATTTAAGCCTTTAAACTTTTACTCCTTTCAAAAAATATACTACTTTATAATGAAAGTTACAAAGAAAGTCGGACTATTTCCTATATGCGGAGTTTATTTTTAATTTTCATTAGCCTTGTTACATTTCTATTTTCTTTTAATACTAAAATAATTAAGCAACTAATCTCAAGAGCAATCATCCAGAACTACTAAAAATCTTCATAAACTACAACAACACAAGAGCTTATCCACAAGGCCACTGGTATTGAAAATCTTCATGAAAATACTGTAAACACCCAATAAAATTTTAAAGAAATTAATAATTATGCGACATCTATATTTAACAGTAAGCTAATTCAAAATTAACAAAAATAAAAAATGTGAGTACATGCCAGAAAATCTGAGGAAAATCAATAAATATAAGATTCTGTTGCTATGATGCAAGTACATTATACCCAGCAAGTGTAGAACTGTGCCAGAAAAATAAAGAGTTAACAATTGTCCAGCACATTCTAAGAGCATAGATAAGACGGAACAAAATCAAAAAGGATGGAAATTACCCTTGTTGCTTATCATATTAATTATAATACACACAAATGTTAAAAATAAATGTCACAATTTATCTGCAACATGTAACACAGAAGAATTCTTTGTCTATAATTTATCTACAAGCCCCCAATTCTTTGTCAACTTGAGCATTCCTCAAGTTGGTCACAGCAGTAAATGTCTTCTGAAATTTCAACTGAATAATAGATCCATTCTACTCCTTGCCATGGCTACCTTACTTGGGAACTGAAGAGATTTTCAGTCAGCTCATAATAACCTTTTAATCATCTTCACTGTCCTTACTCCATTGCTGATCTTCGAAAAGGTCTTCTGGTGGATCATAAATGATCATGTTTGGGAATAGTTCCAAGAAGTCGTCTTTCACCTTCTCCCGCAATTCTGGATATGGAAGGAGACCTTTTAGTATGACTCGATAAGGCAAAGATAGTGGGGGGTCTGGAGATTGTCTCATTTCATCATACATGTCCATTGCCTCCAAAGGCAATCCGCTATCTAAGAAGACTCTGATGATGTCACCAAAGGTATGCTGATCGAAGTGAACTTCTTCTCGCTTCAGATCTTCCCAAACCCTCTTCACTTCATCGACCTTTTTGTTCCTCGCAAGCATCATAAGCATATCCCTATAAAAGAACATATCTGGCCGATACCATATCTCTTTACGCACCACATCATATAACTGTACAGTAAAAGATTTATGTCAAACAGTAAACACATTTTGTATACTTGGTGCACAAGCATGTATCTTTTGCTTTCTAAAGTAAAACGAAGATAAATAGGAGAAATCATGTAACTTATGCAATTGTTTAATCACAGAGTTATGATATTTTATAAACTGAGTACACCGTGCTTGCAAAAGCAGTAAAGAACCAATAAATTAACGTGCCCTTTTCAAATCCTTCCAAGGATACATTACCACGCAAAAGAGAGACAAGATTATATGATAAATCAGATATGAAGAGCTCTCTTAATACCTCTGTGCTGTAGCTGTAGCTCTAGTGAGAGAGAGAGAGAGAGTGAGTGAGAGAGAGATGGCTGCTGAGAGGGAGGGGAGGGAGGGAGGGAAGGGACTGAGCGAGGGGCGAACAAACTGGTTAGGCTCACATAGTTGGGAACTGTAGAGATTTATAAAGGTGTGGTTTTAATGTAGTGTCGCACCAGACAGGTATACAATTTATTATCTACGGGCTAGTCAACAGCTAGTTAACAATTAACATGACTTTCCAACAGCTAGTTTTCTAACAGATATTGTTTTAGCTATTACGAATACACACACACACACACACACATATATATATATGAACGGGCATTGTTATTTATTTATGAGGTCCTCTTCTTGGTGACAAATTGCAGACTTGCAGCCAAGTGTGACCGACGTGTCCCAACCAATGAAAGTGGTCCTCGAACGTAATAATCTATAATTTACCCTTGCTTTGTAGTCTTCATATGAAGCAAACTCATTGGCATCCAGATAGTAAGATTCCTAAATAAATGAAAATTCTACAACATAAAATCACCATAAACGAATAAATCCAATACATGTTCCGAAACCCTGACTAACACCAATATCAGAATCAATACCTAAACTGCCAAATAAGTCTATTTTTATTTCTATTTTTATTGTTGAAATAAATTTAGCAAATGAACTTCAAAAGGTGCAAGTCATTTTATCAGCAGTACTTTCTGACTTTATTTTTCAGCTTCACAGCTAGCCTGCCTTAACATTTCATAAACACCTTTGAATGATTACTCAAATGTTCATTAAACAAGAACTAGTTGGTTAAAGATGAAATTCAACTTTCATGATTGTGTTTTAGCAAAGGATTTCAAACAAATATAGATTCAAAGATAAAGATTTAAGGCCCATAACCGTAAAATCACATGGTAGTTTCTAAATGCAATCATCATGAATAAATCCGATATATGTTCTGAAATGAACCCTGACTAACACCAATCAATCAGAATCAACATCTAAACTAAATAGTCTGATTTTTCTTATTATCATTAATTTTCTTATTTTTGAAAAGTCCAATTAACCTTAATTTTTGACTATCATCTCTAAACAAAATTAGCAACTGAGCTTCAAAAAAGTAGGCATTTATCAACAGTACATTCTAACTTTCTTTTTCAGCTTCACAGAACACCTTTGAATATGGATTACTCATATGTTCATTAAACAAGTACTAGTTAGTCAAATTTGAAATTCAACTTCCATGATTGTTTTTTAGCATTCAATCAAGTGACTCAAAGTTCAAAAGCCTAAGGATTTCAAACAACTATGTATTGAAAGATGCATATTTAAGATCCATAACCATA
This sequence comes from Aralia elata, assembly GCA_034770075.1. Taxonomy (NCBI): domain Eukaryota; kingdom Viridiplantae; phylum Streptophyta; class Magnoliopsida; order Apiales; family Araliaceae; genus Aralia; species Aralia elata. Next base: position 62,009,596 of record CM068387.1, read on the forward strand.
AAATCACATGCTAGTTTCTAAATACAACCACAGATCTCTAGACTTAAGAACATTCTAAAACAAGTACCAGTTTGATTGAATTTATGGCCAATTTGGATTGAAGAAATAATTAAAGTACTAACATGCAAAACACCGTAAAGAAGATTCAAAATTTTACCAATAGAATTAGAACCCCAAGGGAATGGAAGAGGCCTTGAGGAATAAGCTCAAGGTCGCTGGTTCCAATCCCCATAGTTGGGTCAAAACTTACCTATCGAAAACAAAAACTTTAGCTTCCATGAGTAATTATATTATAATTTAGTTGAAAGAAAAATGTATTAGGTAGCAAACAAGAAAAGATAAGGCTTGAGAACAAAAGGATCTCCAAAGTTCTCAATAATGGGCATCCCTCAGATTGCTATGGATATCATAAATAGCAACTTTCGGAAGGTCTCAAAGCAAATATTGAAATTAAAACAAGAATATACACTTTATCTCCAATGAATGAAAGGAAAGAAAATAAACACTAACTCCCTGTCTTGAAGTTTTAATTTGGAGAGAAATGAAAAGAAAGTGAAGGAAAATAAAGAGAAGGGGTGTCTTGGAGTTTTTTAGTAGAAGAGAAAACAAAAGAAACCTAACAAAAGTGGTGTCTTGGAGTTTTAGTTAGGAGAGAAAAGAAAAGAAAGTGATGGAAAGTTAGTACATTTTGAGTCAAAAATTTTCTTCTCACTTTTGAGAAGAAAACTAGAGAAAAAAAAGTAAAACTTTTTCTTCTATTCCCGTCTCTTCTTTAACTTTCTTTTCTTTTCTTTTCCACAACTAAAAAACTCCCAGACACTACATTAAAGATTTTAGCATTTTTCTTCTTCCAAATACCCCATTTGATCATAAAACACCCACACCTAAAAAGAACTTCTAATCTTTAGGGGATCATAACCCCTCCAAAACCTAAAAACTACTAGAAATTAATAGCAACCTCTCCAAGTAGGAGGGGGAACCCAAGCGTCCCCAACATCAGGAAAAAAAAACCTTAATAACCTCCAAGTTGTAGGGAAGCAAGAATAAACCTTAACTGACACTCCCTATCCTGTAAGCACATAATGCAATTTTACATCAAAATAAAGTAGCCCATGACACCTTTCTTAAATTTAACAAAAATAATTGGACCTCACTATACAATTGATTTCCAAAAGACAAATCCACAATTGAACACACAATTTAAGAGCATAAAGCATTTCCAAATTCGTAAAAACAGCCCATGTAACACATTATACAAAACCCAATTCTAAAACACCAGAGACTACTAAAATAAATTGTTTCTACAATTTCTCAGTAACCGAACAAGGAATTAAGCTGAAAATTTGTTTTTTATACAATTTCTGAGTAACCAAACAAGGAATTAAGCGAAAAAATGACGAACCTTCATTGAAAGGAATACAAGGTCTTGCCTCTGGAACTCGGCGAGCACGGCTACAAGATCAGACTTGAGGAGGCGAGAGACGTGGGATTTCATGAACCGATCGAACCGGACCGGGTTGGACTGCAGCCGCTTGAGTTCTTTGGCTATAATCAGCCCCTCTTTTCCCATTTCTTTCTTCCTCCTCCATATTGACAAGCTCGGGCTGGACGAGGGTGAACCGGTGATGTAGAACCGCCGGCGAACCGGTTCGAACTCAGGGATGGAGAAATCTTTTCCTAGGGTTTTCAGTGTAGAAGAAGCTCTACGCAGAAGGTTTTGACCGCTGCGCAGCATTTTAAGAGCATTCCTTTCTTACCTGTTTAGGATAAATAAACCTCCCAATGGAGATTTATTTTCTTATTAATTACCGAAAATAAACCTTCTGTGTATATTATATGTCTCTTTCATTCATATACGTGTTCTCTTCTTCGACCCTTCTCTTAAACCACTGGTGAAAATTTGCATTAGTGAATGCTTCTATCTGTGATTCTGTCAACCCCGGGTTAGAAGCATACGCTTCTAATTCGAATGAACTGCGTACAATAATATGACAATTAATTAATTGTTGATTAAGGATAGATAAATTATTTTTAACCTGCAATAATACATACTTGATGTACGATGATACTTCAGGCATATTTAGAAGCACGTATATAGAGACAATCTTTAAATCTTTATCGGTTAGGTAAGTCTTCGTCTCATGTCCAAATGGTTTAGCTGGATAAGTGAATATAACCAACTCATCATCAGCACGACCAGACAGATCCCCGACCTCATTTCGACTTATACGGTTATGCTTCGTTGCAACTACATCATCAAAGTACAACGAGCAGAAGTTGACAAGCTCTTCCTCCGTATAGCGTTCAGCAATAGAACCCTCTACGCGCACTTTGTTTTTAACTTTCTGCTTTAATCGACGCATATACCTGAAATATGAAATATGTACTACATATAACCTACTAAGTTAAATATAAAGATGACGAATATTGCACAATATATGTGATATTACCTCTCAAATGGATACATCCATCGATATTGCACCGCTCCTCCAAGCTTAAGTTCATGTGGCAGATGAATAGGCAAATGCTCCATGCTGTCAAAGAATCCCGGTGGTAAAATCATTTCGAGCTTGTACATTGTCAACACTATGTTTTTCTCCATCTGCTCCACATCACTATATCTTATAACAGTTGAGCAAATATCCTGAAAGAAATTTGAAAGTGCGGTAAAAGTATTATTAATATTCCTGGGTAACATCTCACGAAATGCAATTGACATCAACTTCTGCATGAATACATGACAGTCGTGACTTTTGAACCCAGAAATTTTCAACTGCTCAACCTTAGTACAACGAGATATATTAGAAGCATATCCATCTGGGAGTTTTAATGCGCTAAGTTACTTGCAAATGTTTTCAACCTGTTGCTTGGTAAGACAAAATGGAGCTTTTGGTTTTGTGTTGTTAGGTCGGAGCCATAATTCCCGCCTGATATTCATTTCCTCCAAGTCTTTACGTGCTTTATCATTGTCTTTTGTTTTACCACTTGTATCTAGTACGGTGTAAAACAAGTTCTCAAATACATTCTTTTCTGTATGCATAACATCAATACAATGACGAAGTGCTAGTGTGACCCAGTATGGCAACTCAAACCAAATCGGCGAGTGAGTCCAGTTATGACTAGCATCTATATTTATAAGTTATAGGAAATTTCATAACCAAATATGATAAGAAATACTGAATTGAGTATAACTAGGAAAAATAACTTTCCTTAACCAAAACGGATTCTAGGTAATACCTAAATCCAAATCCAATAAAGAATCATGTCATACCCAACAAATCTCCACCTTGACTTGAATCCTCCAAATATAGCACAAACAGTGAACTTTCTCCTCTTCTCAAATGCACAACTCAAGTGCATCGAACACTAACCAGGTCCAAGTAATGTTCGAACTTGGTATGTGGTAACGACTTTGTTAACATGTCAGCTGAATTGTCTGCTGTAGTACCAATCTTCAAGACCTTAATGTCACCATCTTCAACAATGTCTCAAACAAAATGATACATGACATCAATATGCTTCATCCTCTCATGATACATCTGATCCTTGGTCAATCGTATAACACTCTGACTATCACAATGGACAACAGTAAATCTATGATCCATGCTGATCTTTCCAAACAAGCCTCGCAACCAAATAGCTTCCTTAACAGCCTCTGTAATAGCCATATATTCTGCCTCTGTAGTAGATAGAGCAACCGTATGGTGTAAAGTAACTCTCCAACTAATTGCACAACCTCCAAGGGTAAATATATAAACAGTCAACGACCTCCTTCTATCAAGATCACCAGCATAGTCTGAATCAACATACCCTATAAGGGTATCGCCATTCCTTCCAAACTCTAAACCAACATTAGAGGTACGTCGCAAGTATCTTAGAATTCATTTCACGACTTCCCAATGAATTTTACCTGGACGTGATAAGTATCTACTTACCACACTAATGACATGTAGGACTGATCATTCGGTTATAACCGAACCGAATAGACTATTCGGTTATAACCGAATACCGAAATATTCATAATTGCAGTAACCGAACTACTAACCGAATTTGTCAATAACCGAATTACCGAATACCAAATTTACAATTTGGGTATTCCGGTTAATAACCGAACTTGTGCTTCTATGTTATCATTTACAGAGTCATTCAGTCAACACAACAGGAGAAGGCTTTATACATAATATGATAATAATACATAACAAAAATTAACAATACAGAAACTCAAGCACTGCACCATTATATTATTGATTTTTGGTTTCTTTTGTAACAATAATAATATTGGATTTTTGATATCTTCACCCTCTTTTTTCGACATACATACCCAAATTCTGAGGAAGAAGTATTCAATCACTTTAGGACTGCTGAAAATGGACTGACAAAGTGTTGTCTTTCCAATTCCAGCCATTCCAAAAATCCCAAACGCCTTGAACGGATCATTTTTGTCTCGTTGCAGGACAAGCAGCCTCGCCATGGACAACACCCAGCAAGCAGTTTGTAAGTTGATTCCAATTTCCAAACTTGGTCCGTTCGGAGGCAGAGCGGAGTCGTGATTTGGGGGGGAGTGGGGTTTTGGCTTTTGACCGGAGACAGAGCAGAGAGTGAGAGATCCGAGTGCCAGGGGCGAGAGATATGAGAGATCTAAGATCGATTTGGGTTTTAAGATATGAGATATGAGATGAGAGATGAGAGATGAGCGTGAGAGGTGAGAGGTGAGAGGTGAGAGATGAGATCTGAGAGTGAGAGGTGAGAGATGAGATCTGAGAGTGAGAGAATGAGAATTACTGAATACTGACTACTATTCTAATTTTTTAAGCCCTTTTTCTATTTCGGTTATTCGGGTAACCGAATAAAAAAAAAATAAAAACCAAATCCGAACCCGAAAATCGAAAATAAAATCGGGTATAACCGAATTACTAAAAATAACCGTATAACTAAAAAAATTCGGTAAAAAAATTTCGGTTCGGTTCGGTAGTTCGGTTTTTTCCGTTTTTTGCTCAGTCCTAATGACATGTGAAATATTTGGACGAGTACAAATCATAGTGTACATGAGGCTACCAACTGCACTAGAATAGAGAACACTTGACATATACCTAACCTCTTCATCTGTCTGAGGAGATAATTCAGCTGATAATTTGAAGTGAGCAGCAAAAAGAGTACTTACTGGTTTAGCATCCTTCATACCAAAACGATTTAACACCTTCGCGATGTAGTCTTTTTGAGATAAGTACAATTTCTTAATTCCGCGATCTCGCTGAATCACCATGCCAAGAATCTTCTTAGCAGCCCCTAAATCTTTCATCTCAAACTCAGTGCTCAACTGTAATTTCAGTTTACCAATCTCTGAACTATCTTTTGCTGCAATCAACATATCATCAACATAAAGCAACAAATAGATAAATGAGCCATCCTGAAGTTTCCTGAAGTACACACAACTATCATATTGACTCCTGCTATATTCAATCCCAACCATAAATGAATGAAATCGTTTATACCACTGCCTAGGAGATTGCTTTAAACCATATAAGGACTTTTTCAACAAGCAAACGTGGTCTTCTTTTCCTTGAATCTGAAATCCCTGAGGTTGACGCATATAAATCTTTTCATCAAGTTCACCATACAAGAAGGCTGTTTTCACATCAAGTTGTTCCAACTCCAAATCATGCATAACAACCAAACCAAGTAATACTTGAATAGAGTTGTGTTTCACAACAGGTGAAAACACATCATTGAAGTCAATTCTCTCGACTTAACTGAATCCCTTAGCTACTAGTTAAGCCTTATACCTAGCGTCTTTAACTCCTAAGATGGCTTCCTTTTTCTTAAATATCCATTTGCAACCCACAATTTTCTTACCTTTAGGTGGTTTCACAAGCTCCCAAATCTGATTTTTCTGAAGAGATTCCATCTCCTCATTCATAGCAAATAACCATTTTTCTAAATCATTTGAGGAAACAACATCTTTATAAGTCACGGGGTCACTATATGCAACTGCCTCGATAACTGATAAAGCATAAGTAACATAATCTGAATACCCATATCTCTGTGGTGGTCGCATTGTCCTCTTTGCCCCGTCTCTAGTGAGACTATACTTATTGTCCACATGTTCCTCCTCTGGAACTATATTTTCATCTGCAACAGTAGTAGTAGGCACATGATCTGAACTCTGCTGTGATTTCTGAACCTGAGGAGAAGTTACTTCAAGCTCCACCTTCTGACCAACACTATCAAAACTATCAATACAAGGAACATAGGATTCCTTGTTCTTATGAAGCATAGCGGACTCATCAAAAGTAACATCTCTGCTAATGATGACCTTTGCTGACTTCTGATCAGCACACCAAAGTCTATAACCCTTCACACCAGAACTATAACCAAGAAATATGCATTTCTTGGCTCTAGGTTCGAGTTTTCCCTCATTCACATGTGCATATGCAGGACAACCAAACACCCTAAGAGATGAATAATCTGCAGGATTATCTGACCAAACCTCTTTAGGGGTCTTACATTATATAGTTGTGCAAGGAGAACGATTTACTAAGAAAGAAGTTGTGTTCACTACTTCTGCCCAAAATTCCTTGCCCAAACCTGCATTTAACAACATACACCTAGCCTTCTCTATCAAGGTTCTGTTCATCCATTCTGCAACTCCATTCTGCTGCGATGTCTTCATAACTGTACAATGTCTAACAATTCCTTCATTCTTGCAGAACTCATTGAACTCAGTCTCACAAAACTCAAGGCCATTATCGGATTTGAACCTCTTAATCTGCTTTCATGTCTGCTTCTCAACCAAAGTCTTTCACTGTTTGAAATTCACAAAAATGTCATTCTTATGTTTCAAGAAGTAGACCCAAACCTTCCTAGAGTAATCATCAATGAAGGTTAGCAGATAATGTGCACCGCTACCTTTGGAAGGAACCCGTGAAGGACCCCAAAGGTCTGAATGAATGTAGTCTAAAGTACCCTTTGTTCTATGAACCGCAGTCTTGAAACTAACTCGTTTCTGCTTCCCCAAGACACAATGCTCACAGAAGTCCAACTTTCCTATTTTCTGTCAAGATAAAAGACCTCTTTTACTCAAAGCATCCATGCCTCTTTTACTCATATGGCTTAACCTCATATGCCACAACTTAGTGGTGTCATCTGCAGTAACTGAAGAACAAATTACATCTGAATTTGTAGTTGTAGAACCCTCCAACTTATATAAAGTGCCAACCTTGATTCCTTTCATCAACACAAGAGAGCCTCTACTAATCTTTATAACTCCACCTTTAGCTGTGTACTTACACCCATTTTTATCTAGTGTACCCAAAGATATGAGATTCTTCTTCAAACCTAGAACATGTCTAACATCTGATAATGTCCTGATTATGTCATCATGCATCTTAATTTTAATTATACCAATGCCAATTACTTTACATTTAGAATTATTTTCCATCAAAACAATTCCACCATCAAATGGTTCATATGTGGAGAACCAATCACAAGTAAGACACATATGATAAGAACACTCAGAATCTAAAATCTAATCACTGCTAAGTCTTTCTCTGTCATCAACTACTAACAGAAGATCATCACTATCCTCAACAACACTAGCCTGAGTAGGCATTCTTGCCCCCTGATTCTGCTGGTTCTGCACATTCTGTCCATTATTAATCTGACCATGATTGTCTCCTCTCTGTTCTTTATTTTTCAACTTCAGAAAATTATGCTTTATATGCTCCTTTGCATGCCAGTAGTTACAACTGAAATTCTTATTCCGAGATTTTGATCTATGTGTACTGCCACTTTTTGAACTTCTCTCAACTGACCTCCCCCTAGCAAACAATCCAACACCTTGATCATCACTTTTTCAAAAAGTCATCTCAGAATCTAGTTTTTGTTTACTCATAAGATTCGTCTTAACATCCTCAATTGAGATAGTGTCTCTACCATATATCATAGTGTCTCTAAAGTGCTTATATGAAGGAGGTAATGAGACTAACAACAATAGGGTTTGATCTTCATCATCAATCTTAACATCAATATTCTGCAACTCAGTTACAATTGAATTAAATTCAGTGATATGAGATTTAATTTAAGTACCTTCTGACATATGCAAAGTGTAAAGACGCTGTTTAAGTCTCAATCTATTGGTGAGGGACTTCGTCAAATAGAGAGACTCTAATTTCTTCCACAAATCAGTAGCTGTAGTTTCCGCTAACACCTCTTGCAAACATCATTCGAAAGGCATAACTGAATTGCCGAAAGTGCTTTATCATCCATAGTTTCTCATTTTAACTCAGACATCTCGCTAGCTTTCTTCGTCTCCTAATCCGTATCAGACATATCTACAGGCTTCACTCACTTCCCTACAATAGCTTTCTTTAAGCCTTGTTGTGTAAGAACAGCCTTCATCCGAACCTGCCAAAGACTAAAACTAATATTCCCATCAAATTTGTCAATATCAAATTTCGTTGATGAAGTCGAACTCAATGCCATAGTATGGATCGATAATAACCAGGCTCTTGATACCAGTTTGTTATGACAAACTATGACAAACACAATAAATCAACGCAGAAAGATAAAGACAATAACACAAGGTTTTACGTGAAAACCCAAATCGGAAAAAACCACGGAGAAGGCAGAAGAAATTCACTAAATAAATATCTGAAGAGTACAAGATAAAGAGAGAGAATTATGAGAATTCTTATAATGTTTCTGAATGAATCTGAATATCTCTTCTCCAAAATCCTAGCACCTATATTTATAGGCTATAGGAAATTTCATAACCAAATAAGATAAGAAATACTGAATTGAGTATAACTAGAAAAGATAACTTTCCTTAAACCAAAACAGATTCTAAGTAATAGCTAAATCCAAATCCAATAAGGAATCATGTCATACCCAACATCTTTCTCTGTTTCTTACTCTCTATTTCTCTCTCTATATATATATATATATATCAAACATATATTATGTTAGTTATCAGGAATATGCAATATACTTGTCATTTTCCCTAAATACTTATTTTTTTTATTTGTATATGCAGAAAATGAATATAGCTTAAGATTTCATCAAGGTGAAAAGTTAGTAGTCAAATGACATATAACTGAATATGTTGGAGGTTCAATGAGTGATATTCTTAAGTATGATCCTGATTACATAACAGGACTTGGAATTAAAGATTATATCACAAATAGTCTTGGAAGTGAAAATGTGAATAAGGTGTTCTATTTAGTCCCTGGAATGACATTAAGAGATAGACTTAGGGAAGTTTATCATGAATGATATGTGCAAGTATGCAATGCAAGGAGGTATTATGGAGATATACTCTAACCATGATATTCAAATAGGCATCATAGACATTGAAATTTCTACTGAGAATGTGTTTTATGAAGATATTGTAGATACTGCTCAGAGTAATATCACGATTGGGGGATAATGGAGATGGAGATGCATTGATTTTTAATGATGTTTATATTGAAACTGTTGAAAATAATAATTTTTTTTATCTCAACTAACTGATGTGGATGTTGAAGGTACTGGGAACAATAATATGTTATTTGAAGAAAATATTGATATTAATTCAGTGGGTTCATCTAATTCAGATTTTGAGCCTAATGAAGAAACTGAAGAAGAAAAGAATGATGAATTGATGGATGATGATGATTGGTTAGTGGAGAGTGATGAGGAGTTGGTTGAGGCTAGAAGAAATGTCAAAGAAGCAAGAACTAATAAGAGACAAATGAGAGAGAGAGAGAGTTAGGAGGAATGTGGAAAAAGAACCAGAAGATGAAGGCTTTAGAGTTATTGAAGAAGAGAGGGTAGAGGAATTTGCACCTAATGATCCAGTCAATCAAATGACAATGAAAGGGTTGAGGCAGATGCTGATTCCAATAAGCTTAATACACCTGATACAAGTGAGAATGAAGATGATGAGATAGGCATATGTAGACAAAAGAGAAGAAAATTTCATGAGTTCAATCCCAATACAGATATTAAAAATGTGGAATTTTCTGTGGAGATGAGGTTCCCAAACTTTAGAGATTTTAAGGAAGCTGTTAAGCATTATAGTATGGGTAAGAAGTATAATGCTTATTTTCCCAAAAATACTAGAGACAGTGTGCAAATGAGATGTGAATTAAGATGTCCATGGAAAATCTAGGCTAGTGCATTGAAGAATGAACATACATTTATGGTTAAGAGTTACAATAATGTACACAAGTGCACAAACAAGCAAAAGAATAGGCAGATGAATGCAAAGTTTCTTGCAAAACACTACTTCAATAAAATCAAATCATGTCCTACATGGAAATTGTCTGAATTTCAGTGGGATGTCAAGGATAAGTTCAAAGCTAATGTGTCCATAAGTCAATGCTTTAGGGCTAAACAAATTTCTTTAAAGAATGTTTGGGGTAATATTAATGAAATGTATGCTATACTGTGGGACTATCAAAATGAACTGAATAGGACTAACAGGGGATCCACGTCTGAAATCAAAGTGCACAGGCCTAGACCAGCAACTCAACCAAGGTTTAAAAGGTTTTATATAGGGTTTGATGCTCTTAAAAAAGGTTGGTTAACAGGGTGCAAAAATATAATAGGGTTTGATGGTTGTTTTCTGAAAGGAATATGTAAAGAGGAGTTATTATGTGCAGTTGGAAGGGATCCAAATAACCAGATGTTTCCCCTTGCTTGGGTAGTGGTTGAGGTAGAAAATACCGATTCATGGACATGGTTTGATTAAAATCTTGATGGATGGCCTAGGGTACCTTGGAGGGGGTATAGACTAACTGTGATAACAGACTAACAGAAGGTAACCAAAATTTTCTTACCTTTTTATTCTTTATTTATTTTATTCTCTCTGTATTTTAACCATATTATATAGTTTTAATTTTTTTAATCATGTCTGATTATTTTACTTCATATTTGTAGGGGTTGGATAATGCAATCAGGGAGGTTATTCCTCTAACTGAACATAGATGTTGCACTCGACGCATTTATGCCAGCTGGAGGAAAAAGAACAAGGGTTTCGAATTAAAAATTACTTTTTGGAATGTAGCAAAATCTACAACTAAGAGGAAATTTTTAGATGCAATGGAAAAATTGAAGGCTTTGAGTGAAGATGCATATACGAGTCAGATGATGTAAGATCCAAAATAGTGGTGCAAATCATTTTTTAGTGATATGGTCAAGTGTGACATTACCACCAACAATTTGTCTAAGACTTTTGATGGATGTATTATTAAAGCTAGATCGAAGCCAATTAATAATTGAGATGCTTGAGGACATAAGGGAGCATATAATGGAGAGGTATGTTAAAAATAGGGTCATGATGATGAATTCTGATGACATTCTTCTTCGTAGGGTAAGAGCTAAACTGGAGACTACTAAAGAAGAAAGTTTTAATTATGGAGCAAAGTGGAATTTGTTTGATGGTTTTGAAGTTAAAAGGGAGAGTGGAACTGAAGGAAGAAGTGTGAGCTTGAAAAATAGAACATGTACATGCAGAGTTTGGGATTTTGATGGCATACCTTACAGGCATGCAATCTGTTTAATATACTACCAAAGAGAAGATCGATCTAGATGATTATGTTCATGAAATGCTGAAGAAGGATGCATACTTGAGATCATACCAGCTTCCAATGTTCACACTTAATGGATCAGATTTGTGGGAACCATCTAGGAAAGAGAAACTATTAGCTCTAAACATACCAACTTCCAATGTTCACACTTAATGGATCAGATTTGTGGGAACCATCTGGGAAAGAAAAACGATTAGCTCTAGAAGTTAATTAGAAAATTATGTGGGAGGACAAAAAAGAATAGAATTAGGGATATAAATAAGGAGCACAAGCTGGGTGCAAATGGAAAACTGTCAAATAAGGGAGTACAGATGACATGTCAAAGGTGCTTGTAAGTTGGTCATAATAAGCCTACATGCATTAATACACCTGTACTAAGGCCAGAAAAAACTAAGAGAGGTAATAACTACTCATCACAACTATCTCTTATCTATTTGATTCTTATTGTAAATTATCTAACATATGTGTTATTCTATGATAGGAGGAACTGAAATTGGTGAGAGTAGTGGAGGATGAGCTGGTAGAAGAAGAGGGACTAGAGGTAGTGGATATGGAAGTGCAAGTATAGGGGATCAAGGAAGGGGGACTGGAGGTAATAAAGGAAGTAGAGGAAGAGGGAGGCCACCTGGTAGTGGAGGAGGTAGAGGAAGGGAGAGGCCACCAAGTAGAGGAAGAGGAAATGGAAGACCACCTGCTGGATTTGGAATTTTCACAACTGACAATGGGGAAATATTTATGCAAAGTGGGGAACATTTTACTATGGTAGGATAATATATATATATATAAGTGCTTTATTGCATGTATTGTTAATATATTGCATATCTACTTTATTTAGTGCATATCAACTTTATTGACTACATCTTTATTTTGTAGCCATCTAGCCAGACTACAAGCCAAACTCAAAACACTCTTATTCCAAGGCAAACATCCAATTCAATGGACATCAGTGCAAGACAAAATAGTGCAAATCAAGCATCCAATACATGGCAAATATAAGGCCACCTAAGTTCTAATCTAGGAGAAGGGCATGAATTTCTGTTAACCAACTCATTAATGGAATGAATGCACTTAAGGATGCTAGGACAAAGGAGAAGTGAAGGGGCTACAACATGAACTACCTTTTTTTGTTGTTATTTTGGGAAATTTATTGCATATTTTTAATGACAGTTGTAGTATGGTTAATTTGAACTTAAAGCCCTGTGAGGCAGACATGATATTTTGGTATATCAGTATAAAATATTTTGGTGTATTATGTTAGTTCCCTAGGACACAATAGAGGTCTAGAAGGGGGGTTAAATAGATCCTTTAAAACTTTTTTCATTTATTGCGAAAGTATAACAGTTATGATTAATGGAATCAATTCATGCACAGTGGAATATACTTTAAGAACCCCTTCAATGACATAAATATAATCTCAGTTCTATGGTTAAATCTGCGATATGGCTGATACCAGATATAGCAATTATTAAGCATAGTGTAAAAGACATAAAGTAAATGACACACGAGGTTTTAAGTGGTTCGGAGACTGAACAACTCCTACTCTACTCCTCTACTTCAACAAGTAGGAAATCCACTAAGAATTTAGTCACTAAGACAAGGACGCTCCGCCCTCCTCAAGTCCAACATACATGAGTTATTTTTAGCCACTAAGGTTATGTTTGATAAAAATGATAATTAAGATCTGAATGATTATGATGTCTTAATAAATTAGATCATCTGAATGGTTATGAGGTCTGAATCTAAAAAACTGTTTGATAACTAAAAAATAAGTTGTCTCTTAATGGCACTATTTTATCATTTTAAAGGGTAAAATTTTATTTAATAATTTTAAATATTCAATTTAATAAAAATGAGTGAATAATATTGTTGAATATATTTATATAAAAAAAATTTATCAAAAAAATTTCATTAAGAGGTACCTCTTAATTATTAAGATTTCATTTTTTGTCTTACCGATTAAGAGGCATTCAGAGGTAAGAAAAATAAAAACAAACAACATCATGCCTCTTAGTGAATAAGAGGCAGCCCATTAAAAGGCAATCAGATGTAAACAAGCAGCACCTAAGGCAAGGATCCTCTGACCCTCCTCAAGTCCAGCAGACATGAGTTATTTTAGCCACTAAGGCAAGGATCCTCTGACCCTCCTCAAGTCCAACAGACATGAGGTATTTAGTCATAAGACAAGGACGCAATGCCCTTTTGCTTCAAGCCCAGCAGACTCTGAAGCTTTAGTCAATTAAGACAAGGACCCAGAAGACCCTCTTTCCAAGCCCATCAGACTTGAAGTCTTTAGTCATAAGACAAGGACGCAACGCCCTTCCGCTTCAACTCCAGCAAACTCTAAAGCTTTAGTCAATTAAGACAAGGACCCAGAAGACCCTCCTTGGTGTGTTGATGGTTGTTGGGTTATGCTGCTAAGATGAACTTTGATCTCCTTCATCTTTAGGTACTTAGCAGCTGTTGGTGATTAGGTTCTGGATGCCGCTGACATTGGTCGTTGATGTTCTTCTTCTTCAGGTATTCAGCAGATGCAGATGATCACCCTTCATGTACTGCTTAAGCTCTTCAAATAAGTTTGATGTATTCTTAAGCTTAGCAGTCATGAACACTTGTAGTCTTGTATATAGAACCCATTCTGTTCTTCATCTTGTCAGCTCACAGTGTTCATGATTGATCACAGAGTTGCTTTTTTAGATTTTGCTTTCAGCTCTAATCACTCTTGATCTTGGCTTCTTGGTCATTCGACTCTTAGCTCATATGTCAGCACTTCGACATACTTAGGTAAAGCTTTAGCAGATGTGTTGAATCAATGTTCTTGCTCCTATTCATCGCTCTTTGCAATCTTGATGCAGTTCATCTCTTATAGTTTCCTTCATTATTTTGCCATTGGAAACTTGCCGTTGATTGCTTCCCATTGCAAAGCTTCCCGTTGGAGATTCTCTTGCTGCAGACTTCTTTATTGTGGAGAGGATATTTTTAATAGAGTAAAATGTCAATGTTTCTACCTATGACTAATTTAGGTTGTATATTAACAGTCAGTCAACCAACCATGTATAGCCTTACTAAACTTTTCCACGAAAACCACTAAAGAGATGGAATAGAATAGTGTGGAGCAAAAACAATGGAAAAAAGAGAACATGATAAACAATAATAGAAGCACAACGCTGAAGAGATCCACCTAAAAAATAATGAATATTTTACTCTTTGAAGTCTGCAAGTAATGGTTGAGTCAGCTTCCATTAACTGGTACCAAGGTAGTGGAGTCATGTGAGATGCTTTTGACTGCTGAAAACATGGCTGTTTGAACCCCACTGAGATTGGTTCCCCATTTCGCTCATTTAAGTAATCAACTGCTCATCTTGGGATAATTAACTTAAGTGCTCCGATATCTGCAGTCCTTGCTGGACTTACGTACTCTACGATCAACTGAGTTGTAGCTTTTTACTTCTGATCGTAGAGTTATCTACTTGTTGCATAATATGGCTTTATAACCATGCATATTGTACACTGCTTAGGAAGTCGTAGAGTGACTGATTGCACTTGTTCTATGCTTTAATGTGATTCTTACTATTCTGAAGTCATGCTTTTTATGCTCTGTGATCTCCATTGAGCTTTACGTTCTCAGAGCATAGGTTCATGATTCGGTTGGTAGCTCTTTTATCATAAAGGGTTGCTCTACGACTTTCAGGTGCTAGTTCTGTTGTCTCTTTCTTTTCATTGAGTACGGTTCTTATGATCTTAAGGTGCTAGCTCTTTCATTTGTAGAGGAATGCTCCACCAATATCTCTGTTATTATGTCATAGAGAACTGCTCTACAATCTTCTGATGCTTTAGCACTTTCATTGTAGAGGACTGCTCTACTATCTTCAGACATTTTCTCTGTTGTGCTTAAGTGGTCGTTTAAATCTAGCAGAGTATCTTTGTTATCTTTGGCTCAACTCTACGATTACTTGATCAAGCTATTGCTTACCCACTCTACGATCTTGTCCAAGGAGCAGGTCGTAGAGTCTTGGTGGAATCGTAGATTATTGGATTGAGCTACTATATGATCTTTGTTAAGACTTGATGCATCAGATGCACTCTGAGATCTTTGTTTAGCTTGTCTGATAGCTTAAGGACAACTTACTTTGATAATTTTCATGAGGACTGTTGCCTTAACTTTGAATGCTCATGCAGAGGTTACTCTACGTTCTTGCTTGGTCGTAGACTGTTCATGGGAGTCATAGAGTGACTGACTGTATTGACTCTACGATCCCGAGACAGCTTAACGATTCTCCCTTAGCTTTACTCTGTGATGCCTGGCAGACTCTACGATCTTGAGATAAAGCGCTCTACCATGCCGAGTGAGCTCTTTGATCTGTCGAACCACTCTCTGCGTATGCCTGGATAACTCTACGATGCTTTGCTGGCTTAACTCCAAGTTGGCTGACTACTTTATGATCATTCTCTGGCTACTTTACACTCAAGCCGGAGTTACTCTATGATAGTTTGTGCAGTACTTTACGATCAGTCTAGCCTTAACATTTAGCTCATTAGATCAACCTAACAAGTTTGATCTTTTCTATTCTAAGTCCTTGTACATCAAATTCATTTAAGGACTTTACAATACTTATCATTACAAATATGCTTTGATCAGATAAATGACAATTCAGCTTAGATTATCCTAACATATTTGATCTTTCCACTCTAAGTCCTTGTACATATATTTCATTAAGGACTTTACAAAGCTTTATCATTGAATGTTCTTTTAACCATTTTGTCATCAATCAAATCTCATATATAATGAATTATAGAATCTCATGTAGATCTTTTAACAATCTCTCCCTATAAGAATGGATTTAAGAGACCCATGCAGATTCTCAACATATTATTAGAGTGTTAATTCCTGGGCTTGTTTGTTATTGTTATTGTGTTAATTCATGGGCTTGTGTTTTGATAAGTTGGTGTGTATTAAATAGTTCGATAATGATTTCTATTTTTAATAGGTTGTTTAGTGTGCTCTATTTTTGGCTTGACATAAATTGTCCATAAGTGCTTGGTTGGTGTGCTCTATTTTTTGCATTAAATTAGGGGATTGTATCTTTAAAATACATTACATCCATCAGAATTATAACTCACCAAACCATTTGCAAAATTGAAAGTCACAAGCTATTTGTTAACTTTGAATTCACAAGCAACATACATAAAGACTTTAACATTCAGTACAAATGTTATTATACAAAATATGCTTATTACAACAACTCTTTCAAGCTTGAACTAGAATTACTACCTAAACTTGCTTGCTTGCATATTAGTACAAGAATGATACCTAAAACAACTTTCAAAATACAACAAACATGTTTCTCTTTAGCTCTGACCATTGTAACCTTTTCCCTCAGTTTGACATTTTCTCCTGTCAGCCTTAAATTGCAATCGTTAAGCCTCTGATGTCTCCTTTTTATGCCGGGCAGAATAACAATTATTCTGCGGGCTAGTTTAGCAGAAAATTCACACGCAAAGAAAGTAAGAAAATTACCCAAAACACAAAGAAACTTCTCTGATGCTTAAATTATTATTATCAAATCAAAAACTGTCCATCATTCAACCCATAAGCCAGGTTTTGTAGCTAAAGGTTTCCTTATCAAAATGTAACAAAATTCCTATAATTACGGAAACAAACTCCCAATAGGTAACAACTTCCTAATAATAAAATACTAGCATAAAAAAATAAAACATAACTAAAAACAAGAATGTCCGAACCCTGAACTCTGATCCCAAACTCCCAAAGTCAACTGGGTCGAACTCCGAACCCGAAGAGATTCCCGAAGTCATCCGTCATTCTTGTGTCGATCCATTAACTCATGGTATTTCAGCGCCATCAATGTACTATCTGATAAATCAGCATCATCAGACTCAGATCCTCCTGCATCAGTCACCCTGTGTTAGAAAGAACTCGTCCTCGAGTTCACAGAAGTATTATCAGACTCCGCAAAACAAGGACTTAAGTGCTTCACGTTGAAGACGTCCAAAGTCCGCAAATGACTGGGAATGCGCAACCGATAAGCATTATCATTGATTTTCTGTAGAATCTCATAGGGCCCAATCTTCTGATCCTTAAGCATGTTATATTTGCCAACAGGACATCGGTCTCGAGTCAGCACTGCCCAAACAAAATCACCAACTTCAAAAAGTACCTGACGACGATGGTTGTCAGCCCGATCCTTATACTTTGCATTATTCTCTTGAAGATCGGTGCAACTGATCATGGATATTACGAAGATGGTCTGCCATTTCATTTGCCTTGGGATTCATACGACCGACTCGTGGAATGAGAGTTAAGTCCAGAACCCCGGATGGATTTCGACCATAAACAACCTCAAAAGGACTCATGCCTGTAGTTCTGTTCTTCAATCGGTTGTAAGCAAACTCGGCTTGAGAAAGCGCCAGATCCCATTATTTCGGCTTTGTCCCAGCCAGACACCGTAAAAGATTGCCCAAACTTCGATTCACCATTTCGGTCTGACCATCTGTTTGGGGATGGTAGGCACTGCTAAAATTCAACTGCGTGCCGAGCTTCTCCCATAAACTTTTTCAGAAATTCCTAATGAACTTAGTGTCACGATCAGAAGTGATTGAACTTAGAACACCATGCAGACACACAATCTCCCGAAAATAAAGATGAATGACCCAGTTAGCATCCATTGTCTTTCGGCAAGCTACAAAATGGGCTATTTTGGAAAAATGATCAACCACAACCAAAATAGAATCCGTAGCCCGCTCGGTTCGGGGTAGACCCAACACAAAATCCATGCTAACATCAACTGATGAGTGGGTAATATACCCATGAATTAGGTATTTTTAGGCTTGGTATATTGTTTGTTTTTGAGTATTTTAGGACATTTTTACTTGTTTAGTTGTTATTTTGCAGGATTAGGGCAAATCAGGACTTTTGGCATCATTAATGGCATGATCGTAATTTCCAGCATGTCTACAGCATTGGGGTGCTATTCCTTAGTATAAACCCAACGCCGGGGCACTATGGATCAATAAAAACTGATCGAGGCTTTGCTTAGCTGGGGATTCTAAGGTCAAATTCCTATTAAGTTTTGGATTCTAATTGAAGCTGACTTGGAGGAGGGTTTTCTTATAAAAAGGGAGGAGGTTCTCCATTAAAAAACATATAATACACACACAAAGATTGAAGCTAGAGGCTGGAGCTTGAAGCTAGAGATTACAGAGAAGCATCGCGAGGAATTCAGATTGGAGATTTGAAGATTGAAGACATTTACTGAGTTTTTTCTATTTTCCTATCTCATATCTGTAATTTAATTGTGATGACTTATTTAGGATTTATGATTTTTATTTTCAGCATGAACTAAATTAATAATTAAGACTGCAATTGAACATTTTATGTTTATGGATTATTTATTTATTTAATTCTAATTATTCATTCAAATTGAGTTGTCTATCGTATTTTGTGTTTATTAAGTAATTGTCTCACCAATAATTAGCGGGATACTTTAGATGAATTCGGGAGATGAAATTTAGGGTTAGATCTGAATGTGATAGCATGTATTCTTAGTTATTTGCATGTGATGAATAACTAGGGTTGTGAATTGAATAGGGATAACTCTTTTCGCTGCATGTAACTTTTGGGAATTGATGCTTAATGAATTTGATTCTTTTATTTTGCATAGGAATATTGCAGAATTAATTGAGCTAGATAATTTTATTTGATCACTTGGGAAAGGGCTTATAAATAATTTTGAATTCTTCTTAACAACTCTGTTAAATTTAATAATTGAATGATTTGGATAAATTAATTCATATCACATAATTGGGGATATTGTAGTCTTAAGTTCTATTCTACTAACCATTTTTTTAAAACAATAAATGAATGAATAATTCCTACTGTAATCAAACTAAAAACAAACTAAATGCACGCAGACCCTAGCTAAATAGATAAACAAATAACTTCCCCCCAAACTTAAATCCAGTAATGTCCTCATTACACCGAAATTGAAAAGTTAGGAAATAGGACTTCCCTGACTAGCGAATCAATCCTCATCGTCTGAAGGGGGATACGCAGGTAGGACAGGTGGAGTAGGCAGCTGCACAGGATCGGTGTTTGGGTTAAATCGAGAGAAAACAGCCGCCAATGCTGTGAACGAACTAATACTGTAGTTATACATTGTTGCTTGGCGTTGAGCGAGGTGCATGTTCTGCCTCTCTAACCGCCTCTGGAAACTAGAGGAGAGCTCTTGTTCTGCTATGGCTGACTCAGCCTCAGCATGAGGCGATGTAGGTGGTATCAAAATATAGCCCTCTCCCCGCGGATGTGAAACTGCTCCGTCTCATGCCCTGTACTTTTCAATGGTTAGATGATCAATGATGGCAATAGGTTGCTGTTCTTGCTCCAAAGCATGCTACTGAATCCCTGCCTGACGGCACAAATCCGTGATGAGAAAACCATACAAAAGGCCACCAATGATTCCACCTTTCAAAGCTCTCTTAATTGATTGCTGAATAACTATGCCTACATTTACATCATCAACTCTGCTCTCATTGTTCGCCCCAAAATGTCGATGCACAATTCTCTACAATAAAATTACCCGTGTCGTAGCACATCGTTTTGATGTCGCGTAGGCATAAACTTTGCACAAAGGAAAGCATACCATGCTTTGCCATGACGACTAAGTGTTAAATGTGGAAAAGTCACATTCTTATTCGTGCCAACTTTCATTGTCCATTGCGTTCCAGGTTTACATAAGCTTATAATTATACTATTTAACCCCGAATGTGAGTGCTCATAACTGTTCTTAGGGTTATCCAATCCGTAATAAGCATTAATCGTGTCACTATCAAACGCAACTAGTTTTCCCCTTACTTGCACCACATGGTCAACGTGTTTTATAGCGTTGGCGTATAATTCTTTAACAATTGAAATTACCGCCAACCTGGGTTGCTCCACTAGCTTAAACCAGTTTCGCTCTGCAATCATCTCCACCATGTCCTCGTCTAGATTGGCATCTAGCTTCAACCCACGTTCTAGAACTAGAGTCTTTCTAGCTAACACCTTGTTGAACCGTTTTTTTGCTTCCTCACTCATAAATCTAGACGAATCAAATCGTTGTCTTGAGCATGAGCTATCTCCCCTTTGCCTCTTTGATGGCATAATAAGTACACAACAGCAAAAATAATAATTCGTTCCCAAAATAAGAGCAAAGTTGATTTAGGTAATTTGTCAAACTCCTAACAGGCACTCCAATGTACACCCCCAAACTTGGCCTCTTTACACCACCCAAATTTCCAAAATTATCAATGCAATAATCGCAATGTGCCAACATAAACCCAAAGCACACCCAACAAAAACCGATTCAAAAGTGAAACAATAAACGAAAATAACCAACGTGGTTTTGCCTCGCTAGATGAAATTAATGCCCAAGTGCGAAGGTTATACCACTTTTGATGAATCTTCAAACTCTTGTGTGCAATCCGTTAGTGCTACGGTTTTAGTGTTGTAGAATGGATACTTTGAACGAGATTGGGTGTAGAGATGGACTTGGGTCAGGAAATATAGAGTCTGAAGTCAATTTGGAATAGGAGATGTAGAGGCTGGAGTCAATTTAGAATAGGAGCGTTTGGAGGCCGAAACCCCTTTTATTTTTTTTTTCTGACTTCGCCGATCGGCGCGCCCTGCGCTCTATTATTCATTAATTTGGCGTGTCCTGCGCTAGAAGCACCGAAAGTCTGATGCGTCGGCACGCCCCGTACCCTATTGCTTTCTATTCTCTACAACACCAGCGCGCTCCGCGCCTAGTGCAGGCATTCTTGGGCGCACCCTGTGCCAGACTATCTGTATCTTGACAAAGGTTGCTCCTCCTACCGTATTGACTGCCATTAGGACTTGAAAATCTGAGACAAATAAAAATTACTAAACTTAATAAATGGAACAAAATAAAACAATGCTTAATTAAATTTCAACTAAATATAAAAATGCAATAAAAATTGGGTTGCCTCCCAATGAGCGTTTGGTTTAACGTCCTTAGCCCGACTTCGACTTTCTGTTCTATTCTGCAAGGATGACTAATGTTTTCTCATGATTAATGTAATCTCCATAGTAATGCTTCAACCTTTTCCCGTTGACTTTGAAAATGCGTTTCGAATCCGGTTCTTCAACTTCCACAGCTCCGTGAGGAAAGACCGTGGTAATAATGAATGGACCTGACCAACCTGATTTTAACTTTCCTAGGAAAAATTTTAGCCTGGAGTTGTATAACAACATTGTTTACCCCATATCAAACTTTCTTGCTATTATTTTCTCATCATGCTACCTCTTAACCTTCTCCTTATACAACTTAGCATTCTCCTACGATTGGAGTCTGAATTCATCCATTTGATTCACTTGTAAGAGGCGCTTTTCTCCCACAACAGACATATCAAAGTTTAACTTCCGGATAGCCCAATAAGCATTGTGTTCTAACTCGACCGGAAGATGGCATGCTTTCCCATATACTAACCTGTATGGAAACATCCCTATTGGTGTTTTGTAAGCTGTACGATATGCCTATAGAGCATCGTCTAGCTTCCTTGCCCAATACTTCCGACTTGGATTTACTATTTTCTCGAGGATTCGTTTCACTTCCCAATTAGATACCACGTCTTGGACATTCGTCTGCGGATGGTAAGCGGTAGCTAGCTTATGAGTGACTCCATATTTAGGGAGAATAGCTGAAAACTGCTTATTGCAGAAGTGTGTGCCCTCGTCACTAATGATTGCACGAGGAGTGCCAAATCTGGAGAAGATGTTCTTGTGGATGAACTTAACCACAACTTTAGCATCATTGGTGGGTGATGCTATAGCTTCAACCCATTTCAAAAAGTAGTCTACCGCTAGTAGTATATAGGAATTGCTAAAAGATGAAAGGAAAGGTCCCATGAAGTCGATGCCCCACACGTCAAACAATTTAACCTCTAGGATTGTGTGTGAGTGGCATCTTGTGTCTCTTTGATATATTGCCAACTTTTTGGCATCTGTCACATTTCAGCACAAACACATGGGCATCCTTAAAGAGCATCGGCCAATAAAATCCACAGTGTAGCACCTTGGTTGCTGTTTTTTCTCCCCCGAAATGTCCACCATTATCAGATGCATGACATTTGTTACAATCCAAGATTTTAGAAAAAAAATGATAAGAGTTTAATGAAATAAATTTTTATAATTTATTATATTATACTGAATATGTAGATATGTACGATGTAATATGAATATCTGTGATGAAATAAATATTATATTATATAAGTGAATATAATATATTATTGGTGTGTAAATAAATTGTGAGACAATTTATAATATGGAAAGGATATAATTAACGTATACAAAATTATTATATGTGTATTAATATATTAAATTATTTTAATAAAATAAATTAGTACATTTATTATATAATTTTTATTTAATATATAAATTTTCATTTTTATGGAAAAGTATGTGGGTAATAATACTAATATATGTAATATGTTATACTGTTATAATAATAATAACCTCCAAGAAAAGAATGAGAAGGAGATGGCAAAGCCTTATAATACCAGCCTAATAACTCATCTCGACTATCAGTACGTATGGAGCAAGGCTAGGGAGTAAGGAGCAAGTATAAGAAGTGGGCAGCAAGAATAGATTCTCTATAAACCCAAATTAATTCCCAGTTTCCTCTCTTTGTTCCATCCGTACCACTCCTCTAGTATTCTCTCTAAAGTTCCATATTACAAACATCAAATTTTGAAGTAATCTAAAACAAGGAATTCAATCAAGAGGTAAAATTATATACTTTGGTTATAAATTATAAGAATAGGATAGTAGCACGTATTACACTTTGCTTGATTGTAAGAATTGGTTTGGGTTATGTCATGTATGATAAAATTGTGTGTGGTTAATCATTTATGATTGTCGAATATGATTCCAAATAAAATCTGGATTTATGTATATTAAACAAGCTATAAAATTGAAGCTCTTAAGCTATACCCACAAGCCATTTGATAAAATGTTCAAGTGAGAGTTTTCTTCTAATAAAATGAGAATTAAAGAGAATTAGTTTATAAAATTTTAGTTTCTTTCTTGTTATATGATGCCATCTTGGTTATGTCCAAGTTTGGGTGGTAAATGTATGTGTATATAGCATTTTGTGAGGGTTAGATAAGTATTAGAATATTACAATTTAAGCTCTGCAGAAACAGAGCCCATTATATTTTGGCCTGTCCTGAGGTGGCGCGGTCGCGCCACTTCTCAAGGCAAAACCAGCGCGACCACGTTGGTCCCCAGAAATAAAAAATAATTTTCTTTATCTTCTAAACTTCTGGGCATGTGAAGATGACTCCTTTATGCATAAGAATGTGTCTTATATGATGTCCAAGCTAGCTATGCATATAGTGACTTGGTAAAACTTGATTTAGTATAAGTTGTCAAATGAAAAACTACTTTGTTTTGAAGAAATGATCTAGATGTATTCAATTAAGGTTTATGTAGCAATAATATGGAGGTCAAATGTAATTATAATTAGTCTTTCATGAAATGAGCTAGTTTTGAAAAGAAATTTCAAAGTGAAATATTAATCAACGAATAAATAGATCTAATCTAGTTTTAAGTCTCCCGAATACTGTGTATATGTGTTATGTGCTATGTGGAAAGACCCTAGTATACCGGAATGTGAGCTATGCATTGAAGAGCTCAGTTCTGGGCCTCAGCAGGAGTAGCGCGGTCGCGCCAGTCCTAGGCCAAATTGCAGCGCGACCGCACCGCACTGCAGCACCATCAGACATTTTATATATTATCTGAAGCTTAATTAATGCATGATCATTTGAGTCCCTTGAGTCTCTTTGTATGACAATGAGTATAATTAGATATAATAACTATGTAAAACAAAGGTTTTCAATAAGGAAACGAAAGAAATGAATATTTCAAAATATAAACTAAAGTGTGAATAAAAACTGAATTTTTTGTGTTATACGTGATCTAAATGTAGTATGAGTGTTATTAAATGTAAAACTGAGTATGTGCCATTGTTTAGCATGTATACATTGTGTATATGTACGTAACTAATGTATTACTATACATGAACATAACTATGTAGGATACTTGAAGTAAGATTAAGCTAAAACTGTATCGTAATCTACGCGAAACGCAAGTATCTTAAACCATGAGCACAATTTTACATTGTGCAAAGAGGTCTTTGTCTATGCAAGTATTTCAATCTCTGAACACTACTTCTACATGGTACAAAGAAATTTCTATATAAGCAAGTATTTTAAACTTGTGTAATATTTTCATATTGTCCAAGTTTTCAGTTCGTTCAATTTCGATATTGAATACAAGTATCTTAATACTATATAAATTATCTGTGTTTATTTGTACAAGTTCCCTAACTTGTGTAGTTCAATTATTATTACTAGTATTTTGCTACTGTACATTAGTTCTTGATGTACAGTTAACCATTTGACAAAACTTTTATGAGTACTTGTATGAAATAGGTTAAAATTATGCAACTCCTTTATCGGTTGCACAAAGTTGGTCGAGTTTACTATAACGCTTATTTCAAAAGTTCAAAAATATATGAACTATTTAAACAACAAGTCTAAGCCATTTGATACGGCTAGACTAATATTCCTTTACTTTTCTTTTGCAAGTCTTGAAATATTATTGAGCTTAGGTAGAACTTTCCATCTAAATTATTTTGGTTTGGAATTCAAGTCTGAGTATGAACATCCCTTATTTGGGAAATTTTTATGCGCCAGAGGCGGTCATGATGAATGCAAATGTCGTTCCCGCATGTAGGGGCTGTTTGATAAAAACTGAATGAATCTGAATCTGAATGAGCTGAATCTGAATCTGAATGAAAAAAACTGTTTGATAATTGACATTTCTGAAACATCTGAATGACAATCTTTTACTATTTTACCCCTCTAAACTATACTAAACAAATTTATAATTTTGTCTGGACGTATTAAAAAAAATTAAATAATTCAAACAAATTATCAAATAAAGTATTAACCTTGTACCATGCATATATAATTTGTATGCTAAAGACCATGCAAAATCTAATTGATAAAAAAAAATAAAAAAACTCAATTGTTTCATGACACATTAGAGGTCAAGAATGTAATAACCTTATACCATGAATACCAAAAAAATAAGCTTAAGAGATCCTCACAAGACAGAAATAAGGTTCTTTCTTATAATCGAATGATAACTATACCAAAAGACAGAAATAAACTAGACAGAAATCAGTAAATAAATATACCAAAAGTAGCAAGTAGCAAGTTCATACAAAAGTTATGGCCAAATATCAAAAAATTAACCATTTGCACCAAAAATAACAAGTTTTGGCCATCGATCTATACAACATATTTAACTAGACAACAAATCCTAACTTACGTAAAACAATTTCAACCCAAGCTTCATTCTCATCGTCTTCTAGGAGCATTCATTGTTCCATATAACTTGCATTATCACAAAATATCCCAAGTGTCATTTTGTGTAATAGATTTTGTGATCCCCACCCAAGGCGATTTAATTTATCTTTGCAGTCCTTCAAAGAAGGTCCACTATTGTTATTCATAATTAGCTTTAAGGCTTTGCACATCTCTTCCTCTACTTTGGAGTTAAATTTCTTTGTTGAACTCTTAGCTTTTTTTTTTTGACCTTTGTCCTTCAAAGTTGGGAATGGAAGCATGTGATTGGGTACCCGAAGTTGATGGATTAGGAGGTGGGTTCGATGACTCTTGAGCTTGAGTACTAAAAGGGATATCCTCGATACTATGGATTTCCAAATCCTTATTTGGTTCAACGGTCCTATCCCTTTTAGAGCTAGGCCCCCAGCCATCAATCCCCGTAGCAGCAGTTCCATCATAGAGTTGAGTGCAAAGCTCTGGAAAACTCAAAGGTGAAGTCCTCAAAGACTCAACATGCTTATTTGCCTGCATCCAAAAATCATACCCAACATGTTATTCACATGTTTAATAATTTAACAAGCTTTTATGGTTAACTTAAAAAAGTAGTTACTAACCTTCGACTCTAGCTCCCATTCCTCATCCGTGAAGTTGAACGTGTTAGTTGTGGGATCATAATGATTTCCGGTCTTTCTTTTTAGTTGACACCATGCAGTATATTTTCCCTTTATATAATCATAACGATTTTTCATTTGCTTATGATCTACAATAAAGTTGTGGGTGTTCTTCAGTATTTCTCCCACATTTGACCATGAATATAGCTTAAGACTACCGCCTAGCCTACCATTTTCCGTAATCTCGCCAATACATGCTTCAAGAAAAGTTTTCATTACTTTATCATTTCTCCAACTCACTCTTGATTTTCTTTGATTTTGAGTTTCACCCAATTGTTCCATGCCTAACACAAATAAAATGATGAATTTAGAGATTCTAATCCTAACAATAAACAAATCTACTATAAACAAATATACTTTTTAGTTCCTTGCCCACTGCCACAGCTACTTTAGACACACTACAAATAAGCCTTCAAAGTTTGGTACATTAGACACCATATAGTAGTATGTGAACTACATTAGAAGCATGAATTTCCAGTTATAAACAAGCTTATTAACACAGTCAAAATGAATTTATGTTGCTCATAAACAAAGCTATCATGGTATGTAAGTTACATTAGTTGATTACTACATGATCACCTAGCCATAATTCTTGACTGCTTAGTTGGTAATTTTTTTCCCTCCAAATCAGCCTTTACACAGTCCATTGATCAAACAGGTAGTGTGCAGTCTACATACATACACATAGTACATATATTCCTACCCATTAGGTTCCAGCCTTATGGCTTTTGGTACATTAAAACAACAACAACACAGCTACAATAACAATACCAACACAGCCACAACACTAAAAACGAAAAAAAAAGTCACCTTTACCCACAAGCAGACCAAAATGAAACCACACAACCGAAAATCAAGTCATAACCGAGAAGAGAACAGCTAAAATTGTACCAAATAAGCCAAAATCCAAATTATCAAGAGAAAAAACACATAATCCATATCAAAGATCCATAAATTAATGCTTACCCAGTTACCAGAAGTGATCGAAAACAACGAATTCAGTATTGACTGACATAGATATATAGAAATTACTTCTAGTACCGTACTAATCTGCGAGAAACTTCAACGTAGTGAAAGCATGAAGAGAGAAAATCACAAATCATTGGAAAAGTGATTTGGGTTTTTTTTTTGCTAAATAGCAGCAACAACAAATTAGGGCGATGGAGCAGCGACGAGAGACGAGGGTTACCTGTCAAAGAAGCGATGGACCAACGATGCAGAGAAGAGATGGAGATGGAGATGGAGATGAAGATGCAGAGAATAGAAGAGATGGAGAGCCAAATGCAGAGCAACGCTAGGGATGGAGAAGCGGCGAGAGAGAGCAACGAGGCTATTTGGGTAAAACTCGTGATTCAGCCGGATTCAGCCCAATTTTTTTAAAAGAATCGGTCAGATGCATTCAGCCCAATTCAGATTTCAAAATTTGTAAACAAACAGTCTGAATGGCTGAATCGTTCAGATTCAGAGCCATTCAGCCCTATTAAGAGCGAAACAAACAGGCCCGTAGTATTGATCAACGCAGGGCATAACAGGCTGATCGCCCACCATGCCCGTAAGCGTGTCGGTTTACAGATGAATTTCTGTTTAAACTTTATCATAAACTTGAAAATACAAGTTCTTGGCTTTTGACCACTCAGCATCTGTAGTCAGTATGTTGTTTTGAAAATATAAACGCTTTGATAAGTTATTCAGAATTATTGTAGTTGCTTCACAACTATTGATTCGTTGTAGAAGTATATCTCAAAGAAAACATTTAATCCTTATACACGATATTTATTAACTACTATTACTTGCTGAGCAATTGAATGCTTATTCTTACTTTGAAATTAAATATTTTCAGCTAAGCAGGAACGTGTCGAAGGGTCTGACAAGGACAAGGGCAAAGGGAAGCTATATGAATAGTTGGAAGACGTTATTTGTAATAATAATAGTTTTGTTGTGATAATACATTATCTATCATGTAATAAAGTACTTGAAGGTCTTCGTACCTGGGATAACAAACTCTGATGTAATCTTTTAATTATTTAATATATTAAGCAGTTTGAATGAATGGTATCGTGTAGCACCAAGTACGGGTTTCAAGTACCCGAATTTGGGGGCATCACAACATTGATGTAGAATATTCTCCATTTCGACTTCAGGAACACACCTTCTTATGATTTGATTTGCGCACAGCTTAAATAAAAACGACTCGTCCCATAAATATTGCTTTACATCATGGAGAAACTTCTTCTTCTGCTGACTTGTCAAATCTGGCGGAAACACCTTACCCGCAATAAAATTTACAAAATTTGCATACCATGATGTCTCCAACCTTATTACAAACAGTTGTTCGTCCGAGAAAAATTCGTTTATTACTGCTTTATTATCCTTATGCAGTTCCGAATTCTCTAACCGTCATAAATGATCAGCAGCCTGATTTTCTGTCCCTTTCCGGTCCCGGATCTCCAAATCAAACTCTCGCAGCAATAATATCCATCGAATCAACCTTGATTTAACATCTTTCTTGGCTATCAGGTAATTGATTGCTGAGTGGTCCGTAAACACAATCACCTTAGTCCCAATCAGATACAAACGAAACTTATCAAAGGCATAAACAACTGCCAGTAGCTCCTTCTCAGTAGTTATATAGTTCAGTTGGGCATCCGATAACTTCTTACTATCATAATATATGACATGGAAAGTCTTATCTTTATGTTGGCCAAGAACTGCGCCAATCTCAAAATCGCTAGCGTCGCACATTAACTCGAATGGGATACTCCAATCTGGTGCGATGATCACTGGCGCAGTAACTAATTTCTGTTTCAACACTTCGAAGGCTTCTTGGCATGCTTTATCAAAATTAAATGGGACATCCTTCTCCAAAAGATTGCATAATGGCTTTGTGATTTTGGAGAAGTTTTTGATAAATCTTTTATAAAAACACGCGTGTCCCAAAAAACTCCGAATACCCCATACTAACATTGGTGGAGGAAGGCTCTCAATAGTTTCAATCTTTGCTCTATCTATCTTAATTCCTTTTGTTGAAACTTTATGACCCAAAATTATCCCATCTGTACTATAAAGTGGCATTTCTCCCAATTTAAAACCAAATTTGTTTCCATACACCGTTTGAGCACAAGAGTGAGGTTTTACAAATAATAATCAAATGAGTCCCCAAAAACTGAAAAGTCATCCATAAATAACTCGAGATTATGTTGAACCATGTCGGAAAAAATAGCCATCATACACCGTTGAAATGTTGCAAGTGCATTGCATAACTCAAAAGACATTCTTCTGAAGGTAAAGGTACAGTATGTGCATGTGAATGTCGTCTTTTCGTGGTCCTCGGGTGCTATGACAATCTAGTTGTAACTTGAGTATCCATCTAAGAGGCAATAATATTCATGTCCTGCAAGTCTGTCCAACATCTGATCGATAAATGGTAGAGGAAAATGGTCCTTACGAGTGGCCTTGTTTAACTTCCTGTAATCCATACAAACCCACCAACCCGTAACGATCCGTATAGGGATCAATTTATTGTTCTCATTTACGATGACTGTCATCCCCCTTTCTTTGGCACACATTGGACTGGACTTACCCATGAGCTGTCTGAGATAAGGTAGACAATCCCTGTATCCAATCATTTAATGATTTCCTTTTTAACCACTTCTTTCATTATAGGGTTAAGTCTGCGTTGTTGCTCTATAATAGGTTTCGCCTCCTCTTCAAGCAGAATCTTGTGCATATAAATTGATGGGCTTATCCCTTTAATGCCCGTAAGAGTCCACCCAAGAGTTGTCTTGTACTGCCTTAGTACCCTTAGCAACTTTTCCTCTTGAACCTCATCAAGTGAAGTAGAAATTATGACTAGCAGTGTAGACGAAGAACCAAAGTGTGCATACCTTAGATGGTTAGGCAGTGGCTTGAGTTCCAAAGTTGGTGGTTCTTCTAATGATGATTTGACCTTTTCTGATAGCTTTCCCAAGTAATCTAAGGGTTCAAACTTTGGCTTGACTTGTGTGAATTTTGGACATGAATCTAACATCTGAGCCAATTCTAAAATAGTTGAGTCATCAGACATGTTTTTATTTACCAATATTGCTTCTAGAGGGTCTTCATTCACTGAATCAATTAATGTTTCCCTAATTGCTCCCTTAATCAGATCAACCCTGAAACACTCTTCCTCTTCCTTTGGAAATTTCATAGCCTTGAAAATGTTAATGTTTACCCCTTCATCTTGGACCCTCATTGTTAACTCTCCTTTCTGTACATCAAATAGTGTTCTACCCGTAGCTAAAAATGGGCGTTCAAGGATGATAATCGGTATGTTACTATCTTCCTCAAAATCAAGAACTATGAAGTCCACATGGAATATGAATTTGTCTACCTTTACTAGCACGTCTTTTACTATTCCCTTTGGATAGATAAGAGATCTATCGGCAAGCTGCAGAGTGACATTCGTTGGTGTAGCTTCCTTTAACCCAAGCTATTGATAAACTGATGGAGGCATAAGGTTGATACTTGCTCCTAAATCACATAGACACCGACTAAAGAACTGAGTTCCGATTGAGCACGGAATGGTGAAGCTACCCGGATACTTCAACTTTGGTGGTAACTTCCTTTGTAGAATCGCGCTACATTCTTTCGTCAATGCAACCGTCTCGAACTCCTCTAGCTTCCTCTTCCTTGCTAAAATATCCTTCATAAATTTGGCACAGCTAGGCATTTGTTCTAGAGCATCTGCAAATAGAATATTGATCTGCAACTTTTTAAACACTTTTAAAAACTTTGAAAACTAGCTATCTAACTTTTGCTTTTGAAATCTTTGTTGAAACGGCACATGTGGTATGGCTGGATTCTGCTTTTCTTCCTGATGCTTTTCCACAACTTTTTCCTCAGATTTGCTTTCCGAATTTCCAGCTTCTTTTTCACCATCCTTAGCAGTACTTGTTTTCTTATGCTCCTCAGAGTCTATAGCCAACTCCTTTCCACTTCTGAATGTAACTGCCTTACACTATTTATTGCCATCTTTCCTCGGATTCTTCTCTGTATCACTAGGTAGAGAACTTTGAGGTCGAGTGTTTAGAGCACTTGCTATCTGCCCTATTTGATTTTCAAGATTCCTTATAGCTACTGATTGATTCTTTGTTGTCGCTTCAAATTAATTCGCCAATCTTGCTAACAATTCCTCCATTTGAAACAGCTTATCAGGTTGTTGATGTTGTTGGCATTGTTGAGGCTGAAATCTAAGTGGGAATGGTTGCCTTTGAACTTGAGATTGTGTTTGTGACTGATTATTGTTCCAAGAAAAATTCGGGTGGTTTCTCCATCTCGGATTGTAGTTATTTGCATTACTACCCCACTGTCGATTGAAGTTGGACAAAAACTGAACCGATTCAACATTTATCGCACATTGATCAGTCGAATGATTACCCGCGCATAACTCACAAACTGTCTCCATTCTCTGAACATTTTGTACCCCAAGTGCATCTATCTTCTTTGTAAGAGCAAAAATCTGAGCTGTCACTTGAGCTGATAACACTGTCATCGCATCCACTTCATAAACCCCGGCTGTCTTAGGTTGAGTCATCCTTGCAATTGGCCATTGATAGTTATTAGCTGCCATTGTCTCAAGCAGCTGATATGCTTCATCATAATTCTTGGCCATAATAGCCCCACCCGCTGTAACATCAATACTAGTCCTCACTGTACTGGCTAATCCATTGTAAAAAATTTGTACTTGAAGCCATTTAGGGATCCCATAGTGTGGGCATCTTCTCAACAAGTCTTTAAATCTCTCCCATGTTTCATACAGTGATTTCGAGTCTAACTGAACAAAAGAGGTGATATCATTCTGCATCTTCGCTGTTTTTGCAGGCGGTAAAAACTTTGCAAGAAATTTTTGCGCTAGATCATTCCATGTAGTAATTGAGCCTGGTGGTAATGAATGGAGTCAACTCTTAACTTTATCTCTGAGTGTGAATGGAAATAATCTGAGTCTTATAGCATCTTCCGACACTCCATGGTACTTGAACGTATTACAGATTTCCAGGAAACTAACCAAGTGATAGTTCGGATCATCATTCGGCAACCCTCCAAATTACACAGAGTTTTGAATCATGTGTATTGTCCCTGATTTAATCTCAAAATTTGTAGCAGTAATGGCGGGTCTCGTGATACTAAACTAAATTTTAGTAACTTGCGGCATGGCATAATCCCGCAATGACTTTTGCTCCTCTTCAGCCATTTTACCTTGCTTCTCTAGTGTCTCTCGCGTTTCTTTAACCCACTTACGCAACCTCTGAAGTTGTTTTTCGATGTCGTCCTCGTAAAGCAACAATTCTGGCTTCTTTGATCGAGTTTGCATACACAAGACAAGAACACCTGAGAAGAACAAAAAATAAAAGTTTAAATTAAGATTAACTTTATCAAAATTAATAATGACAAAATATTAAA
Source organism: Aralia elata (assembly GCA_034770075.1). Lineage (NCBI taxonomy): Eukaryota > Viridiplantae > Streptophyta > Magnoliopsida > Apiales > Araliaceae > Aralia > Aralia elata. The sequence goes on from CM068387.1 coordinate 62,042,696, forward strand.
ATAATTTCCCCGACAACGGTGCCAAAAACTTGTTGCCTAATTTCTTACTAGCACTTAACACGCAAGTATACGCGTTCGTTTGCAGTATTTAGCCAGCAAGGATATTACTCCCACGAGAAAATAGATTAATATTTATCAATTACCGATTTTAATTCAATTAATCCTATTTTAAACTATGAAATTTTTGGTTGCAATATGAAAATTTAAAATTAACAAAATTAATTACTAAAATAAAAGTTCACAAGAGTAAATGAAGATTTAATAGGTTAAGATTACAACTTCCCTTGGTATTTCATTTAAATCAATTTACTTCCTATTTAGTTTAGTAAATTAGCACGAATCATTAACCAAGAATTATTTATAGTATTCACACACTTCTTCCGAAAGTCACGTAAACAAATCCTCTTAAATTCGAACTCTAAGGAATAAAATTACAAGAAACACCCTAGTCAATTAACTCACAATATTCATATGTGAATCAAGTTAATTAGAGTTTTTAGGCACAAATTCTTTTAATGGTTACAAAAGACATGTAGGTATATTCTTATCCTACATACTAATCATATTAACCTTATTTAGATTATATGAACAGATGCTATTATATCCAGATCTCAACCTATACTCAAATTTTTAATTTTATATAGATTATCACAGTAATTATTGTCCAAATAATTAATCAATTAGCGCAAGATACAATAAACGATTCAATGATAAATAACTTGCATTAAACAGGAAGCATCAATTTAAACTATATGTCAAGTTCCGTTGCAATCTTAATTGAAATTTAGTTCATAGCAAGAAAGGGAAACATCATCCAAATCATTAATTCAAACATCTCAGATAATTACAAAAATTAAATATTAGAAAAAGAAGTAGAAGAAACTGTGGATTTGCTCCTAATCTTCTTCTTGATCTTCAGGATTTGCAATCCTCCTTCGTGACGTTATATCTTTGAAGTACACTCTAATTGCTTCCAATTCATCCTCTCTTCCAATTCCAAGTCACAAAACAAATATTTATAGTTCTCATAGAAACCCTAAGTAATTAAGCATCCAGAATCCTATTACCCCTCAAATTGGAAACAAAATCATAGTATTCACTTCTTTCCTCCGTCTTCTGGCGCCCCGCGCCCGTTATAAGCCTCAAGCGGCGCGCTCCGCGCCAGATGATCAACACCTTCACACAGTCTGACGCGCCCCGCGCCAAAATTAGCACTAATGCAGCGTGCCCCGCGCCAAATCATCAGTTTTTCCAAAAATTCTTCCTTTTCAGCAGCTAAGCCCATCATTGCCATTACCTGCAAATTAAACATAAAAACATAAAAAAGTAACATGCACAAACTCAAGAAACAACAATATTTTAAGGTAAAGAATACCGGATTCGTAGGTATTTAACCTACTCATCACTAATTGCATAACTAATCGACCATAATCCAAAAAGGACACTAATATGCCATGTGTTCCTTATCACCACTTGTCCCATTGTTCTCTTGCATTGAAGAATTCTTTTCAAGCTCATCAAGGCACCATCTCAGAAATGCATAGTTTTTTGAGAAAACGACATAAATCCTTGAATCTTGGATTGCATTTAGCAATTCCAATGACATTTATTTTTTTTTCTTTTGGTAATTAATGGTAATCGATGAAAGTTCAGATTCCAACTTAATCCAAAACTGCAATTAGATGACTGTCATGGTTTTAGGAATTTAGGTAAATTAAGGAGGAACTTAGAGAAAAAAGGGAAAGAGATTAGAAGATGATGAGAATGTGGGATAAAATAGGAGAGAGGAAGTAGTTTAGAATAGGGAGAAAGAGAGAGAGAGAGAGAGATGACAAAATAAGATTGATAAAAAAATAGAGTTCAATTACATATGCATGACCTTCTCAGTTCAAAAGGCTCCCTTATATAATCAACTGTTCAACAAAGATAACTTATTTTAACCTAATCTACTAACAACCAGATAAATATTAACCTTATCTACTGACAACCAAATAAATATTATCCTTATCTACTAATTAATTAATAGCTTCAACATTATCCTATAAACAACTAGATAACAACCACTATCTAAACTTTATTCATGTTAAAACTACTGTCACTAGTGAGGTCATGACAATAACCAACAAAGTTCTTACGTGTATTTCACCTATAAAACTCAAGAAGACATCATGATTCTAGCGAGGAGGTGAAGATGAGGAACAAAAGCAAGAAGAGTTAGATTAGTTACAATTAGTAGCCATGATGATGTAGGACAAGGGTGGAGGAAAGAATAAAGAAGATTCAAAGGAGATAAAAGAGGCTAAAAGCCACAAAGCACAAGGCTCAATTCAATAATACCAATCATTCAATAATTTCTCATGATGGATTACAACTGTTTATATAGGAATAGAAAAAACCCTAATATTTGGAGGCTAAGTAAAATATTAAGTAACCTAATTAAATAAGAAAATAAAAATCATAGTAATTACCTACTACCTTTAATAATTAATATTCTAGAGTATTCTACTAATATAATTAAATATATCCTAATATTATCTACTAAATAAGCTAATTACATTAAAATCATTCATAAATAATAATATATAATAATAACCCAATAATATTAAATTTCTCTTGCTTCCATCCTCATCATTCTCATCTCCTTTAAAAAAAAACTCGTCTTTGATGTGACAATAATTTGGAAGTTAACAAAGGTATCAAACTTGATGTTCCAGATTTTTATGGTGGCCATAACATTGATGTATCCCTTGATTGGGTGCATAGCTTAGAGAGTTTCTTCAAATAGCACAACATGAATGAGGCCCAAAAAGTTTATTTTGTCGAAGCCAAACTCAGAGGAACAGCTCGTGTATGGTGGAAAAATGAACATGCAAATTTTTGTAGAGCTGGAAGAGGTGATGTACAAACTTGGGCAGAGATGAAGCTTGTCATGGAACAACACTTTCTCCCAACCAATTACAAGCAGCGCAATCACATTATCTTCATGAATTTAGGACAAGGCAACCTATCTGTTGAGGAATACAGCAGTAAGTTTTATCATCACTCGATGTGAATTTGATGATGAAGAAGTTCTTGTTGCTATGTACAAAAAGGGTTTGAATTTCAGGATAACAAATAAGATTTTTGGAAATATATACACTACGTTGAGTAATATTGTTCAAGCAGCATATCAAGTTGAGGAAGAACTATCTACCAAATTTGTTAAGAGACCTTTCGTATCGAATTACAATCAAAGAAAGAATGGTTCATCTAATCACACTAGTGGAGTTGTTGACAAATCCCAGAATGGTCCATCCTCTTTCAACAACCGCAGTAGTAGTTCATCTTCGTATAATAACCAAGGTAATGGTTCGTTGAATTTTACTAATGGCTCTTCTAGTTCCAACAATCAGGGTCGTTCTTCTACGAAAAAATTTCAACAATAAGTCCAACAATGTCAATAATAAACCTCGCACAGATATTCATTGTGGCACTTGTGGTGGTCTTGGACACTTTTCTGCTCATTGTCCAAACAGCTTGGTTACTGATGTGATAAAAATATGTAACTGCAAGTGCACAGTGTCAAATTGAAGAACTGGCAAGTACAGGTCGAACCCACAGAGACTAGATTAATTTTAATGTATCCTTAATATCTATTTTAGGCGAATTAGAAATAAAGATTGAGAATCAATTAACTATAATTAAACTAACTAATAATAAAGAAGCAATCTAGGAATCCGAATCCATTAAATAATAAACATAACAAGTAATTCAAACTCTTTTATTTTTATAACTTAATTATGATTTTGATCTCCCTTCCCTTTAATTTAGTAATTTTATAATTAACGTGGGCAAGCATAGACTATGAAAATTTAAGGATTAACTATAACCCATCAAAACTTCTTTGAGCAAGCATGGATTATGAAAAACTCATATCTTAACAATAATCTATCAAAACCTCTTAATTAATTTAAAATCACATAAGAACTATAAAACGAAGGTATTTCAATAATGAAACATGAAGGCGAAATCAATTAAACATAAAAGCATAAATAATAGAAGAGATAAAAAATATTATCATGAATAATTATTTAATTTCATCTTCATCCTAGATTAAAAAAATTAACTAGACATGAAAATAAATAAACTAACTAAAATAAAGAAGAAGTAGAAAATTAAAAATAAAATAAAAAAACTCCCTTTAATTAACGATCCTTCAACAAGCGTACAATGAAAAATAATTTAATTTACTCCTACTCCTAACCTAAACTGACACTCCCTTCTCTCTAAAACAAGAGACCTATTTATAGGGAAAATAAATTTGTGCCCTAATTTTAAACTTGGCCTCTTTTATTCCCTTCTTGATTTCAATCTCTAGATGGTAATCTCCCAAGAGTCCTTTTCCATGTAGGTTTCAACTTCTTACTGGCAATCAACTTCTCAGATATCTTCTAGATTGACTTTCCTTTCTCTCACTGGATTTGATTTGCACACCAAGATTGTTCCACCTCCTTCCTTCTCCTTATAGGATTCTTCTTGGATATTTCCTTACATGAATAAGAGCATTAAATATTGCTTGATCACCAAGATTTTGACTTTATTGCAATAAAATAATAAATCCTACAAAACAAAATAAAACATATTAATTAAATAAACTAATATAATAAAAGAACAAAATTATGGATAATAAAATGTATGAATTATGTGTTTATCAAATACCCCCATACCTAGCTTTTGCTCGTCCTCGAGTAAAATAAAAAGAAAATAAAATAAAAACAAAAACTATACTACCCCATTTTCGTAGGAAACACGATTGCACTTAGCATGTGCAACAAGCCTTTAAACCCCAAGGTTACCCCAAGTGGACGAGTTGTGTCTCGTGAGGGTTTGCAGTGAATATACCCACAAAATTCAAAATTCAAAATAAAATATTTTTGGGTTCAACAAATTATGAAATCGAAAGAAAACTTCTAAGTATACATGGGCAATATACATAAGCAAGATTAAATTCAAAATCACACTTTCACCTTATCAAAAATACTTTATTTTCATTTTAGACACCATCCTTCATAAAATTAATTCCATGTGATGCATGCATTGTGTATGTGATGTAACTCTTAGTAGGGATTATTACCATGAAAATCAAGCAAATTCATTTTTTTCCCCTTTTTTTTCATTTTTTTTCATTCCTTTTTTTTCCTTTTTTTTTTTTGAATTTTTTTTTTCTTGACTTGTGCAATGTCTCGTTTTCTTAGGCTTTTCAAAGTTACCCATGTAGCGAGCGTTGGACCAATGACTCCCAAACCAGTTGGCTTTAGGGCACTATGTGTAAAAACACCCCTAAGGGCTTACTAACTCGAGTAACAAAGGCCACAAAATTTGACTAGTCAAGCTGCTTTTATCCATCATACTTTTCAACGTGAATATCGATGCTTCCTGAGGCTTGGATACCCAGTTATTTCGTTCAATGGACATTGAAACAGTTATTTTCTTTTCAACTTTTTTTCCAACTTTTTTTTTTTTTGTTTTTGTTTTCTTCAAATTTTTTCCGTTTTTTTTCAATTTGCTCAAATCATAGTTTATACCCCACAACTAAGAGTTAGTGAAAACGTGAAGTGCCAAAAATGCAAAGGAACTTTATTTTACTGAAGATGGTGTTTCGAACTAGGATTTTGTATCTTATCAAAGGTTCAAGAGTGCTAAATCTTTTAATCTTACGCATGAGTTCTGCTCCACAGATACTTATTAGAATTAATCCAACTCACAAAAAGTCAAACAATTTTTTTTTATTTTTTTTTAAAACAAAAAAAAAATCTTAAAAATTTTCCTAAAAATAAAAAAAATAAAACAAAAGAAAAATAAAATAAAATAAAATAAATATCTAATACTATAAATTTTTTAATTTTTCCTAAATTCAAAAAAAAAAAAAAAAATCTAATACTATAATACAAACTCCCCTCATACCTAAATCATGCATTGTCCTCAATGTATGCAAATGAAAAATAGAGAACAAAGATGTGAAAAAATTGTACCTTGTATGCGGGGCAGGTTGTTCTGCAAGAAAATGTGGTGAAAAAGAAAACAAATGTACATACCTACGAATTTCATATATCCTAAAAAGTATGTGACTACAAATGAATGATACAAATGGGCAAATGAGTGTGGTCTTTTCATGATTTTCCGGAGGTCTAGGAAATTGAAAATAGTCATAATTTTCATCACAGTTATGTTTAAAGTCTACCTCGGGAAAATATTCACTAATATGCTCAAAGTGTGGACGAATTGGTTCAAATGTATTGGGCAACTTATGTGAAGTGGATCTCAACATCTCATTAACCTTATCTAAATATTCAGATTCATTCCACTTTTGGTCAAGGTGATTTAAGAAAAAATCAATTGGATCATCTTTAATCACGAGTCTATTTTCATTCATTTCTTGAGTCATAGACAACTCTTGGATCATGTTTACTTTTATGGGCTGGTCTACAAAATCACTCGGTTGTTTTCTAGGAATAAGTCTTTCAGGATATAGAGCTTTAGGCTTATAGACTTGTTCAACCGACTCATTAAATGTGACATGATCAATTTTAGGCATAGACTCATAATTTTTAGACTCCTCAAATTGGCTTGACTCAAAGGGTGTAGAATTAAATCCAAAATTTTTATTTTCCTCATCATTTCCACAATCATCATGATTTTCAAAATTAACCTCAAAGTCACTAGAAAATTCATCCACCTCTTGTTCATTTATTATGGTGGCTAATCGACTCATTTGAATTTCTAGACGAGATATAGCTTGATTCGTGTTAAATTGATTTTCCATTAAAGCTTCCATAATTTTCTCTAAGGTATTTAATCTTTCCTCTTCTTCTTTTGAAAATTCTTGTGGATATTGAGGCTCTGGATTCGAATATGGATATGGATATGGATATGAATATGAACTTAGATAAGGATTTTCATAAGTTGGAAAAAATTGATTTACTTGGTGTGCATTAAAATTTTCATAGGGTTCTTGATTCCAAGTAAAATTATTATTCCAACTATAATAGGAGTCCATCTTTCCACAAATCACAAGACAAATAAACTAACCACGAAAAAAAAAATTAAAAATAAATAAATATCCTAATTCTACGGTTAACCTAAATAAAATCTAGACAGCTCCTAACTGTTCCAAGTTACACCTTAAGGTCCACAAAATTCAAAATTAATCAAGCCACTAGCCAGGTAAGTGTAAGAACGGTGGGAGTCTCTCCATGGGTACGGTGACTAATTAAATAACCACACGTTCTTTAGGCGTTTGCCTTTTGAACCACTTGCCTAGACACCAGTAGTTTGATTAATTAAAAATTCAGCTTCCTCTTGGAGTTTCTTGTCCTAATTGAGCTCGAGAGTCCTAGGGGCTAACGTCTACTTGATTTTATTAGGTCAAGGTTATGCAAAATGAATGGGTGGTTTGTGGGCCAAGGAAGGGTGATGAAATCCCCACCTTATCTTGTTATGGTTGTTGCCCTTAATGTTAGATTAAAGATGAAAATGCACAAAATAAAAACTATAAACAAATAAAGTGTCCTAAAACTATGTGAATTACGAAAGAAGGAGAAATTTGATGTACCTCGATCCTCCAGCAATCACCACAGTTTATAATTGACAAAAAATAAATAAAATAAAAACCTAAATAGGATGTGTTCTACGTGAGTGAATGCATGAATGCGGCAATTAGTTTTCTAATTAACAATAAAAACTAAAAAAATAAAAAATAAAAAAAATAAAACTAAGCTAGTATTTTTTTTGAGTTAAGATACAAAATACCAGGAATAGCGCAACAATAAAATCTTTATCTTTTCGCTCCTTCGATCTGCTTCGATAATCCTGGAAAGAAAAAAAAAATTAGAGTTGAAAAACTAATTCGAATAAATAAATATTAAGGGATAAAAAAAATTAATTCTAGTCCCCGGCAACGGCGCCAAAAACTTGATGTGATAAAAATATGTAACTGCAAGTGCACAGTGTCAAATTGAAGAACTGGCAAGTACAGGTCGAACCCACAGAGACTAGATTAATTTTAATGTATCCTTAATATCTATTTTAGGCGAATTAGAAATAAAGATTGAGAATCAATTAACTATAATTAAACTAACTAATAATAAAGAAGCAATCTAGGAATCCGAATCCATTAAATAATAAACATAACAAGTAATTCAAACTCTTTTATTTTTATAACTTAATTATGATTTTGATCTCCCTTCCCTTTAATTTAGTAATTTTATAATTAACGTGGGCAAGCATAGACTATGAAAATTTAAGGATTAACTATAACCCATCAAAACTTCTTTGAGCAAGCATGGATTATGAAAAACTCATATCTTAACAATAATCTATCAAAACCTCTTAATTAATTTAAAATCACATAAGAACTATAAAACGAAGGTATTTCAATAATGAAACATGAAGGCGAAATCAATTAAACATAAAAGCATAAATAATAGAAGAGATAAAAAATATTATCATGAATAATTATTTAATTTCATCTTCATCCTAGATTAAAAAAATTAACTAGACATGAAAATAAATAAACTAACTAAAATAAAGAAGAAGTAGAAAATTAAAAATAAAATAAAAAAAACTCCCTTTAATTAACGATCCTTCAACAAGCGTACAATGAAAAATAATTTAATTTACTCCTACTCCTAACCTAAACTGACACTCCCTTCTCTCTAAAACAAGAGACCTATTTATAGGGAAAATAAATTTGTGCCCTAATTTTAAACTTGGCCTCTTTTATTCCCTTCTTGATTTCAATCTCTAGATGGTAATCTCCCAAGAGTCCTTTTCCATGTAGGTTTCAACTTCTTACTGGCAATCAACTTCTCAGATATCTTCTAGATTGACTTTCCTTTCTCTCACTGGATTTGATTTGCACACCAAGATTGTTCCACCTCCTTCCTTCTCCTTATAGGATTCTTCTTGGATATTTCCTTACATGAATAAGAGCATTAAATATTGCTTGATCACCAAGATTTTGACTTTATTGCAATAAAATAATAAATCCTACAAAACAAAATAAAACATATTAATTAAATAAACTAATATAATAAAAGAACAAAATTATGGATAATAAAATGTATGAATTATGTGTTTATCAGTTACTTTTGTTGGTAAAGAAACATTGGTTGCTATAGAACCACGAGGCGATGCGTTAGTTTGTTTAGAAGTTGAAGTAGAAAATGAGCATGAACGAAGTGACAATGATAATGATGATGATTAGCATAATCTTCTTGCTCGTCCTCTTTGCACTATCATCGAGATAAAGAGAGAGAAGATTGGAGAAAGAGTAGTCTTTTCCAAACTCGAGTTCGTTGCAATGACCATTTGTGTAGCTTGATTATTGATTTTGGGAGTTGCAGAAATGTTATTTCTGAAGATGCTGTTCGCAAACTTGGATTGAAGACAGAGCCGCATCCAAGTCCGTACAAAGTTGCATGGGTAAACAACACCAACCTTGAAGTTCATGAAAAATGTTTAGTGACTTACTCCATTGGTAAATTGGTTGATTCAGTTGAATGTGACGTTCTACTAGTGAAAATTTGTCATATATTGTTAGGAAGACCATAGCTTTGTGACAAAAAAGGTACAACATTGTGGATACAACAACACTTATTCATTCAAGCATGGTGGTTATGAGATGAAGTTGATGTCTGCTAAAGATTCAACTCTTGTGAAGTTAAAGCATGCTATTAGATTGTTTCTTCTCAAGCAACTTCCTAATGAAGATGGTATCCTTGGTCCAGGTCCTAACTCGAGGACGAGTTCTTTTCAGTAGGGGAGAACTGATGTATATAGGACAAGGGTGGAGGAAAGAATAAAGAAGATTCGAAAGAGATTCAAAGGAGATAAAAGAGGCTAAAAGCCACAAAGCACAAGACTTAATTCAATAATATAATCATTCAATAATTTTCCATGATGGATTACAACTGTTTATATAAGAATAGAAAAAACCCTATTACTTGGAGGCTAAGTAAAATATTAAGTAACCTAATTAAATAAGGAAATAAAATCCTAGTAATTACCTACTACCTTTAATAATTAATATTCTAGAGTATTCTACCAATATAATTAAATATATCCTAATATTATCTACTAAATAAACTAATTATATTAAAATCATCCATAAATAATAATATATAATAATAACACAATAACATTAAATTTCTCTTACTTCCATCCTAGTCACATGAACCACTAGAAGTACAGAAAGATGAGATTAGCTAGGGTAATAATAGTAGATGATCAACGAAGAGAGAGAGAGAGAGAGACTGTTATAGTACTACTACTCAGGGTAGAGAATACAAAGAAACCATAGAAAATAATATAATGTATACTATCTCCCCGTTGTATACCTATATAAAAGCTTTTTCTTCAACAATTTGTAGTTTGTTTCCATCTTTAGATTCGCGGTTGTGAAATATCCAAATATTAAATAAATTTTAAGGCGCCTTCAAAAGATGATAATGTTCTATAACAAGTTGCCCACTTGTCAAACCTCACCCAATTTTTGGGAGATGCATAGTTTGAAATCAATACAAATTCAGTACCTATATTTTAATATTTAAACTTTTTTTTCACATAGTTAAATTTGCAATGATTGTCTATTTCATTCTTCTCCTAACACCCAAAGACTTTTAGACCGCGAGTGAAAGGGACAACAAAGATGAAAGAGCTAAAATTCGATTTATGTGCAGAATAAATTATTCTTTAATTATATTATTATTATTAGATGTTTTTATTGAATAGTGAGGATTTAAGTAATTTTAATTTTTAAATATTTTTTTACGATTTTTTTAGTTCTTTAGTACTTTTCTTATTCTTCAAGAAACATTAGGGTATTAGTTCTCGTAATATAATGATTTAAGTCTCACAAATACACTACACATTGATTATTGAGAGTTATTGTAGTTATTTGGTATCAATCTTCTACGGTTGAGAATCCTAGGGGTAGTGGATAATTCATAGGCTCAAGAAAGTTGTAAAACCATCGCCCTTGATTCTTTAGTACTTTTTCTTATTCTTCAAGAAACATTAAGGTATTAGATCTCATATCATAATATAATGATGTAAGTCTCACAAATACACTACACATTAATTATTGAGAGTTATTGTAATTATTTGGTATCAATCTTCTACGGTTGAGAATCCTAGGGGTAAAACCATCACCTTTGATTCTCTGTCATTTGATGTTCATGTCGCCATTAATTTTGAAGTTCCCAAATCTCTTGAAGTTGAAACTAATGTTTTTTTTCCTTCTTATTTTATTAAGTAAAAAAGTTAACCAATCTTGGGGGGTTTGGGGCATATAAATTTTTGGACTAAATACACTTCTATTACATCAAGTTTCATTCAATTCATAATTTGACCTCTAAAATAATTGGGCTTACTAATAGCTACATAAACTACCGAATTGCATACAATATCTTCATCCCTCCCCCTCCCCCCCCCCCCCCTCCCAAAAAAAATAATCATTTTTCAGTTAAAACTGACCGAAATACCTAAATTGCCGGTAAAACAAAAGTTTTATACAATTTGACCATGTTAAAATAAGGTTTGACTCCATTAAACAATAAAAATACTAAGAAATTATGTCTATAATAACTAATTTAAAGACTTGATAATGTAAAAAAAAATAAAAAAAATCCCATTCTTCTTTCCCTAAACTCCTCTATCACCGTCACCATTACCATCATCAACTCCTCCAACACCATTACGGTATTATCATCATCAACTCCTCCAACACCATTACCACATTACCATCGTCAACTCCTCCACCACCACCATTAACGCTCGCCACTGTCGCACCACCACTACCACTAAAAAAACCCAATACCAAATATAACTAATTTCAACATTACCATGTGCCTGACCCCTAAATCCACCGTTTAAAACTCTAACCAACTAAATCTTGACCTTAGCTGTATTGCTCATCGTTTTGAACTCCTCAAAGTTAATGTAACCATCACCGTCCGAATCAACGGTCTAGATCATCTTAACGCAATCTGGCTCCGTACATTTCTCGCCCAACTGAGTTAACTCAGACGAAGAGATGAGTCTGTTCTTATTGATATCATAGAGCTCAAACACCTCTTTCAGCTCCTGCACGTCACTATTGCTGTTCGGATCTCTGTCGTCGCCCTTGCAGAATCTAGCGAACTCGAGATTGTTGAATCCATCGTAGTCGGTGTCAATTTCGACCATCATACGGCTGACTTCCTCCGGCGAGGTGTTGGATCCGAGGGCCTACATCACGTCGGTGAGCTTGGCGGCAGAGATCTTGCCATCACCGTTGGTGTCGAAGCGGTTAAATCCCACTTTATCTCTCTCTCACACACACACTGTAAAGCCGGGTATCTCCCACTTTCTCTCTATATTTTATCATATCAAATACAATTTATTTGTTACATATTATATAAGTCTTATTTAGAATAAATTTTATTTTCTTTAATTATTTTTGTTTCTAATTATCTTCATAAATTTTATTTTATAATTGCTTAAAATTTAATGAATATCAACAAAAAAAAATAATTAGTATTTTTTTGGGTTTTTTTTTAATTTATTATTTTTTGATAAACGTTATTTGGTATAATTTTTAATTTTTAAAGTCTAACATTATTTAGGGTGAATTATATTTAGAAGTATTTTAATTTGGGGTTAATTATATTTAGTAATATTTTAATTTGAGGTTAATTGTATTTAAAAGTATTTTAATTTTTTTAATGAACTCAAACCACATTTGAATTCGGTCAAACCGTATAAAACCAATCGGGTCCAATTGGGTTGTCGGCCGGATCGAATATTCCGGTCAATTGCTGTAATATCCCAAATATTTCAATTATGATCTGACAAGATCTAATATTTAAGAATGATTATTCGTAGATTTGTATACAATTAGAGGTTATAACTATAACCTAAGTTATGTGCTATATGAATAAATAAGCTTGTATTGAACTTCAAATGTGTTATATGCTTTCTGTTATGTGTAGTATTTTGTGTTTTGGTTTAAATAGTTAACCTTAATTTTAGACTAAAACCTAAATTGAGAAAAAAAAGGGTTAAAACCTAAACCCTAAGGGATAAACCCTAGAAATAACCTAGGTTTCCTAGCGAAATGTGTATGTTGTAATAACATTCTGTTTTAAGATTTACCGATAATACGATGTGAAAATACATATTATCCAATAAAAGTTTTTCTCGAAAAACGTGTAAATTACTATTCACGATAATAAGATAAAATAGGGAAAAAGAAAAAAAGAAATATTTTTGTTACTTTTTGATCGTCTAACCATTTTCTGAGAAATAGTCGTCAAAAACACTATTCACCCAAAAACGCTTTTGCGTCTTTTCGATTTTTCGAAGAATACGCGAATGTTAATATTACGAAGAAAGATGAAATATCCAATAAAATTAGAAAATGAAAAACGTAGTTTTTCGACTGTGGGATAAATTATAGAAGTTAAAAACGAAGAATGCAAGAATAAATACGAGTACAATACGAAATATTATACGATAGAATATAAGATTAATACGAGGTATAATACGCGTGAAATACGACGTAGATACGAATAAATAAACTAAGAATCCATGTGAACTTGAATCGACCAATCAGATGCAAGCATGATGTAATCATGACGTCATCTTCAAAGTAGCACAAAGATGATGTCATCATGATGTCATCTTCAAAGTAGCACAAAGATGATGTCATCATGATGTCGTGGATTAATGCGAAAAGACTATTATGCCCTAACTTAGGAAATCCTATAAATAGAAGCCCATCCCATCTTCATTTCTCACCAATTCACAAAATCAAAGAGCAAAATTACTCTCTAGATATATTTCAAGTATTGATAGTTGCCAATAAATAGTTAAAACTTCCAATTTCAAAAGGTAATCATCTTAGTAGTTATAATGTTCGATTTCAATTCGTAGTTATAACTAATTATACATTTCACTAGTAGTTATAATGTCAAAATTCATTTTATAGCTAGTGTAGATATATCATGATCACTAGTAGTTATAATGTCTAAATCATTACAACTATAGTGAAGAAATGATCAAATCGTAAGTAGTTATCATGTTCAAAATTTTCAAAGTGTTCTTCGTGTTCTTCGTGTGTTCTTGAGTAAAAGTCATAAATCTAATATAAGTAGTTTTATGATTTTGGTATTTTTATGTTATGAAGTGTTATTGAGTCTTAGAACATGTTATCTTAACAAATTAATGCTAGTGGTACCATGTTTCACATGGTTAACCCAAGATATTTTGATCAAAGTAGACTCATAGACCCTTCTGCCCATTTTCCGAAATTTTAAAGTCCAAATCTGCTTCTGTAATATAAAGAAAGTTGTAGAGGGGGAAATTCTAATGAATTTAGACTCAAGAATCACCCAAAAATGTTTTGAAACGAAGAAGTTATGACAGTTTCCGTAAAGGACGTCAAAGCTGAAAATTTCTTAGAGGCTCTCGGGTTTAAGGACTTAAAAATGAGTTTTTGAGCTAGGATGTTATGGAGCCTATAACACCTATGAAAATAGTTAAGTCAAGTTATTATATGACATATGAAGTAATATAATATGATAAATCTAACCGCTTATGCACTAAATGATTGTGTAGGGTTATTTTATAAAGTTTGAGTTTAGTGTTTATTATCCTAAACACCAAGGCAAGTCTTCTAACTTTGTTACCTTTATGCAAGTACTATATCTTGCTATCAATTGTTATGGAGTTATTGCTTCTTGTTCAGCATAACTTAAGAAATGAATCATTATTTATATATTGCTTGTTCGAGCTTAAATTGTTGTGTCAAGCCAAATTGTTTGGTACGACATCTTATACTGAGAAATGAAACATCTTGATGTAAGGTGAACTGGAAAATTTCCCTTAAAATAAGGTGACAAAATTCCCTTAAGATAAGGTGACGAACAGTTGATTTTATATCAACATAAAATGGTAGGATGATATGCATACTCCTAGGATATTGGTGAGGCTGATCCCCTACCAGATATCCAAAATCAAGCTTTTCTAAGTCATTGAAGACTGATAGAACTGATTGAAATAGTTGGTTCATGTACAGAACCCTCAGTTATACATCTTTTGTCATCTTTCAACTCAAACACCTTGTGTTTATATTTTCAAATAAACTTGCTGAGCATTTGTAGCTCATTCTTGCGTACATTTTTCTTTGCAGCTTTAAATGATAATCCCGGCACTTCTGGGACAGACAAAGGGAAAGGTCATGTTAATTAGTTTTATTTTTCTGTTGTGAATGTTTTCAAGTCTTATGTCATTTGTTGTAATAAAGATACAGTACTGAGAACGATGTAACCGAATCTAATGATATGTAACATATTATCACATTTTATTATGTTAATTGCGCTATACTCTAATCTTTAAATTGTTTAGAATAGTTGTACTAAGTTAAATACAGTATCTATATGAACTATACATCTGAATGAGGGTATTTGAATGATATTGAAAATCCTATAAGCTCTGAGGTTATACTTAATGAGCGCCGGTAAGGTGCCATCTTTACTGGAATGCGCCCCTCAGTTCTATGGATAATCTTATCATTAATACTGTGAATGTCAGATAGATAGGAACTATCGATATGAAAGAGATATTCATCAGTTATAAATCTATGCATCCAAGTGAGGGTATCCAAACACAGTTGAAGTTCTGGCCAGAACTATTAATTGTTATGGGATACTGTGAACCTTGGATAGATAGAAGTTATATATGATAGAATATTTATAGTTGAATAGTTTCACGTGAGCACCAAATCTGCTACAGGGAGTGTAGAGAATTTGGGGGCGTCACAATTGCTGCCGAAAAATAAATTTGGAGGGAGATTGTATGCAATTTGGTAGTTGATATAGCTGTTGTAAGGAAGCTACTAAATCAAAGTGGAAATTATCATACATACAAAAACACAAAGACTTACGTGGTTCGGCAAATCGCCTACTCCACGGAGGTAGCACTAAATATATAAACTGAAAATTGAGGGATGATTTTACAAGGAGGATACATGAGTTTATATAGGAGATTGGAGCACACCTCTGTCAATAATGGTGTGCTCCATCTTCAACAAAGTCTGCCATCACCAACCCACTACCTACAGTGAGCCACCAACCCAACCAGCCTAATACCAACAATCTCCACCTTGGCAAACTTTCAAGGATTTGTGCTACCTTCAATGTACCCTTAGGTGCCAAAAACACGAGAGATATTGACCAAGTCCAAATAGTGCTGAAACTTGATCCCTGAAACCACCTTTGTTAGCATATCTGCAGGATTATCTGCAGTTCCGATTTTCTGAAGTAGAATGTCGCCTTCTTCTACTATTTCTCGAACAAAGTGGTACCGTACGTCGATATGTTTGGTGCGACCATAATAAACTTGATTCTTTGCCAGACATATGGCACTTTGACTGTCACAAAAAACCTTGATATTTTCTTGACAGATTTCCAAGTCTCTGACCAAATTGTGAAGCCAAATAGCTTCCTTAATTGCTTCTGTGATTGCCATGTACTCTGCCTCTGTAGTAGACAAAGCAACAGTTGATTGTAGCGTTGATCTCCAACTTACTAGTCCTCCTGCCATAGTAAATACATAACCAGTAGTTGATTGACGCTTATCGAGATCACCAGCATAGTCAGAATCGACGTATCCAACTAGACGATTGACAACAGTCTTGTCTCTCTCGAACTTCAAACCAATATCTACAGTACCTTGAATGTATCGTAGAATCCATTTCAATGCTTGCCAGTGACCTTTGCCAGGATTATGCATATACCGGCTCACCATGCTGACAGCATGTGAAATGTCTGGTCTTGTACACACCATTGCATACATCAGGGCTCCAACAGTATTGGCATATGGGACAACATTCATCTGCTGTTGTTCGTCATCTGTACTTGGAGACATGGATGCACTAAGTTTGAAATGTGGGGCTAACGGAGTGCTTACAGGTTTAGTCTTATCATCGATAACAAACCTCTGTAGTACATTTTTCAGATATTGAGTCTGTGTCAAACAGACTGTCCCTTTTACCCTGTCTCTTTTGATTTCCATTCCAAGAATCTTCTTGGCCTCTCCAAGATCCTTCATTTCGAACTCTGAGCTTAACTGAGCCTTCAGCCTGTCAATCTCCACCTTGCTCTTAGATGCGATTAGCATATCATCCACATATAAGAGCAGATAAATAAATGTACCATCTTAGAGTTTCTTCAAATAGACACAGTGATCAAACTGACTGCGTGTGTACCTCTGATTCTTCATAAAGCTGTCAAACCGCTTGTACCATTGTCGGGGTGACTGCTTCAAACCATATAGTGACTTGTTTAACTTGCAAGCCCAGTTCTCTCGTCCAGGAACTTTGAACCCATCTGGCTGAGACATATAAATCTCCTCGTCCAAGGTTCCATGGAGAAATGCAGTTTTGACATCGAGTTGAGCTAGCTCGAGATCAAATTGTGCGACCAAAGCTAGTAATAAACGAATAGAGGAATGTTTAACAACAGGTGAGAATACCTCATCGTAGTCTATTCCTTCCCTCTGTGCATAGCCTTTTGCTACCAGTCTAGCTTTGTACCTGATGTTGTCTTTTCCTGGAGCACCTTCCTTCTTAGCATAGACTCATTTGCATCCAATCACCTTGTTGCCTTTTGGAAGTGAAACCAACTTCCAAGTTTGATTCTGATGAAGAGATTGCATTTCTTCATCCATTGCTGCCTTCCACATACCTTGTTCTACACTAAGCATAGCTTCTTTGTAGTTGTACGGAATGTCAGCTTCAGTTATGGGAAGTGCAAATGCTACCATATCAGTATATCGAGCAGGTATCTGAATATTTCTCTTCGGTCTCCTGGTGGCAATAGATTCTTCTTGATGTGTGGTCTCTTGTAGTGGTGCTTGTGCTAGTACCTCCGTCTCAACGGAGCTATCATCCCGATCGTCATCATCTTCAGGATGATCGACTATTTGAGTTGGTTTTTCTGGAGTTACAGGATTATCTAACTCCACCTGGTTCTGATTCTCCTTTTCTACAGTTGTTTGTTTCAACATAACAGACTCGTCAAAGATAACGTCTCTGCTTATCACGATCTTCTTTGACTCATGGTTCCACAGACGGAATGCTTTAACTCCGTCACTAAAACCCATGAAAACAGCTTTCTTGGCTCTAGGATCCAGTTTTGATTCCTTCACATGAAAATATGCAGAGCACCCGAATATATGTAGACAATCATAATCAGAAACGGATTGTCCAGACCATACCTCCTTGGGAATTTTCCCATCTAGTGCTGAAGCAGGGAGTCTGTTGATGATAAAAGAGGCATATGACAAAGCTTCTGCCCAAAATGCTTTGCTCAATCTGGATTGGGATAACATGCATCGAACCTTATCAACCAAGGTACGATTCATTCGTTCTGCTACACCATTTTGTTGTGGTGTGCCTGACACGGTGAAATGTCCGACTATTTCCTCGTCCTGACAAACTTTCTAAAATGGATCTGACTTGTATTCCCCTCCATTATCAGATCTTAGCCTCGTAATTTTCTTACCTGCCTGGGTTTCAATCATTGTCTTCCATTTAAGGAAGATATCCGGAACTTCATCCTTGTGCTTCATGGTGTACACCCAGACATACTTGGAAAAGTCATCAATAAATGTCACAAAGTAATGTTTACCTCCCAATGAAGCATTTCTGGAAGGCCCCCAAACGTCAGTGTGAACATAATCCAGTGTTCCTTTCGTACGATGCATAGCAGTGCCGAACTTGACTCGTGTCTGCTTTTCCAAGACACAGTGCTCGCAGAAGTCGAGTTTTCCACTCTTAGTACCTTTTAATAGACCCCGTTTCACCAAATTCTGCAAGGCCTTTTCACCGACATGCCCTACCTAAGCGCATGTGCCACAGTCGTGAAGTATCAGACGAATCTGCTTTTTTGATACAGTCGGAGACGGATGCACTCCCAGAGACTGTGTGACCATTGATAAGTAGATTTCATACCTACTTATTGGATGCTTTTTGGTTTCATTTGTTGTTTACCTAATAGCTACTTAGTACATTTTCATGCATTTTTTCCTCTCTTTCGGTTTTGATTCACTATTCTCATTATAAGGCTTTTGCATGCTTTTTGGTGAATTTGGCTCGGGGTTTATTGCATTTGTGGATGGGAGCTATTTGATTGTTTGTTGCTCATGCAGGACACGAGAGTCAAGAAATTTTGTTACAGTAGCAGTGCAGCAAACTGGCAGCCGGCGCAGCTGCGCCCTGCTTAGCCTTGAGGCCGGCGCAGCTGCGCCCTGCTTGGCCTTGAGGCCGGCGCAGCTGCGCCCCTCCTGTTCATCACCTACCCCCGGCGCAGCTGCGCCCCTTTTACAAAGGGCGTCGGCGCAGCTGCGCCTGTCGCCAGCCAGCCATGCAGCACGTTCCATCCAGCGAAGCAGCATTATCAGGAAATGGAGTGGTGCCTGATTTTGAGGATTCAGTGGGTTTGAACTTTATTAGTGGGAATCAAAATAAGTCAAAAGAAGACAAATCATGCATGCATTATTAGCCAATTTTGGAATTCAATTTGTAGACTCTCCTCCTACACGAAAAAGAGAATAGTTTACTGCATGTTAGCTTCAAACTTGGAAACAATCAGCTGAGCATAATTGGCATTTGGGAATTGAAGAATGGAGCTATATGGATGCTGAATTGGAGATTGGGAGCAAGAAATCAACTATCTACACAACTTGGAAAATCATCAGAAGTTGCATAACGGAAACAGGGAGCTTGAATATTTTCTGTTTTTGATTAATTTTCCTATTATGTAATTATGATGATGAACCAATTGTGCATGATGAATTTTAGTCTTGTTATTATGAACTAAACTTAATTCTTGGGATTATAATGGATCTTTTGCATTACTAAGAATTGAAATGCTTCCTTATTTTTGCTAGTTGGTTATAAAAGGAATGTCTAGCATAATCTATACTTCATGTTTAATTGCTTGATCACCAATTACTATGATAATTTATATGGAATTGAGAAAGGAAATATAAATTGAGATCTAATTATGCTAGCATATGTTCATAATCTTTACATTCCTCGTGAAATTATGATTCGTGCTTAGGATAGAGATATACCGAAGCACCATGTGTGGTCATTTGAAAACTTGTTCTTAAACCCTTTTGATTGTAATTCACATAGAAATATAGTGCGTTAGTCATCTAGGGTGTTCACATTCATTCTATCAATTGTGGATTTAGTGTGATATGGATATGGTGCATCGAGAGATGGTCATATTTCACTTTCGTGTTTTCGACCAACATTCTATAGTAACCAATTAGCAACAATAGGAAGCATGCCAATCTAAGTATGTATTAAGTGAAATTATAATCCCAAGCCCATAAAATCTGTATTTTTACAACCAAATTTGTTCTAATTGTTTTATTAGTAATCGTTAGATTATTTCATCACTAAAATCGCTTGTTTAAAGAGGCCGAACTAATTATAAGATCGGTGTTTGTAGTCATAAATGCAATTCAATTCCTCGTGGGATCGATACTTTACTTACTTTATATTACTTGTGGATCACGTGCACTTGCGTGTATGAGTTTTATTTGTTATACATACAAATATCCCAACAACCATCAAGGAAATATAGATTTCTTTCTCGTATTCCCTTCATAGCTAAGAATGCACTGCGTACAACCTTCAAAACTCCACCTTCTATGGTAACCTTGTAACCACTGGAGTCAAGAACCCCGAGAGATATCAGGTTCTTCTTCAGATCAGGGACATACCTGACGTCTGTCAGTCGTCTGATTGTACCGTCATGCATCTTCAAACGTACAGTTCCAATACCTTTTGTCCGACATGCATTGTCATTTCCCATCAAGACAAGCCCTCCATCGATGTCCTCGAAACTTGAGAACCATTGTCGATTTGGACACATGTGATAGGAACATCCAGAATCCAGAATCCATCTATCAGATGAATCAACTGAGGAAGAAACAGAGAATGTTGAGTCATCTTTGTCATCAGCCTTTCGTGCCATATTCGCATTAGACTTGTCTTTGTTTGGACAATCTTTCTTCCAATGCCCTTTCTCGTGACAATAGGCACACTCATTATTTGCAAGACATCTCCGAGATGATCCTCCTGACTTCGAATGGGATCTGCCTCGTTCTTCAGATTTGCCAGATTTTCTGTTGTTCGTCCTGCCTCGGGCAATAGTCAGAGCTTCTGGTGTCGAATCTCTATGATCATTTTGATCCTTCTTCCGGTACTCGTTATTCACCAAAGCATTTGAAACATCCATGAATTTAACCTCATCTTTACCATATAACATAGTCGTGGTTAAGTGATCATATGTTTCAGGCAGAGAATTTAACAATAGCAGAGCCTTATCTTCATCTATAATCTCAACATCTAGATTTTGCAGATCGGCAAGTATTTTGTTGAAATTGTCAAGATGCTCAATCATAGGCGTACCTATCTTGAAGTGGAATCGAAAGAGTTTTTTTTTCAGATAGAGTCGATTCTCTACACTCTTTGTCATATACTTATCTTCCAGCTTCTTCCAAAGACTTGAAGCCATTGTTTCTTTCATGATAAAATATTATTGATCTTTGGCGAGACACAATCGAATTGTGCTACAGGTTTGACGGTTAACATATTTCCAATCATCATCAGAAATATTTTTCGGTTTGGATTCTAGTGCAATATCGGATCCCTCACGGAATAACAGATCCATAACTTCGCATTGCCACATGCCAAAGTTGTTTGTGCCGTCAAATTTTTCAATATCAAACTTAGCATTTGACATTGAACTTCTTTGCCAAGAACTGCTGGTGGATGGTGGGTTTTGATCCTCAACTTTTTCTTCGCCTTTTGAACCATCCATTGTGCTTCAAAACAAACTTATAGAGCTCAACTAAGTAACAACAGTACTTTAGGAGCGTAATTAGCAGAAACGGATGGCACAGTTGCGTCCGAAATGGTCCAAAACCTTGGAAATGATACTGAGTTTGTCAAAAACAGACTTAAAACGAGCTCAAACGGATCAAAATACCAAAAAATGTTAAACGGAATATTCCGTTATCTTTAACGGAATATTCTGACGGCGTTTGCTGATGCAGTGCTGATGTCACTGGGTCGACCCAGCTGCTGGATCGGGTTCTGGGTCGGGTCGGGTTCTGGGTCGAGTCGCCCCACTGGGTTACTGGGTCGGGTTTCTGGGTCAGGTCGACCCGCGGACTTCTTCTTCTTCGCCCGATCTGCTGAATTTTTTTTTTTTTTAACTGTTACTTTGACCGCGATTTTCGGGAGCATACGACGTCCAAATGACACGCCGTTTGTTCCGTTGGACTCCTGGCGACGAGGGCTATCTCCTGGTATGATCAGAACAAAATTTCGACCATTTTGATTTCTGGGTGGTTTGAACAACCGTGGCTCTTGATACCAATTTGTTGTAAGGAAGCTACTAAATCAAAGTGGAAATTATCATACACACAAAAACACAAAGATTTACGTGGTTCGGCAAATCGCCTACTCCACGGAGGTAGCACTAAATATATAAACTGAAAATTGAGGGATGATTTTACAAGGAGGATACATGAGTTTATATAGGAGATTGGAGCACACCTCTGTCAATAATGGTGTGCTCCATTTTCAACAAAGTCTGTCATCACCAACCCACTACCTACAGTGAGCCACCAACCCAACCAGCCTAATACCAACAATAGCAATTAATAAGTCCAATTATTTTATGAGCTAAATTATGAATCGAATGAAACTTGATATAATAAAAGTGTATTTAACCCTAATTTTTTTATAAATACAAGTTGTTCTATATTGCATATCACTCATGGTGGGTGATCCTGTCACATGAGATGTACGTGGATCCGAAGCTTCATCGTGCTTTACAAGAAAACATAGAAGTCTTTGCCTGAATCCCAATCTTTGGATGTTAACAAGAATGTGTGTGTACATTTACATATCAACAGTACGTACAAAACAAAATGTTACACACTAGCTGTTGACCACAGATTGATATAGTGTATGAATAATAATCTACGTATAAACCTAAATGGCATAATATCTACAATCCATCGTACACTGACAAGTGATGACAACTGATAACTATTCTATACCTGAAAAGTTTATTAAACATATTCTTTCTTGATTTTAAAAGAAATGTGCCAACAAGTATAAACAATTTGAATTTTTTTGAGAAAACTACTTTATTTTTCTTGTTTGATACATATCATCAAGATTACTTAGACTGAATATAGTATCCAGGAGACCAACCTGTGGAATGCATCAAGGTCATCGGACAGTAATCTATTAAGGCCATGTTCCGGAACAACTTATGAGTTGGTCAAACCAACTTATAAGTTATTTTTCACTATTAAGGTGTTTGGTAACCACTTATTTTTTGACTTATAAGTTGAGTTTTAAGTCAAAAAAAAATAAGTAACAATTTGTGACTTATTTAAAAATGACTTATAAATTATTTTAAAATAAGTTAGTTTGACCAAATATAATGTCTATTTTGTCCCTCTTCTATTTTACCCATCTTTTTATTACTGTCCTTTTTAATAATCTTTATATTTATTTTAACTTATAAGTCATTATGAGCCGAATACCTTCATAACTTATTTTAACTTAATTTTTGACTTAATTCTATTTAGAGAATACTTTGGCACACGACTTGAATTTGTATTGCATAGGTCCTTTGACCAAGATTATATTGTTTGCCTATAATATTAATATTTGAACCTGATTAGAATCTGTTAATATAAGGTATTGAAAGGAAAGTAGTGCGAACCTTCAGAAGTCTTAATTGATTATGATTTAGGAAAATAACCCAATTATTATATATTTGGAACAATTAATAGATTGTTATAGACGTAAGCAAAAATAAAGATAGGTTGTATTTTTCAGTAATATATTTGGAACAATTAAGAGATCAGGCCACACAACATGGAAAACGGAGGTGCCCTATAATAGATTTCCAAAGAAGTAACTCCCCACCCTTCCCTCTCCCCTACCTGTCCACCCAAGCACGACTAAGGATAAGAAGAAAATTTGATAATGAATTAAATTGAGAAACACAATAAATTAACGGAAACAACCTCTCACATATTCACATAGGTGAAAAAATAAATTTCCAAAAGAGAGAGATTGGCCAGGATAAATATTAAATATTAGTGATCAATGAGGAGCTTTTGCATGATTTGGTAAATCGACCTTTAAAGGGATCCACCAGGCTCCAACTAGGACAAAGTTGACTATATCCAGATAAATCCATATACGAGTAACTTAAGATTCAAATACATTTTATAAGACTTGCACGAGAGTGGCACCAAATGACATTGTGACTTCTGTAACTATTTCTAGAAATGAAATAAATCAAGCGCCATACAGTTGCAGCTGAGGATGAGACTTGTGGAGTTCCATCAACAATTCATCACATGCAATACTCGATCCTTTCGAAGTTTCTTTGGGAAAACTTGGTAAGAGCTCCATTACATTGAGATCCTCCGAGAAATGACAGAGACACGTCAAAATAGTAGAAGTTATTTTTGAGTCTAGTACCATACCCTTAGCAGCCATCTGACGAAGTAAATCAATAATTTCTTCTGACTTCCCCGCTTCACCTAGACCTTTTAGTAAAGAATCATATACGAAGTTGTCAGGCGTGAAGCCACTAGCAACCATCCTCTCAAAAATGCTTTTAGCCTCCTCCAACTGTCCTAGTTTTGAAAATCTATTTATCAATATCGAAAAGGTCAAAGCATCTGGGGTTAAACCCCTTTGATGCATATCCATGAGTAATTCTTTGGCAAACTGAATATCCCCTGCTTTGAGAGTTGCATCAATGATAGTATTAAAGGAGATAACATCAGGCTCACAATTGGTATTCTTCATTTCTTGGAACAATCTCCTAGCCTGCTCTAAACTACTCTCCCTACATAAGGCTGCCATCAATGTATTGTAGTCTACTAAGTTAGGACTCAGACCAAGTGTTCTCATTCGACTGAAAATACCTTTTGCAATATTGACCATTTTCAGTTTGCAAAATCCATCGATTATAAGATTATAGGTATATGAGTTTGGAATTAATCCCAAATTAAGCACTTGCTTCCAAAGTCCTATAGCCTTTTCAATATTCCCTGCTTTTAGATAAGCCCCTATGAGCACATTGTAAGTAACTATATTATCAAATCTCTTACTCTCAACCATCCTGTGATGGATATCTTCTGCCTCATTAAGACGGCCTTCTTTGCAGAGCCCTTGGATTAGAAGATTATAAGTAATAACATCTGGCTCAGTATAGTTCTTGTCCTTCAACATCAAATTGAAAAGTGACAATGCATCATCAACCATACCATTTTCACAAAGCCCCCTCGCTAGCGTATTGTAAGTAAATATATCTGGCTTCTTACCCTTCTCCATCATCATTCCCAAAATTTTGAAAGCACCTATTACTGATCCTTGCTTGCAGAGTCCATTGATTAGAACATTGTATGTCATATTACTAGGATCATCACCCTTTTCTAGCATTAAATTCAGTAACTCTGTAGCCTTGGTTACCTTCCCTTCTTTACAGAGCCCTTCAATCAAACCTGTGTAAGTATTAACATTTGGACGGATACCACGTGCCATCATACCAGTTAGCATTGCAGCGGCTTCTTTTGACTTACCCATCTTACGAAGTCCATACATCAAATTATTATACATATTCACATTGGGAGAACTTCCTTTACTCAACATGTCATTTAGAAGCTCCTGCCCCTTTTCAACATCTCCACTAAAGCAAAGACCACATATTAGCTTATCGTAGACAACAACATCTACATCCAAACCTTTCATTCTCATTTCATCCAATAGACCCATTGCTTCATCCATCCTACCCTCCTTACAAAGACCACCAATCAACACAGTGTATGTAACCAAATTTGGAGCACAATTGCCTGCCTCCATCTCAACCTTCAAATCAAAAGCTTCTTCCAATTTCTTAACCTTGCATAGTCCCTTAATAAGAGTATTAAAACTAACTATATCCGGGAACACAACATTCTTACTAAATTCTCTAAAAAATTCCGTTGCCTTAACAACCTCATTCTTTAAACAAAACCCCTTCAATATAACATTGGCAAGATAAATATTAACATTATAACCTCGTTTCAATATCAACCCCACAACCCCAGTTGCAAATTCCGGCTTACCGGATTGCATAAAACACTCAATCAAGGCACCCAACGAAAGAAAATTTGGTAAAACTCCAACTTGGGACATCCTATTACAAACTTTGAAAACCAAATTGTACTCATTATTTCGTGAAAGGGTTTGAACAAGGAAATTACAGGTCGACCCAGAAGGGGTTAGACCCGAATCAACATGATGGTAAAAAAGAGAAACGGCATCAATTAATTGTGAGTTGGATTTTTCACATAGTGCTCTTAATTGGGTATCTACTTTATGTAAATCATCAGTGGGTTTGAAAATGGAACTCAAACTGACATGTGGGCTTGAAGAGAATAGTTTAACGAAGGCATGGCGGCGGCGTTGAGAAGAGATGAACAAGTGAAAGTGAGGATTCAAGTGTGTTTTTACAATCATCATGTAAATTGGCTTATATATCAAACAAATGTTTGATCGGAAAGATAATAATAAGCAAAAATGCAAGATTTACCCGTTGAATATGAGCTTCATAGGGATTAGAGTTCGGAATTGAAAAAGGAAGAAAGAGGCGAGGGACGGGAGGTTACCTGTCGAGAAAACGGAGCAGGAGGGAACTGAATTGAGAGCTCGGATTACGGAATAGCTTGTTCATGCTTGAATATGCGGCACTCATAAGGATGATTTAGTGACTCTGATTAGGTAATTAATATTTTCATAAATATTTTCGCAAGAATATATATATATATACTGGCCGTATTACGTAATGAGTTAGAGAGGAGAAACAACAGAGAAGGATCTGAGAACGAGAGAGGGAGAGTAATTTTTTTCCCTTTAAAGTTAAATTAAAGAGGATATAATGGACGATGATAGTTATCTCAAATTTTGGACAATCTTGATGGTTTATTAAAGTGAATAGAAAATTCAAAAATAATTGTGTTTTGTTATATATATATATATATATATATATATATATATATATATATATTATTTTTCATATTTTTTGTGTAAACAGTAATTCTAATTTCCAGCTGATTAACGCTTCAGTTTTAATAAAGTAATTCGTGTTTGGTAAATAAAAAATACTTAAATTAATAAAAGTTAAAAAAAAATTGGTTTAAAAAAAATTGATTATCACCTACTTTAAATGTAAATTATTAAAAAAGAAAATTTGAATAAATGAAGATAATATACTTGTTCAAACTTGATTATTAGATTTTTTTTAAATAATAAAAATTCCAAATTGGAACTTCTAATTATTTTCATAAAAAATGATTATAAACAGTTTTCAAATTACCAAACACATTCTAAACAGATTTGATTGAGTATAAGCAATCCCAAATATCCTTTCTTGTGCTAACGGAAAAGAAAAAAAAATGGATGGAAAAGAAAAAAAAAAGTATGTCTTTGTTATTCAGTTTTAAATGAATATAATAAAAAACTAGTCAAAAAAATTATTTTTCTTGTTAAAGTTTTCTGTCTAAAAATGACTAGATTTGGGCAAATAATTAATTAACATAAACAAACGTTTTATAATTTCTATTATACTTTTTACATTCTAAACATAACAAAACTAATGTAATGATAAAATAGTATTTTAAATATAAAATTTAAGTTATTTCTTTTATTCTTCTTTATAAACTAAGTTTCAACATGAATTTTTTATTTTTAAGTTTTCGAATTTTTTCTTTTTTATTCAAATTTAAGTTTTCATTATTATTCTTTCTATTAAAAAGTCAAAAACATAGTTTTAAGTCCTTAATCGAGAAAAAAAAACGTTATCAAATCTTGTGAGTTTATAAATGAAAAGGAAACAAAGAAATAGAAAAGGGAAATTTTAAATGTAGATCATTATTTTACCTTTTTTAAGAAAAATTGTTATGATTGTTAATAGGGTTTAATACTGTAATATGAAGATTATACAAGATTAGTCTCTACTTTTATGGTTTTAATTTATTAAAAATATATTAAAAATTTTAGGTTAATTTGTGAAAGTTTAAAATTCAAAAATTATCCCAAGAAGTAGGTTCATATGGCTAATAACAAAGTCATCTGGTGGTCTGTGAGGCACTATCCATCTTAAATATTTTAAGTCCATCCCTATAGTGTAAGATAGTGCATAATGTTAAAGGTTGAGTATTATAAATACTCTTAATGCTTCCATAGCCCAGTATTGGGTGGTATATTTAATTTGTAGGGTACACTTAATAGAATCACCTACATGAGTGTGGAGGTGGGGCCGTCTCCTATAAGAACTAGGCAGGTTCTCTAGAGTGCTCATGAGATTTAGGAATGACGCATGGCCGATAATGTGTCCAACCGCGTTGAACAACCTTACATAAAGATTGTGATGTGAGTGATATGTACTCCTTATTCACACTAAAGAGAAGAGGTTTATAGAAATTTTTAGTTTTGCCAAATCCTTGTGGGTCAAGTCTTATTTACTCTAAGCATTGGTTCATAGTTCATAAGATAACAATGTTTATGCATTGTAATTTCTTTTACTCTAGCAGATTAATTCTTTCATTTTCTTTCATCATAAATTCGATTTTGATATATGTGGGGGATTGTTGTATGTATCATATAAATTTTATATCAAAGTCTCATTCATTTTGGTTTTAAACAAAATTAATTTTATGTCCATATTCACTTGAGTCCAAATACATTTGACCAGGTTCGTTCCTAATTGTTAGGTGATTAATTTGATTATCCTAATTGTTGGGTGATTAATTTGATTATCCTAATTGATTGGTGATTGATTTGATTATCCTAATTAATGGGTGATTGATTTCATTGCCAAAATTTGTGCAATCAATATTTTCTACACATGTTTTATGTAAGACCCCGAATTTATGAAATAAAAATTTATTATTTTCTTTATGATTATTTTTCTAAATAGTAAAGTGCTTAATTGTTATAAATGATAGTTAAGGGTGTTATATGCAAATTATCTGATAAATAGTATGTCGGGGAATATTCCTTTTGTCGAGAAATATTCTTTCTGTCGGGGAATATTATATTCGGTACCGTACGACGGCGCCGAAATGACAATATTGTCAATGATAGTGGGCCCCACAACGGGTTAACTGTCGGATATAGAAAGTGATAGAAATTGGCGGCAAAACTTTAACCGATAACTGTTAAAATACCCGGTGATAAAAACAACAGTAAAACGCGTTATTCCACAGTAGCACACGGTATTCCACAGTAGCTCACGATGTTGCACAGTGTTTTATATTATTGATTCAATAATTGATAAAGTAGCAATTGCATAGTATCTTGATTCAATAATTGTTAATTAGCATCTGCATAATATATTTTACTATTTGTCACGACACTGTAACTTATATCATTTGATAGGATATTTTAGCATTATCGACAATGTCTAGAAATTCTGTCAAGGAAAGAGGTTATTTAATTGCGCGCCATTTTTTTATGGAAGGCCCCCTCTTTCCTGGGAATAATCTGGTTGTCAGTATTGCGAGTATATGCTATCTGTGATATTAATACATTTAACACAATAATACAGAAAAATGGAATTATCTTTTGATAATGGAATTATCTTTTGATAATGGAATTATCTTTTGATAATGGAATTATCTTTTGATAATGGATTAATCTTTTTGAATAAATGGATGGATGATATTAATGGAAGAAAAAATGGATGGATGATATTAATGGAAGAAAAAATGGATGGATGATATTAATGGAAGAAAAAATGGATGGATGATATTAATGGAAGAAAAAATGGATGGATGATATTAAAAGAATATGGGGAAAAGACCAAAATGCCCTCACCTTAATTTTCCTATAAATAGGGAGAGTTTGCTTAAGAAATTTTCACACCTTCATTGCTTATACTTCCTCCCTCTCTCTAAATTTCTGAAGTTCTCTTAGTGTGCTAGGCTATTGTGAGTATTTGTGAGAATACTAGTATTATCCGAAGTTAGTAAACTTCATAGAAAGTAACATCCAGTTAACGAAGGTAGGGAATATCATTTCTTTCATACTCATATATAATATCATTTTCTTTCATGTTCGTAAGTGATATTATACTCATAAAGGTTGTTATTCATTTGGTATTAATTTGTGGGGATAACCTGGCCGTGCGGTATGACGCATGCCTGGTGAATATCCTTTTGTATTCAACCCTTATTATTCTATGGGAATAACCTGTAAGTACGAGTGTCGTACCTGGTGAATACCCTTCTGTATTCATTCCTTATTAATCTGTGGGTATAACCTGTTCGTAGCGGATTGACGCATACCTGGTGAATAACCCGTCGTATTCATTACTTATTAATCTGTTGTGGAAATAATCTGTCTACCGCGAATTATCGCATGACAGGTGAAAATCCATTGCAGTTTCATATATTCTGTTATACTCATATAACTTATCATTTCTTTTGTACTCTTTAAGGGATATCTTTTTCTTTCACATTTCTCCATTTATGATAAGAAATCCTTATTTGTTTCCAAAACCTTATTTTTAAATGGAGAAAATCCCTGAAAATTAGTATAATATCCTTAATAGTTTGTGCTTCATCTAATATCTTTTTACTTGAATCTTTCTATACGTTATAGTTGAAGCATGAACTAATTTCTTGAATATCATTCTTGAATTTGACTCCACAATTTAGTTATCATGTTGGCAATTTGGTCAATCTTTGATACTGATTAAATTATAAAGTTTTTCTTATCCTTAATCTCACTGTATCATTGTCATCATCCTCATCCTCATACTTAAATTGTGGTGATAGTTCTCTTTGGCCCGTAGTGCAAAGATGAACTGGCGTGACATGATTTTGACCAAACTGTGTATTGGTATAATCATGACTTTTTGTGTTACAAACAAAGGCGTATGGTGAAAATTCTCTTTGGCCGTAGTGCAAAGATGAACTGGCGTTTGGCATGATCATGACCGGTGATGTTACAAATAAATATCTTTGGCACGTAGTGCAAAGAGAGGCTGTTGAATATAAACTATTGATTTGGATGTTCATAAACAGGAATTGTTGATTGGTGTTACAGGGATAAAATATTGGTGGTGATCCTTTAATTTATAGAAGATGGTAGATATTATAATCTACTTGACTCTTCTAATGGATTGTTTGTTCCGCTGCAATTGTTGTTGTTGAACAATATAATATCTTTAAATCTCTGATTTATTATTGTTGAAGACTAAAGATAATTTTTATTCTTCATTATCTTAGTCATGATATTTCTTACTGGGCTATTTAAGCTCACCCTTTTCAGTTTTGTCCCATTCTCAGGAAAGGAAAATGTAGCTGGGACTAGCCGGGGAGTGGAGTGATGGTTCGAGTTAGTGGTTGTCCTCATCAAGTGATGGAATAGTTTAATAATAACTGTACTAAAGACTTTAAACA
This sequence comes from Aralia elata, assembly GCA_034770075.1. NCBI lineage: Eukaryota > Viridiplantae > Streptophyta > Magnoliopsida > Apiales > Araliaceae > Aralia > Aralia elata. Next base: position 62,074,286 of record CM068387.1, read on the forward strand.
TGTGTTGCCGTCTTTTTACGGCATTGTAATAATTTGGGTTTGGATACTGTGGTACCATACGGTACGATATTTGTATAGAAGTCACAGTATGTGTGTGGTCGTATTTTGCACGACAAATATTAGTTGTAAATGGGAAAATTCGTATTTGTATTTGTATTTTTGTAGAATGTTATTGGCGACTCAAAATGGGTTGTGTGGACCTATTTTGGGGGCGTCACAGTTGGTATCAGAGCTTAGGGATATGATCTCTGGTAGAGATCTGGGATTAGAGCTAGGAGGGGAGAGACGAGTAAAATCCTTCGCTAGTGTGTCCTACCTAAGCTATTTTTGTTATTTAAGTAATTGGTTTGGTTATAGGGATAAGATGTTGCATGTTTATTTCTTTAACTAATCTTTATTTTTTGATCACATTCAGAATGGCATCTGAAAACCAAGAGATTCACTATGAGACTATTGTGGCTGAAAACCAGGAAGCCACAAATAATACGGGTGCAAACTCAGAACACCATGATGCTAATCATGATGCTAACAATCGGATGAATGATGAATTTTTTAGGAACTTCATGCAATACATGCAGAACCAGGCGAGAAGAGCTCCTGTCTACAATACTGGCAGAAACGCTGATAATGTACGGATGGTCACTGCCAAGCAGTTCAAAGAATTGGGACCACCTGAATTTTTCGGCAAGCCAGATCCACTCAAGGCAGAGTCGTGGCTTAAACAATTAACGAAGATATTTGATGTACTGCGTTGCCACGGACGACCAAAAGGTTCCCTTTGCCACCTTCATGTTGCGAGGAGAAGCAGATCATTGGTGGGAATCTGTGAAACGTACCCATCGCTCGGCACTCGAGATGTCTTGGGTCCAGTTCCAGGAATTATTTAATGAGAAGTATTTCCCGGAAAGTATTCGTCATATGAAGGAGGTAGAATTCATCAAACTGGAACAGAACAACATGACGGTGTCACAGTACGAAGCCAAGTTCGCCGAGCTGTCGCGTTTTGCATCCCATTTGGTGGATACTGAGAAACGGATGACACAAATGTTCCTACGAGGTTTGAAACCAGAGATTCGCCAATATCTCGTTTCTCATAAAATTTGTATATACGCAGATGCTGTGGATAGGGCTCAAGTAGTGGAGCAGGAAAGAGGACTACTACAACCAGGAAGCAACACCCAACCACGAGAGCAAAATCACGGTAATAATCGTAATGGTGGCAGCAATTATCGAAATAATGATAATCAGCGAGGAGGGAATCACAACACCGGAAATGGTAACCACTTCGGTGGTAATCCTGGCCCGGATAACAGAAGGAGTGAGTCAAGTGGCAACAATTCCAAGAAGAGGAGATTCAACAACAACCATGGAAAGGCACCAACGTCAACACCATCACCAGTACCAGTTTCGAAGGAAGGAGAACGACCACCTGTTAGATGTTTCAGGTGTGGGAAGGAAGGACACATCAGTCCAAATTGTACACAAGCGCCATCCCAAGTATGTTACAATTGTGGAAAGGAAGGCCATATAGCTCGCTTTTGTCATGCAGCGAAGTCAAGTCCAGCTGCGATGATGACACACCGAAGGCGGTCACGGATAAGTCAAAGTCTGTAGTTCAAGGGAGAGCTTTTGTTGTGACGTCACAAAAAGCGCAGAATTCGAACGAGGTTATAACGGGTAAACTACTTATTAACTCTTATGAAGTCTATGCCTTATTAGATACTGGTTCTACCCACTCTTTTATTTCACCAACATGTGCTCAACGCCTGAATTTGACTCCTGAAAAATTAGATTTTGACTTATCTGTCGAAACACCATTAGCGCAAACATTCGTTACATCTACGGTCTATAAATCTTGCTTTGTTCAAATCGGCACCCTCACATTGCCTGTTGATCTTATCTCCTTGAACATGCATGAATTTGATGTGATATTAGGAATTGATTGGTTAACTGTTCATCATGCTAAAAATTGATTGCTTTCGTAAGGTTATTAGTTTTCATATTCCTAATCAACCTATTATGCGAATTCAAGCAACTAAACCGTTGAAATCAATAACCATCATTTCTAGTCACAAAGCCATTCGTTTATTGAAAAACGGATGTCAAGCCTTCTTAGCCCATGTAACGGATTTAAATAAAAGTACGTCAGATTTGAAAAATATTTCTGTTGTTAATGAGTTCCCTGACGTATTTCCTGAAGAACTTCCTGGCCTACCCCCAGACCGTGAAATTGAATTTTGTATCGACCTTGAACCCGGTACGAAACCCATTTCCAAAACCCCATATCGAATGGCTCCTATTGAACTTCAAGAGTTAAAGGTCCAACTACAGGAGTTATTAGACAGCGGTTTCATACGTCCGAGTACATCGCCTTGGGGTGCTCCTGTTTTATTCGTAAAGAAGAAAGACGGGAGTATGAGACTTTGCATTGACTATCGGGAGTTAAACCATGTCACCATCAAAAATAGGTACCCGTTACCTCGCATTGATGACCTGTTTGACCAGTTACAAGGTGCTCAATTCTTTTCAAAGATCGATCTTCGTTCTGGATATCATCAGTTGAAAGTTAAAGCTGATGACATTCCAAAGACTGCCTTTAGAACTCGGTACGGGCATTATGAATTCCTAGTCATGTCTTTTGGATTGACTAATGCTCCTGCTGCTTTCATGGATATGATGAACCGGATATTCAAAGAATATTTGGATCATTTCGTGGTTGTCTTCATTGATGACATTCTCATATATTCTAAAAGTCGTGAGGATCATGAGCAACACTTGAGGCTGATACTCCAAAAACTTCGTGAAAACAAGTTATATGCTAAGTTGAAAAAATGTGAATTCTGGCTTGAGGAAGTTGCATTCCTTGGTCACTTGGTTTCTAAAGAAGGAATCTCGGTTGACCCGGCGAAGATTGAAGCAGTATCAAATTGGGAACAACCCAAGTCAGTAACCGAAGTACGAAGCTTTCTGGGTCTAGCTGGTTATTATCGGAGATTCGTAGAAGGATTTTCTCGAATAGCCGTTCCATTAACTCAACTGACCCGGAAAAACACAACATTCAAATGGAGCGAAGAATGCGAGAAGAGTTTTCAAGAACTCAAAAGAAGGCTCATTTCAGCACCTGTATTGGCAATACCTTCAGGATCGGAAGGATTTGTCATCTACAGCGACGCTTCAAACAAAGGACTAGGTTGTGTTCTCATGCAACATGGGAAGGTTATAGCCTATGCATCTCGGCAACTCAAGGAATATGAGAGGAATTATCCTACTCATGATCTAGAGTTGGCAGCAGTTGTTTTCGCGTTGAAGATTTGGAGACATTACTTGTATGGGGAGAAAGTGGAGATCTATACAGACCACAAAAGTCTCAAATATTTCTTCACCCAGAAGGAACTCAACATGCGACAACGGCGTTGGCTCGAGTTGCTGAAAGATTACGATCATACCATCCAGTACCATCCTGGAAAGGCGAACGTAGTAGCTGATGCATTGAGTAGAAGATCATATGCAAGTACGAGTGCGTTATTGACATCTCAAAGGCCTATTTTGGATGATTTACAAAAGATGGAGATAGAGTTAAAGACTCCAGGAACCCACGTGAAGATCGCATATATACAAGTAGAACCAGCTTTAATCGACAAAATTAAAGCTGCTCAAGTTACAGACCCAGAATTGATGAATATGAAAAAGAAGGTGCAAGAAGGTGCTATTCCAGAAGCAAGAGTCGACGAAGAAGGAATATTGCGAATCAACTCTAGACTGTGTGTTCCTAACGACCCTGAATTGAAATACAAAATCATGATGGAGGCGCACAACACACCGTTTGCAATCCACCCTGGAAGTACCAAAATGTATCGTGATCTTCGACATACATTTTGGTGGAACAATATGAAGAGAGAAATTTCAGAGTTTATCGCAAGATGTTTAACTTGTCAACGTGTCAAGGCGGAGCATCAAGTACCAAGGGGTCCATTGCAACCCCTTGAGATTCCAGAATGGAAGTGGGAACACATCAACATGGATTTTGTGACAGGTCTTCCCAAAGTTTCTCAAGGCTTAGACGCAATTTGGGTCATTATAGATAGATTGACCAAGTCTGCTCATTTCTTGCCTATACGAGAAAACTATTCACTCGAGCGTCTTGCTAATTTGTATATTAGCGAGATTATGAGATTGCATGGCATGCCAGTATCCATAGTTTCTGATCGAGATCCTAGATTCACTTCACGATTTTGGGTCAGCTTGCAAAAAGCTATGGGCACTGAATTACGATTCAGTTCTGCATACCATCCCCAGACAGACGGACAATCGGAAAGGACTATTCAAACCCTCGAAGATCTATTAAGACTCTGCGTACTAGACTTCAAAGGAAGTTGGGACAAATACTTGCCATTGGTGGAATTCTCTTACAACAACAGTTATCAAGCAAGTATAGGCATGGCTCCCTTCGAGGCGTTGTATGGACGAAGGTGTCGATCTCCAGCATGTTGGGATGAAGTAGGTGAGGCAAAATTGTTGGGGTCCCGAGTTGATAACGTATGACTACGGAAAAGATCCAAATGATCCGACAACGTATACAAACAGCTCAAGATCGACAAAAGAGTTATGTTGATCTTCATCGAAGAGACGAGGAATTCAATGTCGGAGATCATGTATTTTTACGTGTTGCTCCGTGGAAAGGTGTTACGCGATTCGGAAAGAGAGGAAAGCTTAACCCTCGATTTATCGGTCCATTTGAAATCCTCGATCGAGTAGGAACTGTGGCCTACAGACTCGCTTTACCGCCAAGCATGTCTCGTGTTCATAATATTTTTCACATATCCATGCTACGTAAATATGTGAAAGATCCAAACCACATTATTGAGTTAGAACCAGACGAGATAGCAGAGGATTTGACGTACGAAGAGATACCTGTCAAGGTCTTGGATAAGAAGAAGCAGATTCTACGCTCAAAGGTTATACCTCAAGTTAAAGTTTTATGGAGAAACCATGATGTTGAGGAAATGACCTGGGAGTTAGAATCCGAGATGAGAGCAAAGTATCCTCACCTTTTCGAATTGCCAGGTACGTACGTCAATTTCGAGGACGAAATTTCATAAGGAGGGGAGATTGTAAGACCCCGAATTTATGAAATAAAAATTTATTATTTTCTTTATGATTATTTTTCTAAATAGTAAAGTGCTTAATTGTTATAAATGATAGTTAAGGGTGTTATATGCAAATTATCTGATAAATAGTATGTCGGGGAATATTTCTTTTGTCGAGAAATATTCTTTCTGTCGGGGAATATTATATTCGGTACCGTACGACGGCGCCGAAATGACAATATTGTCAATGATAGTGGGCCCCACAACGGGTTAACTGTCGGATATAGAAAGTGATAGAAATTGGCGGCAAAACTTTAAACCGATAACTGTTAAAATACCCGGTGATAAAAACAACAGTAAAACGCGTTTATTCCACAGTAGCACACGGTATTCCACAGTAGCTCACGATGTTGCACAGTGTTTTATATTATTGATTCAATAATTGATAAAGTAGCAATTGCATAGTATCTTGATTCAATAATTGTTAATTAGCATCTGCATAATATATTTTACTATTTGTCACGACACTGTAACTTATATCATTTGATAGGATATTTTAGCATTATCGACAATGTCTAGAAATTCTGTCAAGGAAAGAGGTTATTTAATTGCGCGCCATTTTTTTATGGAAGGCCCCCTCTTTCCTGGGAATAATCTGGTTGTCAGTATTGCGAGTATATGCTATCTGTGATATTAATACATTTAACACAATAATACAGAAAAATGGAATTATCTTTTGATAATGGAATTATCTTTTGATAATGGAATTATCTTTTGATAATGGATTAATCTTTTTGAATAAATGGATGGATGATATTAATGGAAGAAAAAATGGATGGATGATATTAATGGAAGAAAAAAATGGATGGATGATATTAATGGAAGAAAAAATGGATGGATGATATTAATGGAAGAAAAAATGGATGGATGATATTAAAAGAATATGGGGAAAAGACCAAAATGCCCTCACCTTAATTTTCCTATAAATAGGGAGAGTTTGCTTAAGAAATTTTCACACCTTCATTGCTTATACTTCCTCCCTCTCTCTAAATTTCTGAAGTTCTCTTAGTGTGCTAGGCTATTGTGAGTATTTGTGAGAATACTAGTATTATCCGAAGTTAGTAAACTTCATAGAAAGTAACATCCAGTTAACGAAGGTAGGGAATATCATTTCTTTCATACTCATATATAATATCATTTTCTTTCATGTTCGTAAGTGATATTATACTCATAAAGGTTGTTATTCATTTGGTATTAATTTGTGGGGATAACCTGGCCGTAGCGGTATGACGCATGCCTGGTGAATATCCTTTTGTATTCAACCCTTATTATTCTATGGGAATAACCTGTAAGTACGAGTGTCGTACCTGGTGAATACCCTTCTGTATTCATTCCTTATTAATCTGTGGGTATAACCTGTTCGTGCGGATTGACGCATACCTGGTGAATAACCCGTCGTATTCATTACTTATTAATCTGTTGTGGAAATAATCTGTCTACGCGAATTATCGCATGACAGGTGAAAATCCATTGCAGTTTCATATATTCTGTTATACTCATATAACTTATCATTTCTTTTGTACTCTTTAAGGGATATCTTTTTCTTTCACATTTCTCCATTTATGATAAGAAATCCTTATTTGTTTCCAAAACCTTATTTTTAAATGGAGAAAATCCCTGAAAATTAGTATAATATCCTTAATAGTTTGTGCTTCATCTAATATCTTTTTACTTGAATCTTTCTATACGTTATAGTTGAAGCATGAACTAATTTCTTGAATATCATTCTTGAATTTGACTCCACAATTTAGTTATCATGTTGGCAATTTGGTCAATCTTTGATACTGATTAAATTATAAAGTTTTTCTTATTCCTTAATCTCACTGTATCATTGTCATCATCCTCATCCTCATACTTAAATTGTGGTGATAGTTCTCTTTGGCCCGTAGTGCAAAGATGAACTGGCGTGACATGATTTTTGGGACCAAACTGTGTATTGGTATAATCATGACTTTTTGTGTTACAAACAAAGGCGTATGGTGAAAAATTCTCTTTGGCCGTAGTGCAAAGATGAACTGGCGTTTGGCATGATCATGACCGGTGATGTTACAAATAAATATCTTTGGCACGTAGTGCAAAGAGAGGCTGTTGAATATAAACTATTGATTTGGATGTTCATAAACAGGAATTGTTGATTGGTGTTACAGGGATAAAATATTGGTGGTGATCCTTTAATTTATAGAAGATGGTAGATATTATAATCTACTTGACTCTTCTAATGGATTGTTTGTTCCGCTGCAATTGTTGTTGTTGAACAATATAATATCTTTAAATCTCTGATTTTATTATTGTTGAAGACTAAAGATAATTTTTATTCTTCATTATCTTAGTCATGATATTTCTTACTTGGGCTATTTAAGCTCACCCTTTTCAGTTTTGTCCCATTCTCAGGAAAGGAAAATGTAGCTGGGACTAGCCGGGGAGTGGAGTGATGGTTCGAGTTAGTGGTTGTCCTCATCAAGTGATGGAATAGTTTAATAATAACTGTACTGAAGACTTTAAACATGTGTTGCCGTCTTTTTACGGCATTGTAATAATTTGGGTTTGGATACTGTGGTACCATACGGTACGATATTTGTATAGAAGTCACAGTATGTGTGTGGTCGTATTTTGCACGACAAATATTAGTTGTAAATGGGAAAATTCGTATTTGTATTTGTATTTTGTAGAATGTTATTGGCGACTCAAAATGGGTTGTGTGGACCTATTTTGGGGGCGTCACATTTTATTCTCCCTATAAATAAAGACTAACTCTTTCATTTCAAACATACAACACAAGCAAGTCTCTCCTTCTTCTTTGTTATTCCTAGAGGCATAAAGAGATTTAGAAGGGCGGTTGAATAAATTATTTAAATTTTCTTTTTAAAGATGTATTAACAAATCAGTTAAGCAATTTAATTGATTGCATTAGCACAACGAAATGTTTTAGAAAAGCCCTTCAAAGATTATAAGGAAATTTGAAATTCTAAATTTAATGAGATAATGTAGAAATAAGACATGGATATAAACCGTAGAGTGATAGAAATTGAAATGCAGAATTTAAAGAACACAAGAGATTTTTAAGAGGTTCAAAGCACAAAAATCTCATAATCCTCTCTTCTACTCCAAGAGTAGGAATTGTCCACTAAAGAGAGTAATCACCAAGATTACAGTTCACAAAGAACTTTTACACAATGTTCACAAAAAATCTTTTAAGTCAAATAGACTTGGTTTACAAAAGATCACTTAGATTTGACTATCCACTAAGAGAAGTAGTGTGTTTTGAGTTGCTGCTAAGTTATTTTAAGGTTCTCTTCGAATGACTTAGCAGCAGAGTGTGTTTCTTAGAATCGTAGAGTGAAGCTAGAATAAACTCAGAGTTTCAGCACTTGGACTTGATCGATCAGTTTCTTTTTGATACTTGAATTTGTTGACTTTATATAAAGTTCTCTATGGATCTTCTCGTTGGAAAGTTACCGTTGCTCCATTCTTGCTTGGACACTTATCTTTCAACAATTAATTGACTTTGAATTGCTGCCTGCTTGGCCACCTCAGGTCGCTTTCTTCAGTACTGTGAACAGTGCAGTAACAGCTATGTGTCCTTTGACTCTACTAAAATAGTTGTTAGATAGAGGCTTTGTCGACTTGTCTTTATCGCAAAATCATTTGAAGATAGCCTTAGAGGGTCGAGTGTTAAGCTTGATGAACTTGTCATAACATACCTGTAGACACCCAAATTTTGCGCTTCGTACACTAACCGTGACAGGAGGGCAAAATCGTCAATTGAACCGGCTTACGGGAGCGAAGGAATGGGCACAAGTGCGAACACTCGACGCCACCGCAACGATTTGCAAATCAAAACCGACGTGACAGCAGGGTCGTCCGGAATGAGCATGCCCGAATGGTGTGGCACGCCTCCCAATGATTCCCAGACTGTAAAATACGAGCCTGTCAGCGAAAACCAGCGTCATGGCACGAGAATCGAGGCGTAGCACGAAAATCAAGAAAGTCAAGTCAGCCAGCCGCGGATTGATCTGCGGCCAAGTGAGTGCGCCAGCACGGAAACCAGGAAATCAGCACTATCAGCTGAGTGCGATGGGAGGTGGGCCAGCCAGCCTATTTCAGCTCATTTCCTCCTGCAGAAGAGGAGAGTAGCAGTTTTTGGCGGAAGAAGAAGAAAAACAGCAGCAGTTTTAGCTCAAAAATAGAGAGAAATAGCAAAAAAATTCTTGCAACAATTGAGAGAAAAAGAGAGGAATTTCCCTTTGTTGTTGGATTATATCAATACATCTCATATTTCACTCAATACACAAGTTTCTACACAATTTTGGTATCATTTGCAAGGTGAAAACCTCCTTATTTTTGCAACTTCTATCATGTCATTTGGCTAAATTAAATTGTAATTTTCAAGAATATTGTTGAACAATCATGGATTAGGGATTATTGATGAGGGTTCCATCGGAACAAAACTCTTCCTGATAACTCGAGGATATCCAATTGATGAAATTTTTAGTTTGTTCATGATAATTTATCGGGTGTAATTTATTTAGATTGTCATTTTCGGATGTCATGGTGTATTATATAAATTCGGGTTGGTTAATCATGTAGTATTTATTTTGTGGGCATATCATAATCTCGTGTGAGCCTAGGAACGCGACCCCGTGGTTCAAATCCGATAATGGACGTTTTGATGTATGTATAGATTCAAGGTGATCGTTTTTGTAATATGTAACCGTTGGGCCTTAAAACGACGTTAAGACGAGAATCGGGTTTAAGGCCCCGTATTAGTGGAATACGTGATTGTTGGCGTTTGGGGATATTTTGATGGCTTACATGCCCGTGGATAGCCCCAACGCATGTTTATGCTTGATTATATTTCGTGACACCTAAATGGTTTCAAAAGATTAAACGATAAAGATCTTTTCTAAAATCAATCAAAGTAGGATATTAGCATCACGAGGTTAAAAATCGGAAGTGTTAATAAATGTCGATTCCTACTAAACGAGAAGGCCGAAGGAAATCATTTTCAACCATCACCAAAAATGGCTTTTATGAATGAACGAAATGTTTTATTAGACTTTTGTGCATAGGGTTAAAGAGATTCTAGAAATTGCCCATCAATTATGAAGGCAACGTATAAATCTCGATTCCTATTTGGCTAAGGTTTAACAAATTCATGTTTTACCAAAACAACACTTAATAAAAAATCTCATAACTTTTTGCCATTTAAAATCAACCCTTTCCCATAAAGACATTCTAAAGCACTCTCCAAAATAAAACACGTCTCTTTCATAAAACACCCATAAGAATTTCTTTCATACAAACTCACCGCAACATTCACATAGGCACACACACACTCGCGCGCAGGCACACACATTTCATGAATTAAAGGATAGGAAAGTATCAAGATTGCGGTAACCGTGTTTCACGGAAGTCGGGGGGTGCCTAACACCTTCCCCTCGCTTAAGCAAGCCCCCGAACTCTATGAATCTCGGTTTGCAGACCAATCAATTCGGAGTCACATATGAGCCAGCGATTTATAAAAAAATAAAAAACTCGGATGAGTTGGTACATCCATTTCAAATATACCAACTGGCGACTCTGGTTAATTGGCTCATCATAAAAAGCGATCTTTCAAAACCCGTCGACATTAATGCCGACCTTTTCCAAAACTCATCTAATAAAAAGGCTAAAATAGGAAAAGGAGAAGAGACGAGAAAACCCGGCGTCGACAGCTGGCGACTCTGCTGGGGACATTAGAGGGCTTAAGCCGCGTTCAAATCTTGATGATATCCTACCCTTTAAAAATTCATAAATGTGTATGTATGTGCGATATGTTGACTTGTTTTACTTATTGTTGTGTGAATGTGTACTTTTGTCCAATGAATGATTGATTGAATGGTTGAGAGAGGACGATGAATGTGAATGTATGCGGTGAGGCGAACCTGTCGGTTGCTTATTACTGGACTCGAAGGGGCTGCTCCCTGGAGATGGCTCAGGAAACGCACCACCCAAATCCGCTCCAATCGAAAGGACTCAGACGAGTAGATTGCGAAGATTTGGGGACCTTCATGCCGAAAAGCCCGCGAGAGTAACCCTAGGGTAGGTCAGCCTCTGATAAACCTAACGGAAGGGAAGCTTCTTCATGCTCTTTTATCGTTCAGTCAAATAAATAAATGTCATACAACTGTCATACCGACATCATCATAATAAATATGTCCTGTATCATGTGATTACATCACCGACACATATAAAGAAAATACTGACATGGTTTTGCAGGAAGGCCATCCATACCACGTACCAGGGTTTTCTAAAATTTCTAAATACTATCCTGTCATCAAACACTGACCTTGTTTTGCAGGGTAAGATTAGAAAACCGTGAAAGCGTGGCATAACGATCACAAAGAACCCGGAGTAGGGGCATATTCGACCACAAAAAAAAAAAAAAAAAAGAATAATAATCAGGCATCAGTGTTGACATGCATCTACCAACTTGTAACTGACACAGTACTAAACTACGGCCCTTGTTTGTTTTGTGAGATTGCCCCTAGGACCCAACTGAGAGGCCGTAAAGTCCATACTCCACCCATCCAAATGGCAGAAGCCGGTAGCCATGAAATTACAGTCCTGCCACTCCAACAATACGGCCGATTATGAGGGATGCATCCTAGGACTGAGATTAGCCCTGGGAATTGTGGTACAGACTTGTCCGGCATATGAGGATCATATCGGAGAGATCTTCCATAGTGACGCCCCTCCTAAATGGGCTTGGTATCAAAACATGAAAGAGTTCCTTCGAGACAGCTCCTCTCCCGAAAATGCAGATCTGACCGAGAAAGGAGAATCCAAAGATTGGGCAGTGAAATTCTCCCTAAGCAGAGACGATTTGCACAAATGGGACCTAGCTACGGGACTACTGAGATATCTGGAAGCTGAAGAAGCCCACAGATTAATGAACGAAGTACATGGAGATGTGTGCGGAGCCCATATGAGCAGAGCATTTTTGGCAAAGAAAATCATGTGAACGGGTCACTACTGGCTAGCCATGAAAACTGACTGCGATACTCATGTCAAGAAATGCCATCAATGCCAGATCCATGTCAATGCGATCCATCCACCCCCTAATGAGCTCCATTGCTTGACCTCACCGTGGTCGGTTGGACCGTGCAGCAGGTGATATCCAGGAAGGGGTAAATCCAGGATGATAGCAGTGAATCCCGGCCAATAGAAGATCAATGGGTTTTAAAATTCTGAGTTTTATTTCAAATCCCTGCACGCTCATGTCGCTTTGTCATGTTATACAAAAAGAAGATCATGTGCTGAAATGTTTTATATCTATGACAAGCATCCCTGTTTTATTTCAGGTACCCCGATTTGAGGCATTCTAGCCTGACAAGCAATAGGCCAAATTTGAAAGAGGATCACGATTTTGGACAAGTCAAAGGACCGGATCTTTGTCAGCCAGCAAGATACCGATGCAACCAGTACGAGGGAGATCACAAGAAAATCAGCTTAACATTGGGGCATTTGTCACTACCCAGGAAATGATGACGTGCAAATTGGCACCCATGCAACAATCCCATCAACATGCACCATCATCATCAAATGCTACCTCATGTCAATTCAATCTTCAACGGTACGATCATCTGGCATTTGTCAAGCATAGTTTTCCCGGGATACGATGATCCGCGTGAAGGGGGATTTTATTTGGCTTGATCGAAATCGGATTAATTCTGACAAGCAACCGTGGAGCACGATCGTGAGTATGATTAGACGAAGAAGGCTATTCAACCTTTTGATCGGGTACAAAGCCTTAATTCAAAGCAACGTTTGTGACAGAATCGACCTCATGTGACAGCCTTCACTTTGCATTTGCACAAACTTTCAGTTGTGGGGTATAAAACTATGACGACGTTGATGGTCATTAACACGTAGTCAGACAGTCAATAATTATCAATATCAAGAGGTCAGACGATAAATGATTATCAAGCTAATGTCTCGAATCGTGGCCTGGGTTATTCGAGTAATTAAGCCCGAGGGGTGTCTCTACACCTGGTGCCCTAAAGCCATCTGGTTTGGGAGTCGCTGGCCCAACACTCGTTACATGGATAACTCAGAGCCTAAGAAAACGAGCATTACAGTAGGGGAGGCCCGAGCAGATTCGAATCGTGGCATGGGCTACTCGAGTAATTAAGCCTAAAGGGGTGTCTCTGCATCTGGTACCCTAAAGCCGTCTGGTTTGGGAGTCACCGGCCTAACACTCACTACATGGGTAACTCAAGCCTAAGAAAACGAATCTTGCGCAAGGTCAAGCAAGTAATGAATGGGGCAGACCACCAGCTTGTCTCGAACCGTGGCCTTTGTTACTCGAGTAAATAAACCCGAAGGGGTGTCTGTACACTTGATGCCCCAAAACCGTCTGGTTTGGGAGTCATTGGTCCAAAACTCGTTAAATGGGTAACTTTGAATAGCCTAAGAAAACGAGACAAGTGAAGTGGGCTAATAAAAAGAAAAGATAAAAAAAAACTCTCGGCCTTAAACAAGAAATCATAGAAGAGAAACCCCTATTGAGTGCTGCATCGCACAGTGTCTTTGTCATATGACGTCAATCCTGCTAAGGACGTTGTCGAGAATGGAGACAAAATACTTTAGACGAGGGAAGGTAGTTCTTTTGAATTCGACATTACTCACGTACAATGACCATGAATGCTGGAAGGTGTTCTTACGATTTCATAACTCGTCAAATGGAAAATCATCAACTCGCGAGGGATTGAATAATAAAAATAAAAAATAAATAAATAAAAAAAATAATAATAATAATAATTCCAATCTAGTACATTCACGGTTCACAACTTGCTAGATTGTGCGATCAACAGATATTCAATTTCATGTGCTTTAACTGCATTTTTGTCGAGATTAGAATATCTTTGTGTTGAACTAACACTAACGGCCCGAGCCTTCGAGTTCTGGCATTTGTTAGTCATCGGATATACAGGATCTTGCAGAGCGGTGGATAACTCAGCACGGTCAACATCGCGAGTTTTCGATAGAAATTCTTGGTAACAACACGCGCCAAGGCTGGGGCAGTTAAGAATCGTGAAATGGAAGGAAGCTGAGGCTGCACAGAACTTCTCGTCATTGGGCTTCTCCCCAATCCTGACTATCATTGCTTCGACATCCAAATGATCCACGTGCATGAGCATATACAGGGATGATATAATGCGGGACAACAACATATCGGCCAGCAGCAATGATCAAAAGACCAAAGAGCCCAACATAGTTGTCGATCATCACAGAGAGCGAAACAGACTGCCTCAACTCGATGAAATGAAGACGACCAAGAACAGGCAGAGTACCAAACCAATGTTGAAGTCTAGGAACTACACTTCCCGATGAGGCGTGATCCAATCAAACGTTTGCAGACAATGACGACGGTCGAATCGTATCATTTGACTGAACAGGGGTCATTTCTATCCAAACATATGTGTGCACATGCATCTGTCCATAACATATCTGCCAGATCATGCATAACATCTTTCTCATGCATGCAGGTACGAGCAAAATAAGGATCTTCAGGGGAAAGTACAAGCACGTCGCTTTCAACCTCACGAATGATCAGACTGTGATGGCTTTTGCGGCATGGTACACGGACGATGTTGGTGGGTGATCTAGGACATGAAGCCGATCACACATCCCATTTAAAAAAAAAAAAAAAAAATCACTCAAATCCACTCAAGATCCCTGGGAAGGGCTGGTATCCAAACAAAAAGTGAACCTGGGAAGAGATCCACGCGAACCACAACAAGATGGTGAGCACCCCTGGGAAGGGCTGATATCCACAAAAAGAAAAAGACAAAAAACAACAAACCCTGGGAAGGGCTGAGATCCACGCGAACCACAACAAGATGGTGAGCACCCCTGGGAAGGGCTGATATCCACAAAAAGAAAAAGACAAAAAACAACAAACCCTGGGAAGGGCTGAGATCCACGCGAACCACAACAAGATGGTGAGCACCCCTGGGAAGGGCTGATATCCACAAAAAGAAAAAGACAAAAAACAACAAACCCTGGGAAGGGCTGAGATCCAAGATAACCAACCGACGACGATAACCGGGGGTTACGAAATGGGTGTCCGGCGACGAAAACCGGCCCCGACAAGACAATCGACCGGCGACGATAACCGGCGATTACGAGATGGATGTCCGGCGATGAAAACCGACTCCGACGAGATAACCAACCGGCGACGATAACCGGGGGTTACGAGATGGGTGTCCGGCGACGAAAACCGGCCCCGACAAGACAATCGACCGGCGACGATAACCGGCGATCACGAGATGGATGTCCGGCGACGAAAACCGGCTCCGACAGGGTAACCAACCGGCGACGATAACCGGGGGTTACGAGATGGGTGTCCGGCGACGAAAACCGGCCCCGACAAGACAATCGACCGGCGACGATAACCGGCGATTACGAGATGGATGTCCGGCGACGAAAACCGGCTCCGACAAGATAACCAACCGGCGACGATAACCGGGGGTTACGAGATGGGTGTCCGGCGACGAAAACCGGCCCCGACAAGACAATCGACCGGCGACGATAACCGGCGATTACGAGATGGATGTCCGGCGACGAAAACCGGCTCCGACGAGATAACCCACCGACGACGATAACCGGGGGTTACGAGATGGGTGTCCGGCGACGAAAATCGGCCCCGACAAGACAATCGACCGGCGACGATAACCGGCGATCAGCGAATCCCTGGGAAGGGCTGGTATCCAAACAATCAACGACCCCTGGGAAGGGCTGAGATCCAAGCAAACCCCGATAAATGGTGACACCTGTGGAACCGTATCAAAAGACTGTACAGGGGTCATTTTTCATCAAATTTACATTTTAAATGTTGTGTCATATGCATTGAATAGATGATAATTCTGTACGTGATCCATGCAGGTTAGGTGTCAAGGTCCTAGCCTATCAGAGTCAAAAGCGATGGTTGCCAAGAGCGATATACGAGGACGAACTCCAAGGATGCCCTTCAAAGCTAGTCAGGAGAATAACTTCCTTTGATGACAATGGGATGGAATAGGGTGATTACGAGAGGGGTGACCGGATATGAGACCCGACATTCACAGGACAATCGACCGGATACGAGACCCGGCGATTAGGAGACGAGCGACAGGTTAGGGATTGATGCATTGACACCTTTACGAATGTGTCGCATGCCTTACATCTTGCGTTGCATCATAAGTTGTATGTGTTGCATCATGTACGCATTGTCATTCTTATGCACTGTCATTCATGCATCGTGTGTCTACTTCTTTATCATGTTCATTTCATTTAACATTTCATAAACATGATAAAGAGGGGCAGCTGTAGACACCCAAATTTTGCGCTTCGTACACTAACCGTGACAGGAGGGCAAAATCGTCAATTGAACCGGCTTACAGGAGCGAAGGAATGGGCACAAGTGCGAACACTCGACGCCACCGCAACGATTTGCAAATCAAAACCGACGTGACAGCAGGGTCGTCCGGAATGAGCATGCCCGAATGGTGTGGCACGCCTCCCAATGATTCCCAGACTGTAAAATACGAGCCTGTCAGCGAAAACCAGCGTCATGGCACGAGAATCGAGGCGTAGCACGAAAATCAAGAAAGTCAAGCCAGCCAGCCGCGGATTGATCTGCGGCCAAGTTAGTGCGCCAGCACGGAAACCAGGAAATCAGCACTATCAGCTGAGTGCGATGGGAGGTGGGCCAGCCAGCCTATTTCAGCACATTTCCTCCTGCAGAAGAGGAGAGTAGCAGTTTTTGGCGGAAGAAGAAGAAAAACAGCAGCAGTTTTAGCTCGAAAATAGAGAGAAATAGCAAAAAAATTCTTGCAACAATTGAGAGAAAAAGAGAGGAATTTCCCCTTGTTGTTGGATTATATCAATACATCTCATATTTCACTCAATACACAAGTTTCTACACAATTTTGGTATCACTTGCAAGGTGAAAACCTCCTTATTTTTGCAACTTCTATCATGTCATTTGGCTAAATTAAATTGTAATTTTCAAGAATATTGTTGAACAATCATGGATTAGGGATTATTGATGAGGGTTCCATCGGAACAAAACTCTTCCTGATAACCCGAGGATATCCAATTGATGAAATTTTTAGTTTGTTCATGATAATTTATCGGGTGTAATTTATTTAGATTGTCATTTTCGGATGTCATGGTGTATTATATAAATTCGGGTTGGTTAATCATGTAGTATTTATTTTGTGGGCATATCATAATCTCGTGTGAGCCTAGGAACGCGACCCCGTGGTTCAAATCCGATAATGGGACGTTTTGATGTATGTATAGATTCAAGGTGATCGTTTTTGTAATATGTAACCGTTGGGCCTTAAAACGACGTTAAGACGAGAATCGGGTTTAAGGCCCCGTATTAGTGGAATACGTGATTGTTGGCGTTTGGGGATATTTTGATAGCTTACATGCCCGTGGATAGCCCCAACGCATGTTTATGCTTGATTATATTTCGTGACACCTAAATGGTTTCAAAAGATTAAACGATAAAGATCTTTTCTAAAATCAATCAAAGTAGGATATTAGCATCACGAGGTTAAAAATCGGAAGTGTTAATAAATGTCGATTCCTACTAAACGAGAAGGCCGAAGGAAATCATTTTCAACCATCACCAAAAATGGCTTTTATGAATGAACGAAATGTTTTATTAGACTTTTGTGCATAGGGTTAAAGAGATTCTAGAAATTGCCCATCAATTATGAAGGCAACGTATAAATCTCGATTCCTATTTGGCTAAGGTTTAACAAATTCATGTTTTACCAAAACAACACTTAATAAAAAAATCTCATAACTTTTTGCCATTTAAAATCAACCCTTTCCCATAAAGACATTCTAAAGCACTCTCCAAAATAAAACACGTCTCTTTCATAAAACACCCAAAAGAATTTCTTTCATACAAACTCACCGCAACATTCACATAGGCACACACACATACTCGCGCGCAGGCACACACATTTCATGAATTAAAGGATGGGAAAGTATCAAGATTGCGGTAACCGTGTTTCACGGAAGTCGGGGGGTGCCTAACACCTTCCCCTCGCTTAAGCAAGCCCCCGAACTCTATGAATCTCGGTTTGCAGACCAATCAATTCGGAGTCACATATGAGCCAGCGATTTATAAAAAAATAAAAAAAACTCGGATGAGTTGGTACATCCATTTCAAATATACCAACTGGCGACTCTGGTTAATTGGCTCATCATAAAAAGCGATCTTTCAAAACCCGTCGACATTAATGCCGACCTTTTCCAAAACTCATCTAATAAAAAGGCTAAAATAGGAAAAGGAGAAGAGACGAGAAAACCCGGCGTCGACAATACCATTAACTTATCAGATGTCTACACTTTATGATTTTTGGTTACCTCAGAGTGAAATCGTAGAGTAATTCTTCTGCTCTACAAATGATGGTGACTCAACGATCTTAACTCTACCATTAGGCTTGTACTCTACGATCTTTTGGTTGTCTTCAGACTACTCTATGATCTTAGAGTAATGTTTCCTTTGACTCTAATATCGTCTTCTGGCCTGGACAACTTAGCTATTACAAAGTTTTACCTCTACGAATTTGGATCAACTTAACATTTTTTATCACTAAACTAAGTCTTTTTACATCAAATTCATTTCACAAGGACTTCACAAAAACTAATACAAATATACACTTAACTGATATCATCATCAAATCAAAATATGTTTATCACAAATTGTTGGTACTAACAATCTCTATTATATTTCTACATTCATCTTATAATTTTCTACTCGAGAGTAAGGTTGATTTCTGATCTTCTGGAGTATTCTAGTGCCGATTACAAGGGGAGAGAACTGTTGAATCCTGGAGAATTGTTTTGCAGATTCACTTGTAGCTATATACTTTGCCTCTGTCCCTAAATCAACTATTGTTTGCTGCTTGAAACTCTTTCAACTCACTACACCATCGTTCAAGGTAAACACATAACTTAAAACGAATTTGTTGTCATCTTGGTCAGTTTAGAAACTTGAGTCTGTATAGCCCTCTAGTTTCAAATCAGACCCACTATAAACAAGAAACACATCCTTAGTTCTTCTTAAGTACTTTAAGATATTTTTTACTGCTTTCCAATATTCTTCTCCAGGATTAGACTGATATCTACTTGTCACACTATGTTCATAAGCAACATCAGGCCTTGTATATATTATTTCATACATGATAAATTCTATAACTTTGATAAATCCTACAGCTAAAACATAAGGGATCTTACTCATGCGATCTCTCTTCTCAGTGTCTTCGGGGATAATTTCTTAGAGAGATGCACTCCATGGCTCATCGGTATGAGACCTCTCTTGGAGTTTTCCATGCTAAATCTCTTTAGTATCGAATCAATGTGCGTTCCTTGGGTCATGCCAAGCATCCTTTTTGATCTATCTCTATAAATCTTTATCCCCAAAATATAGGATGTTTCTCCCAAGTCTTTCATGGAGAAGTGTTTAGAAAGCCAAATCTTTACTAATTATAGCATTGGTATATCATTCCCAATAAGTAGTATATCATCAACATATAATATTAGGAATATTACAGCGCTCCTACTAACCTTCTTTTACACACATGGTTCATCCTCATTTTTGATAAAATCAAACTATTTGATTGTCTCATCAAAACGAATGTTACATCTTCGAGAAGCTTGCTTCAACCCATAAATGGATTGTTGCAGCTTACAAACTTGATTTGCTCTACTTTTATAGACAAATCCCTCTGGTTGTATCATATATACATCCTCTTTTAGTTTTTCATTGAGAACGATCGTTTTCACATCCATTTGTCAGATCTCACAAACGTAATAAGCTGCTATTGCAAGCAAAATCTGAATGGACTTAAGCATTGCTATCGGTGAGAAGGTTTCATCATACCTTTGTTTGAAACCTTTTGCAACCAGTTTGGCCTTATAGGCTTAATGCCTTCAGGTGGATTAACCAAAGTTCATACTTGATTCTCATACATGGAGTCCATTTCGAATTTCATAGCCTTTTTCCATTTCTCTAAATCTCTACTACTCATAACCTTATTGCAAGTTACTGGATCATCATCGTCTATGATGTGTACCTCATCATCATTATCAATGATGAATCCATAATACCTTTCAGGTATTTTAGGCACTCTTCCAGATTTACGAATCAGTTATGGTACAGTAGGTTTCTCTACTTGGACAGGTTCCTCCATTTGACCTATAGTGTTTTGTGGTTCTTAAATTTTTTTAAGATTTATTTTACTCCCACTAGTCTCTTCAAGGATAAACTCTTTTTTTAAGAAGGTAGTATATTTTGTCAACAAACACCTTTTGATCAGTAGGATGATATAACTAATATCCCAAACTTTTTTTAGGGTATCCCACAAATTTGCACTTGTCAGATCTTGTCTCAAACTAATCGCTTTCAAATCTTTTAATAGAAACTAGACAACCCCAAGTCTTAACATGCTTAAAACTAGGTTTCTTCCCTGTCCACATCTCATATGGAGTTTTAGGGACCGATTTTGAAGATACATTATTTAGTAGATATGCTGCCATTTTTAGGGCATAAACCTAAAAGGATACCAGAAGATCAATAAAACTCATCATGGAACGTATCATGTTTAACAAGGTTCGATTTCTCCTTTCAAATACACCGTTCAATTATGGTGTACCTAGAGAAGTCCATTGTAAGAGAATACCATTATCTTTAAGATGATCTAGGAACTCATTGCTCAAGTATTCACCTCCTCGATCTGATCGAAGAATTATAATACTCTTGCCTGTTTGTTTCTCTACTTCACTTCTAAATTCTTTGAATTTTTAAAGCGATTCCGATTTTATTAAATACACATATCCGAAACTAAAATGATCATCAGTGAATGTAATGAAGTATGGATACCCTCCTCTAACATTTGTTGTCATAGGTCCACACACATCAGTGTGTACCAACTCTAACAACCCTGTAACTCTCTCTCCATGTCTACTAAATGGAGATTTAGTCATCCTGCCCATGAGATAAGATTCATAAGTTGAATATGATTCATAATCAAATGGTTCTAAAAATCCATCTTTATGTAACTTGCTTAGTCTTGTTTCATTAATATGACCAAGTCTACAATGCTACATGAAGGTATAATTTACATCAACTCTTTTTCTTTTACCAATTTGTTCAATTTGAAAAATGTTGTCATGTAAGTCAAGAATATAAAGTCTGTTGTTTTTCAAAGGCACTAAGAGATCTAGAAGAGGAGTTGAATAGATCCTTTAAAAAACGTTTTGTTTTAAATTAAGGATTACCAAATTATAAATTAACCAAG
The DNA here is from genome assembly GCA_034770075.1 of Aralia elata. Lineage (NCBI taxonomy): Eukaryota > Viridiplantae > Streptophyta > Magnoliopsida > Apiales > Araliaceae > Aralia > Aralia elata. Next base: position 62,095,782 of record CM068387.1, read on the forward strand.
TTAATTTAATTAAGCACAACAGAATATTAGTTTGAAAAACCCCTTCAAAGATTTAAGGAAATCTCAGCTTTGAATTTAGTTCACTTGTGGAATTAAGTCACAAATAGATATAAAAGATAAGTGCAAAAATGTAAGTGCAAGAAAGTAAATGAGATAAGAAATTTTTAAATGGTTAAGAGCACAAAGATCTCATATTCCACTCTTCTACTCCACAAGTAGAAAATCCACTAAGGATGCAGGGTGATCACTCAAACCAGTTCACTAAGAACTATTACAATTGAATCACTTAGATTCCTTCAAGTCACTAAGACTTGGCAGATGTCACTAAGGCAGAAGGGTCACTAAGACCAATTCATAAAGAACTCTTCAAGTCACTTGGACTTGGTAAGAACAGGTCAGTAAGACCAATGAATCACAAAGAAGTAAGTGATTGTTGAGGTGCTACTAAGTGAATATGCTCGGCTTTTAAAAGACTTAGTAGCGGAACAAGCTGTTCTTTTTCGTAAAGTAGAGTTCTTGAGACTTGAGCAGAGGTTTAGCTTATACTTCGTGATTCGTACTGTTGGATTGAATCTTCACACCCTTTTATAGAAGACCTTGAGATTTTCCTGTTGGAAAGCCATCATTGCTTCATTAAATGCTCCGATCCAAGAAGATCTCTGATGTTGACTTCAGCTTACTTTCGGTTCTGATATGTCACATCAGACTGCAACGATGACAGTCACGTAGGCGGCTACTGAATTAGCTATTAGACACAACTCGATCTGATCTTCTTTTTAAACTTAGGATGATCAACAACCATTTTGGAATCTTCACACTTCAAGTCTTCCCAATGTCATTCCAATGTCAGACCTGTAATACTTTACGATTTGCCTGATCGTAAACTTCCATGATGATCGTAGAGTGTCTGTCTAAAATGACACTACGATCTTTCAAACTCTACAATATGTTCTACGATCTTTGATATGCTTTACGATCTTTGTCTTGCCTTACGATCTTTAATAAGCTTTAGGATCTCTTGGCAGACTCTTTGATTTTTAAATCTGCTTTACGATTTCCTAACATACTCTGTGATCTTCATCAAGCTTTACAATCTCCTGGTAGACTCTGCGATCTATTTTAACATTATGATTTCCTGGTATACTCTGCGATAATTCTACGATCATTTCATTTTCTATACATTCGCTTAGCTCAATAGATCAACCTAACAAATTTGATCTTCTATTCTAAGTCCTTATACATCAATTTCATTTTAAGGACTTCATAAAAGTTACTAGTTACAAATATACATTATCTCATCATCATCAAATCAAAATATGCAATTGTCCTAACAATCTCCCCCTATTTGATGATGCCAAAACTAGTAGTTTCAAACATTCATCAATTCTACGATGCAAGATACTTTGAATATAAACATGACTTAGATACAGTGAGCAACTGTATTTCTAGAGAAAAAGAATGAATTTATTGGTTGAATAAAAGAATTTTACAAAGTATGGAAATTTTTTAAAAAAATTTACAACATTTTTACCTTCTCCTTTTTATCTAACTTCTCCCTATTTTGTCCTAGACGGATCTTATTATTTTCCAGAGGCACAAAAGAGATCTAGAAGGAGGGTTGAATAGATCCTTTAAAAACTTTTTGGTTATTTAAAGAATGTATTACCAAATAATTAATTAAGCAGAGTTAATTAAGCATAGCAAAATATTAGTTTGAAAACCCCTTCAAAGATTTAACTTAAATCGCAGTTCTAAATTTAGTTCTTATGGATTTCAGTCACAATAGATATAACAAATAATAAATGCAGTAAGTAAATGACACAAGAGGTTTTAAGTGATTCAGAGTACAAATAACTCCTAGTCCACTCTTCTACTCTACAAGTAGGAAATCCACTAAGGATGCAGGGGTCACGAAGACCAGATCACTAAGATCTATTACAAGACTGAATCACTAAGATTCCTTCGAGACACTTAGTCTCGACAAATGTCACTAAGACAAAGGTCACTTAGAACTCTTCAAGTCATTAAGACTTGGAATAATGTCACTTAGACAATTGAATCATAGTTATTGAGTTCGTTGCTTGAGGTGCTGCTAAGTTACAATGAGTTCGACTTCTTAAGTACTTAGCAATAGAACGATTTGTTCATTTATTGTAGAGTGGAGCTCTTTGATATTTTTGGCAGAGATTCAGCTTGATGATTATTGATTCGTTTTCTTTGATTTGAATCTCTTTACCCTTTTATAGGCCTCCTTGAGATCTTCCCGTTAGAAAGTTGTCGTTGTGCATTTAATGCACTGATCCTAGAAGTTCTCTGAAATTAACTTCCAAGGTGAATGTGTCAGCTTGCTTTCGGCTCCGACTGGACATATCAAATTACAACTTCACCTACCACTTGTGAGTGATGTCACATCACTAAGATAGTTGTTAGACACAACTTTTATCTGATCTTCTATTTGAATTAGGAATGATTGGCAAACATCTTGAGATCTTCACTGTAACAATCGGGTATAGAAAGTAACCTCGTAATTAGGTTTAGGAATAATTATTAATAAAATGGATTATTTAGATATTATTTTGTGTAAATGTTATGGATGAATAGATATATGTGTGATATATATATATATATATATATATATATAAATATTTAGTTGCCAAGATTAAGTGATGAACACTTAATAGCCAATTAAGGCTACTTAAGCTAAGTAGTCGATGGAACAAAAAGGAAAGCGAAGAGATAAGATTTAATTAAGACGATTTCAAGCTACACTTATGTTATTAACTAATTAAGCTTGGAATTATAGCCTTGTGTGGCAATGTAAGATGACTCAAATGAATAATGCAAGCAAGCTTAAAAAATAGGCCAAAAGAAATTAAGGAATTAACCTATTGTGTAGGCCCAAATGTAATGCCAATTGGGAGAGTTCAAGAAGAGAATTAATATAGCCCAAACATAAGCCCAAGGCAAGCCCTAACAATCCTTGTAGGAAGTCTAAAACCAAGCCCAAGTCAAGGTATAATGGATGGTCCAAGTGTTAAAAGAGATGACATAAGCATGCATCTAGACAATGATGTAACAAAGGAAGCAAATAAACCAAAAATAAAAGAAAAAAGAGGGGAGGAATCTAGCCCGTGGTGGGCCCCACTTGGGGAAGAAATTGTAGCCATGGTGGGCTCCACTTGGGGGGGAATTGTAGCAAAAAAGGTTGCTTCACTTTCACTCTTTGAACTTGCTTCACTCAAGCTCCAAAAACTAGTGCAAGCAACATGTCCAATTCTTGGTCTAGTAATCCCTTGATTTAAGCCTTTAAGCTTGATTAACCAAAGTGTTGGGTGATTAAGGAGTGTTAAGTGAGGTCATGATAGGTCTACAAATAGAAGAAAGCAAGAGACTTAAATGAGTTTGCTCATTTACACCAAGTATACTTGCCACACTTCTTCATTTTTAGCATTCTATACTTAGAGAGTTTGAGAGAGCTAGAAAGCAAAGGAAGGCTTGAGAGTGAGAGAGGAGGGCCACGGATGGGAAGGAGGCAAGGAAGGGAGAGCTAGCAAGTCCATACAAGGAGGGAGAGCAATCATCCATAAACCTCTAGTGTGACGCCCCCAAAATAGGTACACATAACCCATTTTGAGTTGCCAAAATACATACTATAAAATACAAGTACAAATTTTCCTAATTACACCTAGGGCTGAGCAAAAAACGGATATAACCGAATTTTCGAACCGAACCGAATTTTTTTTAACCGAAATTTCTTGATAATTCGGTTATTTTTGCAATTCGGTAATTATCCGAATTTTTATCCGGTTTTTGGTTTTAAGTTCGGATTTTGAATTTTGGCTATTCGGTTAACCAAACAACCGAAAAAGAGAGAGATGAAGACTTTAGTAAATCAAAAATAAATTAGCAGCACATGGGAGTTGGGACTTGGAGTAGCACGACTCCCACTACAAGTTGTATATTTAAAGTGTAACACAATAACTTTCACCCATATAAAGCACATTATTTATATATATATATATATATATATTACTTAATAATATAGACCAAAACACTTGGGCCGGAGATACTCCTTAATTATTTAATTGATACTAATAATTGGACCTCCTTTCTTCAATTGTTAATTCAACCAGTACTAATGTACTATATAGTCTATATATATCATATAATAGTTGATGCATATTCTTTGTCAAACTCTCAAGACACTCTCTGTATACAATTTCACATACACAAACATAAATATTTCTTATATTTGTTAAATGAAGCATAAGTTCGGTTATTAACCGAAATACCCGAATTTACAATTCGGATATTCAGTAATTCGGTTATTGCAAAATTCGGTTAGTTGTTCGGATAGTGAAATTATGAATATTTTGGTATTCGGTTATATCCGAATAAGCTATTCGGTTCGGATATAACCGAAATGCTCACCCCTAATTACACCTATTATACTGTCGTGCAAAATACGACAACACACATACTGTGAGTTTCAATACAAATATAACTTAAGTTCTCAATATAATTATTGTCACGCTATTTTATAACGTATTGAGATACTTCAATAGTCTCGGACCATCACTCCATTCTCCGGCTAGTCCCAGCTACACTCTCATTTTCTGAGAAGAACAATGAAACAAAACTGAAAAGGGTGAGCACAAATAGCCCATTAAAGAATATCACGACTAAGATAATGAAGAATAAATTATCTTTAGCCTCCAACAGTGATAAATCAGAGATTTAAAAATACGTTTTTAATGATAACTACAGCGGAACAAGCAATCCATTAGAAGAGTCAAGTAGACCATAATGACTACAATCTTCTCCAATTTAAAAGTTCACCATCAATATTTTATCTCTGTAACACCAATTAACTGTTTATCTTTGCACTACGGACCAAAGATATTCATTTGTAACATCACTGGGCATGGTTATACCAATACACAGTTCTTGGTCATAATCATGTCAATCACTAGTTCATTTTGCACTACAGGCCAAATAGAACTTTCACCACCATTTAAATCTGAGGATTATGACGATGATATAAAGGATGAATAGAAACAATAAGATCAAGAATAAATGTTAGAGATTTGTAATTTAATTGTACAAAGTCCAAGAATATTCAAATTGTCAACATGATATCCAGAAATTTGATTAAAGTTCAAGAATATAATAAATAAGGTTCACAATTCAACTATAACGTGTAAAATGCAATAGAAAGATTCAGGTGAAAAGATAATATATATGAAGCACAAATAATTAAGGATATTCTACTAATTTCAGGAATTTTCACCATTTAATAATAAGGTTATAGAAACGAATAATAATTTCTTACCATAAATAGAGGAGTATGAAAGAAAATGATATCCGTTACGAGTATGAAAGAAAATAATATCTTTTACCTTAGTAGGAGACTAGATCTGACTAGTATAAAGGAGATTATCTTGAGAAAATCTTGCACTATTAGCTACGCTCAAAGTATCCTTATACTCAAAAGAAATACGCACAATATTATAGAAGAAGAATTTTGTGATTTCGGTGTGAGTTTCATTGCTCAACTGAGTAACCTATTTATAGAAAAATGCTTAGCACACCAAGTTTGACAAATGCATCGGCTTAGTACACCAATGCCGAATTCGTTCGTCTGATATTTACTATGCAATAAAATATTCTAATAAAACAAATAACTTTATATATAATATAATATATTCTAATTATATTCTAATAAAACAAATAACTTTATATATAATATAAAAGTTTTCTGTTTTATATAAAAAGTTTTCTGTTTTATTATTATTATGATAATAATAAAACAAATACTGAACAAAATTTTTGTAGACGGTTTGACAAATTGGCAAGTGGGGGGTCTATAGAATAATAAGCCAAACTTATGACAAACGCTTCATGACAAATCCCAAAAATTGAATAAATAACTACCACACATCAACACATTTTCAATCTTTCAACAATTATTTACCATTAATATATAGACTTACACTATTGACAACCAGATCATTCCCAAGAAATAAGGAGTTTTTTTGTAAAATGGCGCGCAGTTAAATTACTCTTTTTCTTGACATAACTTCTAAACATTGTCAATAATGCTAACTGGTCTAATAATATCATATCAAATAATATGAGTTACTATGTCGTGACAATTATTGATTTAATAATATAAAAATATTGTGCAGATATTACTGTAACAATTATTGAATCAATAATATGAAATACTGTGTGCTATTGTTAAAATACCGTGTGCTACTGTAGAATAACACATGGTATTATTTTTTTATTACCGGGTATTTCAATAGTTGCAAGTGATAACCGTTGACAATTTTTATAAAAAAATATTAATATTGTCGTTTTTCGTATCTGACAATTAGTCGTTATGGGACCCACCAATGATTGATTATTTCGGCGCCGTCGTACTTTACCGAATATAGTATTCCCCGACAGAAGGAATATTCTCCGATAAAAAGAATAATCCTCAACATACTGTTTATCTGATAATTTGCATATAACACCCTTAACTATAATATTTTATCAATTAAATATTTTACTATTTAGAATAATAATCATAAAGAAAAATAACTTTTATTTCATAAAAACTGAGGTCTTGCAATCTCCCTTCTTATGAAATTTCGTCCTCGAAATTGATGTACGTACCTTGTATTTCGAAGAGGTGAGGATACCTAATTTTCATTTTTGATTATAACTCCTAGGTCATTTCCTCTGTATCATGGTTTCTCCATAAAACTTTAACCCTTTGAGCGTAGAATTTGTTCCTTCTTATCTAAGATCTTGACAAGTACCTCCTCATATGTTAAATCCTCTGTTATCTCTTATAGTTCTAATTTAATAATGTGGTTCGGGTCTTTCACATATTTACGTAGCATGGATATGTGAAAAACGTTATGAACACGAGACATGTTTGGCGGCAAGGTGAGTTTGTAGGCCACAGTTCATACTCGGTCGAGGATTTCAAATGGACCGATAAATCGAGGATTGAGCTTTCCTCTCTTTCAAATTCTCGTAACTCTTTTCCATGGAACAACACGTAAAAATACATGATCTCCGATGTTAAATTCTTCGTCCCTTCGATGAAGATCAACATAACTCTTTTATCGATCTTATGCTGCTTGTATACGTTGTCGGATTATTTGAATCTTTTATGTAGTCCTTCGTATCAACTCTGGTCCCAACAATTTTGCTTTGCTTACTTCATCCCAACATACCAGAGAACGACACCTTCGTCCATACAACGCTTCGAAAGGAGCCATGCCTATACTTGCTTGATAACTGTTGTTGTAGGAGAATTCCATCAATGGTAAGTATCAACTTCCTTTAAAGTCTAGTACGCAAAGTCTTAACAGATCTTCGAGAGTTTGAATGGTCCTTTCTAATTGCCCGTCTGCCTGGGATGGTATACAGAACTGAATCGTAATTCAGTGCCCATAACTTTCTGCAAGCTGACCCAAAATCGTGAAGTGAATCTAGGGTCTCGATCAGAAACTATGGATACTGGCATGCCATGCAATTTCACAATCTCGATTATGTACATACTAGCAAGACGCTCAAGTGAATAATTTTCTCGTATGGGCAATAAATGAGTGAACTTGGTTAATCTGTCTATAATAACCCAAATTACGTCTATGTCTTGAGAAACCTTGAGAAGACCCGTCACGAAATCTATATTGATGTGTTCCTACTTCCATTTTGGAATCTTATGTGGTTGCAATGGACCCCTTGGTACTTGATGCTCCGCCTTGACACGTTGACAATTTAAACACCTTGAGATAAACTCTGCGATCTCTCTCTTCATATTGCTCCACCAAAATGTGTGTCGAAGATCACAATACATTTTAGTATTTCCAGGATGGATTGCAAAAGGTGTGTTGTATGCCTTGATGAGTGTGTTTTATATACACAAATTAGATACTTTCGAGCTTGATAATTTGTAAATCCTATGCTATTTCGTTTGGTTTTCAGGTGTTTTTATCTTATTGTTGTATAATATAGTTTTGTATTGCTTTTATATGTTTTTGTATGTCTTTTATGTATTTTTACTTTGTTTTGTAGGAATTGAAACAAAAGCTACTTAGATCGACGTTTGGGGTTGCTAGATTCGCATTTTCGGCTTGCCATTTACATAGCAACCACTTCAGGGCCAATTTCAGCATTGCTCTAGCCCATATTTCGAAGAACTCAAATAATGAAAGTTGTAGATCAACTTCTCCTCTTTTCAGAATATCTTGAATCATCCAAATCGGAGTTCGGACGAAAAAGTTATGGCCATTTTACCAATAGACGTTGAAGCTAAAAATTCCAATTTTTGGCCCGGCACCTCGGCGCCCATTCATAGTTCACTTCTGACGCCTCAGCATCGACTCGCAGTAGTCTCAAGATGTGTTGGCGCTGCAACACCCGTTTCAGGCCAAATCGCGGCGCCGCAGCACTGAGCGCGATTTTTTGGCAGATTTCAGTTGTTATATGCCCAACCTAATGACCCATTTGAGATATCCATCATATTCTTCATTTCCTAACAAAACCTAGATGGAGAAAAGAGAGAGGAGGCGACTGGGACCTTGGAGGAGCTCAAGAGCAAGCTTGCAAAGATTGGAGAGCATGAATTGAAATGAAGTTCTTGGAGATTGAAGATTTCTTCTATAGAGTTTTTCTTCTCTACTCCTTTTCATTAATTTTGTAATCCATGAATGTTGAATACTTTGCTAATGGTGTTTAATTCAATAGCTTTAAACTAAACTTCCATTCTAAGATTACAATGGAACCCAATGTATAGTTTTAATTGAATTTCTCTCCTTTGGATTATTATGATTCATATGTGAATTGGTTATCATGTTTTACACTTCATGAATTGATTGTTTTGCTAATGATTAATGTGGTGCTTTATATGAAATTGGAAAGTGGAATATAGGGCTTAGACCAAAAATATGATAACACATGTTATGATTATTCTTCTTATGATTGAATACATAATTTGTATATAGGATAGGAATATACCTATATGTCATGTGTAACCATTGTGAGAATCTAATCTTAATGACTCATTGCCTAGTTTATTTCATATAGGAATATAGTGATTTATTTAGAAGGGGGATACTCATATGACCATCGGAAGAGGCTTATGAATACTTAGAATTCTCTGTTAACAATTCGCATGATTCATTAATTAAAAGGAGAGTTAGGAGATTGAACGAAGCATTGCATGCCAATTGTTTGATAAAATGCTTGTATGTGGGAAATTGTGATCTTAGCTTGTCTCACCTTCATTTCAGTCGTTGTTCATTGTTTACTTTGTTAATTAGAATTTCTTTAGTTTTCATTACTACCTTAAATCAATTATTTAAATAAGATTGAGGCGATATAAAGTTGGTACTTGGTAAATATTAGTGATAATTCATCGTGGGTTCGACAACTCTCTTATCATTATATTACTTGTTGACAGAGTATACTTGCGCGTGTTTATTGATTGCAAAATCAACCAACAAGTTTTTGGCGTCGTTGTCGGGGAATAGTTCTGTTAATATTGTCCAATATTAATTTCAATCAAATTAGTCTTAATTTAAACATATATATTTGTACTTAATTTCTTTTTACGTTGTTGCCTTTATGTAACGGAGTCACTAAAACATATTGCTTTAATGACCGATCTCCTGACCTCTCTTCATTACCTCCTTAGAGTATTTTGCACCACAGTCTATCAACCATATCTGTTATTCTTAACATATAGATTCTATTAACATATTTAATCAGTCCTCGACTCTCAATCTAGGTTTTAAACTTTAACTTTTATTTAATCATTCAAGACCTTATTTAAAAGTCTTATAAATATCCGGGATATCATACCATCTTTCCTAGGAACAATCTGGTTGTCAATATTGTGAGTCTATAATATTAAATTGTTTAAGTATACTTGGAGATTTAACTTTTGGTGCCTTAGAATATCTAAGGTAATGACCCTTGTCTTAATTATTTCTTACTTCCAAGGTGACACTCTACGAATATATTGAAATATCCATTTTTTTCTTACGTTGGAGTTATTATGTAAAATATGTTAACAATATATTAGTAATCCATACGTCAATTTTCTTACTTTTAAATCAGACAATTTATTCAAGGGAAGGCATTTATAAGATTTTCTAAAAGATGTCCACGTGTTTTCTTTTTGATTTTGGCAACTTGTAAATTCTTTACAATGGGTGGGCCCTTATATGCTAAATTTTCCAAATGACAGGTTTTCTTTTGGCGGCTTGTATTTTATTTTACAATAAGTGACCCTCATTTGCCAAAGTTTTCAAGATGTGTATTTGCTTTGTTTTAGCAACGTGTGCTGAGAATTATTTCTTAAATGCTTCTAAACTTCTTCCTAATTTCTTCACCTATCATTTCTTCCATTAGTTAATTTTAAATGGGTGGGACCCGCAATTGATTCCTTTAAACTTTTCTTCCTTAGGGTACTGATGACCCGTGATTATATGTCTCACAACCTTGCTTATAAAAGGAATGCACCTTCAGAAGATGAGATACACCATAAACATAAAACTCTTCTACAATAATATTGTGAGTATTTCTTTTAAGTATAAAGATATTCTGAGTGTTACAAATAGTGCCAGAATTTCTTCAGTTAATCTCTTTTATACGAGTCAGATATAGTCTCCTACTAAGGTAAAAGATGTCATTTTCTTCATAACTCGTAAGTGGTATCATTTCTTTTGTACTCATAAGAGATATCATTTCTTTCATAATCATAAAAGGATATCATTTTCTTTCATATTTCTCCAATTATGGTAAGAAATTATTATTCATTTCTATAACCTTATTATTAAATGGTAAAAATTCCTAAAATTAGTAAAATATCCTTAATAGTTTGTGTTTTATCTAATATTTTTACCTGAATCTTTCTATTGAAATTTTAATCGTTATCTTTGAATTATGAATTTTGAATATCATTCTTGAATTTGACTCCATATTTTAGTCATCGTGTTGGCAATTTGGACAATCTTGGACTCTGGATATATTAACTCATAAATCTTTATTCTTATTCTTGATCTCATTGTTTTGTTTCTATTCATCTTTTATATCATTTTTATAATCCTCAGACTTAAATTGTGATAAAAGTGCTCTTTGGCCCGCAGTGCAAAGATGAACTGGTGATTGACATGATTATGACCGAACTGTGTATCGGTATAATCATGATCTTTGGTGTTACAGACAAAGACTTGTGGTAAAAATTCTCTTTGGCACGTAGTGCAAAGATGGACTGATGTTTGGCATGATCGTGACCATTAGTGTTACAAATGAATATCTTTAGCCCGTAGTGCAAAGATAAACTGTTGATTTGGATGATCATAAACAGAAACTGTTGATTGGTGTTATAGGGATAAAATATTGATGGTGAACTTTTAAATTGTAGAAGATAATAGACATTATAGTCTACCCGACTCTTCTAATGGATTGTTTGTTCCGCTGCAATTATTGTTAAAAACCTATATTATCTTTAAATCTATGATTTATCACTGTTGAAAGTTAAAGATAATTTATTCTTCATTATCTTAGTCATGATATTCTTTAGTGGACTATTTGTGCTCACCTTTTTCCTTTTTGTTCTATTATTCTCCTCAAGAAATGAGAATGTAGCTGAGACTAGCCGGAGAATGGAGTGATGGTCTGAGATTATAGAAATATCTCAATACATTATAAAATAATGTGACAATAATTGTATTGAGAACTTAAGTTTGGTATAAATGTTGTTGTACTAGATACGGTACAATATTTGTATTGAGACTCACAGTATGTGTGTTGTCGTATTTTGCACGACATATTAATAGTTGTAAATTAGAAAATTTGTGTTTGTATTTGGATTTTATAATTTGTATTTTGGCGACTCAAAATGGGTTGTGTGAATCTATTTTGGGGGCGTCACAAATATAGTAATTACATTTATGTCATGAATGGATAGTACTGTGGCGCACTGGACCCGGATTTGGGAGCGTTATAGGCTAAATGCACCAACGCCCTTTAACAAAACCAGCACTAACAAGGTATATGAGTTTTCAAGAGGGAGAAAAGAGAAAAAAGGTTAAAAAGAAAAATAAAATAAAAAAGAAGATAAACTTTTTTTCTTTTCTCTATTTTTTTCTCAAATTTGAGAAGTTTACACAATATAATACTTAGGACATGTTTGTTTGTAAGGATTATAATCCATGAGATTATAATCCCAAAACTATTAATCTTAGGATTAAATAGTCCTAATCACATGTTTGTTTTTATGGGATTATTAATGGGATAACTTAAAATAATCTCATGTTATGTTTTTTTCCAGGATTAATTAAATGATTGAATAAAAAAAATATCATTTGGACTATTATACCCTTATCAATAATAACATATTTTAAACTATAATTTAAACTTGTTTATATATAAAAAATGATGAAACAGTTAATTATAAACTTTTAAATACTGCTGAAATAAGTTAGTGATCCATCACCGTTACTCCGTTCTCAAGGTTGGTGGGGACTTGAAGGTTGAAACTACGTTTGGTTATTGACTTTGTTTTTTATTTTTTTCACATGTTTATTGCGATTGTATAACGCTCTCTAATTTCATAAAGCATCTTTTAAGTATAGTCTTTTAGATAATTAAATAAAATAGAAACAAATAAGATAGTTTATTTTAATATAGATACTAAAATAAATAATGTAGTATAAATAAGTTTTTTTTTAACAATGGACTTAAATAAATATTTCGGTCAATTTTTTTTTGTGAGACAAATAAAATATCTGTTAAATTGCAACTGCGTTGTATTTCATCTATGTCATAAAATTGATATAAATTTGTTTTAAAAAATGTTTAAAGTACACACTCATACGTAGATGAGTAAGGGGTGCGTGTGTGTGTATATATATATATATTATTACTCAAATGATAATTATTTGGAAGTATTTATAAAAATAACCAGAAAATTGTGTATTGTATTCACTATAAATAATAAAGACACATTAGTAGTTTAATTCGGATTGCCAAATGTGAGTGTCCAGGGTGTATAATTAAGTAATATCTCTATTCCAAATGATAAGATTATTATTGACTTTTGAAAATTAATTTGAGATATTTTTAAATTTTAATTTAAGATTATTTTTTAAAATTTATGAAAAATAATAAATCTTAGAATGAAGAGTAATTTTTAGATAATTTATAATATTTGTCAGTGTATTAATTACGATTAAAAGAATGTTAATTTTTATATATTTTAATTTGACTTAAAAAAGCCAATAATAATTTTATATTTAGGAATGGATGGAATCAGTACTAAAAAACTTTATTTTACATTCTGACTTAGAGTAGAGGTTGTGTCTGCTTGCTTATTGGTATTTGGTAATGTAAATGTGAGGCATCAAAATAAGGAAATTGTTAATATGTCGCAAACAAATGGATTATATACTTATTGGGCATAATTAATTGAATTAAGTAATTTACTAATTTACTGATAAGTTAATTTAGTAGGCGGCTTAATATATTAGTAAGGTTCTAATTAAGGGTTGGGGTTAATTTTGTCTAAAACTTTTTAGTCTCAAATAATAGAAATTATAATACCTGGTTGAACATAGTATTAAATAGTCTCCCATATTAAGTCATTTTATAAATTCTTGACTAAAAGTTTCAAGTTCAAATTTAAAAATAAATAAGACACTTGAATTAATAGTTCTATACAACATAGCCTTAATTTCTCTATTTGTTTCCCTAACTAAAATTCAAGACACAATTTTTTTAAATCTTATTTTCTTTCTTTAAAAAAATTCAAGACACCACATTTTTTTTTTGGTTTCATCTCCAAATTAAGAACTGTAACTCTGGTTTTGTTTTGAAAAAATAAAAAGGAAGAAAAACTTACGAAACAAGAGCATACACCCGGTTTAAGCTAGAGTGATGGAATCATCTCCGCAATTTTAGCGCCACCAGATTTCGCCACCTCCAGTTTTATATATAATTCTCTTTCTCATTCGTTCATTTGTAAAGCACATGATCATCATTCATCACTTACCATCCTAAATTCTCAAATTCCAATCCAAACCCCCTTCTCTCCAATCAGTCTAGGGTTTTAGAATCTCTCTGAAATCTGAGAATGGGGCATAGTTCGAAGAAGAAGAATCGCGGTGGTGGTGGGAGGCGGAGTAAGGGCAGGGCTCCGTCGAAAGATCACAATTCTCTTGGTAGCGATGGCAACGAACTTCTCACCGAGGAGATTACTGCGTTGTGAGTGCTTCCCTTCATTTGTTGATTTACATTCCTTTCATTTTCCAGTATTATGACTGTGGTGCTTGACAATTAATTAGTTTCATTATTATTGGGGATTGGAACGAGTCAGTCTGTTATTCAGTTTGAGCTGCTGTCTTTTTGTTTATTTGGTGTGCTATTACCATTTTAATGACTGTATGTTCTAATGTATTATTGGTTGTTTTTTCTCTGTTAAATTGAGTAGCTGTATTTGCTTAACTAATGCTGTTTTGGTTAATCTAATCAAGGATTTTAGTTCAATTGTGACCTCCAATGAATAAATTGTAAGGTTGATCTCCGCAAAGTATCAAAGATATGTAAAGAAACTCACTCTAGTAAAAACAACACAATTTGAAAGCAATTTGATCTCATTCCGTTTCTCAAAGATCATAAAACTCACCCTAGGGAAGCATTCCACTGAGGAAGCATAAAACCCAAGAGTTCTTGCAGACCCGGAGTAATCTGTTCCACAAACTCCACATTGTCAGACAATGGAAAAATAAGTGAATTTAGCTGAATAGGTCTCAGAATGCAATTTTCGTAGCACATGCCAAATAAAATAGAGCGCCTTATGAGGTCACTGACTCTCCAATAAGTCGTTAGTGTTGTTGGTTTATAGAGAATTATTTACCAAGCCAAAGCCTGGACCTTGGAGTAATATTTGGCTTTACAATTTACATATAAACTCTGGTAATTGGTAATTGGAAAAGGACGAGGAAAGCTAAAACTGAATTCAAAGAGAGCAGAATGGAGCTATCTAGGGTTCAGAATCTTCTATTAGAAGAGGAGTTTAACATATAGTGCTAAGATGATTCAGTAAGAAAGTAGAACCTCCAATTCTCTATTATTCAGGTTTTAAATGTAAGAAAAGTCCTAAGAAGCATCACCTCTTGATTAGGTAGGAAACTGAACATAGGAGCATCATGTAAAGACTAAAGAAGAAATATATTGAATTTTAAGACAAGCCTAGGAAAAAGGATTGGGAATCTCATGGCAGCCAATTTTACGTAGGAAGTTTCAAGATAGAGGGAGTTTGAGGAGATTGATGAGTTATTACCTCCATCTTTTTGTTGAAGTTGGCTAAAGAATCGACAAACAATTTTTCAAGACAAAAATGTGATCTGCAGTAGTAATCGTTGATGCCTTAGTCTCCGTCTATCCCACCAAACAAAAAAAAGAAGAGATTATAATGTTTTATTCCAGATTTGCTAGTCCAGACAGTTATGACGATCCGAAATTCTTTTGGGCTAAGAAAAAGCAACTTAAGCATCAATTTTTTGTCATGCGTGATCAAATTAAAATGTCTTCTTATTTTCCATATGACTATTGTAAATTGCACGATGATTTAGAATTATCTGAAGAAGCCTTGCAGATTTAAAAACCCATTATGTGTACGTATCCACATGCTTATGTTCGTCCGTATTTGTTCCAAAGAAAAGAAGTGTTCATCCTAATTGGGGGTTTTCAAATACAGTGTCAAGTTCACAAGATGAGATCCAGTTACATGCTAAAGGGCTATTGATAAAGAGAAAGTTGTGTATGTTAGACAACTTGAAAATTCAAATATGGCTAGTCATGAAAACTTATTTTGAGGATGTTTTGCCGATTAAATACTCAAAAGTGGTTTGCAAAAAAGACATTCCAGAGTTACTTCAAGTTGGTGAAGAGGTTGAACATAAAAAGGAAGAAAAAGTGGAGATCAAACATGTTTATAATCTCTTTCGGATAAAATATTAGAGTTCTAAGCTATTTTCAAAGTTTTTCATCTTGTCGCTACTAGTTCCAAATATTGTGCTTATGGAATTGGACCATGTGATGTACATATTTTGTTGGAAGACATCTCCGTGATCATGGTTTATTATTCTTTGATACTTTAAAACTTGAGGACGAGTTATTTTCTATTGCAAGGAGAATTATGTGGAACAAAAGAGGAAAATAAGAAATTCATTATTAATTTTGTATTGTTATTTAGAGATAAATATTTGATTATGTATGGAATTATTTACTACTTATGTTAAGCAGGATATTCTAGAAGTTTTAATTATAGTAGCAGATTTCAATTAGTAGATTGATTCCTTTATGAATTAGGAAATTTAAGACTTAATCGCCAAAAGAACCAATGAGCTTTGGTCCTTTTTCCAGAAAAAGCTGTCAGCTTTTGTTTGTTTGTTTTTTTTTTCAATTAAACCAACGAACTCTAAGAAAAGGTAACAAAAATAACCCAAAAATTGACCAAACCTCTAGCCATAGTTACCTAATGCTGAGTTGTCTTCTTATATGTGACAATTATTATTAACAAAGTTGGTAAATCTTTTAAGAATATTCATCTTGAAGAGGCAACAAAACAGTCAATTTCAACATAATATTTTCTCCATTCATTTCCCCCCTCATCATCCAAAACAAAAAGAAACTTATTTTCTTCAAGTATAAGAGAGATCTAGGATATGATCAAGCTCTCGGGGTTTATCATATTGTCTATCTCCTATTTTTTCTTTTCGATAATTTTCTTCGTCCCCGTCTCTAATTGTGGAAAGTATAGACAGCCGATGAGCATTAGTATTTTGAAGTGCACCAGAGTCATAGTTTTTGTTGAGAAATATTCATAGGGTGATGTCAAATAAGCCCTTCTCAATGTCCTAATCACTTGATTCTCTGGGAATCCATATCGTCCCAATCTCTAATTGTGGAAAGTATAGACAGCCGATGAGCATTAGTATTTTGAAGTGCACCAGAGTCATAGTTTTTGTTGAGAAATATTCAGAGGGTGATGTCAAATAAGCCCTTCTCAATTTCCTAATCACTTGATTCTCTGGGAATCCATATCGTCCCAATCTCTAATTGTGGAAAGTATAGACAGCCAATGAGCATTAGAATTTTGAAGTGCACCAGAGTTAGTTTTTGTTGAGAAATGTTCAGAGGGCCGATCCCAAGTTTACCAACCATAACAATTGTTTTTACTTGGTTGTTCCTTAACATTTGCATAATCTCCTGGACCATTGCTGCAGTCGACGAGAAACCACACCAAAATTTTGAAAAAAGTGGTTCAACTAAATGTTGTTTTAGTGGAGTTAACTATTTAAGCTCTGTTGGCAATCAATTCCAAAACTTGAATTTGGAATTGTGTGCAAATTTTGACTGGATTTCAATAGAATTAGTGAAAACACAATTATACGTAAATAAAATAAGAAAAAAGAACATATAACTGCCACAAAGAAAAGAAACTGAACATTAGTTAACTCTAGTAAGAGATTTGGTTATTTTGTACCTTTTCTTGGACATCATTGGTTTAATTGAAAAAAAGGGATAAAGTTCATTTATTTTTTTTGGTGATCAAGTCGAAATTCAATTACAGTAGTAGATTTTAATTAGTAAAATTTTCCTTTTTGAGTTAGGTTATTAATTATATTAGTTGATTTAAATTAGGAGATTAGTTTTAATTATAGTAGTGGATTCTAATTAGAAGATTATTTCCCTTTTATATTGGGATTTTTACTTGGTCGCTAAGTCATGTAGTTTCTATATAAAAGTTGTAATCTTGATTTATTATAAGATTATTGAATATAAATTGATTTGAGAGTTTTGAGTTTTGTAACTTGAGAGTCTTGTTTATCCCTTATTTCCTCGCCCCTTCCTTGTCCTACGTCATAGCTCCTTCCAGTGGCGAAGATTTAATGAGGTGGTGGCTTCATAGTAGTGGAATGTTTATTGGGATGTCCTTTTATTGTAGTTTTTGGGTTGGTGATACTTTGAGTTTCCCCTGGAAGAGCATTTCGAGGTTAGGAGTTTCGAATAAGAGGTCTTCCTTTCCTTGGACTGCGGCTTTGAGTGTTATATTGACTGAAGAGAATGTATGGAATAGAGGAAGTTTTGTGGTTTATCGTTGCTTAATGTGCAAGATAGAGTGGGGGTCAGGGGGTGATCTTCCATTGCATTTTGAGTTTGTTAGGTAGCTTTGGGAAATGGTTTTTGTGCTGATTA
Organism: Aralia elata; assembly: GCA_034770075.1. Classification (NCBI taxonomy): domain Eukaryota; kingdom Viridiplantae; phylum Streptophyta; class Magnoliopsida; order Apiales; family Araliaceae; genus Aralia; species Aralia elata. The sequence continues at coordinate 62,114,052 of CM068387.1, forward strand.
GTGCCAATTGGGTGATGTCATCTTGGTTTAGGATTCCAAAGAGATGGAGGAAGAAGTGGGATGTGGTACTCTATCGCTAATGGTGGTCCATTTGGTGGGAGAGAAATATGAGATACTTTTCTTTTTGATAAAGAAGAGAAACAGGAGGTGATACTTCGATAATGAGGACAAGTTGGCAATTCAAATCAAATTTCTATTATCGAGGGTTTTTTTGTTGTTGCAAGAATTAGACTTTTCCGGGGCCTATTGTTTCTTGTATTGATTTTTTTTGGGGAGTTCAGTATTGGGTCTCTCAATGTTTGATCGGTGTGTAGAGCCGTCTTTGGTATATGATTTGTTTTTTAAATTTTTTTTCAGTAATGAAACGTGAAGGAGAAACCAGTAAACATTTTTTTGAGCACAAATAATAGAAGACATACAAAATATTTATCATGAGATATTTACTTAGATTTATCATCATCCTAGATCTAACAATTTAGCCAATCAATATGAAAACAAATAAAATAACTACTACTAATTGCATGAAATTAAGTAACAAAAATTAATCAAGTAAAATCGAAAAAACTTGCTTTTATAAATTAAAGAAGAAGAAAAAGAAGAATAACGTTAAAAATAAAATACAAGCCCTTTTATGATCCTTCGACGATGGAAAGCAACAAGAGAAATTTTAATTCTACTTTTACTCCTAAATCTAATTTAAAATTAACATTTCCAATCTCTCTTGCTACTCTATTTATAGGTTGAAATTATATATATATTTATAGATATACATATATCTATATAATAAATAAATTATTTTACATAACCATAACCAAGAAGTTAACTTCAATATTCTAGTTCTTTTAAAATGATAGCACCTATTATGACATAACCAAAAGGTAGTAACTTAACATTTCACATCAAATATCATCATTTTCTCCTAGTCCTAAGACTTATTTACTAGCATCGAATTAATCATTACATAGACAAAAGAAATGAGTCAAACATTACATGAAAAAATCGTAATCATCTCCGAGTTATAAGACACAAAGCAGTAAACTAAAAACAAGAGTAAGCAAGCTAGTATTATCATTGGACAAGGCAGAGCATAGCATTTGAATCCCCTTGCGTATCCGGAAGTATCCTTAAAGCACCCGAAGGTATCCATAAAGTATCTGAAAGTATCCATAAAGTGTCCGAAAGTATTTGTGGAGTATCTGTGTCCGACACCTGTCCGACGCAGATACGATGAGCTCCGAGAAGTGTACGTGCTTCATAGTGGACATCAACTTGACTTGCTCACCAATATATTACTCTTTATAATAACAAAATTTTAAATCCTACAAAATAAAATAAAACACATAAATTAAATCAAATAGAAATATAATAGGATAAATATGGCAAATAAAATGCATAACTAGTATGTCTATCAATACTCATATTTTTGATAGTCTGTGACAGTTGTAAATTTGAACTTAGATTAATCAGTATTCAGCGTATTTAGTGTATCTATGTATTTATATGATAATATGTTTTTGTTCGGCTTTGTGGAAAGTATCCATGATATTCAGGAGATGATTTTATGAGGGTGATTGAGATCGCTTATAATCTGTCAAATTTGGTTATAATCAGTTTTAAAAACCAGAAAATGTTTGGCAATTTTCTTTCTGGAGTTACTTATAATCACTTTTTAGAAACTCCAGTTTGGTGCTTCTGATTATTGCCAAGATTTAATAATCAGGTTTGACAAAGTATATTACTAAGTTATCCTTAATTATTTTAGTAGTTTCACCCATTACCCCTCTTTACACTCAAAATCTTCTTTTTTAATAATTTACACTTTAAATAAGTGATGAGCAGTTTCTTTAATACCAAACACTTTTACTTTTTTACCAGTTCAAGTGTTCTTTCATTACCATACACAAACTGTATTTTTAAAGTACTTTTAAGCAAAAGCACCAATCAAAATCAATAATCACATTACTTAAACAGTCCCCAACATACTCTATGTTTCACTATCATAACGTGATGTTAGTTTAAAGGTTCATTTGATGTTCAGGTGTGCAATATTTCAGGACGATTGCAAAGTTGTTTCAGAATCACCCCCTCAAGTTAATATCAAGCTCAGGTTCTGGATGACTACCCATGAAACTTATTGAACTAACTTCACTTGTTGTGTCATACTGAATTTTCAATGCATTGAAACACAGGCCATACTCAAAAGATATGGGCTACGAGGATGTAGATGTTTCTGCTCTTCTTTCAGTTAGGTTTGTGGATTGTTGTCAGTTTCCTGACATTCCATATGCTTATTGCTATGGTAACATTTTCCAATTCATTTTGTTTGCATCCTCAGATATTTACCTGGATATCCTTACAAGTGCCCAAAGCTGCAGATAACTCCAGAGAAAGGTTTATTAAAAGCAGATGGCGATAAGCTTCTATCTTTGCTTCATGACCAAGTAGGGGGTGACTACTAGTTTATTAATGCTCTATCCAAATATTAATATGTGCTGTCATTATCATGCTGTTCAAAATATTTTAAGTGCTTGTAGTCATTATCATGTTGCAGACAGCAACTTAATTTACTCGTACTCAACACCATTCTGTGAAATATATCTTAAGTTGCTTGTATACTATGTTTTTGAGTTTTTAAAGGAAAAAAAATCTAGTAATAATTTTAGTGAAGATGAAGGGAGGCAATCAAAAGTTTTCTTACTAGCGAAGCCTTTGTCCAAATGAAGTGGACCTGAAAAATTTCTTGTTTCATGAACTTTTCTAAAGGAGCAAATGCTGAACTAGGATCACCCAGATCAAGTACTAAGTTATGATCACCCTTCCAATCTTCATTCTGATATCTTTGCACTTTGCAATCGCAAAAAAGTAAATGTTGATTTCCCCCAAAACAGAAAGAAACAGTTTATAGTCAACTAGCCTACATTCGTCGACCAACCCAAAGCTTGAGGGATTGTATGAGAAACAACTGAAAAATCGATGCATCTTGTTATTTGATGCAGACCGGGCCACGAAAGCTAATGAAAATTGCAAGATATTTATTATTTTAATATTATTATTTATGAAAACAATTGTAACTAAATTATATCTTTTAGTTATTGTAGGTGGTTTATTCTCTATCTTTATTTATAATGAGCTCAACATCCCGTGCGAAGCATGAGTCTTGTTATTATTATATTGATGATATTTTTATCCGTGAACATATTTTATTTGATAGATTTTATAATTAAATCATATGGTTGTTAATTTTATTATAATATTTTAATAGTATTAATAGATTAATATTTGTGTAAGATGATCATAAGAAAATTGATTCTATACTCCTTTTTAACTATCTTGATTGTACATGGGTGGCTCCCCCCTGGTGTTTCTTGGAATAAATTTATTACTTGTCAAAAAAACCTTTCAATTGTCTACAATGCAGGCAAATTCCAATGCTCGAGAAGGACGTGTAATGATTTACAATTTAGTAGAGGCTGCTCAGGAGTTCTTGTCTGAAATTGTCCCACTTGGACATTCACATGAATCAGTAAGCTTTCCTTCGCATCAAGAGAAGTCTTAGTTATATACTGTTGTGTAGGGGACTTGGAATTATAACGATACACTGATCTTATAGATTTTGCTGAAATATTATATTTTTAATTTGTATGTTAGTTCTCTATGCATCCAAATTCCAAGCTGTCGTTGATTGATAAGAATGGAAACTTGAGGTACATTGCTGGTGTTCTCTATAACAATATCATTTTTACGTGCATGATAAAAGCTCAAAGTAGTCAAGCCACCTAGCCTTGCTATCCAGTGTCCAAGCAGTTCTCCTAAAATAGGTACATAAACGAATTACTTATTCAAAAAAAAAAAAAACAAAAAAAACAAAAAACAAAAAGGGTATCAAAGGAGATTAGGAGAGACAAACTTTATATTTTAAAATACTTTGCTATGTAAGATGGCTCACTGAGAGGGTACCCATGGTAAAAGATCTTCAGGTAACTTTTATCTAAAAATGGAATATCTTTGGGAATTTTAAGATTTCCTAATAGCTTGATTGCATATCCTTTCCTTTGCCTTCCATTTAATGGTTTAAATATTTGAGATCTCCTTTATGGTCCTTTTCTACTCTGGAATGTTGTGGTTCCAACTTCAGAACCATATGTTGCTGTTTCTTTGTCGTTTCTTCTTCTAAGTTATGGTTTTGAACTTTCCTTACGAGTTACTTCCTTGCCTTATACCTAAATCAATACATCTCCAAGCACTGTCTTTCATTTATTCCATTGCCTTTTAACATAAATTGGCATAAGATCACATTGATGTAACATGTATAACATTGTGGAAAGTAATATTGTATTAAGATGGAGTAAGTGTTACATCTTGTGGTTAACATTTAGCTTATGAAAATTTATTTATCTGCTTCCTGTAAGCCGTAAGGCTTATGGTGCTTTGGTTCCTATCATGGTATTTTCCTTATATACTGGCTTACTTTCAAAAGAGTATTAAACAATGAAAATAATTTCTTCATTGTATTATTTTGAGTATCTTTCCTTTTTCTTATTATTTGGTCAACATTTATTGATAATTTGAAATTTTGTTCTGGAAGGTTCCATCTCAGGCAACAGACAGAAACAGCATGGTCTCTGAAAATGAAATGACAGTTTCTTGTGACAAATCTTGCTTTCGAGCAGGACCTTTCGTTTATGGTTTCCTAGATCTTTTCAGTGGCTCTGGGGAGTCATGGCATTGGGGCCTTGCAATGGAAGCTAATGGCCAGATAAACTCTACAATAGATGGTTCCAGGCATGCGTATGGGACTCTGGAGAAGGAAATTGACCATGATGTGAAGCCTCTACTGCAGGAGACAAAGCAAGGTCCTCTACGTGCATCTACAGTAAAATTAGATATTCTTGAAGAAGAGAGTGAAGATGAAAGTAAAACTACTGATTCAAGAACATCGCTGTCCGATGAATCAGTTGGAAATGCTACCATCAGTGAGGTAATGGAATGCTGGAAATTCTTTTCTTTTGATTGGCATTGTGATGATCAAATTATACAATAAAAAGTAACATATATAACGTTATTGATTAAATTTTGTTGAGAATTTACTCGCTCTCTTTGGGCATACTGATGCATATGATATGTCCACATTTTACATGGCTCTTGGAGATTCCAATTAACTTTAAATTATTCTTCTATGGGGAGTGACTTGTTTACGAGCATATGATATATTTTGTTTGCCCCCTCCCCCCCACCTAAGCATTAGTTAGTCTTATTAGGCAATTGACTTGTCCTTTGTTGGTTTAATATTTTAAGCTTACATCTGGGCTATACTTCATTCCAGAAAAGTGTTCGATATCTTTCTTGATTTATGTAGTTTGTTAATTTAAACTTGTATATATAGGTTGGATGGTAATATATAAAGAATACTTGTTGTGACGCAGATCTATGGTTTGGTAAGTAATAATGAGCAAGGTAAAATAGGTATGTTAGACATGATTTTGGCCAAGGGACAACATCTATTGGCTACACTATGTCACCAACAATACAATGAATGATAGGTCGCTACACTAAATCACCAACAATACAATGAATGATAGGTCCCCTGAGAATTTAATCGTTATGCAGATTATGTGCACAAGAATTAAAGACTACAGTTTAAGCTGAAGACTATACGAAAAGAAAGATTTTTTAAAATCATTTTTTTTAGATAAATAAATGCAATTTTACGGTTAATATGTGATTTAGTTTCACTTTAGCCCTACCCGGATAAAAGGCATTCAGTTGAGTTGAAATAAAGGATTTCATCAAAAAGCACCAAAAAGGGGTGGTGAAACCACACACACATACTGAAAAGCAAAGAAGAGATAAAAGACAAACTCTTTCCTTGGACATTCCAAACAAACCCCTCCTTCTATGAGGAACCTCCCAGAGAATACTACGTTAGGCTCCTAAATAATCCACAAAAGCCATAATCATAGTTGTTACGGTGCCATGGCGAGACGCGACGGTAGTTGACTGCCAGGACGTCTCTTGCCATAGGCCCATAGCGTCCGTATGGCTATAAGTCGTTAACAATGTGCAATTTATGTATTTGTTTATTTTACTTCAAAAGTATATTGAACAATAAAATTTTATATACATTAAAACTCAAAACATCATAACTAACACTATGGAATACAATTAAAAACACAATTAAAATATTAAATGAATACTTCACAATCAAAATTAAAAAATAAAACAATTGACATTGAAAACTAATAGAACAAGTCAACAAACACTACGTAGAAAATAAACAATCAACCAAGTCAACACCCATCACACATTACAAGTCTAATAAGTAATAAAATTGCACCACATAGCAAGTGTTTGGGTTATGATGAGTCATATGTACAAAATGACTTGATCACTTAACTTGGGCCAACTACCAAGCCTTGGCAGCTCGGCGTCCAAGGCGTCGCCTTGTCCTTGTTTAGCGCCAGGACGCCTAGTCGTCACCTAGGCGACGCCATAACAACTATGGTCGCAATCGAATATATGTTGCCTATTGTCGTTGCAGATCTTCATTACCAAGCTTAGAACATGTCTCCCAGAATGAAAAATATTTTCTTTTCAATGAAAAATATAACCTTGAAAATTAGGATGTTGATTGTCCGGTGGCTGGTTTTATTATCAAGATGCAGCAACATTTCCATGGATGTCTTTTTCTGAAGGCTGTGATATATGTTTCAGGGTTCTAGGCCTTTCCATTTTTTGTTAATCAAGATGACACGCAATGTAGGAGGTCTTTTTATTTTTCCTGGGTTGATTTGGTGCTCGAACAGGTTGGTGCGGAATATCACAGCCTGAACATCTTGGATTTAGCAGTTTGCTGGAATGAGGGTGTCAAAACTTACTTATTCTCTCTCCCATGTAGCTTTACATATAAGATGGAGGATGAGAGAGTGCTGGACATATATGGACTAGATTAAAATGAGAGGCATTCTTGTTGTTTGATGTGTGGCCTTACAGGATTGGTTGTGGGTCTTCCACACAGGAGAAAGGTGTATATCTGTAATGGGTCATCCTCTTCATCATTGGTGCTTCTCTGCTTTTAAAGCGATCGATGACATGTGCTAGTGATATCTACAAGTTAAGAAAGGCTAGAAGCAGGATGAAATTGGCTCACATGATGGTTATATAGTTTTTGATGTTGCAGAAGATACTATATGTTTTTGGGTGTATTGGAATTGATTTACATCCTCTAATGATGACTCGTTTCCTGACAGAGATAGATGCGGGCCGTAAGCATATTATAGCAATGTCTATCTAGGGAATTCTAAGTCGGCTCTTTGTAATCTTTAGAGTGTGAGCTCGGACAAAGATAGTGATTCTCAGAGTTACTCTCTCTAGTTGAGGAAACTTAGTGATGGACTAGAGAAGGCAAGTGGAACCAACAACTGTGCGTGAGACCAGATGAATATTATTGGTGGAGATGGTGGCATATTTGGGGTTTAAGAAGGTTAAATCTTTGATTTACAGCTTGCAAGGGGATTGGGCACATTAGAGACTGGAGTCGGATTGTTTAAAGCATAATGTAGATAGGGCCTTCTAGAAACACATAGATTGCGTAGGGGTTGTGTCTATTGGTGATTGTTGAGGCACTTTAAATCTGGTATGTGCAAATCACAAAGGTCAAATACAAACTATCATGGGTACAACCGCACAATTACATTTATAGCTATAAACCTTACATGCCTCTTTGGCCTGTTAGGTTACCAGAAGCCTATAACAAGTCATCTTATGATGTTGGATGACGGCTGAAAATTACATTCCTTACAATGAGGAATTCAAAAAAGTCATATTGTGATATATAAACGATGGAGAGGGATCATTTGACCATCTTGTCATGCAAGAAAGCGGGTAAGTCCATTTTGTTTGTTGGGGATACTAGCATGGGGATGATAGAAGATCTATGTACAATAGAGAGAAAAGATATGTTTTGGAGGGTGATATTCTTCAATGCAGTAACATAAAATTGAACAACAAAGAATGAGAGAAGTTTTAAACTAAATGTATTTCCTCGCACGAGTTCATTGGAAATAATAAAGACTTGGAAGTCATTTTGGAGCAGGAGCAGCTTCTACAGAAAATTCAGAAACCCTATAGGCCCCACTTTGGATTTAGGAGGATGCTCGAAACTTGTCTCCTACTCTCCAGTCAACTGGTTGGTTAAGAAGAATCTGGCAATTGCTAGTCCGTTTTGGCAATCAAGGTCCAGAAATAGATTGGGCCTCAGATTGGTCAAACTCTGAGGAAACACCTTCCACTGTTTTGGTAATTCAAGTGATAATTGCTAGAGTTCAAAGGATCTCAGCAACTAATTGATATACAAGGAGTGGTACTCGAATGATTGTAAATCTGAAAACATAATAAGAATGAGCTGACAATTGGACAAATGAATGTCAGTAGATCTTCTAATAGAAGATAATAGAAGGTTGTGCTGTAATAGAGAAGGTGTCACAAAGTTTTAACTTGAGTGAGATGGAGAACTAAACAGGCCAAAATGAATTGATTTGAGACACCTTATGACACCAGTTTACATTTTTGTTTTCTTAAAAGTGCAGGTTTAAATTTTTCCTGAATTAATATCTTCATTAATAGTATATGACTATTTTAAGATTTCCAGGATATTCTTGTGGAAGAACATGTAGCAGAAACTGATGATTGTGATATAGAAAGTAGCACAGAATCAATGTCTTCCGCTTCTATGATACATGATCAGTTATCGCAGACTGTTGAACGAGATTTACTTCTGGTAATATTCTGCTTTTTCTCATTTTAATTTTCCATTAGAGCTTGACTGTAACATGTGCTAACCTTTGCTTTGTGCAGGCTCACTTACTTCGCGTTGCTTGCGCTCCAAAAGGGCCATTGGCTGATGTTCTGCCAGAGATAACATCGGAATTATATAACCTAGGGGTGTGTAATTGAATTGTTTCAATTTGAAGGACTTCACTTGTTTTATTTATATCTCGTAATATTTTGTCTTAAATTCACCTGTTTAGTAGATTTTGTCCAAACTCTATGCTGACTGGTAAATGTGATTCTTAGATTGTCTCGGATCGGGTGCGAGATTATGCTACGAAGCCGTCATCACTATTTGACAGAACTTTCAATCACGTGTTTGCGCAGCATATGGTTGTTATTTTCTCTATATTTCATCATCCCCTAGACTGTGTCTTTCCATCTAATGGAAGTCGATTCCTTTTCTCCCATATCATGATATAGGTTTCTTCTAAGATCTCTCAGTTTTGGAGGGCTGCTTCTGATTATGGACAACAGAATTCTTCATCTACTCCAAGTTCTCGCTATCTAAACGATTTCGAGGAGATCCAACCCCTTGGTGAGAATTCACATTGTCTCTACTGATTTCCTTTGGCCAGCTTCTATATAGAACATGTTGTTATAAATAGTTTTTTTGTATCTCCTAGCATGGTAATTGCAAAATCTATGATGAAGATTAAGCTTTACTTCTTCTATTGACATGTTAAAATCTTCTTGAGTTGTACATGATTTAATTTTTAAAAGAAAAAGTTTAAATACTTGAAGTATAAGAAAGAAAATGTATGTGCATAGTGAATATGGCTTTATATGGTCTAGGGCAAGTTTTGATGTAAACTATAATATCTAGCTTAGAATTAGGAGAAAGGATCTGCTTTAATCTGGAATACCAGTTATTCTGTAGTTTAGTACTTAGTAACAGTAGTACTTTATAAATAATCCATCTCCACCACTTATCTGGATACTCCTTTTAAAGTTTTCACGTTCTATCAAAATCTTGGAAAGCATTACGGATTTCCATCACGAAATGGAAACTTCATTTCTTGAAATGATTGGTTGATTGAACTTGCAAGCTTTTTATAAATAAATGTGATGTCTTTACATGTAGTATCTAAAGCTTTTCTGTAACTGCTTGCAGGTCATGGTGGATTTGGTCATGTCGTGCTGTGCAAGAATAAGCTAGATGGAAGGCAGTATGCTATGAAAAAAATTCGCTTAAAGGACAAAAGTCCACCACTTAATGATAGAATATTGAGGTACTGTATGTTATGAACATTCTATTACTTTTAGTAGATCCTTTTTCCCTTGAAAAGCATAGTATGCTTAATTTTGAGCCTTCTAAAGTTCACTGGTGTTTTGTTTGGTAATGCTTCCTCTTACTGCTTTACTGCCATTTAGTTAAAAGCATGAATGGTTGTTTTATCCATGTGAAAGCAGGCTGTTATCAGTTTAGTATGTAATATAGGCATCGTTTGAGTCCAAACTTACAAAAACAACAACTTTAACTACCATTTGTACTGATCTTCAAGTTTTTTATTTTTAAAGCTGAAAGTGGACTAGAGATCTTAAAGAATGAGTGATGTTGATGGAAAATATAATTATATTATGCCTGCTATTAAGTACATTTCCCCATAGAGTTAGCTCACGTGCTAGTAAACCTAGTGATAAATGTCTTTCAAGATATATGTCATGGGTTCAATAATCTGCAAAGGCAATGATATCCTTGGGGCCACAAATATAGCTTACTATTACCGTGTGCGCGTCGTTGCTGAGATATTCTGTGAACACCTTAAAGGGTAGTGGCTGGGGGTTTCATCGTCATTAAAGAAAAGCTAAACATCTTTTTCCCCCCTTACTATCTCTTTAAGCTTATACATATCTAGCCGTTTTTCTGGTAAGTTATAAATATAAATAAATAGAACTATTAAAAAGGACCCAATTGGGGCACCATGCTGTTACATTCGGAGTATACAAAAGGCAGGAGGATACAAAAAAATCTAACTGCACAATCAACACCCACCCCATGTACAATGATTCCTAACCTTGGGAACAAAAAATAAACACACGTCAAGCCGCAAGGCAAAAGTTCCTGAAGAAATCAACAAAGGAAAGAACAGAACAGAGTAGACCTGGTTTTGCAAAAAGAACAAGAAGCTCAAAAGCAAAAAGCATAAAACAAACATGTATAAATGACTTCTCCTTATCCTCGAAGTAGCGTCTATTCCTCTCTTTCTCTTTCTCTTTTTATTTATCTATATGTTACATTTTTTTATTAATTTCTGTAGGATTTGAGGGCTTTTCTTGGGTCGGGGTGCAGAGGGATTGGGGTGCAAAAATGTAAGGGATATCCGTCGTATGCTTTTGACTTTTTTTCCTTAGAAAAATAAAAGTTTAGATTAAAGTATGTTGTTGACTTTATGATGTACACATATGGAAGTGATTCTTTAGTATCCCTATTAAGCGAGATGTATAATATTTTGGTGTTTAATATCAGGAAAAATGTAAAAAGAATAAGTAGAAGTATGTCTCTTGGTGGTGGCTGCAGTCGAGTTAGAATGGTTTGGACATTTATAATACCTTAAAATCATGAAATAAGAGGGATTTGTAAGAACTAGATATATATTACTATAGTAGTGGTGTGGTGGTGGTGGTGATGGTAAGTTATGCAGGGGTTCGACTTTAAGGCCACGCACTGCATGTCGGGTGCGGCGCGACAGTTGCCGCATCCCCTAATTTTTTCAAATATTTGAACAAAAAGAAGGCGAGAAGAGAAAGAAAAAGGAAAAGAACAAAAAGTAACTTACATGAAGATTTAGAGTGCAATTATAGGTTGCCGACAACGATCGCCAGTTGTCGTGGTCTCTCTCTTCTTCTCGTCTGTGCTCGAAGGATATGGTCGCGACTCGCGAGGAAGAAGAAAAGAAAATAATATAGATTTGATTTTTGGGGCTAGGGTTGTGGAGCTATATACTGGGTCCACTATGTGTCTAAATTAATAAGAGCAAAATGTTGGGCTAAGAACCTTTGTAGTTATATACTTGCAGTTATATTGGGCCAACATTGTGCTTAGGATAATATATTAAGTGCTTAGGATAATATATTAAATTCTGAGAATTTGGGCTTAGTAAATCCCTGCACTTGTATATTTGTACTGTATGTAATAATTTCCAAAAAAGTGCAATAATATGCTTTATATACTAAATATATCAAATATATACAAGAAAAATTAATGAAACTGAATCATATATATAACTTAATACACTTATATATATGTGTGTGTGTGTCTAAATATTTAGATAGGTGACGTATCCCACTGCACTATACCTCCATTTTCTAAAATTTCACGAACTCTCGCATCCCCATGTCCCGCACCAACCGTATCCCCGCTCCCTATTCTTGCTTCCAGATGTTAAGGTAAGAGGATCAAGAACCACATATTGAGTGATGCTCGAAACCTAATCTACGCAGATCTTTATATTTCTAAAATCAAGATATTGAGAAGATGCAACCTAATATCCACAGATCTTGATATCCAGAACCATGGTGAAGAAATGATGTGCACACTTTCGGAACTTAAGATAAAGATCTCTAAGCAAAACGTTTATAGTTTTCTCTATCTCCATTAAGATATCCTCCTTTGGAACAACTGATGTGGAGTCAAGGTTTCAAAATTTGTAGTTACGTTTGGGTACTCCTTCCTTTCTTATATTTGGTGGACTTGATCCTTTATTTTGATGAGTGTGCACTCGGAAAAGTATTATTTTGTTTTCTTCGAGAAAATTTATTTTATCAATTTTTTTCTTGCTGGGAAAGGGAGAGGGGAGAGGGGAGAGGGGAAAGTGGGGAATCAGACCTATATTTTTGCTTGTTTGACATGGGCTCTAGTCTTGCCTCACTTAAATATTCGCTACAATGCAAGTGTTCTCTATTTTGTATGTTGCGGTTTTAATTTTGGCACAGGCATTATCTTTGCTATCTTTGTGTCATTAATAATTCCAATAAATTTCTATGCATCAGATTTATTGCACGTTTTTTTTAAATTTTTTTTATATTATTTATTGCTTTATGTCTAGAATGAATGTTAATTTTCAGTATATTTTGATACTTTTCTATGTTTTACACGTCCACTTTGAAACATTTAGGGAAGTAGCGACACTTTCTCGTTTGCAACACCAACATGTTGTACGCTACTATCAGGTATTAATATGTACAGTTAATTAGTCTTCCTACGTATCTTGAACTATTCTTTCATTTTCATAATGTTACATCTTTAGTCGCTTTTGCCCCTGATTATTTTATGGGTAATGCTAGGGGTTTCAATTATTCTTATTATTATTTATTTTCATATGAAAAGGTTCTCAAATGATATGGTATTGGATATTTTAATAATACTTTATGGCATAACCAATCACGAGAGATATACCTAATAAATGTAATAATGAGTAATGACACATCATTTGAGATAATTTTTGAGACAAAAAATTTGAGACGCCTAACATTACCCTTATTTTATACTCCCTCTGTATTAAACATCCTAATTGGTTTTGGCGCGCTAATTAATAATATTTTTTTTTTACCTAAATTGCCCTTCTAAATTACTTATTAATTGAAGTATCTATTCACTTTTCTATGACCCCAACATTAATTATTCCTTCCAAGCTCCCATGTTATAGAGAAAAAGAGGTTAGAGAGTCATTAAACAGAAGACATGTTATACTGATAATATAAGAGAGAAAGTAGTATAATAATATATCACTTCCCAATGTAAACCTTTTATCATTTCTTAAGTTTTTCAACAAAAGTTGACTAAAAAGATTATGAGGATATAAGTGGAAAAATAAGATAAAAATAGTTACTAATATAGAAATAGGACATTTATTTTAGAACATCCTAAAAAGGAGATTAAGACGTTTAATACGGGACGGAGGGAGTATATAGGAATTTTAAGAATCCTCACGTATTTTTAAATGAATTTTATACTAGATAAAAAAAAAGGTAATCGCTTGGCAAGTCGTTTTTGTTCAGCTTTTAAGTTGGAATGTTCATTATAATGTGTCACAATTTAAATTTGTGAGCTGTTTTATAAAACTGAATTTAATTGATGAAGAAAAGAAGAGCAAGAATTAGTGAGAATAAAGAGAAATTTAGAGAAAGAAAAGTAGAATAGAGAGGAAACTAGAGAGAGCTGCAAAATATTAATTAGGACAGAAATCTGAAAAATACAATTATCCATACATTTACATCCTAACATTTATTAAAAATGTTTAAAACATAACTACTAATAACTGCTACTTAGATATACATAACTGCTTCTATCAGAAAATAACTTCCACCATCAACTACTTGACACTATAATTATTATAATAGACATAATGATAAGTAGTTGATTAGGAGAAACTCCGAGAGAGCTTTCTAAAAGGCGGTGAACGCCTATCTTAGACAAAGACTCCAGCTTCCCTCAACCTCTTTGCAACTTGGTCTTCCTTCTACTTTGACTGAACACCCAGAAAGAGTTACTCCTCGAGGTAGGTAAGCGACCGGAAGAGTATTTAGAAGGCTTTTCAGCAGAAGGTCTGCTAAACACGCATGTTGACCATCAGAATCAGAATCAATGCCCGGAATGTTCTCGAAGGGCAAAGCTATAGCGCCTTTCCCAGATCCCATTTCCTAAATGCTGAGTTATAACTTGTAATTGATCTAATAGAGAAACTTCTTTTTTTGAAAAGCTATCATGCAAAAAAAATTATTTGAAAATTTTCAAAGCTGGAATATATAGCCATTCTCTAAAAAGTTTAGCTTTTTGAAGCAATTGGTAACTTAACAAGATGCAGAATTGAACATAGTTCGGGTACTAGATGAATGTGTGGATCCCCTCGGTCTATTAATTTTTTCATTCTTAATGTTCACTTTCTTATTAATTAGAAAATCCATCCTACATGTTTTGTTTTCATGAGTCAATCCCTAGCTATGGGTCTCTCAGCATGCAAAAAGGGGTAAGACCGTACTTTTGGAACATAACTTTCATTGACATGATCAACTTTAGAAGGACGACTCAAAGACGTAAAGGATGATGAACAAGACAGCTCCATAATAAGAATATTGGGGATCTTGCACCTTTGATAATATCTAACTACGAGTCATGCTTGTTCTATATATAAAAGCAAAAAGAGAGAGAAAGCCATGCTGGGTATTTGTCTCATTATAATTTTAAGCTTTTATGCTAAAAGATAAACATGAATTAGTATACCCACCTTAACAAAGGGAATAATGTCTCAAGGTCTACTTGATCTACGATAGTCAACAAGTGATTGTCCGTATGGTCTGTGACTTTGTATGACGAATGGTTTCTAAAGTCTAGTTTTCTGTTGTTCATCAGTAATCTTGAAATTTTGATATTTAGGATCCAGAATTCCATATAACTGGCAACCACAAGGCGTACAGTGGAAAAAGGAGTGGGGTCTATACGACCTTGGGGTATAATTAGTAATAAATTGGACTTGAACTTATGGGCTACATTGGCTGCCTCACTCCCTTTATGAGTTGTTGGGCCTGCGATATTCTGGATTTCGGCTTGTAATATTTTAGCCAATTTCTCAACAGCTTGAGTTTTTTGAGCAAATAGTAACTTAAAACAAATATTTTTGGCTGAAAAAAGTTGTAAGTAACCTAAGAAAAAGATATAAAGAACTCCCTTTATTTTAAGCTGAATTTATGTGATATTTCAAAAAATATATTTCAGGCATGGTTTGAAACAGGAGTTTTTGGTTTTGATGGAGATGGACTATGGGGTTCCAAAACTGCAGTAAGCTCCAGTTTTAGCTACAAGGATGCAAGTTCCACAGACGTCATAGGGAATGACAAACTTGAGTCAACTTACCTATATATTCAAATGGAATATTGTCCAAGGTAAAGGTTCAAATTCCTTTATTTTACCTTATCACATGCTTATATGGAAAAAGTAAAACTGAATATTAATTGCCTGTGGTTATCATGCATCCTTAAATTTTATGTCATTTTCTTTTTTCCCTGTCAAATTATGAGTAACGCCATACATTCTGAGTCCTACCTTTGGCATTGCCATTGTCATGGAATTTAACTTGCCCACACATTTGGCAATTTATCTGAAGAGCTTAACGGGAACTGTATAAGCTGTCATATGGAAGATGTGCCATTATATTCTAATATATATGTTTTATCATGAATAATTATAAAGGATGTAAATCTCTATGATACTTGCGAGATGAACATGAATAAGATTAAGTGCAAGTAATGACCATGCTATACTTTCGATACTCATGCTCTTTCTTGAAGTTATCTTTCTCTCCCCCTCTCCCCCTCTCCCCGTGAAATCCTCAGACTTCAAATATTTAATCTTTGGTTCTCTTTCTCCATTAAATACTGTCCTAGATACATAGATTTCCGAATGCTTTTTTTTCCCTTCGATAATATAATCTTCCATGTGCTTGTGAGAGGGAGAGTCATGTTTTTGTAAATCTTGGATTGTATATTATAGACGTGTTTATAGTTTATGTTAATCCTGCAATTTGATGGTGGTAAATTATGTAGGACAAGATTTAGAACAAATATAAAGAACGGGAAAGAACTAAGGAGGGCGAAGGGACCTACACGCAGGGAATATGTAGAAACACACATAAAATTACAATGTTTTTCACTCAAAATAATAATATATTCAACTATGAACACAAATGGAGATTACATCAATTTATACTGACTATAGAAAAACCCTAGTAATTCTCTTATCTACTATAATTAAAGGATATACATTAACTATAATAGATTTTATGCCTAAATAGTAATATAAAATAAATAATTAATAGTCCTTTAATTCCCATATATCATTCTGCATCATTCTACCCTCCATTGAGAAATATCGTCCTTGAGGTTTTATAATGTTGGAAAATGAGATTCCACGATTTGAGAGATGTCTTCGAAATGAAATATTCATATCCCATCATTGAATATATCATAGGAATGTGGGATATGCATTTTCATCCATCTTTTGTCCTCTAAAAGAGATAGGAAATGGTATCTATTCACTCTGATGGCGTGTTTTTATATAGGTTCCACACTTAGATTTGGTCTTTTGTTGAGTTTTTTACCAATTTATGGGTTAGACTTTAAACATACTAGTTTGGTGAATATTTTCAGATTCTGTAAGCTTCCAATTGATCACAAAAATAACTTTGGTTGAATTCATTGTTGTTCATAAATCAATGACATAAATCAACTTTTTGATGTCACTTAAAGGTTTCCTGATTTACATACACGTTCTTGATTTATTAAGTGTTAACGCAATAATTCCCGGGATCCCTGATTGGCTCAAAATTTTAATTTAACATAGATCCGACTGACACAACTCAGAGTTGTGCCAAATGTGTCAACATTTAAAGATGCTCGGAAAGCAATCTGTTACTTTGAATTGTCTAACAGAAAAGCTGTAAATTCCGCTGTGTTGAGGCCCTCATAAGCAGTTTCTTTCAGAACTTATTATAAAAGAAAGAAATTATAGAAAGAAAATAGAATGAGATAAAAATCAAAGGAGAGATAAAAGATGAAATGGGATGGTGGAGAGAAGCAAGGATCTCTTGCTGATGCACCACTACAAAAGCATCAGTTGTGGTTTATTTAATACTACTAAACAATGTAATGTTGAAAGTGTACAATGCTTGCTGTAACAATCCGGTCAAATCCCGAGTCCGGAACAAATCTCAGGTCAAATCCGAGTCCAAATCAAATCAAATCCATCCGAATAAGGCCTTAAACAACTAGTCCAATAGTATCTTCTTGGGTCATCTTAACCCACTACAGGCTCATCCAAAAAGTCACGATTGAATGTACTATTGTTAGTAACTTAATTATTTACATACAAACAAATTCTTCCCTCACGTTTCAGTGTGGGACTGGCGTGTTACACTTGCACTACTTTCAAAAAGGTGTTCTCATTGGCGCTAAGAGTTACTTTCCTGTTAAGTTCACTCGTCAGTTTCACTCTATGTTAGTGTTTGTTTTCATTATATTGGTTGTTGTGGGTTTGATATTCATTTGTTAGAATTAATGATGATATTACAGTTATTTTTGATAAGTAATGTTATTACAGTTTCAATTCCTTCAATTCAGTTTTATAATCTTGATTCATATTGCTTTTGTTTTTTGTGTTTGCCGACCAATTTAATCATTTGTTCTTTGATGTGTTTGAACTTTGAAGGACCCTCCGGCAGATGTTTGAATCATATGATCATTTTGACAAGGAACTTGCATGGCATTTATCCTCGTCAAATCGTAGAAGGCCCTGGCACACATACATGGACAAGGAATTATACAACCGTGATTTGACTCCGAGTAACATATTTTTTGATGCTCGCAATGATATTAAGATCGGGGATTTTGGTCTCGGTAAGTTCATCAAACTATGTACAATTATTGGGTATTATTATGATAAATAACCTTAGTGAGCACGAATTCTCACACGCCCATTACACGCGTAAATGTTCAAAACACCTTGAAATGTTTGTATACATGGTTGTTAAGTCGTCGACTAGTCGTCCAAGCATGTTGGGCATCACAAGACGAGGGGTCGACTTGGGGACTGCTGCTAAGTCGAGCGACTTGACAGCAAGGCATTGTAAGTCGTCGCCAAGGCGACACCATGGACGCGCACGACTTAGCAGCTAGGTCCATTTTAAAAAAAAAGCCCAATCAGCCAGGAGCCCGACCCATTGAACTAAAAGAAAGAAAAGGAGAGAGATGAAATCTAATCAACCATGAGCCCTAAAACCTCAGCCCTAACAGTCGCGGCCAAAAATTAAAAAGAATCAAGGAAAGACTTCCTTGTTGCGTGTCATGACTCCTGCTACTGCGACGTGATTCCTCCTCCTCCTACTTCTGCTTTTTTCTCTGGTGAGGAGTCCTCCTTTTCTTCTCGTCTTTTCTTCTTTTGTTGCGACTTCTTCGTCTCTTTTCTTTGCTCCTTTCTTCGTCTGTTCTTTTGTTGCGACGACTTCTTCTCTTTTCTTTGCTGCAACTTTTCTTTTCATTTTTTTGATGGGTTTCATTTTTGGAACATGTTTGACGGGGAGTGGTAGTCACTAGTCAGTGGACCATTGGGGTTTGGGTCACTAATGCTGGACCCCTACTGCTATCAATTGTTTTTAAGGAGTAACTTTATTTTATTAATGGAACTTTCTCATTAATAAAATTAGTGTATAAATACAAAATTCATTCTACCGGAGCACAAAATCTTTTTATAAACTGATTAAACATTTTATTTTATTAATGGAACTTTCTCATTCATATCTTTTTATAAATACAAAATTAATTCCTACTCACTTTAGTTTTATATAGATTGAAAAAAAATCACGTGTCTATTGTGGTTGGCTGCTTGTTGCTAAAAATTGGAAAATAGAGTAACTTATATATATACTATATCTTTACATGTATAAAATTGTAACATAAGGAAATGACTTGTCGACTTATGGACGACTAGTCGGAGCGCCTAGTCGACTAGTCGGGCGCCTAGCCGACTAGTCGATTAAGCTCCCGGCCAATGAACTCGACTCCGATTTTATGACTTGACAACTATGATTGTATATTTAAATTTTGTGTTTCTTTCCGCTCACCCTCGGGGGAGTTTCTTGGTCTTTCTGCATAAAGACAATATTGTTTAATCTTAAATGGGGATAATTTTGAATGTTGCCTCCAATATATTACTTTAACAAATGTTCCAGTTTTACGTTGGAAGATTCCAGTTTTCAATTTAATACTAAGCATATCTATTGCAAAGGTTAAAGGAGATAATATCTTGTCTATTGTAATTTTCTTCTGCTTCATTTTATCGCTTGTGCTGCCTTTCTCAGACCTTCTGCTTCATTTTTAATCGCTTGTGCTGCTTTTAGAAGGAACATGTGAAGTAGAATAAGCATCATGTTGGATTTTGTCACTTTAATGAAGACACTCAGGCTGTGTGATTTGATGAAGAAAATATGAATGTGGTTTATAGAATGATATAGATTTGCGCACACGAAATTTTTTTGTCGACTCCTTTTAGATTTGAAAACATTTGGTTATCTCATCATAATTATTCACAAATCTTGCTCCTTGGGAGGAGCATCAGGTTAGGTGTTGGGGGGCTTTCTGTTTATGCAGTAAGTGCCAGTAAACTTATAATGTGATAGAACAATGTTTCGCTGATGTGAAATCTAGTAAAAGTGGGTATTTTGAGGGAGATCTCTAAGATAGATGGTGCTAAAGAGGGAAGGTCTGTTTTCTGATGTATTTTTTTTTCACATATGAAGTACGGACACATATGATGTTTAATCATTATTTTCTCTCAGTCTCTTATTTGATTTGTAAGCTCACATTTTGAAAAGGTGTTGATATCAAGACTTGGACTTTTTAGACAGTGGTGTTGTAGAGGAAGATAAGAAGGGCTTTGGAGTAGAGTGGAGGAGGTGGGTTCATGGTTTCTTCAATCTTCTCGCTTTTCAGTTTATTGTACTCTTGTTGTGGATTTTCTTAGCAGGATTGCTTTTAGGGAGGGGTGTTTCTAGCATGATGGCTTTCAGGGATTTGATATAGGGTGATTATATTCCCCCGTCTCTTTACTCTTATTGTGGATGTTCTTATGGGGGTTTAGCTAGTCGCTTGTTGTGCTATGAATAGAGAGGAGATGAGAGTTTTTCCACCTTCAGTTTGCTGATGATACTATTCTCTTTCTATCTTAGGGTTTAAAAGTGTTTTGACTGTTCTGTAAACTTTTAGGATTTTTTCTGGGCTTTAAAGTTACTTTATGTAGCCTCACAAGATCTAATTTGGGCACCTGATATTTTGGTGCTTAAACATCTTTTGGCGGGTCGTGCTATTCAAGAGTTTCCATTGACATACGTTGGAGTAACCATTAGGCGGTAATTCTCTTCTTTTTGGATCTTTTGGGATCCAGAAAATAGTTTTACGAAAATTGGATGGGTAGAAGGGAGTGTCCTTTACTTTAGGGGCAAATTTTTTCGTTGATTCCCTTGGTCATACTAGCTTTCCAATTTATTATATTTCTCTCTTTTGGCTTCCGACTGCAACGGTTTATGCCACCCAAAAATAACTGAGGGAAGTACGCATCTTAAATGTGATTATTTCTTTTGAGAGGTTACGAATTGGTTTCCCTTAGTTTGGACTGAAGAAGGATTTGAAGTATCTTCTTGTTTCGCAATCAGGTCTGTCGCCTTAAAAAGGTTTGGGTTTTTCGATTTCTTTCCTTTGCTAATAAATGGGTGTGGCGGTTCCCTTTGGATAGCCGGATTCTCTCTTGCATAAAGTGATTAAAGTGCAAACATTATCTTCATCAGAATGGTTGGGATGATAATCTTACTGCCAATTATGTCACTCATGCTATCTCTTGGAACTTCATTTCGTCGTTTTTCTCTCTTGAATCAGCTTCAGGGTTTGGAGATGGGACCATATTTCGCTTATGGGAGAATAGTTGAACTTGGTGCTGCTTCGTTAGTGACCAATTTCCAAGATTGTACATATGTCTATTTCCTTAGATAATGTCCCCATTTCTCATTCTCATTCATTTGTTCGAAGGAGAATTTGTTTGCTTGGAATTTTTTATTTATTCCAGAAGTTTAAGACTCAGGAGGCTAATGATTTTAGTTTCTCTTGTGGGCCTGCATAGCCAGGTTTCCCACTCTCCTATTCCTGATAGAATATTGTGGGTAGTTTGTATTCTTCGGGCTATTTTTTTTGCAAATCTTTTTTTTCAGTTCCTTTATTTGTATTTGTTAGAAGTGCTGCACTAAGGAGGAAAAACATGTTCCTTGTTTTCCTCTCCCTATTTTATGCTTCTTGTTTTACTCCTAGAATAGAGCACCAAATTTGTATAAAATTGTAAACTCTTGCAATATGAAATCATAACATTGTGTATAGATTTTCTACACCTTCTACATGGTATCAGAGCTCTGATCCTTTATCAGGCGACTTTTTCCGACGACTTTTTCCGGCTACTTTTTCCGGCGACTTTTTCCGACGACTTTTTCCGACGACTTTTTCCGCCAGTTATTTACCAGCGTGGTTCTGATCATTTATCAGTCGACTTTTTCCGTGCGACATTTCCGTGCGACTTTTTCTCTCGGCAAGCTTTTTCCGTGACACAAATTTTATCCGGCGGCGCGTCTTTATTCTCCGAGGCGTGTTTATTTTTCCCAGGGTAATTCTGTCTCTAAGTGTAGTTGCAATATATTTGATATCCTTTGGAATAAGTGTTATATTCTCCTACTCGGAATCATAATATATTGTACTACGATCGCTTTATACTTTATGGCGGAACAGAAGATGGTGCTCTAGCAGTTAGAGGTTTCATAATAGTTATGTAAGCAGTGGGACAGACAAGGTGATCCAAATCTATTTTCTCATATATGCACCCAATCAAGGTATACACTCCTTGTTGCACTTAATAGTCCTTCACTACTCTACCTGGTCCCTAGTTGGATCATTGACACAGGTGCTTCCGAAGCAATAATGACTGGGCCTCCTCCCAATCTCTTTAACCTCATACACGCCTCTAGTTCTGGCAACGTACAAAGTGTCCCGAGTAAGCTTGATGGTTTTCTTTCCTTCCTATCTCTAGGGAGAGGTTCATTAGTTTAGTACTACCTTTAATTACACATTATCAATTTCCGTTCTTCCATATACCATTTCCTACTCGTTTACCCCCGCAAACCTAATTTAATCTATCCAACGTCATACTGAATCCTTACATTGCTCAGAATCATTTATTTTTTTCCAACTCATTGTTATTTTTTTCCAGTGACTTACGGGATTGACATGGGGACAAAAGATTGGTAGTGTGAAGTGGCAGTTGGTGGTCTAATATTTATTTGGATGGTGGGTGACCCACAGTTCTAACATGCCTTTGATTACAGATGGAACATGCATTACTGCCAGCGGCTCCATTCAATCTACTTTTGTAATCTAGACCTGACTTCTCTGTCAACAAGTGGCTAATCGACCGTTTGGGACATCCGTCGCTTTAACAATACTAAGAGGTCATTAGTTCCCTTTTCTTTAAAGTTTAAGCAGTTGTCCACAAAAACTAAACAGCCATCACCCTATCAGTTTTTATGTGAACCATGTTTTAATTAGGTAAACCCAAATCGTTCAACTTATTCTGCTATTAACCAAGTCGACATTCTAGAACCTTTTGCTATTAATACATACTGATGTGTGGGACCGCTCTCGGGTTA
Source organism: Aralia elata (assembly GCA_034770075.1). Classification (NCBI taxonomy): domain Eukaryota; kingdom Viridiplantae; phylum Streptophyta; class Magnoliopsida; order Apiales; family Araliaceae; genus Aralia; species Aralia elata. Next base: position 62,137,106 of record CM068387.1, read on the forward strand.
TCTTCCTCCGTTCTGGTCCCCCCAAAGATTGTGTTTGTTAGTTTTATAATGATTGTTCTATTCTCGTACATACCTATTGGATTTAAATCCTTCTTTCATTACCAAAAAGGTGAGGTGATTGTGACTGTTTATTCAAAATTTTCATAAGATGATGCAAACCAACCCCAATTTGAAGCTAAAGTACAAGATTCTCCATAGCGATAATGGTCGTAGAATTATAGTAATAATAATACTTATTTGCATCCTATCTTCTCTCAGCATGGCATCCATACTTCAAACCTCCTGATCACAACCCAAGAACAAAATGGGGTGGCAGAAAGGAAAAAAATCGACACTCACGTAGCACCAGATACTAGAGGTAGCACGCACATCTTAGTGTTCACTATGAACACACCTAAATTTCTATGGGGAGAGTGCCGTATTTAACTGCTGACATTTCTTATAAATAACTGCTCTTCCCCTTCTAGAATTCTTGGGAATAGAAGGTCCCATTTCTTTCCTCCAACACATGACCAAGTCCTTCTCCTTCACCTCGAGTTTTTTTGGGTGTGTGTGTTTATAATGGTTCATCGAAATAAATTCTCACCCCAACTCTCGGGGTAAATTAGATCCCAAAGCTCTTCGGTGTGTTTTCATTGGTTATCTCTCACAAACCCAAAAAGGTTATAGAAATGTTATCACCCACCCCCCCACCCCCCCTTCTCACAAAAGTGTTTGGAGTCGCACTCGGATGTAACTTTTTGGGAGTCCTGAAACCTTTTTATTCTTCTTCATCGTCTCCTCAGGGGGAGGAACATGTTTAATTGATGAGGCAGAACGTCTTTTGAAACTAGTACAAGTACAGGTATTATTATACCATCTTCTTCTAACTCCTGTTTGTTGTTTATCTGATAATACTACACAGGGGGAGATTTCGAAGCCAATCTTACCACCTACTCCTGTTGTTGTTTCTGATTAATGCTAACACAGGGGATTACAGTTTACAGTCAGAGCCTGGTTTGGTAAATTCCACAAGGCAATGATAAGGTTTGGGTACAAGCAGAGTCCCGAAGCATGAATCATACTCTATTTGTCAAAACAAAATAAAGGGTAAGACTAACCATTCTTATTGTTTATGTTGATGACTAATTGTGGTGACAGGGGATAATAGAGAAGAAAACAGTTAACCCTCAAAGTCCAAGAACTAGCCAAAGAAGAAGTTTGAGATCAAGGATCTAGGTCCCTTTGAAATATTTCCTTGGTAATTGAAGTTTGCAAGATCCTTCCCAAGTGGAAAATTTTTCTATCTCAAAAGGAAGTATAGTACTTGATCTTTTAACAGAAACTGGCATGTTGGAGATTGTAAAGCCTGCTGATTCTCCTATTGAAGTTAATCATCATCTAGTAGGTTGGCACAGGACCTACGGTTGATAGAGAAAGATATCAACGTTTGGTGGGACGATTGAATATACCATTTTCTCATACTAGATCCTGATATTATTCTTATGCTGTAGGTATAGTCATGTCAATATATGGCATGATCCTCGACAAAGTCATATGGAAACCGTGTAACCTAGAATTTTGAGGTATCTCAAGTCTGCTCCCTGGCCAAAGGTTTATTGTTTGCATGCCAAATGGTCATAATGAGAGTTGAAGCATTTTCTTCCGACTCAGATTGGGCTGGCTCTATAGAGGATCGTCGATCTACATCAGGTTTTACTGTTACATATTGTTGGAAGAGTAAATCCCTTGTTACTTGGCGTAGTAAATTAAAACAGTCCCTGGTGGTGGCAAGATCTAGTGCTGAGGCTGAATATCGAGCTATCGCCTTGGGTATCATTGTGAACTAATGTGGCTTCGAACCTTGCTAGAAGATTTGGGTGTTACCAACTAAAGGGCCCTATGCAGGTTGTTTTGGTGACAACAGAAGTGCAGTGAGCCATTAGTATCTGCAAATGATCCCGGTAACAACAATGATAGAACGAAGCACATCGCCATTTGAGAATTCGACGACCGACACTTCATCAAATGAAAAATTAAGTCAGTGGTCTTTAATTTTGCTTATCTTTTGTAAAAACAGAACATCAGCTAGTCTGATCTTCTGACTAAGGGTCTTAGTGGTAAGATGTTTCAACCTTGTGTATCAAGTTGGGTAATAAGCGAGATAATTCTATTACACCAACTTGATGGGAGTGATAGAAGTGCTGCCACTAAGGAGGAAAACATGTTTTCCTTGTTTTCCTCTCCCTATTTTATGCTCCTTGTTTTACTCCTTCCAGAATAGTAGCACCAAATTTGTATAAATTTGTAAACTCTTGCAATATGAAAATCATAACATTGTGTATAGATATTCTTACACACTTCTACAGTATTCAATCTCCTAATGAGTTATCCTCTAACTTCTTATGTTTTTGAAGGCCAAGAATCTCTAAAAAACTAAAAGGGCGGTCTGCAATATTCCTCAATCAATTTCAATTCTAATGACATCCGTTGCAGCAGGTGAAGGAAATGACATTACGTGTCATGAACATGGAAAGTTTAGAGTCTCAAGGAGCATATTTTTTGGGGTTGTGCTTCAACGGAGAAGTTTATAGAAATTTTCTTTGGTTCTTCGTTTTTGCTATTTATAATTTGGGGTATAGAACTGAGAAGAAAGCTAGAGTTTTTCCGATGAAACCCCGTCACTATCTTTCCACATCTTCCCGTAGCGGGTAGGGGGGTATCTTTTCTTTTTCATCACATTTGGGTTCAGCTATGTGTGGCTTTTAAGGGTTTCTAATGATTATATGCTCTTAAGGATTGTGGATAAATGCTTATTTTTTCATTTTTTTTCCCCGTACTGGGTATTACTCCTGTCAGGACTCCCCTTGTCCTCCCTTTTTGTATTCTGCTTCCTGTCTAGTAAAACAACTTTCTTTTTCATCTAAAAAAGGTGAAGAATTATGTTGTCGGTTTTTTACATACACAAAGCACAATATTATTAACGCCCACCATAGTTTTCTTCACCGCAGCGCCACGGCGAGTCATCGGCGGTATAGCTGTACGGCCTGGACGCCTAGGCGACCTACGCTAGGCGTCCGACCAAGGCGACAAGTCGTTTATAATGTGCAATTTATATATTATTAATTTTACTTAACAAGTATATTGACAATAAAAATTTCATAAACATTAAAACTCAAAACAAATAACACATATGGAATAACATTAAAAACTATTAAAGGCCATAATTATGTAAATACTTAGCAATAACAATCCCAAAAACAAAACACTTGATATTTTTTTTTTTTTTTTTAAAAAAATTAGTAAAAGAAATTATAGAATTTAACAAACACCACATAGAAAATAAAGTTGCAACCAACCATTACAAATATTGTAGTCTAATAACTAATAAAACCACCACCATTGCAAGTCAAAATTAATCGTCCTAGACTCTCTACTCTATTCTAAAAAAACATTGTTCAATCAAAATCATCATAGAAAAGGCCATTATCCCATCTCTTCCACGAGAACTAACTCTCATTCAAAGGAGTCGGGTGGCGGACTTTGTCCATAATCATCCTCCACATACTCATCATCATTTGAAATTGTCCATCTCCTTTTTCTCGTCAACTACATTATCGGGAGTCGGCTATCCATCAACCTTTGATTCCCTTAGAAATTGAACACCACTACCCACGTCCGAGAGTACGTCATCGAGATAATCACTAGTATTGGCACCGAGCCTCTACCTAGAAACAAGATTGCGCCACCTCAAAGCAGTGTTGGATGCACCGGATTGCTCGATCCACATCCATTCCAAGTAAGATCCTCTCCGGGATGAACACCATCGGCCTCATTAATCGATCCATTCATGTACCCCATTCAAAGTCATCACTGGACTAATGGATCAAAAATTATATTCCAAGTTCCCACGCCTCACTATTTTGGAACCTTGAGTCGATCTTTCGATTGTATTGGGACATACACCTAGTCACTCAATCGTTTTGTGTTCCAATCTAATTCCTCTTCTTCGTATGTATCTAAAATAAATAGAACAAAAAATAATATTATTAATGATACAATTTTTAAATATATAAAAACATAGTTATTACTTTTGAAATTTGAACTAATAATAGTAAAAAAATCTTTACAAACTCAAATGTACTCCAATTGCGCTCGCAACCAGAAGAAGTCACAGAGGCCTAGAATTCTTTTTGCAAAACGAGGATAGCTCAATAAGCCCGCGCTCCAAATGCATTCCACTAATTTCAACTAGAAAGATTATATAATTATTTTTAAAG